>CM062809.1:763995062-765241174 GCA_031772625.1 Pinus tabuliformis
TTTCTTGAAAGTATCAAATACATCATATTTATTTCTAATACAATAAATCCAATTTTTTTGGTTGCATCATCAATAAAAGTAACGTATAACAAGAGCCACTGAGAGATGATACTTGAGCAGGTCCCCATACATATGTATGCACAAGCTCTAATTTTCATTCTTCTTTTCTTTCCCAACTCTCAGAAATCTGACTCTCCTCTTTTTTCCCATAAACACAGTTCTCACAAAAGTCCAAATCAACATGCTTCAAACCTCACAACAAATTTCTTGAGTGAAGAATTTGCATTGCCTTCTCACTCATGTGACCGAGCTTATGATGCCACAATTTTGTATCTAGTCTTGTAGAGGTTAAAGCATTAAAAAAATTAGAAATACCATTGCATAAATACAATGTACCAACTTTTCTCCTTTTCCTATTACGAGGGCTCCTTTATTGACCTTCACCTGCATAAGCAGTCATTCCTCGATAGAATGATCCCTGACAACCCTATCAGGTAGTGACATAGATACATACATATTCTATATATATATCTATATATATATATATATATATATATATATATATATATATATATATATATATAGATATATATATATATAATATATATATATATAGATATATATATAAACATTAGCATAAGCAATCATGATCTCATGAGAAAACAACATACATGTATACATATATATATACATCAACATAATCATGATCACAACACAATTACCAAAAAACATAAGGTGAAGGTTAAGAGAACCCCCTTTATCCGTTCATAGCATGCACAACATTGAGAATATTGGTTCCCAACATAGCCAAGGAATCTAACACCTCAAATCCATTTAGTTTACTTTTTGAGTTACCTTTCTCATGTTTGTACTGCCACTGTCCATTTACCACAATAGACCCAACCAGTCCAACTGACTCTCAAATTATTACCTTCAATTTCCTTACTTATGCATCGAGCTTCATATGATTCTTTCATCACCTATTGGGTCCATTCATCTCTCCCCGAGCTCTTACTAACTTTCCTCTTTCCCAATCAATTCCTAATACCCTCAAAACATAAAAGGAAAGAAAAAACACAAACAAGAAGGAAATCATGAAAACAAATAACAATACACATCATAAATAAAGTGGCATAGGCATGCAAAAGACAAAAAAAATTGCAAATCAAGCACAAGAAAATCACAAAACACAAAAAGTACAAAACTAGCACAAACACCATGACTCAATCCCATGGTTCCCAATGCTTCCAAGGGATATCTCAACCTGAGCCTTCTTTAAGATTTCATGGCATTCTCATTTCCATGCAATTCCCTGTATCATATTTCCATAAACACATAATTGTCAGTGTATAAACAAATATAAAAATATATTGATTATCTTACCTTGTTGTGCCAAGCAGGCTAACTTGTGACTAAACACATCCATACCCATCTCTCAAGGGACTCCAATTCTCTTGATGGACCTAGCTATAACTAAACTAGCTAATATACCTCTCAAATACATGTTCATGAATATAAAATATATCCACATAATGTCAGACAAAATCAAGGTTAAGAAGACTTCTAGTATGAAAAGCCACTTATTCATTTGGAATTAGGGTTTCCAAACATAGGAAAGGAATTATTCTCTAATTCCTTTCCTTTACCATTTCTGAGTTATTTCAATCAAGTCTTATTATGTATTGTCACATCACACGACTGTTAGTTATATGAACACATCAATTATTACCTTGTATTATGATTTTCATCTCCTACTCTATATAAACCAACACATTAGCATAACAACACACCAACAACATCATGATAACATAAAATGCATACAATGGCCTCATGGACAACAACCTTAACCATGACAATGCATGCATAACAACATATAGACACGAACATGCATAACAAATGTATATACAATTGTCATGCATTCATGATGAACACATTCTGACATCAACACCATCAACTTCTCCATGACATCACAATGACAATAATGACCACCACTATACATACATAATAACAACATAGAACATAAAGAACACATATGCAACTCACATTTATGGATGACAAACAAATTTCGCCCATCTAGTCCAAGTGTTGAACGATGCTCTGATACCACTTTGTAACACCCTCCTCTGACATTTACCCAAGCTAACCAGTCCACTGGGGTAAACATGCGATGAAGAGTTACTATGATATCATTCAATTGCCTAAGTGCAGTTAAGGAATGGGAACTAATGAACCAACACTTTACACATCTCCCCCAGGTGTTGCAGGACCCATAAGTGCTAGTCCACCATTCCATTTATCCAAACCCTGAGTTAACCTAGCCTTTCAATGAATTAAACCCCCGGTCGCTCCTATGACATGAGCATGCATGTGACTGGGACCCTCTATTCTCTCCCATAATGCCTACAAGGGAGAGTCTACAACCTTTTTCAGCTAGTTTTGTGCCAAAGACTGTGATATTTAAGCCACTTTTTCAGGGCTAGTCTCCAAACCACTACTCAAAACGTTATGAGACTTTCCAAGACAATAAATGACACCAAGACAAAGCCTCTAACAAAAAACTTGATCAAGGACTTGACCTAACCAAACCTAATCATGACATATATTTCATCAAACACATCATGAACATGTAATTTGCATGTCCTAATAACAAATCTGAGCATAGGGCTCTCACACCTATCTAAAAATTGCTAAGAAGCATTGATACCTTAGAAAATTAGTTTCATTATCATCTATTAGGTCACATATTCATTGTTCATTCACTTACAAATCAAAACATGATGAGAGCCATACATCATCACTGCCATAAAACATACTCATATCCAATATATAAGAAATAGAAATAATAAGGATACAATAGCCATAGAGTCCACATATAAACCAATAACTTTACCATGAAATACGAAGGAAAATTAAATATTATTAATGAATGAAAAATCCAACTAGGCTTGGGACTTCCACGAACCACTTGACCATAGATTGGGTGAACCAAATCTTTCTTTCATCCAATCACCCCCACGCCATATTCTAAGCATGAATGTGGGACTCATAATAAAAAAAGAACCAAATGAGCATGGATTCCTCCACATACACATGAGGATTTTACTGTCTCCTAGTCCTTAGGCTTTCCCACAATCCAAAATCTGATCCAGGGATCACTAGGCCATAATCAAGACACACCCTTCGGGCTTTATCATATATCCTGCTATTCACCAACCAACGATTCCTAGGCCTGACCAATGGCACCCACATCTAGTATTTATCGTATATCACACCATTCACAGGTTGAGTTCATAGGCCCACTGAGGCAACACAAAATTTGGCTTTACTGCAACACACGGTATGGTTTAAAGATTACGAGGCCATGGATTTATTGCAATCCGCAGTCTGGTTTGGGGATCACTAGGCCATGTGTTCTTACTTTCAAATATCCACTTCACTCAGCTTCAAATCCATCTCGTAATCTAGCTCCATAAAAACTTGAGATCTCATCACGCCAAGGCTATCCGAAAATGGCAAGGCTAGGCTAAAAAACATTGTCACAATTGAAAACCACATGCCAATGATAACAAGATAACTAAGAACAAACATGAATGACCATGCATTCCAAAACTAGTAAGAAAATCATACATGCAAATCGATACCTACAAATAATCCCATTGTAGTTGCTAGAACCTGCTCTTCCTTGCTCAATCCTTGCTTTCCTTTGCCTTATTTTCTTTTCTTGATCAAATGATAAAGTTTTCCAAGAAAAGTCTAAGTGTCCAAGAGTGAGTGAGAGAGAGAGAGCTGCAATGTTGAACTGACAAAAGGTTACCAATTGATCCTCATAAGCCTTTTAATCAATGAGGTCTCTAATTTCTTCATTTTTGATTATTTTCTTCATTTTTCTCATCACATGAAACGTATGACCTTTCACATTCCTTTTCTCATAATTTCCACTATTTTCATAAATAAAATACCAGTTAATGCATCATTCCTTTCCAAAGCCTTTTCGATTTCCTTTAGCCACAATAATTGAAATGAACACCTACTAAGATACTTTTTCCCACCATTCAACTTGGAATACATGTCCCATGACCTTGGTCTTATATTTTTTACATGGATTTTTAACCATGGTTGTTACAATGAATATATAATTTTTAAACGTCATTTTGTTGCACGTAGAAAAATTACCATAAAGTTGGATCTCTTGCTATCCGATGAACCCTTTTCAACAATCCCCTACAAAGCTGAAAGAAAAGCCATTCTGAGAAATGTAATCATGAACTATATTGTTAAAAAACCCTAATTTCAAGCATCATCACACCTTGCAGATTATAAAAGTGTGATGTTGCATCAATTACTGTTATGAACTTGAGACGCTCAATGCACTTTGTTGTATTAGAAAGTTGTAATGATTTTTTTACATGGGTAAAAAATAAAAAGTAAAACCTACAAATCTTGTTGGAAAATCTTATTGAAACAGAATGGGATCAACTCCCTACCTACTTTGAACTCATCCCTAACTTGATGGATCCCATTCCCCCTTTATGTGGATCTCATCCCATGAGAAATGGATCTACAACCTCCTCTCTTCTCCTATTTATATAGAGCATACCAAAGGAGAAAGGGTTGGCTTTTGAGGTTCTTAATTTATGCACTTATGTTGTCAAAGTGAAGGCTTATCATTGCAATGTAAGAATTACATATAGTTGGAAGGATTCTTATGACTTCAAGGCCTATTGGGTTGTAACCTTTTCTTCTCATTTTTAATACAATTACTATGTCCTTATCACATGATATGTTGAATTTTTATATGTATGTATCATAGCTCCTTGATATTTTGTTTAGTAATAGGTTGAACTTATTTATATATTGTATGCTTTGATCTTGTGCTGGTTTCTATTGTTACAAATTCCAATTTTAGGGATTGAAGGTGGAGTAGGATTTCAAGAAAAAAAGGAACTTGGAGACTCATTTCAATATTCAGGTAAGTGGATCTCTAATTATTCAAGTATTTCTAGAGAAATGTTAGTGTATATTGTTTGGTTTGTTCTAAATCAAGTTAGTGAGTCTAGGAGGATCGTTCTTTGGCTGCAAGAGTGATTAGTATGCTAAAAAAATTCGCGAATATGATGGGTAATGTTTTAGTTCATCAATGGCTTCCTTTGTTTACCATAGCCTTCCAAAAACTTTGAAGATTGTGATTTGATTATGAAAACCTGAATTTTAAACCTTCCTGTGTGGTTTTTTCCTTTTTTTTCTTTGAATCTTTGAGTCATCCCTCTTTTTTTTATTTTCCACATAGCGATTAATCCCACCTCTCTATTCTTAACAGAGTGATTAATTGAACCTTTCTATTCTATGCAGCATTATTAATCACATCTTGCTTGTTGAAAAAGTGTGACATCGCACTGGTGTAAACTACTTACCTGTGATGACCTCATAAATGTGAAAATTTTTAGGGTTTTTTCCTTCTAGGTATGATTCTTTTTTTCTCTGTGGTTTCCTGAATCCATTGTCTATCATAAAAGGTCAACTTTAGCATGAATTTGTGAGTTTAATTGTCTTTTTTTGTAAGTGGTTTATCTTTACATATTTAGTTTTTTGGAAGATTAGTTTTTCTTATCTATGAAAAGAGAGTTTCCTACTTCTGCAAATTATTTGTATGAATCTTTCTTATTTCAGTGATTTTATCAAATACTTAATTGTCTATTGAAAAGAGCTTTAGATAGTTTTCACAAAAATATATATTGATTTGAGCTTGTTTGTTTGTTTGGATTGAATTAGTCATAATCATTCTCTCTATACAAAAAAAAATATTTATGTTATTAGCCTGCTTTGTTTTTGAAAGACGTTGTTTGGATTGTTATTTGGTTTTAGGATATCTATTATAAAAATGATTATTTAATTTTATATTCTTTAAAGGTTTTCTCCTTCTTGTAAATAGGATTTCAATTAATCAAATGGTTGAATTATTATTTTTGCTGCATTAGCACTTAGGTAGTGGAAATATCATCAATTTCATCTTCATTAACCTTTTGAGTAAAAACAAACTAAAAAACAATTCTTATAAAATAAATTATACTTTTCATAATTATAGGGCTCATTACACCTACATTAGATGAGTTGCAGGGCTTCAAAATAGGAGTGAGAGTTAATTTTCCAAAGTTGCAAACAAACAATAGAATCTTGTGGCAGGGAGTAAATCAATTTATTATTGTTTATCTCTAGGAAGCTCCTCTTACATGGGAGTTAATCATAAGATCATACCAGACTCAATAAAATAATCGACCCTACTTCTTTGGTTATAGTAGTGCGATTTGTATGCATTACAGATGGTATTGAAAGGTGCTTGAGAATCACTTTAAAGGACTACCTGCTTGTGGGGGATTTTTCAAGAAGATTGAGTTTTGTTACCTTACCATTGCATGTATGTTGTTAAACACTTTGTATCAACTACCCTATCATAGGATACATTTTTTCAAAGCATTCCATCATGTTTGAGCAATCAAACATCCAAAGATCATCATCATCTTTCAAAAATTTGTCAAAGTTGTCAATCCAAATTTTGCAACCCTGTGGGACATCATTATAAAAATGATTCTAGTATGTCTATAAATCCATGTAAAACACCTAAGTAAGCATAATTTTTTCATTAAAGAGTTTCACTCTAGGGAGTTTTTTACCCTTCACCAATTATTCGTGTTTTCTAAACCCTTATAATTGGCAGAGTTTTTCTCCCAACTATACCCCAAATATATAATTAGGCTCAATGGTGATTTCTTAGGTGAGTCCTAGTGTATAGAGTCAATATATAATGCCATATTGGATCATATCAAAGTCTTACAGAATTTGGTTAAGTCTAAGTGTCTAACTTTTATCATTAAAATTTCCCACTCGTTGAGATTTTAATAATTATTTTTCATGTAATTATAAAATGTAATGTGTATAGAAGGTGATGAGGGTAGATTACTCATAATTAGAACTTATACACCTAAACTTTATATTTAGACATTTTGAGGGTTGAAATTATGTTTATCCCCTCAAATTATTATTATTTCTTTTTCGACAGATAATGGCTAAATAATTAGCGAGAAAATGGTTAAAATTAAAAATGAGAGAAGAATACAATTCTCTCCGAGTGAAAAATATTTAAAAAAGGAATGTGCACTTTCCAAGAAAAGAATATCCACAAACCAAGGAAGCAAAAATTAAAGAAAAAATTGTTGGGCCAAGAAAAAGGAATAAATTCCTAGAAAATTTGTTTTTTTATGGAAAATTGAATCTACAAACCAAGTTGGTTAAGTGAAAGGGAGTTTTTCAAAGAGAAAAAGTCAGAAGAAAAAAAAATAATTATTTATGGGTCTAAGAAAGAAACCTTCATCAAGGAATTCGATTTTTTTCTCAAGCAATCAAGGGTGGAGATTATTTTGACATGGATCAAGCATTTAACTAGCCATGATAAAGTCAAATTTGTGCACCTTCATGGACCTATCCATTTTCACTTTGTAGAGTGTCTAGAACTATAATTTTTTCTATATAAGGAATCATATGCTCCTCATTGTAACATCTTTGGATACGGTACTTTGGCTTTTGGCTCTTGAAGCTCTCTATTTTGAAATAATAAAACACAAGTCTTCAGGGTGAATTATTGTGGCTCTTCTTCAATGGATATGGTAATGATTCTTTGACTTTTAAGTTTTTATTGGTAATAACATTTGTTATTTCTATCTACTCATGGTAGAATTATTAGTATATAGCTATGCTATACTGGTAATTGGATTTGAAGAATATTTTAGGATTGGACGTGGCTAGTGTTCTTTTGTTTAAATCATTAGAACTTCCTTCCATTGTATTTTTCCTATCTCATTTGGATTTAACAAAGATTATTTGACTTCTATAGAAAATCAATTGATTGAATTAGATATCAAGTGCAAGTGCATTATTTTGTTTAAGTTAACCAGCTCTGGAGTGATGAAGTGGGAGAATCCGCTCTATTTTATTTGAAAGATTTTTTTGACAATTTTTGTTACAATGTTTGTGGACCTTAGCTAGAGGAAAATTTTATTCATCTCAAATATCTTTAATTTATTGTGCTTAATAGAACAAATCTACTATCTAAGAGCTTGATTTCACGATTTGTAAATTTCTTTGTAAATACCTTGTAATTATTTTATTTTTCTGCAAATATTTCTAACCCTTGTATATAAATCCATTCCCTTATATCTATAAATTTTGTATACCTTTTCTTGTGTTTTTCTTAGAGTTTATTTTTAGATTTCAAGACAGTGGCTAGGTGTTATAGACATTTTTGTGCCTTACAGCTATAAGCATGAAATGTCCATAAAACAAGGGATCCTAAGTCCCTAAAGATGTTGTTCCAGCTCCTAAAGAAACAAGGTCAACAAATTATAGCTTCTCCCAGAAGTTCTCCACCAGAAACTGCTCAAAAATAGTCAAATCAGGATCAATTCAGATGCTCCACTAGCTGCCTGCGTTGCAAAGCACCCAAATACACTGGCTAGGTGCGTTGCAACGTAGGTGAATGCACTACCAGGGTGCGTTGAGCGGGAAATGACAAATGGAAAAGTCATTCAACGAGGTGGAAAGGCAATGGAAGCTTCCAGAATCTTCTCCAATGACACTTGCCTCACTGAATTCGACCAGTGATGAGTAAGAGGCTCTCAGTCTCCAAGTGGAAGCAAGAACTGATAGAGAGAAGCCACAAGTCAAAACATAAGCTGACTCATCTTCTCTGCTTACATCTATATATGGATCCCTCATCCCAGAGATCCAGAGGCTGGAATTTTGTACTTTGCAGAGAATTGTTGTTGGTTTTGAGATTGAGATTAGTGCATTGGGTGATTTATGCTTTGTTGGAGGTGAGGAAGGGATTCCTTTGCTGGGAGGTAGATACTGGATCGGGACTCACTTGGTTGTATCTCCTCTTGGACTTTCTTATTATATCAATAAAACTATTTGAGTTTCTCCTACATGCTTGTGTATCAATGATGTTTTGTTATATTTGCATGTTTAGCTTAAATCTGATCCTAAGCTATTTATGAATGTAAATCTATGTCTTTGTGTAGTTTTCCTCTTCTGTGATCTTGCAAGAACTTGGTGAAGCTGGGCGAGTAAGGGAGCAGGTAGCGGGAAACAAACAAAGAGGAGAGCGATTGGATCAACAAACTAGCGCAAGACACAGGTTAGTTCATCCTTCCTCTTCGTTTACATTTCATAAAGAAGAATACGAAAATAGTTTTCCTTGTTTGTTGCTAAGGCACTGTCACACCTTAGAGTGGGATAGGGGCATTCTGAATAGATACTTTTCCCAACAACAAAATGGCGACTCCGCTGGGGATCGTGTCTAGTTAGTTTATTTGTGTTTCTATTGTTGTTCATCTCATAAACTCAGGAGTGGCGGATCGAACTGCATTTGCCATTTACAAATACAAAGTAGAGATCTGCTACTCTAGTCCATTCACTGGGCCTGTTTATGATCTGAACAATTGATCCACAAATGCTCTAATTTCCCTTTGTGATAGCTCTTAGTCCTCCTTTAAATCATCCCTCTGATTGTGCACATTTGATTGCTTTTATCCGGCCAAAAACCATAGATTAAACTGCAAACCGTGACCCAGAACCCAGAAGAAATTCTCATTTCTGCTTCAGCGCAGGCTCTGTGAAGAGACTCTGCATTTCAGCGCAGTTCCCGAGAGGGCTACCTGCGTTGCAATTCAGTTTCTCTGTGTAGCAGGTGCGTTGATCAGCCTAGCCCTGCCTAGCTGAGGTTCTTTGCTCACTTTTTCCAGTTTTGCCTCTGATTTTTGCAGCCTGTTATCAGTGTGTGTACCTATCTGAAAACCCCTTTTCTTTGCCTTAATTCCGCCTCAGTTGTATAAAAGAAACTGTATTTGTTTTTGTGTATTTGTTACGTCATTTACAGTTTCCCATTGCAAAAGTAAACTGGTCATACTGTCGCCCTTAGATCTAGATCTGTCGTAAGTGTCATTTTGATCTTAGGAGAAAGTTTATTTGCTGTTGACAGTTGATTGCGCTTTTACTTTTGCCTATTGGTTTGAATTTGTGAATTTCTAGTGTCGAAACAAGTGTTTACTTCAAAATCATAAAGTGTCGTAATCGTCTCTACTTTTTGATTTCGAAAAGAAGCTTGTTTGTGTTTTTCACTTGAAATCGAATTCAAATTTGTACAACAACTTTCTTTTTAGGCATCAATATTAAGAAAGTGAAAAACAAATACATGCATATGTGCATTTGCATTTTGACAGTTTGTATGGCTTGATTTAGGAAAAGTGCATTTACAGTGTGCTCTTTGCTCTTTGAGAAAAGATTGTGTCTTTCTTTTCCCCTTGTAGCTAGGATTTTCATTGTTGAAAAGAGATAAAAGCTTGCTTATCATCTTTAGACTGCATTTAGGAATTACATCTACATCTCATGGTGATCCAAAAAGAAAAACTTCTAAGAAAGATCAACCTAAAATAAATTGAATGAACTTAACAATGCTTTGTAACTTAACGCACAACATAGAGGTCTAGGCTAGAGACGTGTTCCGGCGTCGTAAAGCCTGGTAACTGTTGTCCTCACTGTTGGTTGGGTGATTCCTCCACTGTGAGACGATAAGTGCTAGTACGGATTGTGCTCCCACGTACCGTCGAGTATATATTGGGAGACCCCTATAGGCATAAAACCTTTATCCATAGGAAGCCGTGTCGGCCGCCCTACTGATCGCAATGCACTGAACACAGCATTCGGGAAGATTGACCGCCCGTACCCTAAAAAGTATTCTGCGGTTTTGCGATTGGTTTGGCACACCCTCTACCTAGATCTCCAGAGCAGTCCCTTTCGTTCCTTTTCAGACTCCTTAACAGAAAAGGTCCATCTGAGCACTTGTCACTTCAGGCTCATTAAAAATCGAAGGAGACTAGAGTCATCTTTTGTTTTTTCTCGACTCTTTAAAACTGAAAAAGAAAAGTTGTGTCTAAAGCGTCTAAAATTCATTTAATTCAGAAACATATTTCCCCTTTTGTATTTTAGTTGATCGAGTAATCCGCAATCGTGGAAGAAAGTCAATTGAAACCCTGTCGTTCGCGGAGGCTTACGAGTCAACCGTCTTTGTCTCCGGAATTGAAAACAGTACAGACAAAGCAAACTCGGTTAACCGGTTCGAAATCTCCTGTTAAAGTTAGAACAAGTGTTCCAACAACATCCGAGATTCCGGTTACTCCAAACATTTCTGGAAACCCTGCCTCTACAGAAGAAGTTCAACAACCACAGAGGGACAGTGATACTGATCCTAGTCTGAGGGTAAACACTTGTGTTACTGAACCAGTTCCATCTATAACCGGTTCGGAGAGTCTTGCTCTTCAAACATCTGTAGCTGTCGATTCAACCCCTTCTTCGGCACCAGAAATATTTTACGGACCTGACGGTCTTCCCCTTTCACCTGGTTTGATTGCGATCGAAGAAATTGTAGAAGATCCGCAAGCAAGTACTCCAACATTTTGGAGTCGGGGTCACTCTTTTTCCTTCGACATCAGAAGTTAGTCTAACACCAGCGGAAGTTCCTGTAGAATCGCTAGGTAATATTTTGGATAGACTCCAAATGTCTGAACAACCGTCAACATCTAGGACTGTGTCGACTGACACAGCGATAGCAGAACTCCCTGCCGTCACTCCGACAATGTTTGCTGGCATACCATCTGTCCCAACTAGCTCTCAACTGCTAGAAAGAGCCCACTCAGGGGGTATTTCGACAGTATGGTCCGTTCCTGTTTGTTCATCCGGAATTATACCCAGGAACTCTTATGTTGAATCTCAACAAATTGATCCATTGGGAGGTCAATTTGGGCAGTCCGGTCCCCAAGGGCAAACAATTCCCTTTAGTTCTGGATTACCACCGTATGGGGGGCAGTACGCCCTTTCATTACCACCTCCGGGAGGATATCCATACGGGAGTTCACAACAGTATTCAGGTTATACTGGAGTTACATCAAGTGGTTGGGTACCTATACTACCCCAACAACCAAGGGTTGTATATTCGATGCAACAATGCGTACCTGTGTCAAATATACCTACTACACCGGCTATTGTGACAGTGTCACAGGTTCAAACCCTGCCTGTTGTATGCCAACCTCAGATTTCTCAGGTTGTAATGCAACAACCCCTTGACCCTGTGACTCAACCACAATCGCCAACTAGTGGGGCGACACAGGTCGAGACGGGTACAATTACCCCACACCTTGGTCCAGCAGTTAGTATAGCACAACAGAACATGGCTTCACAACCGTGGCTGGTGCAATACCAACAACCACAATTCCAACAAGTATACCAAGGTTCTGAGCAGCAGATCTTTGCGAACAGTGGACAGCCGTACATTCAAAACGGTCAAAATCAACCATTTTACAATGGTCATGTCCACCAACCTTATCAATCATACCAGCATCAACTGCATTATGCTGGTATGCAAAGGCCAACTGCTCAGGCAATTCCATCATATCCTGGGTATGCTTCACCTAACCTGAATCAACAGTTACCATTCGTGGCAACTTTAGAGTTACCTGATTTACACCGGTTAACAAACGATCCAATCGCTTACGCCCCTTGGTGGCCAGCGATCCCTCATAAACTTCCATCATATATTCCTAAATTTAATGGAAATCCAGGTGAAGATCCATCAAATCACGTGATGACATTTCATCTATGGTGTTCATCAAACACCCTAAATGATGATTCGATAAGGCTTCGCCTTTTTCAGAGGACGTTAATGGGTCCAGCGGCAAAATGGTATATTGAATTGCCTAGAGCTTCGTTCGAGAACTTCAGTACCTTAGCCACGACTTTTTTAACCCATTTTCAATTACCGATAAGGTATGAAACGGGAACAGAACTCCTTACCAACTTCAAACAGACAACGGCCACTCACATATCTGATCATATACATGAGTGGCGACGTCGTCGTAGGATGGTAAAAATGTACGTTCCTGATCAGCTATTAGCTGAATGGTTTATCAAGTCTTTACTACCGTCCATCACGGAAGATGTGGCAAAAGAGGGGGTCGTAACGGAAGAGCAAGTTATAGCTCGTGCACAATATCTGGACTTGATCTATACTCAGTCCGGCACGCTCTACGACAAAATACCTGACGCCCCTAGACCGAAATCCTCAATTCCTCCTCCTCCTAAATCAAACAATGACTCTCACGCCAGCGATGGCGTGATTGGCACGACAAACGCAAAATCAACAAAGGCTACGACCAAAAAAGCCCGTAAGATTTCAGATCAAAATGCAAAAGACGAAATTCTTGCTTCGGAAGTAAATGCCGTATCAACAGATAAGGGCAAAGAAACCAAACAACCAGGAAGCAAGAAAAAACAAGGCAAAGGGAAGAAGAAGAAACAGGATGAGTCATCTCCTGAAAAAACTTCTTCAAACCCTCCTGGAAATAGGAAACCCCCCTCAGGGTGTCAGATATGTGATGAGGATCGTTGGACAGCAGATTGTCCATACAAAGCTGAGCTTAAGAAATTCTTTAAAAGTTCGAAAACCTCAGCAGTGTTAACTGATCCGTTTCCAAATCCAGGAACAAATCTGGTTGATAGTGAAAATGCTTCCCCGTCTCAAGTGCTAATGTTGTCGATTTCGAAACAGCAAAATGATGCTTTGATTTCGACAAGGAACAAAGATTACGGGAATCCTCAGCTGTCGAACAACAAGGATAAAGATCAACCAAGTAGTTCAACAACAACTTCGACAGAAGTTGTACCACCCACCATCCCTGAATTAACAATAAAACCACCAAAGGGAGTAGTACACAAGTTGGCATTTAATCCTCGCGCTAGAGCGCGCGCAGCATTATAACATAGTGGAAGATTTGGCCCAATCGCCATCCGCTATGTCGACTCTTGAAGTACTACAAAACTGTCCATCCCAAAAACAGGCTTTGTTATCAGCCATTGGTGGGGTTGATCCAAAGGATTCCAATCTTGTATCCTTTGACCACAAAGGGTATGATCCTCAATTACCAGCACAATTAGCTTTCCTTGTTCAAGTGAAAGCCCTCAACAAAACTGTTCACCGAACAATTATTGATGAGGGGGCATCTACATGTATTATGTCGATGAGTTGCTGGAAAACTTTAGGATCTCCAACCTTGTCGCGATCTACGACAACATTAAAAGCATTCGACGGAAGGACGTATACCCCGTACGGTATCCTAAATAACTTGAAAGTTGAACTAGGAGGGAAAACAGTAGAAATAGATGTTGAAGTCATCGATGGGAATCTTGATTACAACATCCTACTAGGAAGACCGTGGATATATGCCATGGCAGCTGTTGTGTCGACCTATTTCAGAAAGATTGCATTTCCCTTTCAGGGGGGGATTACGATCGTCGACCAACAAAACTTCCTCCCCAATGGTTCACAAGTTACAGGAAGCATTCCCATGATCCATGGAAGCCCCCATTCGCTTCAGAATATCGGAGTAGGCCTACTAAAAGATCCTATACTAATGGGAACTTTCGCTTTTCCACCTCCAATTGATTTGGCGGAAGTAGCGTCGATAGGAACCTGCAATATGATATCTTCCACAAAGATCTCAGAAAACGATATCAGCATGGATCATGCAATGGTTTTGCCCCCAAGCCCAATAGAAATATTATAACAATCAATGTTTCTAGCATGGGAGGCAAACCTGAATCAATGCTCATCAAGCGTTTGGGTAGATAGGTCTAGAGAATATGGTACCCCTTCAGATCCTTGGTCGCGAGTGCATGGAACCGACGAAGGAATTGTACAATCAATGTTGATTGAAGGGACACCATGGAATGACTGCCACCATCATTCCCTTCTTCCGGATTATGAAGAAGATACTCAAGATGACCTTTATCATCCTTCAGTTTTTGAATTCCTATCACCTTCAAATTTGCTTCAGATTCAGAAACTCCAAGGGAAAGCAAACTTTCTGAGGAGGTTCATTCCAAATTACGCTGAACTTGCTAAAGGTTGTACACGTCTTTTGAAAAAGGAGGTACCCTTCGTTTGGGATCAGGTTGCGCAAGCTTCCTTTGATGCTTTAAAAGATTCCTTAATAAAAGTGTCATTAATGTACGCCCCCGATTATCAAAGATATTTTAACATGTATATGGCTGCAGCAGATACAACCATCGCAATGGTTTTAGTTCAAGAAGTCGATGGAATTGAACACCCTATATATTATTTAAGTAGAAACTTAAATGATATAGAAAGCAAATATTCTTATGTTGAAAAACTATCGCTTGCAGCTGTTCAAGCGATACAAAGATTTCGACATTATGTCCTCTTCCGGAAAACTACCATTCTGTCATATTGCAACCCCGTGACTTATATATTGTCGCGACAGTTGCTGGGGGGCAAATATTCAAAATGGATAGCAATCCTTCAAGAGTTTGATCTGGAATTTGTAAAATCCAAATCAAAGAAAGCTCTAGTTTTTGCAGAATTATTATGCGATCTCCCATCGTCGTCCAACGATGAAACATCCGAAGAATCAATCGTGGATGAGAATTTGTTTCTGATATCTACAAGCAATGCGTGGTATGGAGATATAATAATTTACCTCCAAACCCAAAAATTTAGGCCTAACACTTCTCACTCTGAACAGAAACGTATACGATACCAAGCAAAAGACTACATGATCGTCGGTGATACGCTTTACCGTCGTGGTGTCGATACAGTTCTGAGAAGGTGCCTCACCCATGAGGAGGCCGAAAAAGCCCTGAATGAGTGTCATTCAGGGGCCTGTGGGGGGCATCAATCTGGATATGCTACAACACAAAAAACCTTACGAGCAGGATACTTCTGGCCAACAATGTTCACATCAGAAGTTGCCATGCTTGTCAAATTTTTGATAGCAAAACCAGAAAACCACCCGCACCGTTACAGCCAATAGTTGCTGTTGGGCCATTCGCCAAATGGGGCATCGATTTCATGACATGTAACCCCACCTCGACCTGGGGGCATGGGTATATCATAGTCGCAGTTGACTATTTTACCAAATGGGCCGAGGCGATGCCTACATTAGATAACACTGGTGAAACAGCTGCCCTTTTCTTTTTCAATCATGTAGTCGCCAGATTCGGCGTACCACAGGCTATAGTCACAGATCATGGATCGCATTTTCGCTAGTTGACGGTGTGCTTTCAACATGGCCACCGTAATCCGGAAGGATATGACTGAAAACCAGGGGGCATGCGTCCTGGTCTGCTTCGGCAGGAAAACTTTGGGTGTAGAGTAGGTTTCCGCAGGAGAATATGACTAGTCTGTACCCCATCCGTCAGTGGAAGAGGGGTTATTCTAGAAAAAGATTCTCTTGTTAAAGTTATGTGTTTGGCGCTCGTTGTCACTCACCTTTGTCTGCTTCGGTAGGCATCACCGAGGAAGTGTTTTGTTTGCTGTGCGAATAGAACAATCTTTGGGTAACCTATAAGAGGTAGGCCTTTCCCGATAAAACAAATGTTTTGTCTGCAAATTGAGAGGTAACCTTGAAATCATATTTTATACCTGGGGGCATGCAAACCTTTTGGAGTGCAAGCAAAGGGCGACTATTTTTTTTTTTAAATTTCTAGGTCCTCCCTTTAAACCCGTAGGCTAACCCTTTAAACTCGTAGGATTAGTCGTCACCTAACTTGCATAAAGAAAGGATGCGGGGCAAAAATCTAAAAGTTGTCGTTTTATATGAGACATTCTTATCATATGACTGGATTAATTGAGCAGTTTTAGCGCATAGTTCAAGCTCGTTAAAAAATAAACATAAGATCGAGTAAATGTTTCAACCCGTGTTTAAGCTTGTTAAAAAATGAAATATCCTCCGGTAAATAACCACCGTGAATGTAACATTATCAGCCATTAAAGCCTTGGTCGTGTTTGCACCGTCACCTCCACTTTTCCATTGGCCGATCATTCACCTCCATTTGATTGTTTACCCATTTTGAGGGATAGCTGCGAAGAGTGATTTCACTAGCCATCCTTGTGACACTGCCGTGCTTGGAAAATTCGGACCCTTACCTGGAATCAGCTGCTACCCGTTTTATCACTCGTTCCTCAAAAGATGAGTCTTCTTTAAGCTCTTTTCATCTGACTCGTAAAATATGAAAAGATTGCTGAGTTTTGGCCTTCCAGCTCGTTAAAGCGACAGGAAGTGCTATCCCTCCTCTAGATTTTAATCTTTTTGGACCTGAGGGATTATTGCACAAAAAGATCGAGCGCTTGTTTTGTTCGGCTCGTTAAAACTATCGAAAATTCATCCCTTCTGTATTGTTTTATACTTTTTCGGACTTAAGGGATTAGATGACGAAAAAGGACTTCCGGAGTTACCTTTACTTTCCTTTTCAGACTCTCTAAAAATGAAAAGGACCGAGTTATCTTTGTCGTTAAACTTGTTAAAAAACATTAATAGCGACAAACTTGTCTTTAGACGAGAACGAGTTTCACTATCGCTAGGCTCGTTAAAACATAGCGATGGGTTTGCCCAAAGGGCAAATTATAGAACAAGCATATGTTATCCTCCTCAAGCTTGACAAAAATAAAGAGGTACTGGTCAGCAATGACTGGGGAAAAATTGGGAAGAAACTCAAAGAATCTTTATTGGTAGCAAGTCGCTCTTGAACATGACACTTCCACTCCATGCCTGAGTTGGGTTGGGTTGTTTAATTCATCGGTCACATCACCATGGTATCGCCATACCATCCACTTTTGGGGTAAATGCTACCAATCCATCATATAAGTGTCGCCGACATGTTCAAGAGAAGTCATCCAGAGAAGTCACCCGTGTCCCATCCACTACCATACATTATACTTCATTCTTTCATGACCGCCACCGTGAACCATATATCATCAGATCGTTTTCACCTCCATCAAAATCATTTGCTTCGTTCCGTGTCATTGATGTGGGATACATCAAGGCCCTCCTTTGACGAATCGCTTCTTGTCGACATCAGCTCATTATCCAAGAAGTTGATCTAGGAACACCCTTTCAGTACTTTGAAGCTTGCATGCCTCAATGGCAAGTTTCTCACTTCCGGCGACAGGTATACATCAATGACCTTCGACCGAAAGATTTTGCGTGGTGTTCGACGCCAAGTCCTTTATTCACACCATCTGAATTGTACTGCAGTACCTTGAGGGTAATTATCATTATCGGTGATTCCTCTCGCGCTTGTTAACAGTTTACATCATTGGCTGGTAATCAAGCGATGTCTTTCCATGTTCGACTTCAAAACATTTCTCACATGGATCGACTTGTACTTAGAGTGAAGATCGTACGAGATTGAAGACCCCGGATCTAGTTTCATCCATCCGGGCTGCGATATATATTCAGGAAAAAATAAAGACATTGAAATGTACAGCATTGCAGCACAGATAATCATCCTACCAAAAGGATGATGACTTCACCAGAATCATCAGTCTACCATCAGACGATTGTCTGTCCTATGTACATGAAAATGAATTTATAAAGCTGAGCATGGGAATGCCCGCCTCAGCTAGATCATGAAAACAGTATGAAAATAATGTATTGTATTGTATCTTATTACAGGTCTCCTCCCAGCATTGAAAGAACTTCGGATCCTCCTAATAAAGCATTTCACCCGATAAAACGGCCTCATACTTTAGGGGGCAACTGTTATAGACATTTTTGTGCCTTACAGCTATAAGCATGAAATGTCCATAAACCAAGGGATCCTAAGTCCCTAAAGATGTTGTTCCAGCTCCTAAAGAAACAAGGTCAACAAATTACAGCTTCTCCCAGAAGTTCTCCACCAGAAACTGCTCAAAACTAGTCAAATCAGGATCAATTCAGATGCTCCACTAGCTGCCTGCGTTGCAAAGCACCCAAATACACTGGCTAGGTGCGTTGCAACGCAGGTGAATGCACTACCAGGGTGCATTGAGCGGGAAATGGAAAATGGCAAAGTCATTCAACGAGGTGGAAAGGCAATGGAAGCTTCCAGAATCTTCTCCAATGACACTTGCCTCACTGAATTCGACCAGTGATGAGTAAGAGGCTCTCAGTCTCCAAGTGGAAGCAAGAACTGACAAAGAGAAGCCACAAGTCAAAACATAAGCTGACTCATCTTCTCTGCTTACATCTATATATGGATCCCTCATCCCAGAGATCTAGAGGCTGGAATTTTGTACTTTGCAGAGAATTGCTATTGGTTTTGAGATTGAGATTAGTGCATTGGGTGATTTATGCTTTGTTGGAGGTGAGGAAGGGATTCCTTTGCTGGGAGGTAGATGCTGGATCGGGACTCACTTGGTTGTATCTCCTCTTGGACTTTCTTATTATATCAGTAAAACTATTTGAGTTTCTCCTACATGCTTGTGTATCAATGATGTTTTGTTATATTTGCATGTTTAGCTTAAATCTGATCCTAAGCTATTTATGAATGTAAATCTATGTCTTTGTGTAGTTTTCCTCTTCTGTGATCTTGCAGGAACTTGGTGAAACTGGGCAAGGGAGCAGGTAGCGGGAAACAAACAAAGAGGAGAGCGATTGGATCAACAAACTAGCGCAAGACACAGGTTAGTTCATCCTTCCTCTTCGTTTACATTTCATAAAGAAGAATACGAAAATAGTTTTCCTTGTTTGTTGCTAAGGCACTGTCACACCTTAGAGTGGGATAGGGGCGTTCTGAATAGATACTTTTCCCAACAACACTAGGGTTTTAGAGTTTATCAATTTTTCAATGGCAAGCAAGAAAGGGATGATTATTGCTTCAAAATTGATTTTTTTAAAAGGGTTTTAAACTCTAATTTGTTTCTTGTGCCTTGAAAGTTTATTGTAAATTTTTTGAGGCTGGACAGAAGGGTTTAAAGGATCAATTTTTTTCAAAAGTGAAATATTCCGAGGGACTGTATTTTGACAATACTTTTTTTAAAAGGGACTTTTTCTTCCAGATCCATTTGAGAAATTCATTTGAAAGCCTAAAAGAAGCCATCATCTATAATTGGTTGGAAAACCTTTGTTGGTTTAGTCATTTTGGAAAGATATCCAAATTTCTTTGACAGTTTAGCGATTTTAAGTTTAAAGAAGTAATCATAAAATCTTTTGCAAAATTTTATTTAAAATTTTGTCATCAATTTGTTGAGTCACAAGCCCTAGAGGCTTGATCTTTATTTTTGTGTGAAAATATTCATTAACTTGGATGTTTGGAAACTTCAATGATTTTTTTTAGGTCCTTTCTCAAATCTTCTAATATCCAAGAAAAAAAATTGGAATCTGTCTGCACTTTGGGAAGCAAAATTCAATTTTGAGAATTGTCCTTTCTTTCTTATTGGGTCGATTTATTTTTTAAGGTCATTTGAATTTTTTTCTGGAATTAAATTTAATTTGGTGGAATCTTTCTTTAGACTTGGGCATTTTCTCCTTAGTTGCAAGCTATTCCATGAGCGATAACTTCTTTAAGTGAGAAATTTTTTCTTAAGAGGTCTGATTTCGAAGAAATCAAACTTAGGAATTTGACATTGAAATTTTTCCAAGTTATGGTTATTCTTTAACCTTTTACATATTCTCTCATATGGCTTGGACATGAAATTTATTTTTGAACAAATAGTTTTTGTCAAGTAATCTATGTTTTTCTAGGCTTGACCCATGGCTTGAGAAACTGCGATCTAGGGATATCTAAGTTGTCAAAATCACTTAGGGATCGCACTCGGCCTGGGCCACACCAACCTTAATATAGCTAGATTTTAGCATGTCTCCTCCCCCTAGCATGGGTGTAACAACCTCTTTGAGGTTTGATCCTAGGTCACCTTGATAACGAGGCCCATCCACAATTGATTGTGTTAGTGGGACTCGAAAAATATAAATTTGGGTTCATGAATAATTAATAACACGACTACATAACCATATATGCCATATAAAACCTTTACACATCATATATTCTATTCACTTAACTATGGCGTAGGAGCTGGCTCTCAACATATATTTTGTAGAAATTCTCACTTAAAGGAAAGGTCAATTTATTTTGGGAGAAATTACTTCATTTTAAATACTATAAAAATAATTATAATATTTTTTTTCCCTCACTTCTACTTTGATGAAGGGGTGTTTAAAATTTAATTTGTAAACCCCCCTTAGAGATGCAATATCTACATCTTGAAGATGAGCTTCTAGGTCATGAACTTCTAGTGCACCTAATATAGATTCAACATGCAAATTTTCCAAGCTCTCCTTAAATTGGCTTCATTATTCGAACCCAATAGAGGTTTTCAGCACTAGAGTATTTAACATGTTATAAAATATCAAACTGTTGAGTTTCTACATTTTTTGTTTATTGTGTCGATGATAAAATATTAAGCCCGTCTTCAACTTGAATGTTTGACGGAATTTCGATCATAAACTAGTATTGTTTAAAGTAATTCCCACCTTCAATTGATAGTTCTGAGTCTTTTTCTAGGTACTTTGGATATCCAAGATGACTTTCATACATGCATTCAACTGTGGGTGCTACCTTCTTGATGATCAGTTTCTCCTCATCATGAATTTTCATTTTTTCTATTTCAATTGTGGATTCCTTTAAAATTACCTCCTGATCGATGGGTACTGAAACCAATTTCTCAGTGGTAGCTGCATCAGCTTCCTCTTCATCCTCTATATTTGTTATCTCATCCATATGGCAACCATATTTCATAGAAGCAATATGGTCAGCATGTTTTTTAGGCTTATTTTCATATTCATCACATTGACTTGGCAGTGTCTAGATTATGATTGTTTCTCTTGACATTTCTCTAGCTTTCATATCCACAATAGGTGCATTATCTTCCATGAGAATGACTCCTAGTGCTCCACTTTCATATACATGAGCAATTTTCTTATCTTCATGAGCAAGGCCCTTGCATTCTTTCTCTAGTACAACCTTCTGGTCAACCCCATTGATTGTAGATTGGATTCCTCTCATTGAAAGCTTATTAATATCTCTTCTTATAGAATTCCTAAGTGAAGACATGACCCTATGTTGACTTTATTTTACATTTAGTTTCTCCTGTGGAGGATACTAAATGTCAACACTCTCTTCATCTCCATAGAGACTCCTACCTTTCTTTGTAAATATTGAGTAAGAGTAGTTTTATTTGCATTAGTGTCAGACCCAGATTGCCTCTGATTCTCATCAGATGATTTATCTATGTTGACCTCCTTATGCCACTCATTCTCAGGCGCCCCTTGCTTTCAGTAGGTTCTTCTTGTTTCTATTTTTTGGCCATGGATTTTCCTCTGTGAGTTTTTATGATGAGCCATCTTTTCCATCCCATCTGGCTTGACTTCTTCATGGTCCTCAATGAAGTCTTTGACATCTTCCTCAATAGGATTAGTTTTGTCCTGTTCAACACTGAATTCAACCTCCAATTCCTTTTTCCAATTGAGATTTTCCTCATGATATTTCCACTCCTCCTATGGCTTTCTCACTGTTATTTATTTAATTGTTGCCCCTGGATGTATATGTATTTGTTTTCTTAACATTTTATGATCTCACCATGTCCATTATCTTGTCACATTTTATGGGGTTCTCTCCTGGGATGTTTCTTCTCTTATAATGCTGATTGGACGACTTCCTTGGTGCTTAGAGCAGCTCCCCTTGAAACCATGATGCCTTCGTTGTTTCATTGAAGTAACAACTTATTCCTTTATCTTCCTCTTCCACACTTTCATGGACTTCTTTCTCTTGTTTTCATTTCTTTCATAGTTTTCTCTTCTTGAAGTTGCTTCCATATTCTATCTAGTTCTCTTTAAAATATATGGTAGCTTACAATCCTTGGCTTTGTGGCCAAGATTATTACACACAATACATTTTGCGTGGCCATGAAATAGAGAAAATGATGTGTTTCTTTTTGCATTCATGTTTTTCTTCATATACACTTTGCATTCAAATGTTTTATGTCCAAATTTATGACACATATAACAATAACCATAGGAATGATTTATGCACCTGGTTGTTGATGTTCTCCTTTGTTTTCTTGTTGGATAGTACCCTCTTTTTTGTTGTATGTTTTGTTGAATAGTATTGATCTTCTTGTCCTTACAATCTGTTGTCACATGTCCATGTTCATGGCAAGAAAAACATGTAATGTTTTTCCAAGGAGAAAATAATCTTCTTTGAGATCTTCTGAACTTGTTAAACTCATTTTCAGGAGAGAATGATCTTCTTGCAGTGAACCCTTTCTTCATCTCATTCACTGGATTTTGATATTGCTGCTTGTTTCTTTTTCTTTAGAAAACATGTTGTTGTTAGAATCTTCTTCTGTAGGTCCTTTTAGAGTTGATTCACAATAATATTTAATGGTTTCCTTTGTTGATTTCTTCCTAGAGGAAAGGTTCTCTTCTACCTGCTTACACAACCTATTCTTTTCTTCTAACTTACTTCTAGTTGAAACAACCTCAACTTCTAATTTTTTACATTATAGGTCTCTCTCCTTGAATTTACTTCTCATCACCTCTTCTAGCCTCCTTTCCTCTTTAATTTGTTTCTTTAGGCTGACAATTTCCTCCTTGTACTCATGCTCTTTCTCATCACATATTTGCACCAGTTTCTTCAAATATTTGTTTTCATTCTTCAATCTTTCTATACTAGCCAATGATAATTCAAGCCTAGATTGATTTTCATTTGTTTTTTCTCCATGAGAGTTAGTCACATTCACATAGGTAGAGGCTTCATTTAACTGAACAATTTTCTTTTGACAGGGTTTTTTTTCCTTCCTCTTTCTCTTTCCTTTCTCTACATTGTTGTTGCTAGCCTCTTCATGCATTAGCTGTAATCTATCCCATATTTAATTTATATAAGTTAGATATATTATTGTATCAAGATCCTTATTATTAAGATTGTTATACATGACACATTTTTCTTTAGCATTCCATTATTGCTCTTGAAAAGAGGGAGAATCTTTGCGATAGCCATCACATACTAGTTTCCATACACTAGGTCCGTAAGATATCAGTTCAGATTTTACCTTATCTCTCCATTCATGAAAGTTTGTTGCACTCAACAAATGTACACTTTGATAGTTCATGAGTCAACTAGATCTACCTTCAAGTTGTCAGGCTTCTGTAGAAGGAACTTAGCTCTAATACCAATTTATGAAAATTTAAATAAACTCAGGGTGGGGTGGTGAATCAGTTTAGCATATTCATGGACATTAAACTTATTTTCATTAAACTCATTAACTAAATCATTACATGAGAAGCTTAACAAATAATGACCAACATATTGAATATGTGAATAACAAGTAATAAGAAAACCAAAACCTCACATGAACACATGATAACAACACATATTGACACCAGATATATGTGGAAACCCATAAAGGGAGAAAACCACGATTTTATTATTGCTGTGATGCAAAGGAAAGCTTCTACTCCTTATCACATCTTATTTTCTATAGGCTCCAACGTTCAGGAGGCTACTACCTCAATTTTCTGCTAGTTGCAACATGCAAGGAAGCTCCAACTGCCATATGTTTTCTGTAGGCTACAACCCACAGGAGGCTCATACCTCAATAGTCACCAACCTGATGTTTATCAATCCCATGCTTGAAAGGAGACTATAATCCCCTGATGCAAACAAGAAATAATAATGTGCCGGTTTACCTGGTCATAAATTCTAGATATCTCCATCTTCATTTCTGCCTATTAGTCCCTTCAAATACGCTTCACACTAGCTTCATATGTGCCAGGTAACTAATGCATAACATCTCAATCATGTCTCACACATTCTCCCACTCTCTAACCATTCAATGCCTTCCAAAATCACATCTTATATAATGATAGTTTGTGGCTATTTATATCCCACATAGGAACATGAAGTGAATAGACTTGACTCTTTTCCTTCCATTCGTTCATTTCCAAACTCTTCATATCTTGGATATTAGAACACAAAAATAAATAATCCATCCAATATTAATTTCATTCACATGTAATGATTAAATGCATCAACCTAATGCCAACATAAAATCACAATATTGAACATTAATGCATCACAACAATCTTTGCAACATCTTTTCCTTTGCCTTGGAGACATGCCTTTTCATCACAACAATTTAGCTCAATCAATAATTTCACATCACAACAAATTCTTCAATATAGAAATATCTGCAACATTATCAAAACATTTCAATGTATCGCCACTCATCCTCCTTCTTCTCCTCCTTTGCATTGTTGATCTTGTTCATTAGTGTACACATTGCCTTGTTGTTTCTCCTCTACCTGTTATTGCTCCTTCATTGTTCCTTGATGTTTATCCTTTTCCTTTTACTTGTTGATGTTCCTTTTCTTGTTTGTTCTATTTCAGTGTTCCTTGCTTCCCCTCCTTTGCCTTTGTTTCTCCTTCATTGCTCCTTTGCATGTTGCTTCTCCTTTGCTTGCTGCTTCTCCTTTGCTTTCTGCTGATAAGCCTTAGTATTGCAACAAGAATGCTACAACTCCTAAGTTTACCAACTTTAATTATTAACCCGAGGTTCGTACAAATTTAAGAGATATCGACACTATATGTGCAACATACAATGTGTCCTTATTTTTCTGTCATGATGTAATGGAGTGAATCTAATGAAATAAAATCCTAAATCAATTTCATAAATGGAAATGCTATTTTGAAAATAAATTAATCCTAGGAAAGAACAACAATTTGTAATTGAATTCCTAAGAGAACGAATTCAAATAACTATGCCTAATCTACTTTTTAAAAAGACATGTCCTAATTGGTGTTTTATTCTTCCTCAATCACAAATTTAGATCCTAAGGATTATGATTGAACCCTCAGAGATAAAAACCAAGATTTTTGAGAAAATCTGGATAAGTTTACATGTGCTAGAGGAGTGTTATAGGAAGTTATAGTGTTTCCTACAGGGAGTTATAGTTTTTCTACAGGAATATATAATTCACTGAATGACCAAGTAAATCAAATCCAAATGGGATGGGACAATTTTTTTTATTGAATATGATGTTTTTTGGGGTCGGTGCTTCCATCTAGTCATTTCCAACAAAAATGAATTGAGGGAGGGTGCTTCTTGCTAGTGGGTGCCAGAAAAAGATTGTGAAGGAAGTGGGAGCTTCCTACTGGTGGCTGGAAACAAAATTTTGTAAGGGTGTGGGTGTAAGCAATAATTTGCAAGGGAATGGGTGATTCCTAGTGGTGATTCCTAGTAGTTGGTGCCAATGAATTTACGTAACCAAAATTTGAATATAAAGAAGATAAGAAGTATGGTGGTTTTCTCCATTTATGGGTTTTAACACAAAATCATGTTCATTTGTATGATGTTTATGACTTGATTATGTGTTCCCTTATGATGCATATATAATTGGATTTTGAATGAAATTGACAATATGTTGATTGTTCAAATTATTGATCTTTGATTCACCCATGGCCTCCCCCACTCCCACCCATCGTCCCAGTATTTCGATGCTCATGATGAGTGGAAATAAACAATGCAGAAGGAGTATGGTATTGTCATCAAGAATGTAACATGGAAATTGGTGGATCCTAAACAAACGAATTGGATGAAGGAAAGTTTATGAGAACAAGTAAAAATCATATCAGTCAGTTTTCAAGCACAAAGTAAGGCTTGCATAAAAACGATTTGTACAAAAGGAAGATAATGTTTACGAGTATATTTTTTCTCTCATAGAAAAATGGCTTGCCATCTATACTATATTTTCCTTGGAAGCATATATTAATGGATGGAATTTTTTTTTTAGTGTAACTCCTGTCAGATTTCTCTACCATGTTCTGGTCCCTCTGTTGGAGGTTTTGTTGCGGTATGATTGTGCTGCAATCAAGCATAAGTTGTAATGCATACTATAGTCACGTCCGCTGGCCTTCATCCATTGCATTTTCGACCCATAGGTCCCAAGACCCACTTGGATTGTCCCTCCGTAGCATAGTTGGATCTACTAGCCTCTTTGGTATTGTTTTTCGGTATTACTTGGTATTTTTAATGTGCTGCAGTTGTGCATTGAATTGTATAATGCAAAGGCCGCGACTGTTTTAATATTGTGTGTTTCTAATACATACCATCAGTCCACTTTCACTCGCATACTCTATTTTCTTAATACATACCATCGGTCCTCCCATAGGTCCCCTTGCATACTATACTACCTCAATGTTCTCACCACTCCCATAAATCTGCTCATGGTTTTTACGTTAACACGTTTTCAAGTTTGGGAAGGAAGGCACAAGGATCACACAACTTATTTGAGACCCAGACTTCCTCAGGTAAGCCCTTCCATGTCTATGTTTAAATGCTACCACTGCTACCATGTGATGGCCATATAACTCAACTCCTTGGCTTAGGAAGCAATTGGAGCTTGTGTAGACTCTTCTTTCCATGTTTTTTCTTGTTTTTCTATCCACAACATATGACCTTTCCATGTGTGGTTTCAGAGTATTAAATAAATATTCACATTCATCCTTGGTTAGAAAATTGTGATATAGAAGGGATCGTGGCCCTCATGATAGAACCTCCACTGGTTGCCTTGATTCTTCATTTCCATAACTATGTCCGTCGACATCTATACTCTCATTTTTTTTTATTTTTTTTTATGCATGTTGATTCCTCTCAATAAAAATCTCTACTGCCATACCATTGTTTAAAACGTTTCCCTACCACCATTTAAACATTTCCATACTTTACCTTCCCCCACATATACACCCTCCTCCCATTATATGCTATCCATATAAACCCTACCCCATAAACCACCTCCCCCACATAATACCTCAATTTTGATATATCAGAGTACAATTTTTATACATATAACTACCACAAGTACAAGTTTATACATATTACTACCAGAAGTACAATGCATTCATTTATATCTATTGTGGAAGTGGTTCTCACGGGGAAGGAGAACTATCCAGAATGGTCGCATAAGATCAAACACACTCTCGTTTTTAATGATCTATGGAAAGGAGTTTGTGTTGGAGAAGGAGACAATGAACCAACAAAGCCTACCTCAAATAAGGAATTCATCATTTGGGAAAACAAGAACAACAAGGCATATGCTTTGATTGCAGCATCTGTAAATGAAGATATGAGTCGCCATATTTCACCATTTTCGAATTATTTTGAAGCCTTACAAAAATTGAATGAACTCTATGACTCACACTTTGTGCTTGAAGTTGTCCAACTGATGATTAAATTATTTAGCCTTGATTTACAAAATGATGATCCTCTTTCTCTTGCATCAAAAGTAAAATGTATTATGCATGATATCAAAGTCACTAATTCTGAGGTAAACATTCCTCTGATAGCTTTTATCAAGGCACTTTATCCCACTTATTCAAATTGTCTTAAGTCATTGTAAGCGAATGAAAACCTAAAAGAAATTACTTTTGACTACCTTGTGAATAAATTTGCTGAGAGAGAAAGATTTTGGGAAGAAGACAACTCCTTAGTCTTCTGAAGAAGCTATGTGTCTTGAACATAGAGAGAAGAATCATGCTCAAGATTTTTCTAGAGGAAGAGGTGGTAGAAGAGGAAGAGGAAGAAGAAATTTTAGAGGCGGAGGGGCAGACACTCTCAAGGAGAAAAGTCTGATCTCCATTTCATATGTTGCAATAGAGATGGATCACATGATGCATCCACATGCAAGCTACCTTGGGACAGAATTGAGAAGGAAAGAAATCAACCCAAAGTTAAAACCAATGACAAAGAGAAAGGTAAAGAAATTGAATCCTCTCATTATGTTGTGGCACATTGTAATATTGGAGTAAATGAAGACTTATTTAATGCTTCACTTGTTTCCTGGAAAAATGATTGGCTGCTTGATTCAGGAGCAACTTGCCACATGAATTTTAGAAGATATTTTTTTGAATAACTTACTAAAAATGTTGATGGAGCAGTATACTTTGCAGACAAATCAAAACTCAAGCCATCAGGGCTTGGCACAATCAGGCTCAAATTGCCTGGTCTTCCACACTTTCTTCTACGTGATTTTTTATATCTCCCACAACTGAGGAGAAACTTACTATCCTTCATCCACATATGCTAGCAAGGACACTCCATTCATATGTTTGATGGCAAGGTTGAGGTGAGAAAATCATTAGATCACTCACTTGTCATGACAGGCATAGAAGAAGAAAGGCTTCTCAAGCTACAAGGTACCTCTGCTCGTGCAGAAAATTTCTCATATAGTTCTCATTATGATGAAGGTACATTTCCATCAAGTCTATTATGACATGCTCAATTTGGATACTTGAACTATGACAGCCTTCACTTATTGAAGTAAAATGGTGTTACTGGTTTGCCTACAATTCCTAGGAAACTTAAGAAATGTGATGCTTACATTCTAGGAAAGCATATCAAATAGTCTTTTCATGATTCACATTCCAGAGCACATAGAAAACTTTAACTAATTCGTTCAGATTTATGTGGTCCAATTCGTGTTCCTTCTGCAAATTGAAATAAATATATGATGACATTTATTGATGACTACAACAAAATGTGTTGGGTTTATTTATTGAAGAACAAATATCACGTTTTTCAAACTTTCAAGAAATTTCGTACATGGATTGAAAATGATGCACAATCTCATATTTTCTCTATTCGCACTGATAATGGAAAAGAATACACTTCAAATGACTTTGAAAATTATCTTCACCAACATGGGATCAAACATCAAACAATTTTTCCATATAATCCCAAACAGAATGAAGTAGCTGAGAGAATGAATAGGACAATCTTAAATATGGTACGTTACATGATGTTTTTCAAGAATGTAAAATTGATGTTTTTGGATGATGTAGTTCTATGTGTTGTATATGTAAAGAATATATGTCCATCCAATGCTATTAGAAAAAATACTCCTTATGAAATGTGGTATGGTCACATTCCTTCAGTAAAGCATCTCACGGTATTTGGTTCCACCTATTATGCCTTGATACCAAAAGTACATAGAAACAAACTTGGTGCAAGGAATCGTAAGTGTATCTTCTTGGGGTAGTCAAATACCTCCAAATCATATCATCTCTATGATGAAGTTAATAAAAAGTTTGTTGTATCTAGATATGTAATCTTTATTGAATTTTCGAAAGCTGACAATGTTGTTGAGCAACAAATTGATCTCTTGGATAGATTCGAAAATGAAAAATCATTTCAAGAATTTGATAATCAGATTCCACATCTTGAAGGGGGGATTCCTATACTGGATCAATCTGTGGAATCTTCTTCTGAAGTACTCTCCCCCCCCATATGAAACTCCAACCACTGATGATACTTTGAGTCATGTGATTGACAAAATTGGGAGACTCAATCTTGATTCAATCCTAACTCAATCAACTGAGTAGCCTGGACCATCTCAGAAAGGTCCCCCAAAGTGGATGACAAAGACACTTGAAAGTGTTCATCCTAATGAGGTCGGAAAGATAGGAACAAGAAATTCAACTAGGAAAAATGGAGTTGATGTAGATGATTCTGATTCACCTATTGATATGGATGTTAGTTATGATTTTGAACTAAATTTTTCTACAGATTTTGAAACAACTTCCTTCAAATAAGTAACTTCTCATGATGAATGGAAAGAAGTAATGCAAAAGGAGTATGGTGCCTTAATAAAGAATGGCACCTGGAACCGGGTTAATCCTCCATTGGGAACCAAACCAATTGACTGCAAGTGGGTCTGCAAGAACAAGTATAAAGCTGATGGCTCACGTGAAAAGCTCAAACCTAGGCTTGTGGCAAGAGGTTTTGCACAAAAGGAAGGGGTCAATTATGAGGAAACTTTTTTCCCCACAATAAAATGGGCTACCATCTAGACACTCTTTGCCCTAGCAGCTCAGAACAGTTGGCAAGTCCATCAAATGGATGTAAAAACTACTTTCCTTAATTGAGATCTAAAAGAGAATTTTTTTATGTCCCATCCTGAAGGATTTCTTGTGAAAGGACATGAACATCAAGTGAAAACTTGTCAAATCCTTGTATGGCCTCAAGCAAGCACCGTGAGCCCAGTAAGAAAAGTTAACTCAACATCTTCTGAAACTCAAGTTAAAACATTATGATCTTGATGATGCAACTTTATTTGTCAAGAAAGTTTGAAAAATAGTTGTATATATTGTGGTATATGTAGACGATCTTTTGATGACAGGGAACAATGAGAGCTACATTGCATCCATAAATAAGGAAATGAGTAAAGGTTTTGAAATGAATAACTTGGGCTATGCTCACTACTATCTTGGTATTGAAGTAACTCAACATCTAAAGTCTATATTCCTCTCTCAAAAGAAGTGCATTGGAGATATGTTGAACAAGTTTAGCATGTCTGAGTGAAATCCTCTGACTACTCCAATGGAACAAAAATTAAAGTTCACATCCATTGAAGGAAAAGAATTTGAGGATGAAAGAAAGTATAGAAAACTTTTAAGAAGTCTCAACTAGATGACTACTACTAGACCAAACATTTAATTTATTGTTGAAATCCTCTCCATGTTTATGAAAATCCCTTGTGAGGGACATTGGTCTACATAAAAAATAGTTCTAAACTACTTGAAGGGAACTAAAGACTTTGGACTCAAGTATACACAGGTGGGTGACTTCATCTTGATTGGATACTCTAATTTAAACTTCAATGGAGACAAAGAAATTGGGTATCTACTTATGGTTATGTTATGAGTCTTGGATTAGGAGCTGTCTCCTAGAGAACATGCAAATAATTAGTTCTAGTAGATTCCACAACAGAAGCAAAATATGTGGCAATAACTGAGGCCACAAAAGAAATTGTGTGGCTTAGGAAAATTCTGGAAGATTTGTAGGTAAAACAAGTACATTCAACTCCACTCATGATTGACAACACCTCTACAATAAAGTTGGCCAAGAACCCAAAATTCCATGATCCAATGAAGCACATCAATACAAAATACCATGTGATTCGACATCATGTTGAGGCCAATACAATCCATCTACGCCATTGTTCCACTAATGAGAAGATTGCAAACATCTTCATCGAAGCAATTGGAAGAGAAAAGCTTCAAATATTCATAACGATGGTTGGACTCACCAACATCCCTTCAGATTAAGGGTGGGAATGTTGAAACCTAATCATGGGGATTGGGTGAACACTTGTAAATAATATAAATAGTAAATATGGAAAATAAAGATTCTTCGGGAGGTGAAACACAAGAGTCACTCCCTTATGTATATAACAATGAGGAATCCTAATGAATAAGCACAATTTGATTTGAGGAGTTACCTCCTATCCTGACAGTGAAGAATACTTTCTTGAATAACGACTTTAAACAGAGTGCCTTTATGTCTCAACCAAAAGGTTTTCTTGTCAAGAGAGAAGAATAGAAGGAATGTAAAGTCACCAATCCTTATATGTCCTGAAGCAGTCGCAACAAGCTTGATATGAATACTTATTTGAGTGCCTTCAAAAATTGAATTTCAAACTCTTTAATCTTGATGATGAAACTTTGTTTTTCAATAAAGTTGAAAAACTATTGTAATGTTGTAGTGTTGTAGATGATCTTTCAATGACAATGAAAAATGAATGTTATATTACATCCATAAAGAAAGAGTTGGAGAAAGTATTTGAGATGACATATCTGGGACATCTTCACTACTATTTGGGCATTTAAATGAATCAACATCCAAAGTACATATTGATTTTCCAAAAGTAGTACATTGGAGAAGTATTGAACAAGTTTAGCATGGTGGAGTATAGCCTCTATCTACTCCAATGTAATAGAATTTGAATCTCACGCTGAAAGAAGGGAATGAATTTGAGGATGCTACCAAGTACAAATAGCTTGTGGAAAGACTTATGTGCCTTACCATCACTAGTGTAGATATTTCATTTATTGCTAGAATTTTTTCGAGGTTAATGCAAAAACCCTGTGAAGGAGACTTATTTTCTACAAAAATAGTGGTGAAATACTTGAAGTGAACTGAAGACCATGGAATTTTAAGTAATAATAGGTGGATGAATTTAGTGATATTGGATATTCTGGTTGAATTATTGAAGGGGATAAAGAAAATGGAGTGTTACCTTGAGGTTATCTTATGAGCCTTCAATCATAAGTTGTCTCCCAAAGGTGACATAAGTAGTTACTTCTTCTAGATTCCAAGCAGCAAGGGAGATCTTGTGTGTCATGAAATTATTTGAAAATTTGTAAGGGAAACTAATAATTTTTTTCCTCTTCTATATAAAGATATTTTTGCAATCAAGTTGGCTAAGAATCCTGGTTTCCATGATTTTACCATCTAATTTTATATCATGTATATGCCTAAACTATAATTTTATGACATTCTTCCATAAATGAGAAAATCACTAACATTTTAATTAACGGACTTGGAAGAGAAAAGTTTGAAAAGTTGAGAGTGATGTTTGGAATAAAAAACAACATTTTAGATTAAAGGGGGATTGTTTGATACATTATCCTTCAAGACTATTGTATTATTATACATAATAGGTAGGTAGATTAAATGATGACTCGTGGTGAATACCGAGAGTCTTTCATAAAAGGTTAAGTAAATAACCATCTCCTTTGTTTATACATATATTTCTTTGAGTTGAAAAAATAAAAAAAACAAGCAAAATCCTTACTTAACCGGATAGGTTGAATGACCTTGGATATGGAATGATGTAAATCCATAAGGTAGACTAATGTCTATTACAACAAGTGCTAAACATTATGAGGATGATTTATTCATATCCTACTATAAAATAAAATTTGGATCTATGTCACAGTATACATCAGTAGGAATATTGACATGTTGGAATTGTGATCATAGTAGTTGGGGTGGAGGGGGGTTAACAATATAAAATAATTCAAACCACTTAACAAATCAATCAATAGGAAACATGTGATAACACTAGACATACATTGAAACCTTTAAGGGGATAAAACCACAAAACTTATTTTTCTGAATAATATTGCAGGCACTGACCTATTGTTGCATCAATTCACTAGAACCAACTAAAAGGACACACCCATCCCATGATTTGGAGGTGCTAAATTGTAGGTGACACGAATCCCATGATTTACAAACACCAACATGAAGGAGACACCAACCCATGATTTAAATGCACCACCCTAAAGGAAAAACCAATTCCATGATTTATAGGCACTAACCTAAAGGAGACAACTATCCCGGGATTCAAAATGATTTTATGTTTTTTATTTCTTTCTTCACAAATCTTATACTTCTCTCTCTTCTTTATACTTATTCTACTTCTCTCTTCTTTGTACTTTATTTCTCTACACATAGTGCTAACTAGGATCTTTACAATAATAAACACTTCTCTCTACTTTTCGCTTCACAATTCTACACACAACATGAATGATCGTCTACGTGGATTACACATTGTTCCTCTTACTTGTTGCAACACTCATTTTCACTTCAACACTTGCCTCAATTTGTTCACCTCAAGTATTATCTCTTTACTCAAATATATATTATCCTCATCCTAATCACCTCAAACCACATCATTTCATACTTGAGATAGCATTGAAAAGCTTAATTTTACATGTATACAACAAACCTCATTATGCACTTCGATTCTCTATTTGAATAAGTTGCTTGCATAGGCAACACATTTTCTTCAGAATTCATATTTGAACTTACAAACATTGAGATGTGTAGCTCTTCTTCTCTATGTTAGATCTTCTTTATGCCTCACCAAGCCACCAACAATTCACTTCATTTCTCATTACCACCTTTACAAATCAATTTATTTATAGACAAGTACTTGCATGTAAGCTGAAACCTCATAATGATCTAGGTGGATGATGTGTCAAATCCATGAGCTTAAGAAATTTGTCACCCCAAACACAAATATCAATGGAGGAATGATTATTTAGATGACCTATATGATTAATTTTCAAAACAACTTATCCCCAAGGTCTAATGCCTAAGGCTTGTGCCATGACCATGTGTTATAATGAAAACTAAACTAATCTCTATAGAAAATCCATAATTTGGGTCCCTTCTTAATGAGGACACTCTTGAAAATTCCTAGATTCATAGATACTCAACCACTAACAAATTCCACACTAACAAATTCCAGGGATAAGTGATAAATCCCTCATAAGCTTGAGCTACGACCATTTCTTATATGGTAATTCCTAATAGATCTGGAGTCTATATCCCCAAAGAGGGTCAATTTTAATATAATCAGAAGTTTGGATACCAAAATGTCCCTTTTAATGGAAATTTAGCTCAAACCTCTAAATGAACGAGCAACTACGACAATGTGTTGTGACCATAATCTAAACACACTACTTTGATATTCTCTAATCTCATTTGTTCTAATCTAGTACGATAACTGAAATTGATAGACAAATCGTAACTTGAAATTTATTTCAAACTTATCAACAATTGACAACATTTTCCTAATCATATTGGAACATCTCAAACGAGAGTGCTCTAGAATGTTTGTCCATTTTGGCACTTTGGTACCCTGTAAAATAAATCCAATTACCCCAAAGAGAAGCCTCACTACCCCCAAGGAGAAGCCATATTTCCCCTAAAGAGAATTCAAATTGATAAAGGGTAAATTATTATTATTCAAATTAGCTTGGTTATGCTCTCACTATTATTTAATATGGCATAAATTTATTTGGGCAAGCTCTCACGTTGACGTTAATTTTAAATGAAAATTATAAGGTTATTCCTCAAGTCGGTCTAGATCTCTTCAAGTCGCCTTGACTCCTTTAGGCACCCATTTGATCATGAGGTTGACTATAAATATAAGATCAATCCTCCTCCAAAGTGTGTAATTTAGATCACACAAATATTCATCTAATGTTCGTGAAAATATTTGAGTTTTTTATGGAAATGATGCTCACAACCAATATCCCATTTCTATCTCTATGGGGGCTCATTTCTCTATGGTAACTCATTTGAATTCTCTGTGGAAAATCATTTGAGTTCTCTGTTGATCTGGATCTTGGGAGGAGGCCCCCAAGATCTAAAAGATTGAAATGGATCTTGGGGTAGAGACCCCCCAAGATCTGAAAACTTGAAATGCCAGAAGAAAAAGAGGAGAATGCCCAATAAACAAAACCACAAAGAAACTTTTTATTAAAACCCACTGATCTGGATTTAAACATGAATGCAACAAAATACAGAGGTAACCATAGAGACAGATATGCAGCGGAAATAATACTTCATTTCATTACTGTAAAATACTGAAATATGCTTACAAATAGAAATGGAAATAAACCAGCTAGGGCGATGGTAGCTTATCTCTGAGAAGAGATGTGGTGGCTACATGCCTCTGAACTGTAAAGGCTACATTGTGGCGGACAATCTGTCCTTTTACAAAATGTGACTTGTTACTTATAGTATTTTTCAGTTACAATACCACGGGTCAATTCCATGGGTGAATGAATACCATGGGTGGATTTTACAATACCACGGGTGGATGCCATTTACAATACCATGGGTAAATTCCATGGGTCAATGAATAATATGGGTGGATGAGTACCATGGGTTGATGCCTTTTGCCATTCGGATCATTCCTCCCTCCTTAAGAAGCAATGGTCCCCATTGCGTAAAGTTCCCTCCTGCGAAGCCTTTGTGGAATATGAAGAGCCACTGAAGATATGGGTTTTATGTGGTTAACCCAAAACCCTGATAAACGAAGATCCGAGGATAGAGATACCCTGTAATGCTTGTGACCAACTGTGATTCTGACAGTGTGCGGCCTAGCAAATGGACTTCGATGACAAGGATTTTATGCGGTTGACCCATAACCATGATGTTGGTTGTTGATGAAGTAGCAGGTGCCTACACAGCCTGGGGTGGGAGGGCACGTCTCCAAATAACCCAAGCCGAATGCTGCTATGTTGAAACTGATGAATGTGAAGCAGGTGCCTACTAAAGTGGGGTGGGAGGGCATGTCTCCAATGGAAACCCACTCCGAATGCTGCTCCAAAGTTAAAATGGACATAACTCAGCCAATATAACTAAGAATATTTATTATAACCTGTTTTTAGAAGCAGAAGGATCATTTTTCATCTTCCCATGAGTTGGAAATCCCTATATGGACACTCTAAGATCTCAAATTCGCACTGCAACAGTTCCGCCGTCACAAAAATTCTGATAAAATAGCTGATTTTAAATCAGCGATATCTCCCACATCCGAACTCCGATTCGACCCTTTTTTTTTAAATTGGGTGATTTTTTCGAGAGGAATCCAGATCTGGTATTTGTTTTTGTAAATTTTGTACCAAATGTTTCAAATCTGATCTGCAAAGTCGCCGCCCAAAAAAAATTCCTGCAAAAAATGAAAAAAGAAAAGTTCTTCCTGCTTGACCCAAGAAAAGTGCTCTGTGGAGGATGTAGCACATGCCTGAAGTTTGTTGAATATTGCTGCAAAATTTGAAACTGAAATATGCATCAAACCCTTGTTCCCATTGAATCGTAACCTACGTTGATACCACTGATCTGGATCTTGAGGGGAGGCCCCCAAGATCTAAAAGATTGAAATGGATCTTGGGGTAGAGACCCCCCAAGATCTGAAAACTTGAAATGCCAGAAGAAAAAGAGGAGAATGTCCAATAAACAAAACCACAAAGAAACTGTTTATTAAAACCCACTGATCTGGATTTAAACATGAATGCAACAAAATACACAGGTAACCATAGAGATAGATATGCAGCGGAAATAATACTTCATTTCATTACTGTAAAATAGTGAAATATGCTTACAAATAGAAATGGAAATAAACCAGCTAGGGCGATGGTAGCTTATCTCTGAGAAGAGATGTGGTGGCTATATGCCTCTGAACTGTAAAGCCTACATTGTGGCGGAAAATCTATCCTTTTACAAAATGTGACTTGTTACTTATAGTATTTTTCAGTTACAATACCACGGGTCAATTCCATGGGTGAATGAATACCATGGGTGGATTTTACAATACCACGGGTGGATGCCATTTACAATACCATGGGTAAATTCCATGGGTCAATGAATAATATGGGTGGATGAGTACCATGGGTTGATGCCATTTTCCATTCGGATCATCTGTGGAAGCTCATTTGATACCTCTATGATAGCTCGTGGATGGTAGAATGTATGACATCATGTATGGTCCTTTTTTGGTATCTATGTCGGTGGAGTTAGGGCATATTGTTGTCGAATTTAATTGGAGGGTTAGTTTAATGCAAATTTTGGTGGTTCATTTCTATGTAAACAAGGTCGCTTCTATTGTAGGTAGGCTAAATATCTTTTAATGAGATGAAAGGTCTAGAAGGAAGCTAAATGAAGGCCACATTAGCCTTGGTATATAGAATATAAGTAGATGATCTATGGTGAAAGGAAAGTGAAGGTTTTGATGTGTTTAGGCCCTCATTTAGGGCTAACATGGGTGTCACTGGAAGCCATAACCAAGGTCAAGAAGTTTCAAGCATGTGTTCTCAAGGTCGAATTGTTGATGTTAGAAAAGAAGACTTCCATATAGAGGTATGATATCTTTCCTTGTTTGATGTTTTATAATATGGAGAATGTCCTGGTTTGAAAACTTATGTGACAACTAGTGTACAATTTGGAGGGTTAAAAAATAATTTTCCTTATGATATTGATTCAAGGTAGTGTTATGTATGTTGTATGATAGTGATGATTGTGATGTGAATATTTTTCTTATCATCAATGATTTATGGAAGTGTGTATGTCAATTATCTATGGGAGTCAACTTATTGTAGTGTTATTATCTTAAGTGATGTATTACTATGTTCCATTTCTTTAGTGATATATGGAAGTATGGTTGTGTCCTTATAAAAATGATGCATGGAAGTATCCTTACAATTGTAATGAAAAAATTACTTGATAGTGATATGATAATAGTGACATGTGTTCCTATGATTGATTACATGTATGCTATTTGAGATAGGGATATATGTTGCTTGTTATAGTGATATCAGAATATTGTGGAAAATTTGTGAATGTCTTCATGAGATAAGTGTTTTCTTCCATCTAGTGAGGATCTTGTAAGATCCAAGGTTGGCCCTAGGAGGCCTAATGTTCAGATATTGATCCAGGACTTTAATGATAGCTCAAATTTCAAAGTGTACGAAAGAGCGTTGAACCTGAATGACCAGATAGATCTCATCTTCTTGATTCTGGCACCGTGAACGTTTAGAAAAACTAACACCATATGAAGAAGTTATCGCCATTTGAAAAAGTCCAGTAAATAGCAATTTCCAAGAATAAATTGGTTTTTCGAAAATATTAGAAAAATAAAATTCCTTTTGGGTGACCAATTAGGAGTTGACACGTGGCAAGCCTAGAGGCTGCCATGTGGCCTTGGAATGGTGTTGTAAAATTTTAATGGAATCAAACCTGTGACTTCTGGCTAGCTAAACAAGCACGCTACCAACTCCGCTAATGGTGGTTCTTAACAGTCTATCGACAAAAGTTTATTTTAAAGTTTAATGGGCGTAGTTTTGGGGGTCAGGATCACCAGCGGTCTTACTCACCAGTGGTCCCATAACCACCATTCACATGCCACAATTTGCCAACCACACGTGGTTTGCGTGTTGATTGCCAACAAACTTCTAGTATAACTGTTCATCCCTAACTGCCGGTGGTAATACCAGTCACATGCACGCTAGAGTTTTCGGTAATGGTCAACTCGACAATTAAGCTTGATGGAGCAGACAAAGAGGTGGACTTTGCCAAGTTTTACTGCAGTTAACTGCAATTCACCAAATTTAGTGGAGGATCACTAGGAGATAATGAATAAATTCTCCCCATAAGTGATTTTCGACCTAAGAGAGTGAACCAAGAGGCTGGCTAGGCTAATTGAGGCCTTTTGAAGCCAATGGAATAGTCCAGAGAAGCTGAAGAAGCCATCTTCAGGGAGATTTTGGAGCTTTGGGCCACCAAGGGTTGGAGGCAGTTGCAAGAGCTACCAGTATCTGTTCTCAGCAAACCAATAGTCATTCCTGACTGTAATGGGACTTCTAAATCCATTGGAAGGATTTAAAGAATCATTTGAAGACTTCTAAAGGCCAAGATGCTACAGGAAAGTTTGAGGCATCCGAGTGTCAACCGTGGAGGAAGGCTTAGATCGGGGATGCAGTGGTCATTTCGAGCAAATGAACAGTCAATTGTTGATGTATGATATATGTTGGAGACAGTAGAAGAGGTTTCAGAGACAGATGAATAATCCTAAAGGAGTTTGTGCTGTCAAGAAGCTCCTAGAAGCTCAGGGCACAGATTAAAGGATTCAAGTCTAAGGGATCCTAGATCTGTTTGTAGAATGATGATAGCCATGACAGGGATATAGATGGTTTTCTAATCCCATTGGTTCAGTCAATAACCATTGGAGTTGAGTGTGGAACTTGTAAAAGAATTGAAGCCATAATCCCAGAGAGCCAAGTCAAATTGACAGAAGGTCAAGGAGACGTAACCCACGATATTCAAGTGAACTCCTAGATTAAATTTGTTGTTATGTGTTGATGTTTATTTGCTGCATTATATGGATATTATCTGTGTTTAATATCAGCAAAAAAAAGTCAACTTAAAGCACTTAAACACTTAAAAACAAAAAATACATACACTTGTTTCAAGTACTTAATTCTGCAATTGTCAACATAAGCTAGATCAAATAATTATTAAGCTTTGGAGTGAAAGGTTCTTGTAAGTATAACAAGATGTTAAACCCTCATTTCAGATTGGGTGGTATCATAACAGGATGCTTGATTGATAGAGCAATCTATTTGCTTGTTTGACTTGATAGGTGTTTAAACAGTACACTGGATTCTACTATTTGATTGTTTGTAAACGGACTATTATTTGAGTTTGCAAAGGTGAAGTGAAATCTATTGATAAGCTAAGTCCAGGAGAGGACAAGAAGGAAGAAGGGCTGAGGGCATTCTCCTTACCCCAAGGACCTCAAGACAATCCTTGAAGCACAAGAGGTTTGTTTGCAAAAGGGTTGTTTGAATAAGAGTTTGACTCTATAGTCATTTAGTTCAAAAATATGTTAATAGATTCTGAATTTTGTTGAAGTTATTTTGTTCATTTTTTTAATGACAACTTTTACAAGTGAGTTATAAAAATATTCCCCCTTCACAAGATTCTTTGATGAAGACTTGAAGCGAGATTTTTTCATCATAATGGATATGGTGAGAGAAATGAGCACGTTGAATTCCATGAAGGAAGAGAAGCAGCTGCTTTCTGAAAAATTGCAGGAAATGGAGAGAAAACTTCATATTTCAAATACGGATCTCGAAAAGATGCATGAGTTGGAGACACAGCTCCTTGCTACCAAAGAAGCCTTAGTCAAGTATCAGCTTGAAGAAGAGGTAAACAATTCTAGTTTGTATTCAATTTCCTCTAAGAATGTTTATGTTGGTTCTTTTGAAAAACATACAAGAGGCATAGAGACCAAGTTAATGTCCAAAATGGGCTATGAAGGAAAAGGATTGGCCATACATGCACAGGGTATTGTTGAGCCAATAATGGTTGAGGAAAGGCCTAAGTATTTGGGTCTTGGCTATGGACAATCTTATGGAGAAAGTTCCAAAGCAGTCACGAAGGCAATTGAAACAGTTCCTAGAAGGAGTTTCATTTCAGGTTCCCTACCTCAAGTTTGTAAATTTTTTATTCTTGGAGAATGCAATTGTTTGAAACATCATTTGTAGGAAGAGGATGTACATAAACATACAATTGAACCATAGAGTTGTGAAAGATCTAAAAGCCTTGAAGGGATTTATGGTGTCCCAAAGGGAGCTACTTCTTCATTTGATTCACCTCCTCATGAAGGTAATAAAGGTGAAAGAGAAAGGTATAAATCTGATTTCAATCACACTTCTTTTGATTATGTTAAGCATCATAAATTTCCACATAAGCATTGGAAAAAAATTGCATGTTCCTTTTGTGGTTTGGTTAACCATAGTGTTTCTAGATGTTGGAAGAGAATTGCCACATATAGGAAACTTTTGAACGAAAGAAGGCAAGAAGCCAAAGGTCCATTAGACAAGGCAAATTATGCTGTCAAGAAGATGAACATGTGTTGTAATTATTGCCATAAGCAAGGACATATTGCTGAAAGGTGTTGGAATTTGAATCCAACAATGCTTCCACGAAAAATGAAGAAAGTGAAGAAAGAGTATGGTAAGAATGGAAAGGAAGTTTCCATAATTCTTGTGTTTCAGGATGATCCACATATCGATGTTGATGTGCAGTTAAAGGAAGCACCTTTGGAGTGGATTGGTAAGAAATGGTTAGAGTTCTTATCTAATTAAAGTTACATGTCTTTTGATGTGAAAATAAATGTATCACATCTATTTTCATTTCTTTGCTAATGGAATGCAAGTTTTGGGATGGAAAAGTTGAGTATATAGACTCACTTTATTGCAGAAAAATTATCTTCATTTCAACTTTGAAAGTATATGTACATGTGATCGAGGATCTTGTACTCATGATTGTGCTTAAGAGAAAGTTGAAGAATCGAATAAATGCATGAGGATGGAATGTATGAACACATGGATGTTAATGATTTCCTTGTATTTGAACATGTATGTAATTGAATTGATAGAAAGCTATCGACCATCATATTGTTTTTTTCAAACATGCATGTAATTTTATGTCGACTTGGAAAAATTGATCAGTCTCCAAGATTGTAAAAGGGAGATAATGATGAAGTTTTTCATCTTTGTAAAAGAATCATTAAAATTCTTTTTGTACATGCTTAACTTGAAGGGTTAATTGTTGAAAGGGCATGTTTTTGTCGGCTTGGGATTTAGTCGCTCATTTGTACACAAGATGTAAAGACATGTTGATGATTCACATGATGTGAAATTTGTTTCTTTTGGTGAAGCAATAATTTATGTCATCAAGTTGTTTTCTTGTATTTTGACATCATTAACTGAAGGATATTTGCAGCAGAAAAATTCCCCATGGAAGTGGTTTGGAAGTGATGTTCAGCTACCTTCTGTAAATTCTGAATGAGTTCAAGGAAGATAGTTCTTAAGAGGAGGACAAGCGCATTCAGGAAGGGAAGTGTCGACTACCTTCGAGATTTGGTTCAAAGGCACCCGCCATGTAGGAAAGTGTATGAAGGTTGAAATAAGAGGGTACTATACTCTCATCTACTGTTCATATCAATATATCAGTCTTTTGGGGTCCAAAAGATTCCCAATGGGGAGGAGTGATCAGATATTGATCTAGGACTTTAATGATAGCTTGAATTTCCAAGTGCTTAAAAGAGTTTCAAACCTGAACAACCAAATAGATCTCGTCTTCCTGATTCTAGTGCCATGAATGGTTCAAGAAACTGATACCGTATGAAGAAGTTATTGCCATTTGAAAAAGTCCAGTAAATTACAATTTCCAAGAATAAATTGATTTTTGGAAAATATTAGAAAAAGAATATTCCAAGGAATATTCCATGGAATATTCCTTTTGGGTGACCAATCAGGAGTTGACACGTCGCAAGCTCGGAGGCCACCACGTGGCCCTGGAATGGTGTTGTAAAATTTTGGTGGAATCGAATCCGTGACCTCCAGCTGGCTAAACAAGTGTGCTACCAACTCCGCTAACGATGGTTCTTAATAGTCTATGGACAAAAGTTTGTTTTAAAGTTTAATGGGTGGAGGCTTGGGGGTCAGGACTGCCAACAGTCTTACCCACCAGCGGTCCCATAAGCACCATTCACATGCCGTTGTTTGCCAACCACACGCGGTTTCCGTGTTGACTGCCAACAAATCGCCAATTTAACCGTTCATCCCTAACCGCTAGTGGTAATGCCAGTCACATGCATGCTAGAGGTTCTGGTAATGGTTAGCCCAACAGTTAAGCTTGGCAGAGTTGAAAAAAAGGTGGACTTTGCCAAATTTAACTGTAGTTAACTGTAGTTCGCCAAATTTAGTGGAGGATCTCTAGGAGATAATGAATAAATGCACCCCATAAGTGATTTTTGACCTAAGAGAGTGAATCAAGAGGCTGGCTAGGCTAAATGAGGCACTATGAAGCCAATCGAACAGTCTAGAGAAGCTAAAGAAGCCATCTTCAAGGAGATTTTCATCCAGGGAGAATTTTGAGCTCAGGGCCACCAGGGGTTGGAGGCAGTTGCAAGAGGTACCAACATCCATTCTTAGCGAACCAACAATCATTCTTGACTGTAATGAGCCTTCTAAATCCATTACAATGGTTTACAGAAGCAGCTAAAGACTTCTAAAGGCTAAGATGCTATAGGGAATTTTGAATTCACTGAGTGTCAACCGTGGAGGAAGGCTTAGATCGGGGATGCAGTGCTCATTTTGAGCAAATGAACAGTCAATTGTTGATTTTTGATATGTGTGGGAGATAGTAGAAGAGGTTTCAGAGACAGTTGAAGAATTCTTAAGGATTTTTTACCATCAAGAAGCTCATGGAAGCTCAGTGCACTGATTGAGGGAATCAAGTCTAAGGGATCTTAGATCTATTTGTAGAATGATGACAACCATGACAGGGATATAGATGGTTTTCTAAGCCCATTGGTTCAGTCAACAACCATTGGAGTTGAGCGTGGAACTTGTAAAAGAATTGAAGCCATAATCCTATAGAGCCAAGTCAAATTGACAGAAGCTCAAGGAGACGTAGCCCACTATACTCGGGTGAAATCCTAGATTAAAGTTACGTTATGTGTTGATGTTTATTTTTTGCAATATATGGCTGTTATATGTGTTTAATATCAGTAGAAACAAATCAAATTAAAGCACTTAAATAGTTAAAAGCAAACAAAGATATACACCTGTTTCAAGTACTTAATTCCGCAATTGTCAACATAAGCCAGATCAAATAATTGTTAAGCTTTGGAGTGAGAGGTTCTTGTAAGTATAACAATATGTTAAACCCTCATTTCAGATCACCTGATGTAATTTTGGTTGAAATTCTTGTGTCTCATTGTACATTGTATCTGAGATGAACATTTGTTGAATATAAAAGCCTCCTCCCACATTTGCCCAAGCTAACTCGTCCATTGGCATAAACATGTGACAAAGACTTACTATGATATGATTCAACTCCCTAATTTCAGTTAAGGAAGTGGAATCGATGAACCAACACTTTACAAACCTCCCTCAGGTGTTGCAGGAGCCCTAGAAGTTAATCCACCTCTCTATGTTCCCAACCCATGAGTTAACCTAGCCTTTAAATGAATTACACCCCTAGTTTATCCCATGACATGGGCATGCATGTGACTGGGACCCTCCAATGTCTCCCAAATTTCCTACAAGAGAGTAACTATAGACTTTCTGAGCTAGTTTTGTGGAAGACACTACGAGATTTAAGCCACTTTTTCAGGGTTAGTCTCCAAACCACTGCCTAGAACTTAATGAGACTTTTCAAGACAATAAATGAGATCAAGAAAAATCCTTTAGCACAAAAATTTATCAACGACTTAACCTAACCATGACAATAATTTCGTCAAACACATCATGAACATGTACTCTACATGTCCTAACAACATATATGAGCATAGGGGTCTCATACTTATCTAAAAATCACTAAGAAGCATTGATACCTTAGCATATTAGCTGGATTATCATCTATTAGGTAATATATTCATTGCTCATTCATTTACAAATCAAAACATGATGAGAGCCATACATCATCATTGTCATAAAGCATACTCATAACCAGGATATAAGCAATAGAAATAATAAGGTTACAACAACCATAGAATCTGAATATAAATCGGTAAATTTACACATGAAATGCCAAGAAAAAGGAACTATTATTAATAAATGCAAAATCCAGCCTCACAAAATCCAACTAAGGCTGGGACTTCCACCAGCCACCTGACCATAGATTAGCTGAACAAAATATTTATTTCACCCAATCATCCCTGTGCCATATTCCAAGCATGAATGTGGGACTCATAACTAAAAATGAACTGAATGGTCATGGATACCAATGGATTCCTCCACCTACATCATGAGGAGTTTTACTGTCTCCTAGTCCCTAGGATTTGTTGTAATCCACAATCTGATTCAGGGATCACTAGGCCATAATTGAGACATCGCCCTCCAGGCTTTACCTTATATCCCTCATGTTAGAAAATTATAGATTATAGAGCAATGGAACACATAAAATATTACATAAACACAGAAAATGCATAAAACAAGAGAGACACAGATATACGTGGTTCACCCAATTTGGGCTACATCCATGGAGAAAGAGCTAGTCCTTCCTTTTATATTATCCAACAAAATGAAGAGATACAACCGACAATAAATCTAGTATAATTTCCTCTTCGCTCTCACATAGTATCCTATCTATTTTTCACTTAGAATACATATATATTCAGTCGCAATATAATTCCCTCATATATGGCGAGGGATTTCCTTCTAGGGAAAAAATCCCTAAATTAAACATAACTTCTACTGTCAGATCATCTATCTAATGAAAGGCTCAGATTGACTATGAAATTACATTATTTTACAAGGCAATTTTACATCTATTTTTAGCTTCGGGGGTGCTGTCCCCAAACCCCCGCCAAGGGGGGCTCATAAAAATCATCTTTTCCTCCCCCTAGTTAAAAAGAAATGAGTGGCGTTGCCACTCCATGATGAACTGGGGTCCAATTCGGCGATGCCTCTAAATAAAGAAGATAATCAGGTTCCACACCCAACAATCTCCCACTTGGAGATTTATTATAGCAACTACACTCCTGCTTCATTTGTTGGAAAATGACTGCACTTTGGACCTGGTTGTTTTTCATCTTCATCGTCATACTTGAAGACCAATTGAAACCAAGGGGGATCTCAGTTTCTCCCTCATTACAGCTTTTTTTAACATATCTGCAAGATTCTGGTTAGTGTGTATCTTTTCGAGCTTGAACTATCCACCTTCCAACACTGATCATATGAAATGGTATTGGATTTGTATATTTTTAGTCTTGGAATGAAATACAAAGTTCTTTGCAAGATGAATGGAACTAGGGATGTCACTGTATAACTTGCCCAACTACTACTTCTTACTTATTTCATCCATAAACCTTTTTAACCAAATCATTTATTAACTAGCCTCTATAGTAGCAACATAATCAGCTTCCATTGTTGAAAGTGAAGCAACACTTTTTAATTTTGAAACCCAATTGACAATTGTTCCACCTACAGTAAACACATACCTTGTGGTGCTCATCTTGTTATCTCTATCACCTACCATATCTGCATCAACATATCCCTGTAGAGTAATGTTTGAACCACTAAAGCATAATGCTTGATATGTGGTAACTCTCAAATACCTGAGATTCCACTTCACTGCCATCCAATGTCCATTTCCTATATTGTTCATGTACCTCCTTACAACTCCCACTGCATGTGAAATATTAGGCCTTGTGTAAATCATTTCATACATTAAGCTTCCAAATGCTGATGCATATGGAACTTTAGACATATAATTCATCCCTTCTTGAGTCTTGGCACACATCTCCTTACATAGTTTGAAATGGCTAGCCAAAGGTGTAGTGACTATTTTTGTGTTTTGCATATTAAATATATCCAACACCTTTTGTATGTACTCAATTTGAGACAATGTTGATTTGTGATTTTTCCTATCTCTAGTTATTCTCATACAATGGATTTGTTTCGCAACACCCAAATCCTTCATTTGCAATGAATTTGCTAATTTTCCTCTGAGTAAATTAATTTCCTGCATGTTAGACCTTGCAACAGGCATGTCATCTACATACAATAATAATATAATATAGATGCCATCATTTTTCCTTTTGAGATAAACACAATGATTAGAGTGACATCTAGTATAACCTTGTTCAGACATAGACCTGTCAAATTTTAGATACCACTGCCTTGGAGCCTGTTTTAAGCCATACAATCTCTTCTTCAACCTGCACACTAGTTTCTCCTCCCTTTGACCTCATATCCTTGTGGTTGTTGTATGTAGATCTCTTCCTCCAAATCCCCATGGAGAAAGTTTGTCTTTACATCTAACTACTCATGATGCAAATCTTCTGCTACTACTAGACTTAAAATAGTTTTGATTGAAGTGATTTTAACAACATGAGAAAATATTTCATCAAATTAAATACATTTATTCTTTGCAAACCCCTTCATCACAAGTCTATCTTTATACCTTTTTCTACCTCCATTTTCTTCCTTCAACTTGTAAACCCATTTATTCTCCAGTGTCATTTTACCTGCAGGCAATGTGACTAAGTGCCATGTCTAGTTATGTACCAAGGCATACCTCTCTTCTTTCATGGATAGCTCCCACTTCTTCCTGGTTTCTACCTTCACTGCTTCTTCATAACATTTTGGTTCACCAGAATCAATCAACAATACATAATATAATGAAGGAGAGTATCGTTAAGGGGCTCTACTTATCCTGGTAGATCTTCTAACACCACTTTCAAGTGTTTGAGGTGCCTGTTGCTATTATTGTTATGGTTGTTGATCATTATGATTTTCAGGAACCTTTAGTTTTTTTTGTGATATCATCAAGCATTGTGTATTCTCTGATTTATTTTCCTATTTCTTTTCATGCATCTGATCCTTATACAAAACCTTTTCATTGAATATGACATCTTTGCTCCTAACTATTTTGTGATTTTCATAATCATATAAGAGATGACCAAAATTATTAACACCATATCTAATAAAGTTACATTTCTTTGGATTTTCCTCAAGTTTTGTTCTATTTTCCTTATTAATGTGGATAAAGGCTTCACAACCAAACATCTTTTAAAATGAGTAGTTTAACCTTTTACTTATCCATGCCTCCTCTAGAATACCTCCATCCAAGGAGATTGAAGGCCCTCTCTTTATTAGATAAACAACAGTATCTAGAACATCTACCCAGAACTGTAAAGGCAACCATGCATGCAATCTCATGCACCTTAGACGCTCCATGATTTTCATGTTAATCCTTTCTGAAACACCATTTTTTTGTGGTGTTCTTGGAACTATCTTCTCTCTATGAATTCCATGCTTTGAACAGTACTTATCAAACTATCTTTTGTAATATTCACCTCCATTGTCTAATCTGAGACACTTCAACCTTTTTCTCGTCTCATTCTCAGCAAAATATTTCCACATCTTGAAAGTATCAAATACATCAGATTTATTTTGAATATAATAAATCCAGTTTTTTTTGGTTGCATCATCAATAAAAGTAACATAATAACAAGATCCACTAAGAGATGATACATAAGCAAGTCCCCATACATCTATATGCACAAGCTCTAATTTTTCGTTCTTCTTTTCTTTCCCAACTCCCAGAAATCTGACTCTCTTTTTTTCCATAAACACAATTCTCACAAAAGTCCAAATCAACATGCTTCAAACCTCACAACAAATTTCTTGAGTGAAGAATCTACATCACCTTCTCACTCATGTGCCCAAGCTTATGATGCCACAATGTTTTATCTAGTCTTATAGAGGTTTAAGCATTAAAAAAATTTAGAAATACCATTGCATAAATATAATGTACCAACATTTTCTCCTTTTGCTATTACCAGGGCTCCTTTATTGACCTTTACTTGCATAAGCAATCATTCCTCTATAGAATGATCCCTGATAACCCTATCAGGTAGTGACATAGATACATAGATATATACATATATATAAATATTAGCATAAAACAATCATGATCCCGTGAGAAAACAACATAAATGTACACATATAAATATTATCATTAAACAATCATGATTTCTGACGACCTTGTCAAAAAATGACATACTTACATACATGTATACATATATAGACATCAACATAATCATGATCACAACATAATTACCAAACAACATAAGGTGAAGGTTAAGAGAACCCCCTTTATTCATTCATAGCATGCACAACATTGAGAATAATGGTTCCCAACATAGCCAAGGAATCTAACACCTCAAATCCATTTACTTTACCTTTTGAGTTACCTTTCTCTTGTTTGTACTGCCACTGTCCATTTACCACAATAGACCCAACCAGTCCAACTAACTCTCAAATTATTACCTTCAATTTCCCTTACTCATGCACCGAGCTTCATATGATTCTTTCATCACCTATTTGGTCCATTCGTCTCTCCCCGAGCTCTACTAACTTTTCTCTTTCCCAACCAATTCCTAATACCCTCAAAACATAAAAGGAAAGAAAAAACACAAACAAGAAGGAAATCATGAAAACAAATAACAATACGACATTGTAAATAAAGTGGCATGGGCATGCAAAAGACACAAACAAAACTGCAAATCAAGCGTAAGAAAATCACAAAACATGAAAAAGTACAAGACTAGCAACAAACACCATGACTCAATCCCATGGTTCCCAACGCTCCCAAGGGATATCTCAACTTGAGCCTTCTTCAAGATTTCATGGAATTCTCATTTCCATGCAATTCCCTGTATCATATTTCCATAAACACATAATTGTCAGTGTATAAAAAAATAAAAAAATATATTGGTTATCTTACCTTGTTGTGCCAAGCACGCCAACTTGTGACTAAACATATCCATACCCATCTCTCAAGGGACTCTAATTCTCTTGATGGACCTAGCTATAACTAGAAACTAGCTAATATACCTGTCAAATACATGTTCATGAATATAACATATATCAACATAATGTCAGACAAAATCAAGGTTAAGAATACTTCTAGTATGCAAAGCACTTATTCATTTGGAATTAGGGTTTCCAAACATAGGAAAAGGAATTATTCTCTAATTCCTTTCCTTTACCATTTTTGACTTGTTTCAATCAAGTCTTATTATGTATTGTCACATCAAATGACTGTTAGTTATATGAACACATCAATTATTACCTTGTATTATGATTTTCATCTCCTGCTCTATCTCAACCAACACATTAGCATAATAACACACCAACAACATCATGATAACCTACAAATGCATACAATGGCCTCATGGACAACAACCTCAACCATGACAATGCATGCATAGCAGCATACAGACACTGACATGCATAACAAATGCATATACAAGTGTCATGCATTCATGATGAACACATTCTGACATCAACACCATCAGCTTCTCCATGACATCACAATGACAATAATGACCACCACTATACATACATAATAACTACGTAGTCCACAAACATAAAGAACACATATGCAACTCACATGTATTGATGACAAACAAATTTTTCGCATCCAGTGCAAGTGATGAATGATGCTCTGATACCACTCTATAACACCCTCCTCCGACATTTACCCAAGCTAACCGGTAAACTGGGGTAAACATGCAATGAAGAGTTACTATGATATCATTCAACTACCTAAGTGTAGTTAAGGAATTGGAACTGATGAACCAACACTTTATAGACCTCCCTCAAGGATTGCAGGAACCCTAAGAGCTAGTCCACCATTCCATTTACCCAAACCTTGAGTTAACCTAGCTTTTCAATGAATTAATCCCCGAGTCGCTCCCATGACATGGGCATGCATGTGACTCGAACCCTCTATTCTCTCCCACAATGCCTGCAAGGGAGAGTCTACAGGCATTTTTAGCCACTTTTTCAGGGCTAGTCTCCAAACCACTACTGAAAACGTGATGATACTTTCCAAGACAATAAATGACACCAAGACAAAGCCTCTAACAGAAAACTTGATCAAGGACTTGACCTAACCAAACCTAATCAAGACATATATTTCATTAAACACATCATGAACATGTAATTTGCAGGTCCTAATAATAAATTTGAGCATAGGGGTCTCATACCTATCTAAAAATTGCTAAGAAGCATTGATACCTTAGCAATTTAGTTTCATTATCATCTATTAGGTCATATATTCGTTGTTTATTCACTTACAAATCAAAACATGATGAGAGCACTACCATAAAACATGCTCATATCCAACGTATAAGAAATAGAAATAATAAGGATACAATAGCCATAGAGTCCAAATATAAACCAATAAATTTACCCATGAGATACCAAGGAGAATGAAATCTCATTAATGAATGCAAAATCCAACTAGGCTTGGGACTTGCATGAACCACCTAACCATAGATTGGGTGAACCAAATATTTCTTTCATCCAATCACCCCCATGCCATATTCTAAGCATGAATGTGGAACTCATAATAAAAAAAGAACCGAATGAGAATGGATGCCAATGGTTCCTCCACATACACCATAAGGAATTTTACTATCTCCTAGTCCCTAGGCTTTACCACAATCCACAGTCTGATCCAGGGATCACTAGGCCATAATCAAGACACCACCCTTCGAGCTTTATCGTATATTCTGCTATTCACCAGCCAATGATTCCTAGTACTGATCAATGGCACCCACCTCTAGTATTTATCGTATATCCTGCCATTCACAGGTCAAGGATTCATAGGCCCACTGAGGCAACACAAAATTTGGCTTTACCGTAACCCACAGTATGGTTCAAAGATTATTAGGCCATGGATTTACTGCAATCTACAGTCTAGTTTGGGGATCACTAGGCCATGTGTTCTTACTTTCAAATATCCACCTCACTCAACTTCAAATCCATCTCGTAATCCAGCTCCAGAAAAACATGAGATCTCATCATCCCAAGGCTATCCGAAAATGGCAAGGCTAGACTAAAAAACATTGTCACAATTGAAAAACACATGCCAATGGTAACAAGATAACTAAGAACAAACATGAATGACCATGCATTCCAAAACTAGTAAGAAAATCATACATGCAAATCGATACCTACAAGTAATCTCGTTGTAGTTGCTAGAACTTGCTCTTCCTTGCTCGATCCTTGCTTTCCTTTGCCTTATTTTATTTTCTTGATCAAATGATGAAGTGCTCCAAGAAAAGCCTAAGTGTCCAATAGTGAGTGAGAGAGAGAGCTCCAATGTTGAACTGACAAAAGGTTAGCAATTGATCCTCATAAGCGTTTTCATCAATGAGGTCTCTAATTTCTTCATTTTCGATTATCTTCCTTCATTTTCCTCCTCACATGAAACGTATGACCTTTCACATTCCTTTTCTCCTAATTTCCACTATTTTCATAAATAAAATACCAATTAATGCATCATTCCTTTCCAAAGCCTTTGCCATTTCCTTTTCCAATTTCCTTTAGCCATAATAATCGAAATGAACACCTGCTAAGATGTTTTTTCCCACCATTCAGCTTGGAATACATGTCCCATGACCTTGGTCTTATATTTTTTACGTGGATTTTTAACCATGGTTGTTACAATGAATATATAATTTTTACACGTAATTTTGTTGCACTTAGAAAAATTACAATAAAGTTGTATCTCTTGCTATCCGATGAACCCTTTTCAACAATCCCGTACAAAGCTGAAAGAAAAACCATTCTGAGAAATGTAATCATGGATTACATTGTTAAAAAACCCTAATTTCACACATCATCACACCTTGCAAATTATAAAAGTGCGATTTTGCATTAAATACTATTACAAACTTGAGACGCTCAACGCACTTTGTTGTATTAGAAAGTGTAATGACTTTTTTACATGGGTAAAAAATAAAAAGTAAAACCTACAAGCCTTATTGGAGAATCTTATCCAAACAGAATGGGATCAACTCCCTGCCTACTTCGAACTCATCCCTGGCTTGATGGATCCCATTCATCCTTTATGTGGAACTCATCCCATGAGAAATTGATCTACAGCCTCCTCTCTTCTCCTATTTATATAGAGCATACCAAAGGAGAAAGGGTTGTGTTTTGAGGTTTTTAATTTATGCACTTATGTTTTCAAAGTAAAGGCTTATCATTGCAACGTAAGGATTACAGATTGTTGGAAGGATTCTTATGACTTCAAGGGCTATTGGGTTATAAATTTTTTCTTCTCATTTTTAATACAAGTACACTCTCCTTCTCACATGGTATGTTGAATTTTTATCTATATGTATTAGAGCTCCTTGATATTTTGTTTAGTAATAGCTTGAACTTATTGATATATTGTATGCTTTGATCTTGTGCTAGTTTCTATTGTTACAAATTCCAGTTTTAGGGATTGAAAGTAGAGTAGGATTTCAAGAAAACAAGGAACTTGGAGACTTATTTCAATATTCGGGTAAGCGGTTCTCTAACTATTCAAGTATTTCTAGAGAAATGTTAGTGTATATTGTTTGGTTTGTTCTAAATCAAGTTAGTGAGTCTAGGGGGATCGTTCTTTGCCTGCAAGAGCGATTAGTATGCTAATAAACTTCGCGAATATGATGGGTAATGTTTTAGATCTTCAATGGATTCCTTTGTTTACCTTAGCCTTCCAAAACCTCTGAAGATTGTGATTTGATTATGAAAACCTGAATTTTAAACCTCCTGTGTGATTTTTTCATTTCTTTCTTTGAATCTTCGAGTCATCACTCTTTTTTTTATTTTCCACATAGCGATTAATCCCACCTCTCTATTCCTAATAGAGTGGTTAATAGAACCTTTCTATTCTACACAACGTTATTAATCACATCTTGCTTGTTGAAAAAGTGTGACATCGCACTAGTATAAACTACTTACGTGTGATGACCTCAAAAATGAGAAAAATCTTAGGGTTTTTTCCTTCTAAGTATGATTTTTTTTTCTTTGTGGTTTCCTGAATCTATTGTCTATCATAAAAGGTCAACTTTAGCATGAATTTGTGAGTTTAATTGTCTTTTTGTGTAAGTGGTTTATCTTTACATATTTAGGTTTTTGGAAGATTAGTTTTTCTTATCTATGAAAAGAGAGTTTCCTACTTCTACAAATTAGTTGTACGAATCTGTCTTATTTCATTGATTTTATCAAATAATTCATTGTGTCTATTATAAACAACTTTATATAATTTTCACAAAAATATAGATTGATTTGAGCTTGTTTGTTTGTTTGGATTGAATTAGTCATAATCATTCTCTCTATACAAAAAAAAAGAAGCATTTATGTTATTAGCCTACTTTGTTTTTGAAATATGTTGTTTGGATTGTTATTTGGTTTTAGGAGATCTGTTGTAAAAATGATTATTGCATTTTATATTCCTTAAAAGTTTTCTCCTTCTCGTAAATAGGATTTCAATTAATCAAATGTATGAATTATTATTTTTGTTGCATTAGCACTTAGGTAGTCCAAATATCATCAATTTCATCTTCATTAACCTTTTGAGTGAAAACAAACTAAAAATAAATTCTAATAAAATAAATTAGACTTTTCATAATTATAGGGCTCATTACACCTACATTAGATGAGTTGCAGGGCTTCAAAATAGGAGTGAGAGTTAATTTTCAAAAGTTGCAAACAAACAATAGAATCTTGTGGCAGGGAGTAAATCGATTTATTATAGTTTGTCTCTAGGAAGCTCCTCTTTCATGGGAGTTAATCACAAGATCATACCAGACTCAATAAAGTAATTGACCCCGCTTCATTGGTTATAGGAGTGTGATTTGCATGAATTACAGATGGTATTGAAAGGTACTTGAAAATCACTTTAAAGGACTACCTGCTTGTGGGGAATCTTTCAAGAAGATTGAGTTTTGTTACCTTACCATTGCATGTATGTTGTCAAGAACTTTGTATCAACTACCCTATAGTAGCATACATTTTTTCAAAGCATTCCATCATGTTTGAGTAGTCAGACATCCAAAGATCATCATCATCTTTCAAAAATTTGTCAAAGTTGTCAATCCAAATTTTGCAGCCCTGTGGGACATCATTATAAAAATGATTCTAGTATGTCTATAAATCCATGTAAAACACCTAGGTAAGCATAATTTTTTCATTAAAGAGTTTCACTCTAGGGAGTTATTTACCCTTCGTCAATTATTCATGTTTTATAAACCCTTATAATTGGCAGAGTTTTTCTCCCAAGTATACCCCAAATATAGAATTAGGCTCGATGGTGATTTCTTAGGTGAGTCCTACTGTATAGAGTCAATATATAATGTCATACTGGATCATATCGAAAGTCTTACAGAATTTGGTTAAGTCTAAGTGTCTAACTTTTATCATTAAAACTTCCCACTTGTTGAGATTTTAATAATTATTTTTCATGTAATTATAAAATGTAATGTTTATAGAAGTTGATGAGGGTAGATTACTCATAATTAGAACTTATACACCTAAACTTTCTATTTAGACATTTTGAGGGTTGAAATTATGTTTATCCCCTCAAATTATTATTATTTCTTTTTCAACAGCTAATGGCTAAATAATTAGCTAGAAAATGGTCAAAATTAAAAATGAGAGAAGAATACAATTCTCTCCAAGTGAAAAATATTTAAAAAGGAATGTGCACTTTCCAAGAAAAGAATATCCACAAACCAAGGAAGCAAAAATTAAAGAAAAAATTGTTGGGCCAAGAAAAAGGAATAAATTCCCAGTAGATTTTTTCTTTTTTTATGGAAAATCGAATCTACGAACCAAGTTGGTTAAGTGAAAGGGAGTTTTTCAAGGAGAAAAAGTCAGAAAAAAAATAAAAAATAAAAATAAAAAAAAATAAAAATAAAAAATAAAAATAAAAAAATAAAAATAAAAATAAAAAATAAATAAATAAATAAAATAAATAATATTTTTGGGTCCAAGAAAGAAACCTTCATCAAGTAATTTGATGTTTCTCTCAAGCAATCAAGGGTGGAGATTATTTTGACATGGATCAAGCATTTAGCTAGCCATGATAATGTCAAATTTGTGCACCTTCATGGACCTATCCATTTTCACTTCGTAGAGTGTCTAGAACTCTATTTTTTTCTATATAAGGAAGCATATGCTCCTCATTTTAACATCTCTAGATACGGTACTCTGGCTTTGGGCTCTTGAAGCTCTCTATTTTGAAATAATAAAACACAAGTCTTCGGGGTGAAGTATTGTGGCTCTTCTTCAATGGATAAGGTAATGATTCTTTGACTTTTAAGTTTTTATTGGTAATCACATTTGTTATTTCCATCTACTCATGGTAGAATTATTAGTATATAGCTATGCTATACTAGTAATTGGATTTGAAGAATATTTTAGGATTGGACGTGGCTAGTGTCCTTTTGTTTAAGTCACTAGAACTTCCTTCCAGTGTATTTTCCTATCTCATTTGGATTTAAGAAAGACTATTTGTGTTGTGTAGAAAATCAATTGATTGAATTAGATATCAAGTGCAATGGCATTATTTTGTTTAAGTTAACCAGCTCTTAGGCGATGAAGTGGTAGAATCTCTCTATTTTATTTGAAAGATTTTTTTGACGATTTTTGTTACAATGTTTGTGGACATTAGCTAGAGGAAAATTTTATTCATCTCAAATATCTTTAAGTTATTGTGCTTAATAGAACAAATCTACTATCTAAGAGATTGATTTTGTGATTTGTAAATAACTTGTGATTATTTTATTTTTCTGCAAATATTTCCAACCCTTGTATATAAATCCATTCCCTTATATCTATAAATTTTGTATACCTTTTCTTCCAGGTTTTTCTTAGATTTTATTTGTAGATTTGAAGACAATGGCTAGGGTTTTAGAGTTTATCAAATTTTCAATGGCAAGCAAGAAAGGGCTAATTCTTGCCTCAAAATTGATTTTTTTTAAAGGGTTTTAAATTCTAATTTTTTTCTTGTGCCTTGAAAGTTTATTGTAAATTTTTTGAGGTTGGACACATGGGTTTAAAGAATCAATTTTCTTCCTAAAGTGAAATATTCTGGGGGACTGAATTTTGACAATATTTTTTTTAAAAGGACCTTTTTGTTTCAGATCCATTTGTGAAATTCATTTGAAAGCCTAAAAGGAGCCATCATCTATCATTGATTGGAAAACATTTGCTGGTTTAGTCTTTTTGGAAAGATATCCAAATTTCTTTGACAGTTTAGAGATTTTAAGTTTAAAGAAGTAATCATAAAATCTTTTGAAAAAATTTATTTAAAATTTTGGCATCAATTTGCTGAGTCACAAGCCCTAGAGGCTTGATCTTTATTTTTGTGTGAAAATATTCATTAACTTGGATGTTTGGAAACTTGAATGATTTTTTTTAGGTCCTTTCTCAAATCTTCTAATATCCAAGAAATAAAATTGGAATCTGTCTGCACTTTGGGAAGCAAAAGTTAATTTTGAGAATTGTCCTTTCTTTCTTATCGAGTCGATTTATTTTTTAAAGTCGTTTGAAATTTTTTCTGGAATCAAATTTAATTTGGTGGAATCTGTCTTTAGATTGATGCATTTTCTCCATAATTGCAAGCTATTCCATGAGCGATAACTTCTTTAAGTGAGAAATTTTTTCTTAAGAAGTCTGATTTTGAAGAAATCAAACTTGGGAATTTGACATTGAAATTTTTCCAAGTTATGGTTTTTCTTTAATCTTTTGCATATTCTCTCATTTGGCTTGGGCGTGAAATTTATTTTTGAACAATTTTTTTTTCAAGTAATCTGTGTTTATCTAGGCTTGAGAAACTGCGACCTAGGGACATCTAAGTTATCAAAATCACTTGGGGATCACACCTGGCCTAGGCCACACCAACCTTAAGCTGACTGGATTTTAGCATGTCTCGTCCCCCTAGCATGGGTGCAACAACCTCTTTGAGGTTTGATCCCGGGTCGCCTTGATAACGAAGCCCATCCTCAACTGATTGTGTTAGTGGGACTCAAAAAATATAGATTTGGGTTCATGAATAATTAATAACATGATTACATACCCATATATTCCATATAAAACCTTTACACATCATATAGTTTATTCACTTAACTATGGTGTATGAGTTGGCTCTCAACATATATTTTGGAGAAATTTTCACTTAAAGGAAAGGTCGATTTATTTTGGGAGAAATTACTTCATTTTAAATATTATAAAAATAATTATAAGATTTTTTTTTTCCCTCGCTTCTACTTTGATGAAGGGGTGTTTAAATTTTTATTTTTAAACCCCCCTTAAAGTTTGAAACCCTTTCTCTTGTCTAAAGGGACTTCTTTGTAACTTTGATAAAATCATATTTTCCTACAAAGAGCTTGGGATTTATTCCCATGGTATACAACCCTCTAATTTGGTAGGGAGGTTTCCATCTGACTACCAATTTGCTAACATCATGATTAGACCTTCTTACTAACTTTTTCATTTTTCACTTATTAATTCATAATATTCAAGTGTTAGGTCTAGATTTCACATCATTTGATAATAGCTTTGAAATAATTTATCCCTTGGTCTATCTATATGGTGGTTTCATATCCCATTTTTATTTTTATTTCATAATTCGATCTAATTTTCTAATTGGTATTTCCATTTATTATTTTATTTTTTCATAGATCCAATTCACATTGTTTCACTGAGTAAATTTTTAACTTATTTTATTAATCATTGACATAATATAATATTATTCTATTAAAAGAAACTGTGCCCAAAGTGGTAAATGCTAATTTAATTATATAAGTGGAATTATATTTTCTATTGGTGAATTTTAAATAAATTTCACATGTTCAAGCCTTTTGTTTTAAATTGTTAATCTCATTAAAGCATTTTATTAAGATCCCATCACTATTTTCCATTAGATCTCATTTATTTATGATTTATTGAGAAATCTACCATTATTTCTTTGGGATTTATTGATCATATTAATGCTCTAAGACACACATCCTAATTTGATCATTGATACATTTAAAGCACTTCACCTTTGAAACATTGTGGTTAGTCTCATTTTGAGCATATGTTTAGCATTCCATTTTCATTATAGATTTAGTTTCGCATCCTTAGAATTTATCATAGCTTCGAAATAATTTATCCTTTACCTTGGTCTATTTATATTGTTGTTTCATTACCTGTTTTTATTTGCATTTCATAATTTGATCTAATTTTCTAATTGATATTTCCATTTATTATTTTATTTTTCCATCAATCTAATTCGCATTGTTTCATTGAGTAAATTTTTAACTTGCTTCATTAATCATTGACATAATCTAATCTTATTCTATTAAAAGAAATTCTGCTCAAAGTGGTAAATGTCAATTTAATCATATAAGTGGAATTATATTTTCTATTGGTGAATTTTAAATCAATTTCACATGTTGAAGCTTTTTGTTTTAAATTGTTAATCGCATTAAAGTGTTTGATTAAGATCTCATCACTAATTTTCATTAGTTCTCATTTACTTATGATTTATTGGGAAATCTACAAATTTTTCTTTGGGATCTATTATCATATTAATACTCTAAGACACACATCCTAATTTGATTATTGATACATTTAAAGTAGTTCACCTTTGAAGAATTGTGGTTAGTTTGATTTGGAGCATCTGTTTAACATTGCATTTTCATTCGAGATTTAGTTTTGCATCTATATAATTTACCTCCAAGCATAAACTTGTTTGAATAGAAATTTAGGACCACCTTCTCCATCCTTAAATTTAAGAGCTAGACCCTTACTCAATAGTTAAAACAAATGACCTTACAGTTCTCTTGTGGGAAATCCCTTGCTGGAACAGAGGCACTTGGGTTGTTAGAAGTCTTGGGTAGGTATCATTAATGAGGCCTTAATATCCTTCCCCAACAATTTTTTCTACAACCTTTTTTAAGAATTGTTTCTGATAATTTAGGAGAAGTACTTCACCATATGCTAAGAATTTGAACTAAAATTTAACCAAGATCTTGCATTTCACATAGTCTAGTTTTGGAATTCATTCAATCTAATCTTCTCTCATTTTGAATCAAGTTGAATTGTGAGAATATCATATTATTTTACTTGCCATACTAGTATGATATTTCACTTGTATTTCTCTTACTTTCTCATTGGTTATGTAATTGTTCTAAATTTTATGAGCAGTTCTTTACAGTACAATTTCTATTTATATTGCAAGTTATATTTCACTCCTCATATTTCACTATTTCTTGTACTAAAACTTGTCTTGCAGTATTATTTATATTCTGACTTGAAATATTATTATATTTTGCAAGTGTTGAATCTTTATTGAATGTTGGTATAAGGCATTGGTTTATCATTATTAATCTAGTCATTGTCTTATTGATCTTATTGAGGTTATCTATTGAACATCTACATTGCTCTTTTAATAATAAAGCTTGCTAAATAATATTTAATTATGTTAATTAGATAAATAATTTCCTTTCCTTTTGTCTCCTATAACTTGTTGTTTCCAGCAAGTTTTCCTTTCTTCATTATCCTTAGGGATTACCCCCCTTAGCTTATCTAGGAGAGAGCTTAAACATAGTGAGTAGGGAATAGATGACAACCCCTACTCTAAGGGTTGTGCCTTAAAGATTTTACCTTGTGGGGTTAGGAACTTTTCCCGCACCTAGGTGTACATCTCAGGAAAAAAAAAAATTGGTATCATTATTGGGGATAAGTTTTCTTTGACTCAGTTTTCGTGCTAACATATTTGTTCTTTCATTTTGGATTTTGCAGTTAGATTCTTGTTCAAGTGGTGACTCCACTTGTTTCATTTTATGAAAGGATTTTTGCATGAAGATTTATTCGTGTAGTCTTATTGCTAATCTTTGGGAGGAGGCTCTCTCTAATATTCAATTTTTTTTCAAGGTTAAGTGAGCATGGCATTATTATGGAATTGTTTGCTCCTTGCAATTTTACTAACATTTAGGGATATTTGTGTTATTATCTATGTGAAGTCAACATAACCATCAATGAGTTACCTCATTTTCAAGGTAACAAATCCATTAGTGTGGAGGCTGACCTTAAAATTTTCAACCTTTGTATGAGAAAGTGATGCCCCTATACTGGCTATGAAGATGTAAAGATGATGTTTTTCATTCTCACCATAGGTGATGGTCTGATGGATTGGTTTTTAGAATTCCCTGAAAACACTTTTGATTCTTTACAATCAATCATTTATTCCTTTGAAGATAAATATGGAGATAAAGAAAGGGTTAAATCTAAGTCTAAAGTAAAGGAAATTAAAAGAGGCTGAAAATGATCTTATCAAGGAGTTAACTCAAATGGCTAAGAATATGCAAACCAGTCAATATCAAATCATTATTAATATGGAACTTAATTAAGTGAAACTAATAATAGGTCACGTGAAGGAATTGAGTTACATAGAAACTAATTAGATGACTTTTCAGAACATGTTGTTGGCTATAGGAGAAAAGTGTGCTAAGGAAACATAAACCTTGATGATCACCATGAAAATCATTTGATTACCATGAAAGATAATCATGACACAAAAATGAGTTCTATGTAAAATTTCTTGATGACCTTGAAAGAAAATAATGAGAAAGTCTTAAAGGACATGGAGGAAAACCAAGTGTAGTTAATAAAGACAATGGAATTAAATCATGCAAAGGAAATCAATGCCATAGAGAATAAGTATTCTAATCAAATGATTACTTTATAGAATAAGTTGGAAGAAGTGGAAAGATCGCAGGTATAGAAATTCCACTTTAGCCCATATAATGAAAAGGAAAAAAATAAAGAACTTTGAATGGATCATAAGCCTCCCAATATGCAGAAGCAGTCTCCATATTATTATGAGGAGGTCATTTATTCCATTGAAAAATGGTTAATTGAAGGAAATTCAAATCAAAAGGAAGCTGAGGAAAATAAAGATCACAATCTTAATTCTTCTGAGATTTATCCATCAACCTTGACAGAGTAGATGCAGAATGAAGCAAGACATGTGTTATCACCAAAAAATTGATCATCTAGCCTAATTTACTAGATGGATTGAAGTATAAAATGTGTTGGGCCTAAGAATTATCCTTAAAACACATCCACTTTCACTCCATTCACACATTTTCTCACCTCTGTTCCACCACTATGTCACCACATCAACTTCACTTTCATCATTAAATGGGTTACCATTGTGTTTTCCAAAACATTATTAATTCTTAGTATTTTTAAGTGAATTTATGGTTAAACTTTAGAAAATAATATCCGTATACTTATACCTAACAATTGGAATGAGGATAGGGTTATGTGTCACCTCATGGAGAAGATCATGGAGGATAGGGTTATGTGTCACCATTGGTTGAGAGATATGTGGATTTGAAGAGGGAATATTGGATCCACATTTATGAGTTTGTTATCATAACTTTTGTATAAATAGGAGTGTTATCTCCTTCATTTGTAACTTTGGAATTTAGAATTTATAATTGAGAAGTTAGAATTTAGTACCTTAGGAACTTATAAGTTTGTAATGAGAAGTTATAACTTGGAACCATTGTAATGGAGATTTTAGAACCTCTTGGAATGTAGAACTTGTAATTGCAAATTGCAATTGAAGATAAATAATATGGAGCTTCTTTGATCTTCTACATTTGAATTCTCTTTTGATGTTCTTGTGAATCCTTGGAAGGGCCCCCATTGTCTAGCAAGTACACTTTTGTTTTGGTAAGCTTTCATTTTATGCTTGTTTGTAAATTTAATTAGGTTCATATGTTTGAAATATGAACGAATTACCTTTCGTAAGAAAGTATTAATGTTTGTTTCAATGAATCTGATTTGTTATTTAATGTTTAATTTCATTAGTTTAAATAGTTTGTTGATTAAGATGATTAGAAATATTAATGAGCAGTCTCTTGTAAGGGAGCTTTAATATTTCTTACACTTGTCACAATGTCTTTAGATTTCATTTTGTTAAATGACTAAATAGGTGTTGGAGATCCCAATGAAAGACCTCCTGTAAGGGAGCTTTGGCATTTCTTCACCTAGCTTAGTTTAGTTTGTCTCTAAGTCCATATATATTGGATGTTCCTCGAAGTTTTACTTTCCCGGGTTGATAGTAAATGGAACTCTAATTTGCATCTGCATTTTAGACCCAACATTTTGGTGTCGTTGCCGGGGAGGATGATTTAGAGATAGACTTAGGAAGTTATTTTTATTGCAATTTATTTTTATGGACTAACTTGTGAAACTTGGTGACAGTAGGATCTTCATAACGGAGTTCAAGTTTGAGCATTTTTTATTTTCCTATTTAGTTTAATTTCAAATTCAATCTTTTTAAGCCCCCCATTTGTTACTAATCCATCTACGGATGAGAAATTTGAAGATGTTAAATAGGTACTTCTTGGAAAGAAAGGAAAATAACAAAGAGTGGTTTCAGAAGAACCTTGCACCAACTCCAAGAATAAGACAGGTTACTGACATCGTTGCAAATAATCAGGTAAAATTTTTAAATCTTGATGTGAGTATTTTCGAATTCTTAGCCCATAGGTGGCTTCACTGGAAGCATTCTTTTACCTAGGAAATAAAATAAAATAAAATAAAAAAATCTTTCAAGTTAATGTAGAATAGATTAGAAAAATAAAACAGATCTCATAGAATTTTCTTTTAAAAAATAAAAATAAAAATAAAACATCATTTTTCATGAATAAGCTACTCCATCCATGCTAACCCACAAAAATAAAATAAAAACAAATCAATAGGTTAGTATGCTCTCTTCCTGCGCTTCGAGCGATCAGGAAGATCAGAAAATCTATTGATTTATTTTCAAAAATAATATAAAAATCTCTTGCTTGGAAATTGCACAAATCATTAAAACTACAACATTATAAGAAATCAAAATCATTTTTTTTAAATTCGTTTATTTTCGATTTCAAATTTAAAAATGAAATCTATAGTTTAGTGATTTGATAAAAAAAACATATTTCCTCTTAGGCTAGGTCTTGTATGCGTTGGGACCATTTCTTCAAGCAAGCCAAGTCTACATATAAACAATTCAAACAGGAGGTTGAAACTTCTCTACATTTACTTTGTTCTCAGCTTCTGAATTTTTGGAGCTCATAATTTCTATAATAATGAGATCCTTCTTTGCATTTGATCTTAATTCTGAACAAAGTGTGCCATGTTGGGTTGCACAGTTGGGTCTCTTGGATCCCTTCCCCTTCATCCAATTATCATTCCTGCTTGATTTCTCGTTTCGACGGTCAACCTCAATCTCAGCATCATTCTCACTTTCTTATCAATCTTGTGTCACATTTTGCAGTGACTCTTCCGTATGGGCATCGCTGCTATCTCAATGGGTTTCAAAGTGGCACTTCATGTGACCAAATAGACCTTTCGATGAACTGAATTCCTTCCCACGCAGATCACAATTTATAGAAGAATCGATGGGTTTGGAATCGATTCGTGACCTAACTGATTTGATTTTGTTACAACATTGCCACAAGACATAATAATTTTGACATGTCGTTTTGAAACATGTTTTGTTATAAACCAAAACGAATATAGAAAAATTAAGACATGGAGTTTTTCTAGAACGGAATGAGTTACATAACCCAGAAATAGTTTCCTTGGATTCGTAACAGTTTGAGAGGAAATAGTAGTTCTTCGGGACCCTGTTTTGGTGACTGCGTGAAAAAAAAACGGTTTTTAAAATTAATGCACAGACAATTACGGGTTTTGCTGGCAGTGAAGCAGATTTCTATGGCCATCAAATCCCTTGCTATCAGTCTAAATGGATTCAAAATTGAAAACAAGATAATAATTCATGGACAACTTAGAGATATGGGAAGAGAAATCATCGAAGCTTCAGGATTGGCCCGTCGTATTTGGCATTGGACAGAGAACATTAATGATCTATTGGAGAAATTCTCATACGCTATCAAGGAAGTGCGTGGAATTAGGCATTTGGTGTTGATAACATAGATAGCGATGCCGAGAGCTCACAAATATCAATGGTGTTGCGATTCTATTAAAACTTTCGTAGTACAGAAGCAAGAAATAGAGCAGAGTAGAGTGTGGGAATTTTTTTCTTATTCTGCCAAATCAGTCTCTCCGAGGCAATGGATACCTCTGATAAATCGAGAGTTGGCGTTAGAGGTACATTTGGATCCATTTTATCAATGATCATCGTCATTTTAGTGGCCATTCTCACGTTTTCCATCTGGTTTTTTTTCGTTTACATCCAGCTACTTTAGCACTGCGTGAGGAAGCTTTGCCAAAATACACCTTATCGGGCCATTGCTGCAAAGAAATAGGAGACAAAGGATCTCATGCTCTAAGATTTCTTCCACGCAGCTTCCGTGATCAATTTTAAATTATATCAAGTAATATTTATTTGGTAATCGAGATATGCAGTTGCAAAGAGCATGTGAAATGATGATACAACAACTGAACAATCAATGCTTCATGAAATTCATTCACCCCGACATGCTGCAAGAGGCCCTTTATTGGTGAGCATATGCTTGTGAATAAGGTAAAGATTAAAAATTTCTGGTAAAAGTTAAACTGTGCCAAGTTGTAAATTTTCCTATTACAAATTATCTGATAGCTAACGTAAGAACACATAGTGTGCAGACTACAAAATTTGAGGTTTGCAATCTGTTACAAGAAGAGAAAGGCACTCCATTCAATAATAATAACTGCTTTGCAATATGTCAAAGATAACCACACGTAAACAATGACATTCCCGACAAAGACATCGGATTCAAATCAATTTTTAATTATTTTTCCATGGAGATCCATACCCTGTTCGAGAGTACCCAACTCAGCGCAAGCCGAGAGAAAACATGCCAACATTTTTTTTTCCAACACATTACATGTTTTCTCTATATAGCCACATTTGCATGCTTTCTCTATACAACCACATTTAGCATTCATGTCTACGAGGGCACTCTGCACAAAGGCACATGAGTATCAAATCTAGTTTCACATATTTTATCATGGATTTCCAAACTTTGTTCCAATTCTGTCACTTTTAAAATGCCATGAAGAAAGTTGGAAATTTGAGAATCCAAGTTGGTTTTATTTCCAAGATTGATAAATCAAGTTATGCATTGGCATTTAATAGATTTCATTGATTATAAATATGCACCATGCATCTTTTAAAAATTATGGAACACTTGGAAGCGAATTTGGAGGATTGATTTATCGAACATTTGGAGGATTATACAAAGGATGACTATCTTGTTTCAATAGCTTAGAGTTGGCATTAAAATTATAACTTCTTCTTGTTGTATGTTTTTCTATGACGTACTAATCTATAGGACACAACAAATCTTTATAATGCCAAGCTTTTTTCCATGCACATTCCATGAGTCATCTGACACAAATAGGGAGTAGATTTATTTTTTTATGGATATTTATTAAAAATGGATTGTTATCGACATTATGAATTGGACTAAAATTACGCTTTTGATTCTCCTTAATATGTTTTATTTGGCATTAATTTTTGTGTAATAATCATCAAGGAATTGGCCATTTCTTTTTTAACACACTTATGTTCTTTATGCCAAGTTTTTTTTGCAGGTTTTGGATGATCAACTGATCATTAAGGAGATTAAATTGTGATGACAATTGGTCTTCGAAAGACTAATTTCATGAGAAATTCAAAAGAACAAGTCCATGATCATAAAAGCCATTACCCCTTTCTTCCCTTGTTGAAAAATTGTAAATCCCACCACTTGTCAAAGCATGCCATAAATCACTTTTTCCCAGCAAGAGTCATTATCCATTTTTCATTATTCACATACACTTCATTACTTCTATACATTCCTAACCCACAAATAAAAGCAAGTAGCTCACTTACAAGCTTTTTGAACCCTGTTTCTATGTAAATCATTGAGTCCATAGTCCTTGATTCTAAATATTTTTCTAAAAAACACCTTGATGCTTGCATGCCTTAATGGCAAGCTATCATGCCAATGAAAAATGGGAATACATCAATGTCCCTTGTTCGACGGATATTCTAAGTATTCGACAACAACAAATTCATTCATACTTAGAAAGATGTGTTCGAGGCATCTTGACTCTCATCCACATCAAAGATGGGAGCTCTCGTGTTAACTAGTGGCATCCATTAATGGCCACTAAGTTAACAAATTTTTGTTATGTTCGACACCGAAACATTTATTCACATGACAAGAATTGTGCCAATGAGCGTTGAAGACTTGAAGACCAATCATTTTGTAGCAGAGGAAGTAGATTTACTTTCATTACTTTTCAGTTTTTAATGTAAATGACTTGAGGACAAGTCAATAAATAAGGCTGGGGGGGAAGTGTAAATTTTGAATTTTTTATACCTTCCAAGCCTTATACATTTTAATCCAAATTTAGTAGCAGATTTTGAACATTCAACAGAAGATCTCGCAGTAGATTTTGCAGCAGATGTAGCAACAATAAAAGATCCACTTTTTTGACTTCATCCACCATTTTCACAGCCAAGTAAAGAAGACTATGATCAGAATTTTGCAGCCACATATGCACAACTCTCATCCATTTTTGAAAGGGTAAGTTGCGGTATGATATTTTCTAACTTTTAACCATTTAATTCCTTGAAATCTAGAATGATAACTTTTGGAAAAAACTTCCTTTCTTCATTTCATAAAATTGCCAAAATCATCAGTTTGGGGGGGATACATTTATATTCATACTTTGTCACATTGATATTTTTCCATATTCATATATCACATTCTAGAACCCACATACCTTCAAAATATATTCACTATTACATGAGCATATAAATGACTTTGTAAAAAGTACTTAAAAGCTAATTGGATGCAACACAATCATGGTTGTTACACAAGAACCAACTATGATGCATTCGAACAAAAATACTTTGCAATAAAAATCAAATTATCATTATGCAAAGTTCATACATTAAAATTGAAGGCAACAAACAAAATATGGTTGAAACACAAGAACCAACCAAGTTGCAATTCATCCAAAACACTTTGCAAAAGTTAAGTAAATGATATCATGCAAAGTTTAAGCCAAAGCTCAAGTATCAAAAAGTAATGTAATAGATTGCATGAGGACATGCAATGCCTTTAGTTTGGGGGTATGTTGGGCCTAAGAATTACCCTTAAAATACATCCACTTTCACTCCATTCACACATTTTCTCACCTCTATTCCACCACTATGTCACCACTTCAGCTTCACTTTCATCATTAAATGGGTTACCATTGTGTTTTCCAAAACATTATTAATTCTTAGTATTTTTAAGTTAGTTTATGGTTAAACTTTAGGAAATAATATCTATATACTTATACCTAACAATTAGAATGAGTTTGTTGACATGTGTAGGAACAAAGGAAGCTTCTAAGGCACCCTTATGTGGCACTCTATGTTCAAATTCGAATTTGAGGAGATCATGGACCTCATGGATAATATCATGGACCTCATGGAGAAGATCATGGAGGATAGGGTTATGTGTCACCGTTGGTTGAGAGATATGTGGATTTGAAGAGGGAATAGTGGATCCACATTTATGAGTTTGTTATCATAACTTTTGTGTAAATTGGAGTGTTATCTCCAATTTGTAACTTTGGAATTTAGAATTAGGATTGAGAAGTTAGAATTTAGTACCTTAGGATCTTATAAGTTTGTAATCAGAAGTTAGAATTTGGAATCATTCTAATGGAGATTTTAGAACCTCTTGGAATGTAGAACTTGTAATTGAAAATTCCAATTGAAGATAAGTAAAATGGAGCTTCTTTGATCTTCTACATTTGATTTCTCTTTTGATGTGCTTGTGAATCCTTGGAAGGGCCCCCATTGTCTAGCAAGTACACTTTTGTTTTGGTAAGCTTTCATTTTATGTTTGTTTGTAAATTTAATTAGGTTCATATGTTTGAAATATTAATGAATGACCTTTTGTAAGAAAATATTAATGTTTCTTTCAATGAATCTGATTTGTTATTTAATGTTTAATTTCATTAGTTTAAATAGTTTGTTGATTAAGATGATTAGAAATATTAATGAGCAATCTTCTGTAAGGGAGCTTTAATATTTCTTACACTTGCCACAATGTCTTTATATTTCATTTTGTTAAATGACTAAATAGGTGTTGGAGATCCCAATGAAAGACCTCCTGTAAGGGAGCTTTGACATTTCTTCACCTAGCTTAGTTTAGTTTTTCTCTAAGTCCATATATATTGGATGTTCCTCGAAGTTTACTTACGCAAATTGATAGTAAATGAAACTCTAATTTGCATCCGCATTTTAGACCAACACTGGTCAAGTTATTCACTCAGAGCTTTCACCCAAAACTTGTCTTCACTAGCTTGATAGAGGTTCTTAGGTTCTATCTATGATAACCTAGCCAAATTTTCATAACTTGTACTACCCACAAGTTTCCTTCATAGATCAGAATTTTGGCAGGTTTTGTTTCTATCAATAGCTGTAGATCTACAATGTTTAGTAGACATTTCTATTGTTGAGATCATTTATCATCCACGATCTTAAGTGGGTTCTTTTCGTACATCATTGAGAATAAAACACTACAACAGAATGTCACATAAGTCTTGGATAATTCAAATTTTACATATTATCAGGTAAAATGATCTACATTGGTTACATCATCATTAACATCGCAACCTACCAAAAGTAAAAGAAGAAATGAAAAGGAAAGAAGATTGATGCATATGATGGATATGAACAACATGAAATTTGTATAAGTCAAAGTCCTAAGGTCTTCAGAATTGCACGGGGCACATCAGAGAAATAACCCATGGATCTACCAAAGAGTACGCAGGTTCTCAACATGGACTTCATTAAAAGACATTTTATGCCATAGGGAATCCTTCGTATTGTATTTCTAACCCTATCTCTTGTTATTTTAGTTATTACAGTAGATTTCATATCAATATTTCTATTTCATAGATTAGATTTCATTTATGTTCATAGAATCGATTTACATTTCATGGTAGTAGAATAGCTTCTATTTATTGAGCTTCTATTTCATGTACTTAATGTTATATGACATTTTTTGGATTATATTTGAGTGGACACTATTCATATAAAATTTTGTTGTACTTGGATACAAATTTTGGATTCTCACATTCATTCAATGAAGCAACATGTCCCCAAATAGAGCTAGATTTTGACTACTCTATGTCAACTACCCTATAGAAGTATACCTTTATTCAAAGCATTATGTCATGTTCGAGAAGTCACACATTGAAAGAGCATCATCATCTTTAAGAAATTGTGTCAAAGTTCTTAATCCAAATTCTACAACCTTGTGGGCCATAATTTTTTTTTGTAAGGTTGGTAGGACTACATTTTCGTCATGTCCAACTTCTCACCCCAGCTAGGGGGGATAGCACAATATTTTAACCCAAGACTTCTGGTTTGGTGAGACTTCATTTTCATGGTCATTGCCAATTGAGCTACCCCAAGCAGACTTGTTGGAAATAATTATAAAAATGATTATAATATGGCTATAAATCCATGTAAAACACCTATGTAAGCTTAATATTTTCAGCAAAGAGTTTCACTCTAGGGAGTTTTTTACCCTATGCTATTATTCACATTTTATAAACCCTTATAATTGATAGAGTTGTTCTCCCAGGTATACCCCAAATCTAGAGTGGGCCTTGATGGTGATGTATTAGGTGAGTCCTAGTGTATAGAGTCAATGTATAATGTCATACTATATCATATCTAAAGTCTTGAATAATTTGGTTAAGTCTAAGTGTCTAATTTTAATTATTAAAATTTCCTACTAGTTGGGATTTCAATAATTATTTTTCATGTAATTGTAAAATGGAATGTATATAGAATTTGATGGAGGTAGAGTACTCATAATTAGAACCTCTACACCTCAAATTTCTATTTAGAAAAATTTTGAAGGTTAATATTATGTCTATCCCCTCACATTATTTTATTTTCCTTTTTTTTTTCAACAAAACATGGCTAAATAACTAGTCGGAAAATGGTAAAAATTAAAAATGAGAGAAAAATAAATTCTCTCCAAGTGAAAATAATTTTAAAAAGGAATGTGCACTTTCCAAAAAAGGAATCTCCATAAACCAGCGAAGAAAATTTTCAAGAAATATTCGTCGAGCCAAAAAAAGGAATAAATTCCCAAAAAAAATGAATTTTTAATGAACATCAAATTTATGATCCAAGTTGGTTAAGTGAAAGGGAGTTTTTTTAGGACAAAAAGTTAGGAAAAATATCTTTTGGACCAAGAAAATAACCTTCATCAAGGAATTCGAATTTTTTCTCAAGCAATCAAGGGTGGAGATTATTTGACATCAATCAAGCATTTATCCAGCAAGGATCAAGTCAAATTTGTTCACTTTCATGGACCTAGCCATTTTCACTTAGAAGAGTATCTAGAAATATCTTTTTTTTTCTATATAATGGAGAATATGCTCCTCATTGTAACATCTCTAGATACGGTACTCTGGCTTTTGTCTCTTGAAGGTCTTTATTTTGAAAGAATAAAACACAAGTCTTTGGGGTGAGGTATTGCAGCTCTTATTCTATGGATATGTTAATGATTCTTTGAGTTTTAAGTTTATACTAGTAATCACATTTGTTATTTCCATATACTCATGATATAATTATTAGTATATAGCTATTGTATACTAGTAATTAGATTTGAAGAATATTTTAGGATTGGATGTGGCTAGTGTGCTTTTGTTTAAGTTACTAGAACTTCCTTCCATTGTATTTTTCCTATCACATTTGGCTCTAACAAAGCTTCTTTGAGTTGTGTAGAAAATCATTTGATTGAATCGGATCTCAAGTGTGAGCGGATGATTTTGTTTAATTTAACTAACTCTTGAGTGATGAAGTTGGAGAATCCACTCTATTTCATTTGTAGGATTTAGCTAACGATTTTGTTGTAGGCTTTTTGGACCTGTTGACGGTGTTGGAACCGCCAACATTTAGGGGATCTCCCCAGTATGAAGGCCCAACTAGACCTCACACCATTTGGTGTAGGAGTCCCATTCGGTATGATGGTCCGGTCTCCATTATCTTAAAGATTTGCCTTAGCTCTTGCTTGTTGACACATGAGAGTGGTCTACTTTGTCTTCAAACAACAAGATTTGTATTCTTGGTGAGTTCTTAGTGTCTCTTGTGCCAAGGTTGTTTCACTGCCGAGGGAGAGGGTGAGAGTGAGTCTCAACTAGAAAGGGAATAGTCCTAATCTGAGAATGAGATCTTAGACTAATATTAAGGTATTACAGACTCATGTGCATGGATTTTCCTACATTACTTAGTGCAATGGATCGATAATATTGTGAATAATATAGACAATGAAGCAATTAAAGATACATAATAGAAAAACACACATAACACAGCAAGTTTAAAATGGAATTCACCCAAAACTCTTGGGCTACGTCTCTTGGTCCAGCCTTCAGTGGTGACCTCTCTATTATGTCTTCAAGAGCAAAGTTTTACAAAAGTGAGTTCAATTTGAGTCTCAACACAACAGATACAAAACAACAGGAGTTTACTTGAAAATCCCTCAAGTATCTCTGAGTACATAGACTCTCCCTCTTGCTCTCTGTCTCTGTTTCTCGCTGTCTCAGCACTGCTTGCCTCTGTCTCTGTCATTCTATGGCTTTTAAGCCAATCGGTGTTGTCCGTTCATTTCCTCTTCTCGGCTCTCTGGCTTCTTGCGTTTGTCCGTTCAAATCCCCTTTGAGCATTAACCAATCATGGTATAACGTCTTCAGGTATGGTGGCCACCTGTTATGAAACAGAAGGGACCATCGGTGCCTTTGAAATCCTCGAAATAGTCGTTCTCTGTTTACATAGAGAACTACACAAAAACACGAGAAAATTCACCCAAACGCAGTCTATCGGAGCTGAAATATTATCAATTCCACCTTATAACTCCATCAGGTCGGTCTTTATATCATTATCACATGCCCACCGTTGATCTGAGTGATCTTGGTCCAATGATTGAGATTCATTTCGGGTGGCTTATGCGTACATGGATTAACCGGTCGAAAAGGGTGGTTTTCTCTCTCCGGCGCCTGGCCACGTGGCGGCCAGTGTATGGGCTCGGGCGGAGCTTGTCCAATACCACTTACCACCTAAGGCCTGCCTGAAATCCCGCTCATTATGGAACTCAAAATATATATATCTACATGTATAAACCCTTTCGGGTCAGTTTTATCTCTTTATTCGCATTTCCTTTGTTTTTTGTTTATTTAACGAAAATGCGAAATACATAGGAAAAACCCTTTTACCGGACTTGAAATATTATCAAATTTTAGCCATAATCCTATCGGGTTCGGCTATCGCAGTTTCATTTGTTACCGGACCCACTCCTTTGCATAGCTCCGATGCGATATTTCGACATCGCACTTGCATATCGCTGATCCTTCGGGCCGCGGTTAAGTCCTTATATATTAGCAATGTGATAGCGCGATTGAATCTAGACCGTTGATCTGCGCGCTTGATTGATGGTCCTCATTTAATTGCGCTAATCACTATCACAAATTTCATATGGTAGCCTCTGATAGCCTCTGCTTTTCATTGCCAACTGCAATATGCCGATCAGATCTGGACCGTTGATCGGCCAGATCTGATGGCTCATGTGAAAAGTTGTTCAAGCCTCCGATAAACTTTTTTTTCACCATTTTTAATGTTTTTTCTCTCCCAATAGTGTAATCTGCCTTTTGTAAATGATTTTCTCATGCGATAATTTTTAATTATATGAAGACTTAGAGGGTTTTAGGATCCATTTTGGATCACGCCTTCCCACTAAAAAAGCTTTTGGACCACCAAAAGTTGGTTTTTAAGCATCGATCAAGTGAGGATATAGCTTCCTTAGTTGTCTAATCTCTATCCATCTTGCACTGCTTGGTTTTGAACCTTTGAGTCCAATTCTCAGGTACTCAACACCCCTTTGCGCGTAGTTCTCACCTTCCTTTCCAGAACTGTGTCTTCCTACAACTCATTGAGATATTCATGCAACAGATCATCAATAGAAGGCAAATGAATTTGCTCTTCGAGATCTTCAATGAAGGTTCATACAGTCTCAAGTTCTCTGCATTAACGACTGAATAGATGTTATCAGCTGGCAAATCAAGGCGAAAAGTGTTTTCACCAATTTTCTCAAGTATCTTGAAATGCCCATACCTTATTGGTTTCAACTTCTTTCCTTCACCTTGCATTATGTCTTTGTTGATGTATAGCCAGAATTGATCACCAACTTGGAAGCTATGTTCAATTCGATGCTTGTCATGCCTTGCCTTGTACTTGGCTTGGCTTCTTTCCAGCTGTTCCTGCACTGCCTGGTGAATTTCTTGGATCTGTTCAATGAACTTGGCTGCCTTGTCCACATCACTGTGTCCATCAACTGCTATGTCTTTACTAAAGACAAAATCCAAGGGAGACCTTGGTATAAAACCAAAACAAGTCTCAAAAGGAGATCTCTAAGTAGAAGAGTAATTGGCACAGTTGTAAGAAAGTTGCACATAACACAAATGCTCATCCCAAAGCTTGGGATGCTTGCTACAATAGCCCGTGAGCAACTGGATCACTGTCCTATTGACTACTTCTATTTGGCCATCTGTTTGTGGATGAAATGTTGTACTCTTCTTCAATCTGGTGTCCATCAATTCCCACAGACTTGACCAAAACTTCCCAACAAATCAGGAATCTCGATCAGATACAATGGAAGTGGGTAACCCAAAATGAACCCATACATGCTGAAAGAACAACTTCGTTGTCTATTTAGTTGTAATCTGCTTGCTACAAGGTATTAAAATACACATTTTGTTGAATTTGTCCACAATAACATATAAATAATCATGACCTTTTCTAGATTTTGGCAATCCCCCAACAAAGTCCATGGAAACACTTTCCCAAGGACGAGAAGGAACTAGAAGTGGAGTGTACAAGCCTAATTTTCTATTATTGGGCTTGCTTGTAGCACACATGGTACACCCTTTAATATATCTAGAAATTGTTTCATGCATTCCTGGCCAATAACAGAACCTTTGCAACTATGCAATTGTTTTACTACACCAAAATGACCTGATATAAGAGAAGTATGTGCTTCTCGGATTATGTTAACTCTTTTAGTTTGAGGAATGCCTAACTTTCCCAAATGATATAAGAGTTGGTCCTTAACATGATAATCCAATTCTTCTACTTGTTTTCCCTGACTTAAAGTTGCATATAAATCTTTAAAATCTACATCTTGAGCATATTGTTCAATGTAGCTTTCATGCAATATTGAGTTATGCTTAAGTATAGTGGATGCATTTATGATTGGTCTTGATAACATATCTACAACTTTATTGTGTATGCCCTTCTTATATCTGATGACAAGATGAAACTATTGTAGAAAACCCATCCACCTATAGTGTCTTGATTGCTGCAATTTAGTTTGTGAGTGCAAATATTGAAGTGGTTGATGATCTATATGTATAATTGTTTCTTTGCCCATTAGGTAATGTTTCCACTTTTTCACACTCTGTACTAATTCATACAATTCTTTATCATATTTGGGATAATTAACTACTGCAGAAGTAAATGTCTCAGAATGATAATATATGGGTTTACCATGTTGCATCAACACTACTCCCATGGCATAGTCATTGGCATCTATTTCAATCTCAAATGGTCTTTGAAGATCTGGTAATGCTAGTACTGGTGTTGTATTAATTTTTTCTTTCAAGGTGTCGAAGGCTTTATGCTATTTGCCTCCCCACTGAAACACCTTGTTCAATCATATTAAAGCATGTAAGGGAGGTGCAATCAAGGAAAAGTTAGCAATAAACTTTCTCCAATATTGTGCTACTCCTAGGAAACTCCTAACTTTTGTAGCAGATTAGGGTTTAAGCCAGTTCACAATGACTTCAACCTTAGAGGGATCTATCTTCAATTCACCGCCCCATACAATATGACCCAAATAATTTAAAGATGTTTTTCCAAATTCACATTTTGATAATTTCACATAGAGATTTTCTCTTTTCAAAACATCTAGAGTTTTCTTTACATGCTTCAAATGTTCTTCCCATGTTTTACTAAAAACAAGAATGTCATCTAAATATACAATTACAAAATCATTAATAAAAGGTCGGAGTACATCATTCATAATTCTCATGAAAGTGGCAGGGGCATTAGTTAAGCCAAAAGGCATAACCAGCCATTCATACAGCCCTTGCTTTGTCTTGAAAGAAGTCTTCCATGCATCTTGTTCTACTACTCTGACCTGACGATAGCCACTACACAAGTCTAACTTGGAAAAGTAAACAACTTCTTTCAGCTGATCTAATAGATCATCAATGCGAGGAAGAGGATAATGATTCTTGATCGTTATTTTATTCAGTGCTCTATAATCAATGCACATCCTCCACGAACCATCTTTCTTTCTCACCAACACCATTGGAGATCCACATGTTGATGTGCTTGGTCTTATGAACCCTTTATCGAGCAGCTCTTGCACCTGCTTCTTGATCTCTGCATTCTCTAAAGCGGATAACCTGTACATTTCGATGTTAGGCAATGGAGCATCTTGCTACAAATGAATATCATGTACTATTTCCATTTTGGGTGGCAGACCTTTATGTTGTTGAAATAGGATATCATATTCTGAAACAAATTTATCTAAATCAGCTTTCTATTTAGCATCACAGCCTTCAAATACATTGGTTTTATCAGGGTTCTTTCCCTTTATAACCATTAGTAAAAATTTCTTGCATGAATTTACAATTCTTTTCATTTGCCCTAAGTTTATGAGAGTGTAGTTATTTTTGAGCTGATGAGCTCTTACAATATATTCTATTCCATCTTTGGTGAGTTGATACTTATTTTCAGTTCTATAGAAAATGGCTTTTCTATCATACAAGTAAGGACTTCCTAAAATAATACCACATATATCCAAGGGAACTATATCTAACTCAACCTCATCTACAAAAGTTGACCCAATAGCAAACCTAAGTTTACATTGTCTAGTCACTTGTAGCTTTGCTTTATCACACCCAACCTAATGGATATGGCTTCTTCTAGTAAGCCCAACTTCTTTAGAATTGTTTCAGAAATCAATTTTACTTGTGAACCACTACCAAATAAAGTATCAATCTTTTGGTGCTTGGAAATAACTCTAATATGAAAAAGCTCATGTCTTTTCCTCTCATTATCTTCATTTTCAATAGATTGTGCAGAATTACTTGTAGATGCTTCAGAATTTTTACCTTTTATACCAATGGTTGTGACTGTTGTTTCATCACCCAAGTTTGACCCCAAGTCTTTCTGAATAGCAGCAGCAGTTTTCTTCCTCTTACCACCGAACTTCTTAGGTTTCATCTCTAAATGCAAAGACCAACAGTGTTCATCATCATGTCCATCCTTCTTGCAGTGAGCGCATGAAGGCTTTTCTTTATGTACAGCATTTGCCTTCCTCTCCCTCCATTTCTGCTTCTTCTTTTCCTTGTTTTTGCTTGCATATGGTTTTGATGATCCCCCAATCTCTGGGTTCACATTCTTGTCTCTAGCCTCTAGATGTGTAGCCTGAACTGATACATCATCTAGGCTAGTGGGGTTAAACATGAGAATGGTGTGCCTCAAATAGCTATGCAGACCACCTATATACTTCAGCAAAGTTTCAGGTGAGTCTAGAGAAATGCCTAGAGTTAAAGCTCTTTTTCTAAATTCCTTGGTATAGCTTTGTACACTTTGGCCCTTTAATTGGTGAAGAGTTTTCAATTCATCATTGCTTGTTGCATATAAGCTAGTTGATAGAATTGTTTTTTAATGGCAGAAACAAATTCATTCCAGGTAGAAAGAATTTTACCATGTCTCTTCAGATCAACTTGTGTCTTGCCTTCCCACCACGCTAGGGAATTTCCTCCAAGGTCAAGGCTAGCCAACTGAATCTTTCTCCTCTCTGGATCAATATTTTGCACCCTGCAATATACATCAATCTATCTAATCCAGTTATCTAGCTTTTTTGCATTTAATTCTCCATCATAGATTGGCAAATCAAATTTCACATCTAATTTAATCACGGATGTTTTCTTCTTCTTCTTTTTAGGGATATGAGATGAGGATGATGGAGGTGATGGTGGAGGAGATGATGGAGGAATCTTTTCCCCTTTCCCTTTGCCCTCTGGGGCATCTAGAGAAGGTTATTTTGCTCCTTTGTCTTGTTTGGAGGTTGAATTACTTTCACCTCAACCTTTCTTAAATTCTCAATACATCTCTTCCACCATGGCTCTCATGGCCATGAAATTGTCCATGAATTGAGATTTTGATTCTGATAGGGTTTGTTCCACCATTCTTCTCCTAGGATAGACTCTTCCAATTTCTATATTAGCCTCAACAAGTTCTCCTTCTCCTAGTTTGAGCTTTGACCTAGTTAGCATTCAACAATCCAGCACAATATTTTCTAACCTTAGCAAACCTAAAGCTCTTATACCACTTGATCTGAGAATGAGATCTTAGACTAATATTAAGGCATTACAAACTCATGTGCATGGATTTTCCTACATTACTTAGTGCAACAGATCAATAAGATTGTGAATAATATAGACAATGAAGCAGTTAAAGATACATAACAGATAAACACACATAACACGACAAGTTTACTATGGAGTTCACCCAAAAATCTTGGACTACGTCTCCTGGTCCAACCTTCAGTGATGACCTCTCTATTATGTCTTCAAGAGCGGAGTTTTACAAAAGTGAGCTCAATTTGAGTCTCAACAAACCAAATACAAAACAGCAGGAGTTTACTTGAATCCCTCAAGTCTCTCTGAGTACACAGACTCTCCCACTCTCTCTCTGTCTCTGTTTCTCTCTGTCTCAGCCTTGCTTGCCTCTGTCTCTGTCATTATGTGGCTTTTAAGCCAATCGGTGTTGTCTGTTCATTTCCTCTTCTCGGCTCTCTGGCTTCCAGCCTTTGTCCATTCAAATCCCCTCTGAGCATTAACCAATCATGGTATAATGTCTTCAGGTATGGTGGCCACTTGTTATGAAACGAAAGGGACCATCGGTGCCTTTGAAATCCTAGAAATAGTCGTTCTCTGTTTACATAGAGAAATACACAAAAACACGGAAAAATCCACCCAAACGTAGTCTATTGGATCTAAAATATTATCAATTCCACCTTATAACTCCATCAGGTCCATATTTATGTCATTATCGCATGTCCACTGTTGATTTAAGTGATCTTGATCCAATGGTTGAGATTCATTTCGGGCAGCTTATGCGTACGGGGATTAACTACCCGAAAAGGGTGGTTTTCTCTCTCTAGTGCCTGGCCACGTGGTGGCTAGTGTATGGGCTCGGGCAGAGACCGTCCAATACCGCTTACCGCCTAAGGCCCACCCAAAATCCCGCTCATTACAGAACTCAAAATATATATATCTGCATGTACAAACCCTTTCAGGTCCGTTTTATTGCTTTATTCGTATTTCCTTTGTTTTTCATTTATTTAACAAAAATGCGAAATACATAGGAAAAACCCTTTTACCGAACTTGAAATATTATCAAATCTCATCCATAATCCTATCGAGTTCGGCTATTGCAGTCGCATTTGTTATCGGCCCCACTCCTTTGCATAGCTCCGATGCGATATTGCGATATCGCAATCGCATATCACTGATCCTTCGAGCCACTGTTAAGTCCTTATATATTAGCGATGTGATAGTGCAGTTGAATCTAGACCGTTGATCTACATGCTTGATCGATGGTCCTTGTTTAATCACGTTGATCGCTATCACAACTTTCATATGGTAGCCTCTGATAGCCTCTGCTTACCATCGTTGATTGCGATATGCCGATCAGATCTGGACTATTGATTGGCCAGATCTGAGGGCTCCTGTACAAAGTTGTTCAAGCCTCCAATAAACTCTGTTTTCACCATTTTGCATGTTTTTTCTCTCCCGATAGTGTAATTTGCCTTTTGTAAATTTTTTTCTCATGCGATATTTTTTTATTATATGAAGACTTAGAGGGTTTTAGGATCCATTTTGGATCAAGTCCCAACTCTTTTAGAGACACACAACACATCAGTACATGCACAGCTTCTGTTAGAGTAGTCCACACAGATGTGGCAATCACAAACACAAAGTGAACGGATAACACATACAACACCCAGCAAAATAGTCCACACAAGTGTGGTGGTCTTTATAACAAGCTTATGAGAATGAAGTTGTCGAGTGTCCAGCGGAATATTCCACACGGGCGAGACAACGTTAACAACTGATACAACACATTTCCAATAGCATATGTACTAGAACAACCGAAATAGTTCAACTGTATTAATACATGTTAAAGCAACACGCATTACAAGTGTCCAAAGAATAGTCTTATAAATGAATACAATACATGTGTGAAAACGTGTTGGCCTGTTAACAGGCTTCTGAATTAAGCGAAATTTCCAAGACACATTCGTAAACCATTACATTGCTAACCCCGATAGTGGGGCATTGGAGCCACTACTCGATCCTCAAAGAAAATACTATAGACTCTCAAGGCGATGTGGGAGGATTCAAGGTGAAATGTCCTTTGCATGTACAAATGAGGGGTATATATAGCCAAGGGTGAAACTGATGCTTGTGACTGTTTGACTTTCCTCATGACCATTCGACTTACATGACTCTTTGAATTCATCCGTGGGTCTCTTGGAATTCCATGTTACATTACATTGATTACACAATTATCACCCAAACTAGTGATGTTGCTGACGCCATTAATGACACAACACGTCATGACACTGCAGGTATGCACATGCTTGTTGTGTTGTTCATGTTGAGTTGTTGTGCTGTTGAGTGATGAGTGTGCCTGTGGTGTACCATAACTTCACCTCTACATGGCAGAGTTCATGGAGTCTTCAATGGTCTTTGTGTTCACTTGATAGTTCATGCATGCACATATGTCTCCTTCACTTGTTACTTGGTATGTTTCGTGTGTTCGTCCAACTGTGGGCAAGTCTTCTAGCATTTACTCCTTGTTCATCACGTTTGTCATCATGCCATGTCTCATCCATGTACCTATTTCGGAAATCACTCATGAAGAGATGAAATCATATCCATAAATCCCCTAATCTACCATGATGCATTGTCTTTCGTTTCCGGGTGCAGGTGACCGGGACAAAGGAAAAGACTCTAAAACAACATAGAGCACATGTTAGATCGGGATGTGAGATTCTAGGGCATTGTCAAGAAGAATTGTATAGAGGTCACTAGGAGGCTGGGATTAGAAGTAGGGAATGACATTCTACGTGATTTACCTTAGCTGGGAGGCAGAACTGTGCAATTTTTCCCGGGAAGAAATTCGCTAAGAGAGGACACTGGCAGTGAAAACTGCACAGATTTTCAAGGGAGGCTGGCAGCGGGTCGTGGGAGCTTGCTAGCCAAAACTGCACAAAACTAGGAGGCAATCATGCTGAACATGTATGGAAAGTTTTTAGGGTTGAGCGAGGTGTCAGGCAGTTGATGGAAAATTTAGCAAAACTGTGCAATTTTCAGGAGAAGCAGCAGGCCAACTCACAGGGGGACTAACTGACAGTACTATGCAATTTTTAGAGAGAGTGTAGTGACAAGAAATGGGTATCTGTCCCACTTGCCTACACAATTTCCTCAGTCAGTGGAGGCAGGCATGCTGACAGCTTCTATGCAATTTTTGGGAGGAGTGAAGCTCGGGGTCACTACGCGGTCATGCTCTCTAGTTAACGAGCGAGAGGATTGATGGATTGGCTTGCGGGTAGCATAGATTGAGATGGATTCTTGGGAAAATTCTACGATGTTCTGGGTGATAGTCAGCCAGGTCAATTCTAGGATTGTGCAATGCAGACTGATTGGGAGGTATCCTCAAGCTCTGTGCAATTTTGGACAATAGTACTTGGCCACTGAGGGTTGAGACTACGCAATGCAGCTTGACAAAGGTTTGGCTAATGGAGGGTGGTCCGGCTGATCGAAAAATGGTTAAGTGTGTGAGCAAGTGAACTTGTGTATACATGACCTTGCGAACACACACTCAACATGACCTGACGACAAGACATGTCAAACCAACAAAACAACATATACTCAGTGTTACTGACTGCGGGACTATCTAATGGTGAAAGAGACAAGTGTGACACTTCAGATAGACCTTTAGATGACCGTGACGACAATAGCACGACATTTCTTACAACATCATGTGTGAGTGGAATATACGTTTACATAACGAACACATCTCAAACACAAACCTTCAACATCACTAGAACAAGGTCCCAAGCATGACATAGAAATCAACATGTTGAAGAGGATAGTTAGTTAAACAAGCAAAAAGGAAGTAAGACATGTAGAGGAAACACATGAAATGAATTTTTGTGTTTGTGCACATGCATATTACTAAGGATAGGATGATATGACAATGATAAGAAGTCCGACAAACTCAACTAAGAGGCGTACCTCAAAAGGTGTTCTTTACTTACCATACTTACCGTTGAGATGATCATGCATCCGACAAAGTTTGCATGCGAACCTAATATTTTTCCATTACTTGGTGTCTGTTGGGTCCCTATAATACTAGTGATTACCCCATTACTATTGTAGTTATACCCCTTATTTATATTGTTGTGCCCCTATTACCCCCATATTGTTATTTCTGTGCCCCATAGAATCCCTCTATTGTTATTTTTGTGGCTTTATATTATTATTGTTAGGTCAGCTGGATTATATTGTGACTCCTTAGACTCCTATATATATAAAGGAGGTTTTGTCATTTGAATCATCCAAGAATTGTTCATTTATGTAATGTAAAGGAGGTTGCCCCCTCGAAGAGGCTGAATTCTAAGGCGTTGATCTATCCTTTCTATCTTTTCTTGAGCTGGTTTCATAACATTTGGTATCAGAGCTTTGGATTCTAGGGTTTCGCTGCTCCAAACAGGTCATCGTGGAATTTTCGCTATAACTTTCTTTCTGTGATGTTTCAGAAGTCACAAAAAAAACCCATTTGAGAAGAAATCGCGCTGAACCTTGGATCCGAATTTCAGAGCTTTTCGTGCAATATTTTCGGAGATATGATCTGAGGAAGTTGGTCTTTTTGCAGACTCCTGAATTACATTCAAAACAGGTGACCTAGGGAAAATCGTCATAACTTTCTCTCTGAGGATCGGATTGAAATTTCGTAAGAAGGTACAGAAAGAGGACGGACTGTAGTTTCTTGTATGAATTTTTCAGATCCATAGGTTGAAACAATGACTCGTGGCACGTCGTACAAGTTTGCTCTACTGAACTAGTCTATAAGCAAGTCACTGTGGGAGATTTCGCATAACTCTTCCTTGGAGAAACCAATTTGGGTCAGACTTGTGGCATTGGAAAGAGGACTCAAAAGGCTACTACAGGTCAAAATTTTAGAACTGAATGATCTGAAATTACAGAGATACATCAGATTCAATATCAGGCTTCTACAAAGTGAAAAAAGGTGTGTAGTTTTTTTTTTAAATTTTTGCATAAGCTTGGTTTGAAGGAATTCAAAGGGCATAGTAAAGCATTATTATCGGTAACTGATGCCCCGAGGAAAGAAAATGCAAACACCTAGTAAGGAACCTGAAAGCTCTAGCATGACTCATGAAGAAGAGGAAGAAATGCTACATGATATATCAAAATTACAAGAACAAGTGCAACAAATGTCACGCTCACAAAAGCTAACAGAAGCTAAGATAAATGGCGTGGAATCTAAGATAAAGGGCATGGAAGCTAAGATGGATGATTCAAACATAGATTTGAAGAGAGACATGGCAGATTTGAAGACAGATTTGAAGACAGACATGGACGAATTGAAGATAAATATGAATAAGTTGCTACAAGAAATGGGCACTAAGGATGAAAGGGTACTAAAGGAAACTCATGATGAGAATAAAAAAAATGTTAATCATGATTCCATAGATGCTAATGTTGGATCGAAGACTCACCATATTCCAAAAATCGATATGAGGAAGTTTGATGGCAAGGATCCTGCCACATGGATATTACAGATGGAGCAATTCTTCGATCTCAATAATGTGCAAAACACACAAAAGGTACGTATGGCAATTGTATATTTGGAACCAAATCAGTTTGTATGGTATCAATGGCTTTGCTCTCGTAAACAATTTATCACTTGGGCAATTTTTACGGAAGAATTGATAGCACATTATGAGGATACAAAAAGCAACACTTTTTTTAGCCAATTGATAAGTCTCAAACAAAAGGGTTCAATAATGGAGCACATTGAGGAGTTCCAAAAATTGAACATAAGGGTAAAAGATATTCCAGAGGAGCATAGGATTGATGTGTTCATAGGGTCTTTAAAGGATAATATCCAACATGATGTTCGCCTTTGGGAACCTGATTCATTAGAGAAGGCATTCAGGTTAGCAAGAAAAATGGAAAGCAAAATTATGGCAACCAGGAAGCATACCACTCACAACTATAAAGACGGAAGTGTTGTTGCCCCTAGTCTTCCACAACCTATAAGGTTGACACCACAACAATTGGAAGAAAAAAGAGCAAAAGGGCTTTGTTACAGTTGTGATAGCAAATACACTAAAGGTCATAAGTGTGCTGAGAAGAAATTATTCTACATAGATTGTGAAGAGGAAGAAGAAAAGGAGCAAGAAAGGTCAAAAGAAGAGGATATACTCCAGGAACAAAGCCTAGATGAAGAACAAATAAATCCGACCATATCTTGTAATGCATTGGCGGGAATTACCACTCCTCAAACCATCAAGATAGAAGGACAAATCAAGAAGAAAAAGGTAATAGTGTTGATTGATTCAGGAAGCACCCACAATTTTATTCATTGTAGGGTAGCAAAAGAATTGAATTGCTTCCTATATCCAGCACCAGAGTGTCAAGTGATGATTGCAAATGGAGGAACAATAAATTGCTCTGGAAAGTGCCATAATATCAAGCTATCCATGGGAGAATATGTATTGACTAGCCCAATGCTTTCCATTCCAATGGGAGGTGCTGATGTTGTACTAGGAGTCCAATGGCTACAATCCTTGGGTACAATAGCTTTTAATTTTCAAGAACTTTTCATCAAATTTTCTACGGAAGGAAAGGAAGTTGAATTAAGGGGTATTGCAGGGAAACCAGGAAAGATAATCAGCTCTAATGGTATGACAAAGCTTCTAAAAAAGGAGCAAAGAGGTGTAATTGCACAATTATGTTCGCTAGATGTTTCCACATTGGAATCATCTATTTCTCCAGATCTCCAAAAAGTCCTGGACAATCATTCCAAGGTATTTGAGACTCCCAAAGGTCTCCCACCTATGCGTGATCATGATCATGCTATTCATCTGATTCCAGGAAGTGTTCCTCCAAACATCAGGCCGTACAGATATCCCTATGTCCAAAAAAGTGAAATTGAACGTATGGTTGCAGAAATGCTAGAGGCTGGTATAATTCAACCGAGTCAAAGTTCTTTCTCTGCTCCAGTAGTATTGGTGCACAAGAAGGATGGATCATGGCGCATGTGTCCGGATTATAGGGAGCTCAACAAGCTCACTATTAAAGATAAGTTCCCCATTCCTGTCATTGATGAATTACTGGATGAATTGCATGGATCAATTTACTTCACCAAGTTGGATCTTCGTTCGGGATATCATCAAATCAGAATGAAGATTGAAGACATTCCGAAAACAACATTTAGAACTCATGAGGGTCATTATGAATTTTTGGTCATGCCTTTTGGCCTTACCAATGCACCTTCAACATTTCAAGGTTTGATGAATTCAATTTTCAAACCATTCCTTAGAAAATTTGTGTTAGTATTTTTTGATGATATACTAATCTACAGCAAGTCTTGGAAGGATCATGTTGAACATGTTGACAGGGTGCTACAACTATTGGAGGAGAAACAATTATATGCAAAAAGATCCAAATGTTTCTTTGGAGTCCAGGAGGTGGAATATTTGGGTCATATTGTATCTCATGAAGGAGTTAAGGTAGACCCTAGCAAAATTAAAGCCATTAAGGAATGGAAAATCCCCACATCCATAAAGCATCTGCGAGGATTTCTTGGGTTGACAGGGTATTATCGCAAGTTTGTTAAGAATTATGGGAGAATAGCAGCACCTCTAACAACATTATTGAAGAAAGATGCATTTTCATGGACTCCGGAAGCAACAAAGGCCTTTGAACATCTTAAAGAGGCAATGTGCCAAGCACCGGTCTTAGCTACACCGGACTTCACAAAAACCTTTATTGTGGAATGTGATGCTTCAGGAAATGGAATTGGTGTTGTTCTAATGCAAGATGAAAGACCCATTGCTTTTGAAAGTCGTCCAATCAAGGGAAAGTTTTTAAGCAAAGCTATTTATGAGAAGGAAATGTTGGCAATACTCCATGCACTTAAGAAATGGCGACCCTACCTAATGGGAAGACACTTCAAGGTAAAAACGGATCATGATAGCCTTAAATACTTTTTAGAACAAAGATTATCCTCTGAAGAGCAACAAAAGTGGGTCACAAAGATGTTGGGTTATGACTTTGAAATCATCTACAAAAAAGGGAAGCAAAATGTGGTGGCAGATGCACTCTCAAGAAAGGATGAGGATGTGGAAGCATTGTTGTGTGCCATTTCTATTATCCAACCAGATTGGATAAACGAAGCAAGGGAGGAATGGAAGAATGACGAAGAAGTGTGGGCACTTATTCGAAAGCTACAACAAGATTCCAGTACGTCTGATACATTTAGCTGGAAAAATGATTCGTTATGGTACAAAGATCGCTTATACCTCTGTAAGAATTCCCAGCTAAAACAAAAGATTCTTATGGAATTGCACACTTCTCCCTTAGGAGGGCACTCAGGATTTTTAAAAACTTACCACAGGGTTAAGAAGGAATTTTTTTGGGATGGCCTTAAATCAGATATTCAAAAGTTTGTGGCGGAATGTTTGGTTTGCCAACAAAATAAAGTTGAAACAATTAAGACACCGGGTCTATTACAACCTTTATCCATTCCAAGCCAACGTTGGGAGGAGGTTTCAATGGATTTTATCACAGGTTTACCCAAGTCTGAGGGAAAGAGTGTCATCATGGTGGTAGTTGACAGACTTACCAAGTATGCACACTTTTGTGCATTATCACATCCATTTAAAGCCAGTACAGTTTCTACTGCATTTATGGAAACAATTCAAAAGCTACATGGAAACCCAAAGATTATTGTAAGTGACAGAGATCCCATTTTCACTGGAAATTTTTGGACAGAATTATTTTCTTGTCTTGGTACTCAGTTAGCTCATAGCTCATCTTATCATCCTCAATCTGATGGGCAAACTGAGATAGTAAACAAATGTTTGGAAGGATATCTTCGTTGCTTTGTATCTGATAAACAGACACAATGGGTCAAATGGTTGCCTCTGGCTGAATGGTGGTATAACACTTCCTTCCATACAGCAACAAAAATGACCCCATTTATGGCACTTTATGGGTATCAACCACCATCCATCACATCATATTTAAGAGAAAATTCTAAGGTTCAGGCAGTGGAACATCACATCGAACATCAACAACAAGTCCTCCAACTCTTAAAGGATAACCTCGTGTTGGCACAAAATAGAATGAAACAACAGGCAGATCAACATCGCAGTGAAAGAAGTTTTGATGTAGGTGATTGGGTATTCCTACGGCTACAACCATATAAGCAAATGTCCCTAAAGCAAGCTAAGAAGGATAATAAATTATCACCAAAGTATTATGGTCCGTACAAGGTGTTGCAAAAGATTGGTACTATGGCATACAAATTGGAGCTTCCTGCAGCTTCTCGATTGCACCCAGTTTTCCATGTTTCATGTTTAAAGAAGGTTATAGGCGACAAGCTCCCAGTTCAAACAATATTGCCAGAACTTGATGAGGAAGGAAAAATTATATTGGAACCGGAAGCAGTCACAGAAACAAGAACTCGACAGCTACGAAATCGATCAATTTCAGAGTATCTTATCAAGTGGAAGAACTTATCCGCTGAAGATTCCACATGGGAGGATGAGAATTTTATGCAGAAGTATCCAAAACTACTCAAGCGTTGAGGACAACACTTTTTTGAAGGAGAGGGGCATGTTGGGTCCCTATAATACTAGTGATTACCCCATTACTATTGTAGTTATACCCCTTATTTATATTGTTGTGCCCCTATTACCCCCATATTGTTATTTCTGTGCCCCATAGAATCCCTCTATTGTTATTTTTGTGGCTTTATATTATTATTGTTAGGTCGGTTGGATTATATTGTGACTCCTTAGACTCCTATATATAGAAAGGAGGTTTTGTCATTTGAATCATCCAAGAATTGTTCATTTATGTAATGTAAAGGAGGTTGCCCCCTCGAAGAGGCTGAATTCTAAGGCGTTGATCTATCCTTTCTATCTTTTCTTGAGCTGGTCTCGTAACAGTGTCTTGGTCCTTCTCCTTGATTCCTTGGGAGTGATCTTAGCATGTCAACCTTTCCTGTAGTTATTAAGCGATGGATCAATGTGGTTTCAACGAGAAGTGATTGTTACCAGGATGAGGCCATGGGAGGCCCATTTGCATAGTTTCTAAATGCAAGGCAAATAGGGAATCTTGGACAACACTGCACATTTTTTAGGCACAGGACACTGCTGCGGGATGGGGGTCCTCAAAGGACACCTTGCAATTTCTAAGTGTAGTGCATCCCGGGCAGCTGAGAGGCAATACTACACAGTTTTTAGGTGAAAGGAAAACTGAGCAGCTGAGGGACAATACTGTGGAATTTCTATTGACAGTGGGTTCTAGCTAGGGAAGGACATTGGAGGAAACCATTGCACATTTTTGGATGCCAAGATATCTTGGGTCTCTTCACACTACAGGGTTTTAGTAGGTAAGGGAGGAAGCTTGATGGTTGGATAAGCAAAGTGCAAAGTTCCACGAAGTTGGATGAGGCTAAGTTTCTTGGGAAATGGCTAAGTGTGGGATCAGTGACGCAGATGTAAAAAATGGTAGGAATCAAGTGTGATCGCACAGAGACACTTAGTGACACAACGTAGACCATCTAGAACGCATAAGACATACTTTACTTGATGCAACAACCTTCGTGAAAAGAGTGCGTGAAGTGAGTGTGAAACATGTCTATGTGATGACACCCACTCATACACACACAATTCCCTTGAAGCAAAAAAACATTCCCTTTGTATGCCAAACAACGACTATTATGCCCAAAGGTGACAAATGCTACATAAAGGTGATAACATGAACACATCTTAATATAAATGAGGGGAAGATAGAGATCATCAGCTTGCCAACAAGTGACTAAGGATGATCGATCATAGGATCCAAGGTAGGCTCTAAAATTTTCATGCGAGCAAAAATTTTGGACGGTTATTGTAGCTGCTACAACATTGGTGACACACTGGTAGAACTCCATCTTTCTCTATAGACCTTATTTCGTGAGAAATGAGTGTAACCCTTCCGGAAATACTGTTCGAGTCTTTGATCATGATGGATTCTGCACTTACTTGTGTGAAAGATGTAGTCCCTCCCATTCTCTTAATCGATCAAAACACATTCCAAATCAATTCAACTTAGTTGTTTCGCTTGGGGATGAGGGGTATATGGATGCATAAGAACTATAACTATCATAGTTTAATTTTCATCTCTGGTGTTGCTCCATTACCAGCAGGCTTGGATAGTACCCTGATGGAGACATGCAAGAACACGACCATCATTTCGTTGCTGACGAGCCTGATCAGTACCCTGACAGAATTACTTGTATCACCTCTCTGCACAGGAAGCCTTTCTCTTCTTTTTCCTTATTCATTTTTTTTTTTTTTTTTTTTTTTCAATGAACTGTGCATAGGCACTTATATATTTCAGAGGTGGAAGAGGGATCCCGACTTATTGAGAGCATAAAAGTTTGTTCTTTTAGAGAAGTATGTTATATATACTTCTGACATAGTTGTTAAGTTTTTCCCCCTCACCTTACTCTACTTGACTGAGCTAACAAGGGTTCACCCAAAAGAACCGATTAGAGTAGGTAGTACTAGTTAACAGTGAAAGCATTGTGTTTTCACCAAGACTCACTTTGAACAAAACGTATTTTCCATCAAGGCATCATCAACTGAAGAAAAAAAGCTCTTCATATCCCGGATAACCATATGTTGATATATTGACAAGTCCTCTTAGATTTGATCGGCTTGTTTCGAGAGCCAGACACGGTTTCATGAGAGGCTAACCTACAGGTTCAAGCGAGCAAAGAAAGAAAAAAAGAAAAAAGTAGAAGTAAAGAAAAAGAAAAACAAGTAACCAAAGCAAGCAAGAAAGAAAACCAAACCAAGTAAGAAAGCAAAAAGACATGCACACTAGAAAGTAAAGCAAAGAAAGAAGAAAAGACTACTTCTACTCCTACGTTAAATAGTGCATGGGCTTACTCACGTGAAGTGATATTTCTAATGTAGTCACCAGCACATTAGCTCACCCATGTTGGTGAAGGCATGGAAAATATGCATGTAAACTAGTGAACAATAAAGATTGATCAACGAAGACCAAAAAGCTCTGAGTTCTAAAAAATCCACAGAAAAGAAAAGAGCGAATGCACAAGACAGACATTCTACGGACTTAACATGGCGCTGTGATAGAATGCATGCAGATGATAAGCATGCACACTCTCTTGACTATGAAAAGCAAGCAAACATGAGAAAGAGAGACAACGATGCCTTGCAAGTGTGCTTTCTATGTATGATTTTTCCAATGCATGAGTGATGGGATCATGTGATTCGAGTGGAGGAAGTGAAATCTATGTGTTTAGTTAATCTTCAATGTGAAGCAGAGAGTGATGAGGAGCCTTGGGTGTTTCAAAAAATTTCTGATCAGAATGTGAACTAACCTTAGGATAATGAGGGTCTGACATAGCCATTAGCCCAAGCTGAAGTTCCTCGACAGCCTGCGGGGTTTCCACTTCTTCAATAGATAGATTGTCGGAGACCCATGGCTTAGGAAGATTAGTAGCGAGTGAATGAACATCGTGATCAAAGGAAGAATTACAGAGATCATGACAACCACGATCAGAAAATTTGGGATGTTCGTTGGCATCCTCATGACTTGATGAATCATGCAAAGGGGTAAATGATAAACAAGGATGTTCACCCTCTGTGTTTTCAGAAATAATAGATGACAGATGGGATGGACTTTCAGAGGAAGATGTGTCCTCTCCGCAATGTAATGACAGGCTGACATCCAATGTGTCCTATGAATGATCAGAAGTATAAACATTCAGAGATGAGTTTTCACAGGGGAAATCAAAAGTGGCAGAATCACAAGAGATGTCAGGATAGAGTGGATGAGGCGTGGATGGAAGGGAGGCATCCTTCATCATGGGTTCTTCTTTATATTCCTGCACACACTCATCATAAATGATAGCACAGGTTGGCTGCACAATGGCAACTCCGTCAACAACTTGATCCTCATTCACAACAAGTCTGGAGTCTGGAATGGAGGAACACAAGATAGTACAATCTGGAGGATCAACACAATGTGGGGAAAGAGCTTGAGGTAACAAGTCCACATGACAATCAGCAGGCTTGCAAGCCAAATCTGCATAGATATCAAGAGCAGGTGGGATAGGAGGATGTGACAGTTCAACATATGTGTGTGCACCTTCTCCCACCTCGCACTGTGGAGCTAGAGCCATTGATGAGAAGAGGATGGACAGTCACTTGTGACAATGACCTTTCTATCTTAGATTAGGCAGCTCTAACACTGAGGTCTGCAGGGATGTATTTGAATCATTCTAAGAATTGTGGATTTTCAATTATGTAAAGAAGATATTTAAATCTTCCATTGAAGAATTCCCAATCAATTTCATCTTCAGGAAATCGATATGAAAGATTACAAAAGCGTGTGTGAAATTTCTCAACGAATTCATTAGGTGCTTCTTGTAATTTTAGAATATCTTTATTGAGTGCTTTATGCTCAAAATGATTGAAAGCACGGTCTATCGCGGTGATCATATGATTGAAAGAGTGAATATATTTTTCAAGCAATGTGGAACACCAATGTAGTGGGTGCCCTCGAAGCGTGTATGTGAACAACGTGTAGGACCCGGGTCACGTAATCTTCATAGATTTCATACCTTTCATTGGAGCCTACAATGCTAACCACATGTCTAACCAAGGATACTTGGCCTCCACCATTGTATGTGTATTGTGACAAGAAATTCCAGAGCTCCTCTGAGATTTCAACATCATTTCCATAAGACATAGACTCCGGAGGAGAAATTCTATGATTAGTCATGATAAGTATGTGAAGATTCAAAACAAATTGTGAGGGATCAACTTGTCATCTGTCCCTCCTTCTAGCACCAGAAATGTTGATGGTGTTGGACCTACCAACATTTAGGGGATCTCGTCGGTATGAAGGCCCAACTAAACCTCACACCGTTTGATGTAGGAGTCCCATCCAGTATGATAGCCTGGTTGCCATTATCTTAAAAATATGTCTTAGCTCTTGCTTTTCAGCACATGACAATGGTGTACTTTGACTTCAAAAAACAGGGTTCATGTGCCTGGTGAGTGCTTAGTGTCGCTTATGTCAATGTTCTTTCACTGTAGAGGGAGAGGGTGAGAGTGAGTCTCAAGTCAAAAGGGAATAGTCCAACTCTGTTAGAGATAGACAACATACAGGATATTCACAACTTCCGGTTGAGTACTCCATATGGATGCGACAACCACAAACACAAAGTGAATAGATAACACATACAACACCCACCGGAATAGTCCCCACGAGTGCTACAGTTGTTATAACAAGCTTGTGAGAATGAATTTTTCGAGTGTCTGACGGAATAGTCGACACAGGCAAGACAACGTTAACAACTGATACAACACATTTCCAACAGCATATGTACTAGAAAAATCGAAATATTTCAACTGTCTTATTACAGGTTAAAGAAACATGCATTACAAGCGTCCAAATAATAGTCTTACAAGTGAATCCAATGCATGTGTGAAAATGTGTTGGCTTGTTAACATTCTTCTGAATTAAGAAAAAGTTCCAAGAAACATCCATACACCATTACATCACTAACCCCGATAGCGAGGCGTTCGAGCCACTGCTCACTCCTCCAAGAAAAAACTACAGACTGTCAAGGCTATGTGGGAGGAACCAAGGTGAAAGGTCCTTTGCATGCACAAATGAGGGGTATATATAGCCAAGGGTGAAACTGACCCTTGTGGCTATTCAACTTCCCTCATGACTATTCGAATTACATGACTTACAAGACTCTTTGACTTCATTTGTGGGTCTCTTGGACTTCCACATTACATTACATTGATTGCACAATTATGACCCAAGGTAGTGATGTGGTCGAGGTGAATCATGACACAACTCAATATGATGTTGTAGGTATGCACATGCTGGTTTTGATGTTAATGTTGAGTTGTTGTGCTGCTGAGTGATGAGTGTGCTCGTGGTGTACCATAGCTTCACCTCTGCATGGCAGAGTGCACAGAGTCTTCAATCATCATGGTGTTCTCTTGATAGTTCATGCATATGCATGTGTCTCCTTCGCTTATTACTTGGTATGTGTCATGTGTTCATCCAACCGCGAGAAAGTCTTCTAGCATGCACTCCTTATTCATCTTGTTCATCATCGCGCCATGTCTCATCAATATACCTGTTTCTGCAATCACTCATGACGAGACGACATCAAGTCTTGAAATCCCCTAGTCTACCATCATGCATTTTCTTTCGTTTCTTAGTGCAGATGACCAGGAGAGAGGACAAGGCTCTAAAACAACATAGAGCACATGTTATGCCAGGATGCAAGGCTTTGGGGCACCGTCAATAAAAATTGTGTAGAGATCACATGGAGGCTGGGATGAGAAGTATAGAACATCAGTGACATTCTATGGGATCTGGCCCAACTAGGAAGAAAAAATGCACAATATTTCCCGGTAAGGCAGTGTGGGTAGCATAAGACACTAGCAGTGAACGCTACATAGATTTTGAGGGTAGGCTAGCAGCAGGTTGCGGGAACTTGCTGGCCAAAACAGTGTAGAACTGGGAGGAAATCATGGTGCACATCTCTGCGCAGTTTCTGGGCTGAGAAGGGCGTCGAGTAGCTCGTGGATAGTCTAGGAAAACTTTGCAATTTTAGAGGGAGCATCAGGCCAGCTGGTATGGGGATTGACTAACATAACTACACAATTTTTAGGAACAGTGAAGTGATAGGAAGCGAGTGTCTATCCCTCTTGTCTGTGCAATTTCTTCAGTTAGCGGAGGCAGGCATGCTGATAGCTTCTGCACAATTTTTGGGAGGAGTGAAGCCCGCGGTAACTACTCAGTCAAAATCTGTGGTTGACCAGCAGGAGGCTTAATGTTGTCAATGATATATTAAGAATTCCTTAGTTCCAAGTTTATTCTTATTGATATTTTCGGATAATTTTCAATATTTCCCCTGATATCTCCAATGAGTTTCTATTTGGACCCTTGGAAATATATTCTCTGAAACGTTATTTGCATTAATGCTTCGATGTGTGTTTTTTAATGATCTACAAGATGATGTGAAATTGGTTGGGAGTCAATTCAGCTGTTATATTGTTGCCATTGGTTAACTGGTACTTTTGTGATTCTTAATTCATACTATGCCTTCATAAATAACCAAATTAAACTATTTTGCATTGCATCTACTTGGCGTGATCACTAACATAAGATTTGATCTTGGGTCCCATGTTGTGTGAGAAATTTAAAATGGACAAATGCATCTTTCCTCAGTCACAAGCCCTAAGTAGAATACTATAAAGTTGAATTATCAGAGTCTAGAGACAACGTGTTCCCCCGATTGTTTCTATCTAAAAACATTCCTAGAAAGGAAACAGCCAGTAAACTTGGGGAATTAGGGGGAAATGCTATTCCCACCAAAAAATCCAAAAAAATAAAAATAAAAAAATAATTAAAAAGGAAGGGGTTCTTCAGTAAATCATTGCCCTGTGCTGTTGATCAGAAGAGAAATTTGTGATACTTGTATTTGTATAAGTAATAGATCTGTACAATTAAACCGCTCTTCAGCAGATATATGAAACGTAAATGTTGCTTCTTTAGCACAGTTCTTTCTCCCATAGGCTATGGAACTGCAGGAAGGTTAGACTCTGTGAGTTGACAGAGCCCTATGTTTTCTGCATCCCCTTTAGCCATTTGTTGTATGATTTAGGGCACTTACTCCCCAGGAATCATTAGTTACAACCTACATTCCGAGAAGTACTAGACCCAACCAATGTTGTCCTTACAATATATTGGTTTTTCACAGGTGAAGATGTGTGGAAATCCTTGAACTGATGCCATATTAGTTGTGATTTATTTAGGTAGTTACTGGCATTTTATGACTTGGCAATGGAAAAAAAAACATTAACATATATGGCATTGAGATACTCACAAAACGAAATGACTTTTTTTGTTTACGCACATGCATGTTACTGAGGACAGGATGATATGAGAATGAAAAATAGTCCTGCAAATTCAACTAAGAGGTGTACTTCGAAAGGTGTTCCTTACTTACCATACTTACCCTCGAGATGATCATGCATCTGACAGAGTTTTCATGCAGTCCTGATCTTTTTCCATTACTTGGTCTCTTGGTCCTTGTTCTTGATTCCTTGGGAGTGATCTCCTCATGTCACCTTTTCCTATAGTCACTAAGTGATGGATCAACACATTTTCAGCAGGAAGTGATTGTTGTTAGGATGAGCCGATGGGAGGTCCATTTGTGCAATTTCTGAATGCAAGATAGACAAGACATCTTGGACAACACTGGGCATTTTTGAGGCACATGACACTGCGACGGAATGGGGGTCCTAGGAGGACACCTCTACACAATTTTTGTGTGTAGTGCAGCCTAGGCAATTGAGAGGCAATACTGTGCATTTTCTGGGTGCAAGACAAAGTAAGCAGTTGAGGGACAATACTACAAAATTTATGTTGACAGTGGGTTCCAGCTCGGGAAGGACACTCGAGGAAACCACTGCGCATTTTTGGATTCCAAGGGATGTTGGGTCTCTACGAACTGTGGGGTTTTAGTAGGCAAGGGAGGAAGCTTGATGGTTATAGAAGAAAAGTGCAAAGTTCCGAGAAGCTAGTTGAGGCTAGGTTGCTTGGGAAATGGCTAAATGTGACATCAGTGACACAGATGTAAACAGTTGTAGGACTCGATTGTGATTGCAAATGGATATGTAGTGACACAATGTAGACCATCTAGAATGCATAAGGCATACTTTTCTTGATGCAACAACCTTCGTGACAAGAATGCGTGACGTAAGTGTGAAACATGTCTATGTGATGACAACCACTCATTTGCACACAATTTCCTTGAAGCAGAAAAACATTCCCTTTGTATGCCAACCAACAACCCCTATGCCCAAAGGTGACACATGCTGCATAGAAGTGAGAACATGCACAACTCTTAAGATCAAGGGGGTGAAGCTTGAGATCATTAGTTTAGCAACAAGTGACCAAGGACGATTGATCACAGGATCCAAGGGAGACTTCAAAATTTGCATGCGAGCCAAAATTTTGGAGGGTTGTTGTAGGCGCTAAAACAAGACCTTAGCTAGAGGAAACTTTTGTTTATCTCAAATCGCTTTAAATTATTGTTCTTAATAAAACAAATCTTCTTCTAAGAGCTTAACTTTGTTATTTGTAAATTTGTTTTGCAAATTTGTTTTAGTTGTTTTATTTTTTATGTAAATATTTCTAACCCCCATATATAAATTCATTCCCTTGTACCTTGAATTTTTGTATATGTTTTCTTAGGTTTTACTTAGAGTTTATTTGCAGATTTGAAGACAACGAATAAGATTTTAGAGTTTATCAAATTTTTAACTGCAAGCAAGAAAGGGCTAATTCTTGCCTCAAAAACGATTTTTTAAAGGGCTTTTTATTTCATATCTATTTGTGAAATTCATTTGAAAACCTAAAAAAGGTCGTCATCTATCACTGCTTGGAAACCCTTTTCTATTTTAGTTGTTTTGTAGAGATAGCTGAAATTCTCTGAGGGTTTGAGGCTTTAAAGTTTAAAGAAGTAATCATAGAATCTTTTGTAAAATTTTATTTAAAATTTTGGCATCAATTTACCGAGTCGCAAGCCCTAGAGGCTTGATTTTCTTCTGGTGCAAAATCTTCATTAACTTGGACGTCTGACAGCTTGAACGAATTTGTTCTTTTAAGGGATTTTCCCAAATCTTTAGACCTCCGAGTGAAAAGCTTGGAATCCTTCTACACTTTGGGAAGAAAATGTCAATTTTGAGAACCGTCCTTTCTTTCCTAGCAAACCGATTTATTTCTGAAAGTCATTTGCAATTTTTTCTGGTATCAAATTTAATTTGGTGGAATCTGTCACCAGATTTCGACGTTTTCTCCTTAACTGCAAGCTATACCATGAGCGGGAACCTCTCTGAGTGCCAATTTTGAAGAAATCAAACTTGGGAAGTCTACATTTAAATTTTTCCAAGCCGTATGGTTATTCTTTAATATTTTGCATATTTCCTCATTCGGCTTGGATGTAAAATTACTTTTGGAGTGATTTTCGCTTGGAGAAAAAATCACTTTATTTTGGGAGAAATTACTTCATTTTAAATATTATAAATATCGTTATAAGAATTTGTTTCCCTATGAGGAATGGGTGTTTAAAATTTTATTTGTAAACCCCTCTTAAAGTTTAAAACCCTTTCTCTTTTCCAAAAAGATTTCTTGGTAAATTTTATAAACTCATATTTTCCTAAAAGGAGCTTGGTATTTATTTCCATGGTATTCCACCTTCTAATTTCGTAGGGGGGTTTCCATCTAACTACTAACTTGCTAACTTAGTGATTAAACCTCATTATTAACTTTTTTATTTTTTTATTATTAATTCATAGCATTTAAGTGTTAGGTTTAGATTTCATATCATTTGATAATAGATTTGAAATCATTTATTCTTTACCTTGGTCTATCTATATGGCGGCTTTATTAGTTATTTTTATTTTCATTTCATAATTTTATCTAATTTTTTAATTGGTATATCCATTTATTTATTTATTTTCATAGATCCAATTCGCGTTGTTTCATTGAGTATATTTTTCATTTTCTTTATTAATTATTCGCATAAGCTAATGTTATTCTAATAAAATAAATTTTGCTCAAAAGGGTAAATGTGAATATAATCACATAAGTGGAATGGTATTTTCGATTGGTGAATTTTAAATACGTTTCGCATCTTGAAGCCTTTTGTTTTAAACTATTAATATCATTGAAAATTTTGATTAATATCTCATCACTAATTTGCTTTAGATCTCATTTAATTATCCTTTATTCATAAATCCAAAATTTCTTCTTTGAGATTTATTGATCATATTATTACTCTAATAGACGCATCCTAATTTGATTATTGATACATTTAAAGCATTTCAGTTTTGAAACATTGTGGTTAATGTCATTTGGATCATTTGTTTAACATTGCATTTGCGTTTTATATTTTGTTTTGCATCCTTAAAATTTACCTCCAAGTATAAGTTTGGTTGAATAGAATGTTAGGACCACCTTTTCCACCCTTCAATTTAAAACCTAGACCCTTACTCAATGGTTAAACAAGTGACCTTGCAGTTCTCTTGTGGAAAATCCCTTGTAAGAACAAAGGCAATTGGGTCGTTAGAAGTCTTAGGAAGGCATTGTTAATGAGGACTTAGTCTCCTTCCCCAGCACTTCTTTCTACAACCTTGTTTCATACTAGTTTCTAACAGTGGAGGAGAAGAATTTCACCATAAGTTAGGCATTTTAACTAAAATTAACCAAGATCTTGCATTTCACATAGTCTAGTTCTTCCATTCATTCAATCTAACCTTATCTCATTTTGTATCAAGTTGACTTGTGAACATATCATCTTATTCTACTTGCCATACTAGTATCATATTTCACTTGTAGTTGTCTTTCTTTCTCATTGGTAATGTAATTGTTCTATCTTTTATGAGCACTTCTTTACAATACAATTTCTATTTATATTACAAGTTATATTTCACTGCTAGTATTTCAATATTTCTTGTAATAACAATGGTCTTGCAATACTTCCAGAAATGGCCTCCACATTTATTTAAATACCTTATTTTTAGAAGTTGTAACCCCTCCAAATGCATCTCCCTTCTCCTTTTATAATTTACAACATCAATTTCCAAAAATTAGTATATTTCAAGGAAGCTTTAATATATAATTTTTTAAAAATGTAAATATGTTTTTTTTGATCTAGAACAAATTATGCAATTTCTTTTAACAAAATGAAAATTAGAAACTAATTAAAAAGGAAAACAAAACTCAAATTTCTCCATGCATCGACAATAAACAAATGGATTAAAATTTAATTAAATAAATTAATAAAAAGAAAATTAAAATTTAATTAAATAAATTAATAAAAAAATTCATGTTTTCCCTTACTTTCATGTAGAAATATAATTAACAATTGAATAATCTAGAAATTACTTTCATGTAGAGATATAATTAACAATTGAATAATCTAGAAATTAATTAGTGACCACAAATATTCCTAACCAAAAATAATTCTAGGCATGTACATTTATTTTAATAACTTAAAAGCATTTAAAAAATAATAATCAAAATAAAGTATACATAATTAATATAAATTTTAAAGGGGTTTTTTCATGTTAATGTGCTTATGATTTAATGGAAGAGTAAATATGTGAAGTGAAAAGAGGGGGAAGCCCACGTGAGCGGAGAGTGGGACCCTCTCTCCAGTTACGACTTAATCGAAATAAACATACAACCCATGTTATATTACATAAATGCAAGCCATGTTGTATTACATAATATGCGTGCCCCGCAATGTGTTACGCCCACATCACCTTAGGAGAAATATCGTTGGGGCTCCAAATGTATTTCCTTCGGGTGATGTCAACTCTTGAATTAAGTGGTTTTAGTTTTGTTTTGAATATTTTTAATTTTTTTAATATATTATTTATAATAGGTTTAGAATTTATGTTATATGACTAAAATTATATTTATATAATATATTAATTAATAAATGATTAAATAAAAATTATAAATTATATTTATAAAGTAATTAATTTTAATTAATTAAATTAAATTAATTAATTAAAACATATAAAATTTATTTTTATTGGATTCAAGGGCACTTTCCAACTCAGTATGATAGAGATGTTGAGATATAATGTTTAACATTTTCACTAAGTCAAATTATATAAAAATAAATAAAAGTTAAATAATATAAAAAGGTTAATGTAATGTAGACCTTTTAAATTGGGAAAAAGAAATAAAACTAAAAATAACCCTATAAAAATAAAATAAAAATGACCCATGGTATTCATGTCGAATATATCCTATTTAAAGGGGTAATTAAACGAACCTAGATCCATCTTAACTTCGAATCTACCAAGTGTTGAGAGGGATCAAATCTCTTTAGATGTAAACCTATATCAGAGTGAAAACATATTTGATCCATCTAAGTGCTTGGTAGATCCAAATTTAAAATGGATCTAGGTTGTTTATTTAGAAATGTTATACCCATCTACTAAAGTAGAGGATTTAATTGTTGGGGGATATGGGAGGGAGTCAAAGAAAAAGTTATAGACAATTAATTCCTTTATAAAGACAACCTTATAATACTTGAAATGTATCTTAATGTTCCCCATAATTAATGGTGGATATAAAACAAAGTGAAAACTTACCACAAATGACCTCTAAATAAATGAAATCCTATTGAAATGATAGAGTAAGAATTATTGATGTAAACTAGTTGGTGTTCCATAGAGATAAATTACCTCCCTATAGGTTTTAGGAATATAAAAAAACCAATTAAAATAAAATCAAGTGAAATGAAATGATTGCAAGGAAAATGTAGAATTTTGTAAATTTTGGAAAAAGGAAATCTAAAGAAAGCCGAAGAAAAGATAAACTATCACCAGTAAGAAATTGGAAATTAAGAGTGAACATGCACACCTAAAAGAGAAGGTAAATGAGTACGCGATGAATATATGAAAACATAAACAAGACTAGATAAGAAAAAAGATACCAACCTAAAGAAAAATAATATATGGTTAATATGTGGATTCTCATTTAGATTGAGTAATAATTACGTCACATAAGGTTTTGGAATAGATCAGCTTTTTATTCAAAAGAAAATCCTAACTCTAGGTAGTAGTTATGAGTAAAAGATGAAGTCAAGTCAAGGGCCCCTTTCTTGAAAATATATTTCTTCACAGCTAAGCCTTAATTGATAATCCTTAGTAATTAACTCAAAGATGAGGCTTAATGAGATATTAAATAAAAATAGGATAAAGGTACAATGACAACTTGATGTAACTTTTTTTCAAGTTGGGCATCATCAAAACTACATTATTAAACTAGAAGGCATGCAAAATAAATTAAAGAATTTTTAGTCTAACACCAAAATCAATTCTCACAAGAAGCCAATGAGAACCTGCAAAACCAAAGCATAGATTTCAAAATATTGAAATCAAATTGAAAGTTTTAGAAGATGAAAATAAACATATGAAATTTAACTTGAAGAACTTTGTTATGATTTACCTTAGAGGTATTGATTTTCTCCAAAATTCGTGTTTTAAAGATGTAACTTCTTTTCATGATCAATATTAAAGAGCGTGAAGATGTTTCATCTTTATGAAAGTTCCCATGTTCCTATGATCATTACATTTATTGAACCAAAGCTAAGTAAAACATCAAGCCAAAAAATAGTACTTACTGTTGGACACCTAATCCTCTAAGGTTGATGTGGACGCTGAACATCCAAAAGGAGTCCAAGGGACCACTTGGAATATGAAACTAAGGGTCACTCCTATGTATTATAAATATGTATCATTGTGAATAAGAAATACACTCTCATGCTTATCATTCATATTCTCTAGCTGACGTATATGTGTCTAACATGATATCAAAGCAGACGATCTCTCGTGTTGGCTTCTTTATCCTTGGTCTCAAATAAAAGAAAATGCATCTACAGTCCAGCCTCCCTAGCAAGTTTCACACCGACACCTTGACTCCCTCTTCCTACTACGCAGCGGAATCATTCTTTGTTGAATGTTGCATTTATCCTTCTATTGAACGTTACCCTCGACTCACATGAACCGCACCATTCCACACATTCACCTGAACTGCATCATTCCACACTTTTCACATGAGCCTTATTGTCTCTCCCCTCTCCACTCTTCCACGCTATCTGAAAACACCTCGGGGGTTCTCATCTTTGTTCATTCCCAATACCTGTTATTGAACCCTGTCCTCCATGTCCCTATAGTCGATGGTATCACTACTTTTCCCCTTCTGGACCATATAAACACCCGATAAAATGGTGAATTATCGCGACTTGGGTTTTCTATTTAGCTAAATTTGTTAAGAAGATACTGCATACTAGCAGTCTTATTTGGCAGCATGGACGAGATCACGTCCCGCTGTAACGAAAAGCTATTTACTTTTTGTATAAAAGAGCTAAAGGATGTCTTAAGTCGCATCAAATTAGCAAGGCACGAGAAGAAACAGGTCTGTATTTTCAGATTTGGCAGTTTTGATTGAACTGCAATTTATTATTCATGGGAATGATGTTTGGCTGTCATATGCCTAAACAAATCTACCGACTTGTGGTGTTGCCCCAATATTGCAATTCGTGTGGTCTTTTTGTGTCTGAACCAACAATTTTCCATTTGAGGGACATGCTCAATGTGAAAAAAAGCTTGCCATATAAACTAGCTATTAAGCTAGCTAGCAGGGAGGGAAAACAATGAACCGTGTGAAGCAGAGCCTGATGATGGAGGCATAATGACGATGTCATGTTTTTTGTTCCTCATCACCTGATAAGATTTGTTTTGGTTGATCTTGTAAGAAGAATTCCTGACTTCCTTCCCACAGAGTCAACCGGTCATATACTCCAACTCAAATTCGCAATTCGCTGGACAAGCTTTCCATCGCTTTTATTTCTTAGCCACCATAAGTCGAGCAACCTCATCCGTAACATTTAAGGTCTGAAGGATGGAAATAATTAGCCGGTAGCCCACTAGTGCCACTGCTGATGAATAATCAATTTTTCTGTTAACTCCACCTCCTTGCTATGAAAGAAGGCACTCTAAATCCATGCATTCATGGATAAAATGCCATATATATTCCACAAGCCAGTAAATTCATGGTATGTGCTTCTGTTTTTAGGCCTCAATGGTAGCTTGTAATATACACGAATTAATAATTGTGAGAATAATGCAGAAATAGATTTAGTTATGAGTGGTTGAACTGAATTAGTTGTAGGTGGTTGAACAGAATTAGTTATGAGTGGTTAGGTGTTATTCCTATATAAGTGTGATGTAATTGAACAAATAGATTAATGAAAGTTTATGAGTTTTCTGTTTCTAATTTGGTATCAGAGCTCAGGATTTGAGCTGGGGTGAGAGCGCAGGTGAGAAAGGCCGAGTGGTGTATCTGCTGTTGAAGAGTGAACTTGTTTGTGCCACCTGCGAAGCTGTGGAACCGAGTGTTTTGTCTGTTGCTGCTGGAGATGCCGAGAGCCCTGAGACCCGCTAGGGTGCTGTTGTGTGCCACTGTTTTCTGAAGTCGTCGTTTGAAGTCTGACGGAAAGGAGGAGCTGCCACTGCCGCTGAAGGGCCCTCGAAACTGCCGTCGTGAAGAGGAAGAGAGCTCTTGTTAAGAGCCGATCCTGACAGAGTCTGACTGGAAGTGTCTCTGGAGGCAGCGTTGTTCTTCTGCTCCTGTGCGGCATCGTTTTCTTGGGAATTATCGTCTTTTCCATTTTGGGTTTCGCTGTTGGATGGCGATTGACCTGCTTCCTCTGCCTTAGATGAACCCTCCACGGCCATCGTTGGCTTCTCTTCTTTTTTCGCAACCAAGCCTGCTGCTGAGATTCTTGTCGTGAAAGATTACGATAATAATATTGAAACTTCTGTTGTTCCATGGAAAGATCATCCATGCAATCAATTAAAAACTCCAGATTTTTTTTCATAAAAGGATTTGTGGACAAAACCAGCCTGTCGTAGTCACCCTGGGAAACAGGTGAATCAGTTTCCAACTCAGCCATAATAGAACTAACAAGTACAGAGTTTGAAATTTTAACAGGAACCGCTACGAGAGAGCGCAGACCTCAGAAGAAAGGCGTGCTAATAAGTGCTGAAGTGTGGCCGTGCCGTGGTGGAGAAGCGAGATCTCCGTGAGCAGTTGCGTCGAGGTTTGCTGGTGTGCTGTCGAACGCCCTGTCCAGAACCGCCCTGTCCAGAATAGAACCGTCGAGACCAGAACTCGGGTATTAGAACTGTCAAGAAGCAAGACGGAGACGGTGCTGTCAAGAAGCTGTTGTGAACCGTTTGCAGTTGCTGGTGTGAGAACCGGTGTGTCCAGAAGAAGACGGAGACTCCCTGCGCATGTTTCTTTGATTTTCTTGAAACCTTGCTGCCAGAACTTTGCTGGTGTGTTTTGCAAGCTTCCACCGTTTCTACTACCGTGGTCATATTCTTTTTCAGTCGGCCCGGTTTTCTTTATTTTGTTGCAAAAATCGTGTAAGTGGGTCTTGTTCAAGAGAGTGCTGTTAGTGAGCACCGTTTGTGACAGCGGGTCTGATTGGAGGAGCCCGGAGGGCCAAGGAGAGCAGAGAGAGGCAGTAGAAAAGGCGTTTTGTTTGAAGTGTGATAAAGCTGTTTGAAGTGTGATAAAGCTAACTGTTATGTCTATTATTTTAGATTTTTTTGGCAATGATCTTTTTAATGATCATTTTCTCATGAACCCATTTGGGATTAGCAGTGTTGTTGAGTCCATTGACAAAGAGTTTCATGTTGTTGAAGATCATGTCCCTGAAGAAATCACTCATGTTGTTGAGGATCAGGCTGTTGAAGAAATCACTGAGATTAAAACTTGTCCGGTTGTTAGAAGTTTTATTGGATCTACTTTCAAGATGACTGCTACTTTGGAGGATACTACCATGGATGTTCTTCGAAGGCCGCTCATGTTCAAAGATGACTGCATTTTGGTGACTCCTTCGTTGGTTCCTCATGGAAAGTGGAGAGAACATGAATTAAAATACCTCGTTCGAGATCTTGCATTGCCTCTCAATCCAAAAGAGGTTGTTGACGTTAAGTATGTAAGCAAGGAGCAAAGGAATTTCATAAGGAAACCCAAAAAGGTGAAGATGAAACTGCACCAGCAATGGAAAAGGAACAAGCATGGACCTTTTAATAAGAAGACAAAAATGAAATGTTTTGTTGTAAGCCTAGCTGAGACTTAGACCAGCAGGCAAGTTAAAGTTTAAGTCGTCATGATTAAGAATATAGTTTCTTGTATATCGTGCTATAGTATATATTTGTTATATAGTTGGAATTAAGGGGGAGTGTTGGAAGGTATTAATTCCAACTACCCTCTGTTAATGCAGTAGCTAGATCAATCTAGAGAATACAGCAGATCTTCAAAGCACAAGTTCTAGAAGTCAGTTAGGTATTGTAGAAAATCCATTTCTCCATTAAGGGAGGATGTGAGAATAATGCAGAAATAGATTTAGTTATGAGTGGTTGAACTGAATTAGTTGTAGGTGGTTGAACAGAATTAGTTATGAGTGGTTAGGTGTTATTCCTATATAAGTGTGATGTAATTGAACAAATAGATTAATGAAAGTTCATGAGTTTTCTGTTTCTAATTATAATGAGAGCCATCCACAGAACTGCAAGGAAAGATTAAACACAGAGAATGCCACTGACACTGGCTCATGGAAGCTAAAAACTCGCTTGAAAGGCCATTTTCCATTATATTTTACAGGTTTTTGTCCCAGACTCTCCCTGTCTGCCTCCTTTTTAACCATACAGTGGTAGTGACAGTCGCTCTTATAGTCCCATTATTTCCAACACAAGTATAGAGGTTCTTGCATAAACCAGGCACCTTCCACAGAAGCACTATTTATAGGAAGTTTGCAATCCTTGAAACAAGTTTTTTTGGCACAACTAGTTTTCTCACAGTTCTCTACATATGACCTGTAAACAGGATCGACATCGCGGGCACTTGCGTAGGAAGACATCACTGAGCTGAGGAGGAGTACCTCTATCTTGAAAATTGAAATCCTGATCGTTGTTGGTCTCTGCGAGAGATTTTGTAACAAAGATTGTAACAAAGAATATTGTCAATGAGGCTACGGTATGTGAAAGCTTCCTATGTTTCTGCGCATGTGGGATGCTTGCTCCATTAATGAATGGTCGGCAAGACTCATTGAATTTATAACTATTTAAATTGTTGAATTTGGTCTTATATATTGAAACCTAAGATATTAATTATAAGCTGCAACGAGCTTGGCTTGGTTTTGATGCGCTAAATACCTTTCAGTGTACCGAGAATTGTGGCAAGTTTTAGAGTGATAGTTGGTTATATTGCCAAATTTGAGTGTATTTTGGCCATTGTGCAAAATTATGTCTGTGCATTTTCTCCAACAGGGTATCTTTGTTTATTGTTGCAACCATTTTAGCCATATAATTCGAGAGACTGATCTCATTTGTTCAATGAAAATGACCAGAATTAATGCAATATTGGAGTTCTTGAAAACTATGATACTATCTATTTCTGATGACACATTCCAAATCAGCAAAAGTTCTCTCTCAAAAATTCAGACTTTTCTACAATATGCACAAGAACAGATTGAATTTTTGCAGATTGAATCTCAACTACAGTAGGAAGAATTACAGTTGTGGATTCATTATTCTGAACCTGTTTCTATTCAGAAGATTGAAATGGACTCCCATAAACACCAAGACAATAATGTTACAGTTCATTCAGATTTAGTACCCAACGAAGCAGCAGCTGTACATGCAGATGCAGAAGTTCAGTTTGCACTTCCCAAGCCCATCATCAGACCTTGGGAAGAGCTTGTCCACAACAAGCACAGAACTGGTCTTGAATATGACAAGGATGTGTCCTTTCATATTCCAGATTACTCAATGCCCATCGAGTTTCAACGTGTTGGATTCCTTTATGACAATTCACCTTCAGCTGTTCCAGATTCTGCTCTTCCACAGCAACAACAACAGATTGTGAAATTTGAACACTGTGACCGAGTTGGCCACGTGAAAGATCATTGTTTTGATTTTCATCCATGTCAGCACTATCATAAAACCAGTCATTCTTCAAACAGATGCTTCATAAACAAAAATCCTGCAAGAACAAAGATTCATCTTAGATGGATCACTTCTTGGCAATGGGCTTCAACAACCAAGAAGATATTTCAGTTGAGATTTCTTCATCTTCTAACCTTGCATCTAGCGGGGGAGAAATGACGGTCATCTACAAGCTTCAAAGAAACATCAACGAGCCTGAGCCACAACCTGCCATACCAAATTTAGAGTTATATCCAAAGACAAATATGCCCCTAAGCATGCCTTCAGTCAGTGATACCTCTTCAAAGAATTGGGGACACTTCCTCTAGCAGAAGACTTCAGCTTCTTGCCAGTTTTGGAAGAGTTCTAGGAATTGCATTAAGCATTCAAGAGTTGTTGGTCATCCTTAAACCATCACAGGTTGAGATCACAGGTTGAGACCTCCCTTTTCAGGTTGAGGTTCTCCCTTTTATGCGGGGTGAGACCTCCCTTTCATGGTTGAAGGCTTCCCTCTTCAAAACATCAAGAGCACATCCTCTAGAAGAAGACCTGAGCTTTATGCCAGATTTGAAAGAGTTCCAGGAACTACACTAAGTGTTCCAGTCTTGGTGGTCATCCTTGAACCACCTCCCTTTATACCAACATTTTAGAGAGCACATTCAGCCTAGTGCTGCCATGCATTTTTTGCATGTTTTGTATTACAACTCTCTTCTTGGACTCATACATAACCCTTCAGATTAAGGGGTGGAATGTTGGACACCTAATCCTCTAAGGGTTGGTGTGGAAGCTGAACAACCAAAAGGAGTCCAAGGGACCACTTGGAATATGAAACCAAGGGTCACTCCTATGTATTATGAATATGTATCATTGTGAATAAGAAATACACGCTCATGTTTATCATTCATACTCTCTTGCTGCCATGTATGTGTATAACACTTACCAAAAAGAAATGGCATAATGTTCAAGATATCACCAATGAATAGGAATCATAAAAAAATCAGATTTGTGCTTTAAATAATAATATTAAAATGAGAACAATGAAAATATGCGAGAATGTGTGTTGATTTCTATTGCAACTTCTCATATCATTTTTTGTAAATTATGATTTCTATAATGTAGATAAAATGAAACTCATTTAATTATTTATCGGCCCTGAAAATTTTCTTTAAAGCCCACTTAAACAATGCCAAATTCTCAACCTATTTAGTAACTTTTATATATATGGATAGGAATCAAACTTTAGATTGATTTTTTTTTTTTGGAATTTTATTGGAATGGAGCAACGTATACAACAAAAATCATGTAAGAAACCCAAATCAACATGAATTAACAATCACCCAGATTACCTTAGTACCAGAGCCGATGGAGAGGAATCTCAAAAATGTAGAGTAGAGCATATGTACATCTTTATTGTTCAAAATTGATCAAACCAAAACTTGTTAAAATTATGATGAGTATTAATGCTTCCCTTAATGTGTTCGTAATCAGATTTTATTTGGGATAAGCTTCGAAACAGATTTTATTTGGGATAAGCTTCGAAACATTCTTCACGGGGAAAAATTGAAGGCTCATTGCTTGCTTATTTTAAACCTAAAAAAAAATTCTAAATCAAACTAATCCTTCTCCCACTCTAATCTACAGGAACTAATAGAAATAACTGTAGTCATATTTCCTAAAAAGTTAGCAACAAAATTAAAATTAAAATTAATATTAAACTATTAAAAGAAAACTTTAAACTATCATGTACATCTAGTTCTAACAGATTTAGGAGAATAAATTGCTTATTTACAAGAAGTGTCTCTTCTCTAACCATATTTCATTTGCATCATAAAATTTAGGATGTAGATTTATTAATAATTAGATAAGATTAAAAAAGGGCAAGGTCGTCATACCAAACTCAAATGGTTTACCTTTAAATGTTGTGGCCAACAGAAAGATGTTAGTACTATGTATCAGAGGAAAAGCATTATCAAAAGTATTCTTTAGATTTGAGATTTCCGGTCAAATGGACCATTAAAATGAGAGTGGAAATCTAATGAATCTTTCATAATATTTCTAGGTAGAGTAAATAGTTGACCATATTGTAATGTGTTTTTAAGTTCTGAGTCTTATGGAAAATTTATTTCAAAAGATACAGTAAGCTTGTATGTTATAAGCCTCAATTGCACATGAAAAAATTGAAGTTGTTGATACTCATAATTTAGGCTTTGGAATTAATTTTCCTCAATTAACACACTTGATAAGTTTTCAATGCTTGAGTGCTTAAAATGCCAACATAAACTATCAAAAATTCTAAATGTAAAATTTGAATAAAAATATGAATCAACCCATCATAAATAAGGAATGAAAAATAAAATACATTGTCGTTTACATTATTGTTAAAGACAATTTGGTGGTGAAAATCTGAGATGACTAATTTTTTGTGGAGGAAGATTCACCACTAGAAGGGAGCTCCAACAATATTTTATCAAAACAAGGTTCAAAAGAGAATTAGAATTAGTTTCATTAGAAACTTGAAAATTAGGTTCATCAAAATGTTGAAACAAATTTGTGTTTAGCGAATGGAAATATAGTCAAAGCGTGAGAATCTGCTAGATTTAAATATTCTTTTGGAAATAATTCACTCTGCAATCATTGAGGTTCAATGCCATTAAGATCAAAATACCTATCATGTATGGCTTCGCTTTCTTCAAAATCACATGGAATATTTGAATCAACAACATCAATAAATGGATAAGAAAGAGATTTATAATTATCATTGATAGGCAAAGGATACTCGTATGGAAAAGTATCATTTTCAAATAAATATAAACTAGGTGAAGGAAAGGTGTCAATAGAAAGATTGGTAGAATAACTGCTAAATGCATTCAGATTTGAAAAAAAATTCAGATACAAAAAGTAATGGTTGACATAGTATAACCAATTAGATGATTTCGGAAAATATTCATCATCATGGTTTAAAACATCATTAATAGGATTAGAATTGTGATTTAATGATAAAAATTATGTTGAGGAAATGAGAACTAGTTTTAAATCTACCTCTGATGAGGAAAAATAAATTAGTTCATTAGTTAAATAATGTATTAGATTAATTCATATTGATCCTTCTTTATGATGACTGCAACCATTAGGATATGTTTCTGGTGTATTTTAAGATTTCAGATTTGCATTTAGACAACAATATGTTGAAATATGAAAGTGTGTTAAGAAAACACCCAATATTTGTGGTTGTCATATATTTTTTAGTTTTTTCATGGGATCAATAAAATCAAATTTAGATTCAAAATTAATTAATAAAGTTGAGACATCGTGTTCATGATTATTTGGTTTACTATGTTCATAGTCATAAGGGACAAGAGAATTAAAGTATTCAATCATATCATTGGTTGAAGGTAAGTATTTGAGATGGAATCTAAAGAAAACATGAATTTGGCATAAAATTAATTAAGAGATCCACCTACATGCATAGAAGGATTCTTCAATTTCTAAACACAAATAATCATAATTGTAGTTTTGATGTACTAACCAAAAAAACTTTATAAAATGATTCCATGAATGTATAGACTTAGCAGGTAGTTTCTTGAACCATTTCTGAATTTATCCTTGGAATGTGAGAGTAAACAACTTCCAAATTTCATTATTGTTAGTAATATAAAAATATTCACATTTATCCACAAATTGACAAAGATGATCCAAATCTGAAATTTTATTTTCACCATCGAATTTCAATTTAGACAAGGATTCAAGCTGCCTTTTGGGTTGTTTCTGATAGGCCTAGATGAGTTAAAATCACGACCCAAAGTAGGAATGTACACATGAACAATTATTAGTTAAAAAAATTAAAAGAAGGCCCTACATAGATAGTCTATATGCGGCCCTCCTACTAGTGCCAAAATTTTGATGGTTAAAGATGACCATAATCAAAATTACAGAGATCACCTAGTCGGGGTCCCAATTAGGTACTTATCAATTTTGGATTGTGATTCAAAATTGGTTAAAATGGGTCCAATTGCCCCTCACTCTCCCAGTTGACATATGATATTTCTAGTTACTATCAACATAAAAAAGCATCAAACTTACCCTCTTGTAGCTTGCTTGCAAGAAAGTAGTCCTCACTGACAAAAGGGATCACTCAAGCCATCGATGGTATTGTTCCTATGAAAGAAGACTTCCAAAAGTGAAATGAATTAATCTAAATGAAATCTATTCTAATATGCAAGAAACAAAAGTAAATCCTAATCTATATAAATTAGGAAAGGATATATATCGCATCCCAATCAAGAGAAAAGCTAAAAGGAAATTTGGACTAGCTTGAACCCAGAATAGAATCAAGCTAATTGGCCAAGGAAATAATTGCAGGATCTACCACTTATTCAAACAAATATGTACATATAACTATCTGATAAATAGTTATTTCAACTTTGTTGTACATATATCTAAAATAAAATGGAATGAATTCAAAATCAATAGTATAAGTGCATTAAGGAAATAGTTCTCATAATACAATCATGATAAAAACAAAGAAAAATGTTCCATAAAACCGTTAAATAGTTATGAGTGATAGCATGCACATTTATTGAATTCATTGCTAAACCTTGATATCAATTAGACCCATCATGAAAATATATCTTTTCAATGATTTAAATAAGCACATAATTAAATGAAATTTACGGTAGTGAAAAACCCAATATCAAATACTTATCTGGATCAAAAAGAGAATCAAAATAGAATGAAAATGAAGGCTACTAGTCAACCTTCAACTAAGAAAATAGTGTACAAGAGTTGCAGGTATGCTAAAAAATTCATGAGTACATAAAATTCTCAAAAAGATCTCTTCATAACATGATTTTTTTGGAGTTTTAATACATATCTTAGATCTGGTCCAAAATATTCAATTTCCTCCAAGGCTCTGACCCCTACATTAATGTACTACCTTCTTATTTTTAGAAATCGAAAACCATCCAAATGCATATCCTTGCTTCTTTAATAACTTACTAATCGAATTTCGAAAAAGGAGTCTGTTGCAAGGAAATTTTAATATCTGATTTCTTAAATCTGTAAATATATTTTGTTGATCTGTTGCTCCAATCCTATCTCCCTGAAGCTCCAAATCCGGATCCCTTGAACAAAATCTAAAAAAAAATTGAAATTAGAAACCAATTAAAATGAAAACAAAACTCAAATTTCCAATTTTTTTGACAACAAACAAATGTAATAAAATTCAATTGAATAAATTAAGAAAAGAAAATTCATGCTTTCCCTTGCATTCTTACAAAGATATAATTAGAAATTGAACAATATGGTAATGAATTAGCGACAACAAATAATCTTAGCCAAAGAAATTTCTTCCAAAACAAACTAAAAAAATATATTTTCGTTGGAAATTCAGAGCCTTCGCTTTTGTTAAATTGTTGGGTAGTAAATGATCTAATTTTGTCAAATAACCACTACTAGATTGTTCTCCACTAAAATAAATTTATAGCAATCCCTCATTTTCGTTATTTGGTGCAACAAAACTCGAGATATGATCTTCTAAAGTTGAGTGATCAAAAGTGGTTAAAGTTTCTCCGGTTATAAAAAACTTTGGTCATGTACATTCGTTTAAATAAATGAGAAGTATTTAAAAAATAGAAAATAAAATGAATTAAAGTGAAATTAAAAAAAAAAATACATAATATAATAGTTTTCTTTTAAAAGGGGGTGGTTCATCTTAATGGGCTCATGGATTAATGGAGTATGTATGTGAAATGAGGAGGGGGAAGCCCACATAAGTGGACAGTGGGACCCCCTCTCCACTTACAAATTAATCCAAACAAAAATATAGCCCTTGTTATATTACATAAATGTAGCCCATGTAATATTACATAATAGATGTGCCATATAATGTGTTATGCCCATGTCACCATGAGGGAAATACCCTACTAGGATTTGTTCTCATGGGGTGATGTCAACTCTTGAATAATGTGGTTTAAAATTTTAATAAATTATTTACAATATGTTTAGAATATATTTTATATTTTTTTCGTCAGAAAAGAAATTCGTATTTTCATTTATAGAAAAGGAAAATACATTTTGTATATACATATTTTTCTTGTGTAATCTGCAAGGATCTATCTCGATCTTTGTGTGGAAAAACTATTTAAAAATCATAACAACTATATGTTTACCTAAAGCATACAATCTTCGCTAACATGTCATAGAGCATACTTGAAAACAAGTTAATGTTTATACAAGTATTTGTATCATGAGATATCTCAGAAAGTATGATATAAAAACATACAAAAAGGATTGCAAAGTAGAAATGTAACTAAAATATGTAGTGAATTATGAAATGTTACCAAAAGGATTCACATCCATATAGGGCCGATGCAAAAACTAATAATGATCATCACCCTCGAACTTGGTTACCAACCATAATCCCATATCCATGAGTTGGCCTTCCTTTGAAAAACTATAAGTGGTCTTGCTCCTCTCCTTCAAAACATGGTGGCATGTAAAATATGTGAAAAATAGTTTAATTCATTGAAGGTCCTCAACAATATTAACAAGCACAATATTCTTGTAACATTCTATTAAATTAACCTAGTTGATAATAACCAAAGAGTCACCAAAGCACTGAAGAGGAGAAACACCTTTCATAACAACAAATGTAATAAGAGCACGACATACATTAACCTTTTGCCCAAATATTTTTCCCCTTTCCCATACCCATTTTAACATGAAAAGAGTGATTTTAAGCTAAATAAAGAACAAAACCATGTCTGCAAATAGGATCTTCCCCCTAGGAAGTACTGTCAAAATAACCCCAAGGTTTTGTAATATCTAGAATTTTAATACAAACATGCCTTGCATTCAATGAAATCCTTGATTGTGGGAAGTGAGAAAGAATGGCCAAACCATCAACAACAATTTTTATTCATAATATGATGAATCCATGAAGATAGCTTTATTGCGAGCAATCCAAATTCTGAAACATAAAATGATGGGAAGCACATGAAATGTAGAAGTAGCTGTGTTCTTAGTCTAGCCTTTTCAAGTGGCCCCAAATGTAAACCCCACCCAATGGCAACCTCGACCTAGCAAACTAAGACAAGTATCCCAAATCTACCCAACAAAAGGGAAATGAATAAAAGTGTGATCATAATATTCCACATTATTTTTGTACAAGGCACACCAAACCAACTTGATTTTATACATGTTGCATAATGTCCCAGGTGGGAAAATTACCAGTCATAATACACCAAACCAACTACTTGGATTTTGACGGATACTTAAATTTCGAAAGCATCCGCGACCACTAAGACACAAGATATGATTAGTAGAACTAAGCTACAAATACCCCAATTTGGGAGTGTAATAACCATGTGGAGCAATAATCCACACTAGCTCATCATTACGGTCACAAAGTTGGATGTGTGGAGAATGTAGAGAACCAAGAAAATGGAACAATTTCTTCGAGAAAATGATTGGAAACTAGAAATGGTTAGCATACCACTAACCTTGTTTCCATGTAATCATACGTTTTGGAGTATCTAAATGGGTGAAAAAAGAGTGTTGAAAATGCAACAATAAAATCCTAATTTTATTTTTTCCCTGAATTAAATTAGGAATAAAATTGTAATTCCACATCTCATGACAACTTGTATTAGTAAACTAAGTTAATTCGACTTAGTTGGATCAGTTAATTCGAGTGGAGGGTCTAACTTGAGTCATGTAGTGCATCCTACTTAATAGGAGCCCTAGTTAAGTTTATTTTGAGTTGAAATTAATTAATTCAGTTTAACTGAGGTAAATTAGGTTAAATTAGTTCCAACTATTGGAGGAACTAGTGGGAGGTCTAGTAGTGTGGTGTTGCCTACAGTGCTCAACTAGATAACTGATGATTCACACATAAATAAATCATGCATGCTGGATCTGAGAGTTACCCATTTGAGATTGCAGTTCAAGGAAAATTTACTATAAGTTGTATAAACATCTGAATTGTATAGGTGGTGCATGTAGTCAGAGGAAGGTCTATGATAGGTTGTGCAATTCCTTTGAGGAATTTCCCTAATTAATAGGGGGATAAGACCCAAGGAAACAATGCAAGGAAATAGGGACTAGGGAAAGAAAAAATTGCTTAAGTATTGGCTTGGGCTTGTCTAGGAAGCTATGAGACAGATAGAGATAGTGTAGAGGTTGCTCGGGCTTGATAAAAGCATTGCAATCTTCTCATATTTTCTCACTAATGAATATACAGATAGAAGGGGTTTTTAGCTATGGATTTCCCCAGGGAATCATTGTGTAATGTGTTGATTGAATTCTTTATGTTGTATGCTCTGTGATGATGTGATTGTTTAACTGTTTCCGCTAATGAGTAGAGTAGATTTAAGTCTATTGTTTTAGTAAATTAAAATTAGCAGATTGAATCTAAATGGAATGGGAGATGAAATCACTCTAGAAGAGGAGAATACGAGTTTGTCTTTTGTAGATGAAACTGAATTTGAAGTATCATACTTTAGAACCAGTAGGATGTTATTCTACAAATTGAGACTTGAATATGCCCTTGAGTGTGGTTCAAACTATATTGCTTGGAATAATAGAATGGAGGTAGTGTTAGAAGACAATGATCTTAAGGAATTCATAGACAAATATAATCCTAAGCCTCTAACAACTGATGCTCAAGATCTAGTAGAGTGGAGAAAATTTGTTGCAAATGCAAGAAGGATTATCCTTGAAGGAATTTGAGATCATATTGTACTGAACCTCCATTGTAATTGTTAGGGTCCTACATTGATAGGATTCATAATTTTGAATTGGCTATGATTAGTGTTTTAATATTGTACATACTTTTCCCTTCTGCAAAATGTTTTCCCATATTAAAAATAAAAAATGTAAAGAGGGTAAGTCCTAAAAGAAAAATCAAAGGACTAAAAGAAAAGGATAAGAAAATAAAATAAAATATGAACCCCACCAAAAGAGATAAAAATAGATTCTGAAAGTGTTGCAAATTCAAATGCCACTACTTTTTGCTTTTCCTTGCAAAATAAGATTGTGTGCAGCTTGTCAAAAATGCCACAATCCATGATGGTCAAATAGTTTAATCTTGATTCATTCATGCTTTAAATTTTATGCTGATAGATAGAGAATAAAGATCTAGCCAAACTGTTTAATCTTGGCAGATGAGTAGTTAGGTAGAGAATAATAATGAGCTCATCAGTTTAATCTCATCCATTGGAAGTTATAAGATTAGAATTAGATAGCTTTCTTATCAAAGAAAAATAAATAAAGGGTCGGCAAACTTAAATTCACCCAATCAATGAAGAGAAAATTTTATGGTAAATAAAGGGTAGGTAAAGAGGTTTTGGAATGCACAAGGTTGCAAGCTCAAATGCACCTTCATTATGTTTAATCCTATGTTTCATGTGCAAGAGGAACTATCAAAGAAAAAGGACATTCACAAAAGTCATATATTACTTTGGGTATTTACTCTAAAAAGTTCTATATAATTTTGGGCTTGAATACTAAAGCTTATTCACTAACTTCCCCTCATTTCATTAGACCCCTACATGTCTAGGTTATTAAATTTCCTTCATTACCCCTTCATTACTTTTCATTCCCTAATGTTTTTATCTTCTTGATTCCTAAGAACCCTTCCCTTTCATTTCCTCTTATTCTAATGCATTTCCCCTTTCCCTTTACATTTCCCCTTTCCCTAGACATTTTCCCTTTAAAAATCATTCTCTTCTTATCAATTTCTCATTTTCCCTTGAAAACCCACTAAAACCCCCTTATCCTAAGTTTAAATAATGTATTGGGCCCCATTGGAAAACCCTCCCCGATACACTTTTAACTTATATCCCTAGTGTATTTCTTCCCGGATCCCGCATTTTATTAACCCATTGCATATATTAAATCCCATAAATACTTTTTAATTAATTACATTTCATTGTAATTAAACCGGACCCCACTTCCCCACTCATCCCTTGCAACTTCGCCGAGCAATAGTCCTCCGATCACCCACTTCCAAATCCAATGGCCCATACCCATATCACATGCCCTGAAAAGATACCACCCTACACTCAAAAGCCGTGTGATAAGCCATAATACTGCCTCCCCGCATAAAAGCAAACCACCTACTACTCATACATTAATCTCCTGCCAAAAGTTAATCGTTTTTGGTTAAAAACCAAAAAATTGTCCTTTTTACCTTTTTCACTGTTATTGTGCTACCAAGCAACCTCTGTTGACAAATTCTAGACCCCAAATATCTGCTCAACAGTTTTAACCCCACTTACAACCAGAAGACACTGCAGACTCCAATTTGAAGTAGCACAAAGACAATTCAAGCCTCAGAAGGCCTCCGTTGCTCCCATAGAACCCTGATTGTACACAAAATCTTCATTTTTCTAGGTATTCTTGAAAGAACCAAAAAGGCGCTCTACTTAAACTCTTCACAGTATTTATAAAAAGTTAATTAATTAAACTAATTAAAAAAACCTTTCAAAACTAAAAGAACCCCACTGTGCATCCAAAATCCCTTTCCTACAGACCATATTCAACTTTTGCACTATTCCAGAAGTCCTGAGCTTACTCCTTAAGCTAGATAAAGGTTAATTCAATAAATTAAGAAAAATTATGGCTTCCCAAAGCATTCTAAATGAAAAACCCTACAAACCCCTCACCGGGATATTGACCAACTCCCATTGGCCGACAAAGATTTTCAACTTAAAGACACAACTTCCTCTAGCCATTTATTGAAACTCCACTGCTAGAGTAAAGACAAATTCCTCAACCACAGTGATGATATTCAGTTATGGGAATCAAATTTTCCCAAATACTTGTTCCCACAGGTATACCAATTCCTTGAAATCATCCACGTATGCCGGCTCTACTATATCCCAAGCCAAAAATCCATAGTCTCTCCTAACCAGCAGATTTTATTTACAATCACTGCAGAGTCAATTAACCAAATGTTGTAGGTCCAGGCAAAGTCAAATGAAACCCCATTTTCTATTGAAAACCTACTTGAATTGTACTTAAAGCTGGACCTTCCCAAGAGGTCTCAGATTTTTCAGAGTTTCATCCTAGAGGAGGCTCATATTCCTATAGACAGTCCTCCATACTTTTCCACCATTTTCTCTGAGAGGGCGAGAGAAACTATAACCATGCTCTCTTGTATTCTAGGATATGCCACTGATGAGAATGTAGATGAGCCTATACTTGCTTTCCTCTCTATTTTTTTCCCAAGCAAGCCTCCAGCTACAGTTTTCAATTTTGCCCAGTTCTTAGCAGACAGAGTCCATGATCAATTGATCATTTTCCAAATGAAAAAGTATTCAAATCCTCTTTAGTATTGTTCCACATGTTCTTATATTTCCAATCAGACAAGTTTCCAGTCAACATCCAAAAGTTGGACACTAAGGACCATCCTAGATCTGTTATCTTTTGGACAACCTTAATCCAAAAATATTCATTTGTTTTCAGCTACAAGGAGTTCATTGATTCCTTTGCTCACCCAATTTTCACTATGCTAAGTAGTAGCAATCAACCCAGGACCACTCAGGAGATAAAGAGAGTTTTACATCTATCTAAAATCAGTAGAATGGGAGACTGATATTTATACTAGGACCACACTGGGTGTATGGATGCTAGCTTACTCCCTATAAGCTACCCAAATATCTCCCCATGAGGATATTTTCATTAGAGTATATCAGGCAGATCATAAATTTAGATGACATAAATTTTCTATCAGCTAGGAAGAAAACATGGTTCCAAATAAAAAACCATCTTGGCCCTTTTATTTGCAATAATAGGGAGGCAAGAGAAGAAGTAGAAAAATCTTTACAAGAAATGAAGTTCAGTAGCAGTTTCAAATGGCAGTATGACCCTTTAGGAGTCATAAACAAACTAAGACTCAAGTTTAAATTGAACCCTTTCATGCATGATTCTCGGCTAGACATTGAAAAATATGCCAACCAGTTAGAGTGGTTGGAAAACACCTTCATAGATATGGAGAGGCAGATGGATACTAGTTCCCTTTTGCATACTCGAGCCCTACAGGAGAGAAATGCAAAAAGGACCAGGAAAGAATTTTATTTCTTAAACATAGATACAACACATGACAGATTTGAAATCATGTATTGGAAGAAGCCCAAAATAAATCCTTTAAATGAGAAAGAAGAGATAGTTGAGACAGTTGAGACACTTCAAATCATTGATATAGGTACAATTCTTAGAGAGAACACAACTCTAGCAGTTTCATAAGAAAATCATCATACTTCCACCTCTAACACTCAGAGTATTCAGAAACATCTTAGTATTGAAGTCTCTTCATCCAACAATCTAGTGGATAAAGAAAAATATATAAAGGAGAAGTATAAAGAAATAAAGTTGAGAAATGAGGCATTGAAAGTTGAAACCTATGCCCAATATCTCAAACAGACTCCTAGTAATCATAATAGGTTACTTTCATATTTTGACATTAAAATAGGGAAAATGCAAATGACCTTTGTGCAACCTATAGTACAACAGCCTAAACATCAATAGATTAAAAAAAGATAGAATTTGAAGTTTTGGCCAGGGATGTTCATCCCATAGATCATATTGAATTTCATAAGTAATCAGGAACTTGTTTTTCTGTACTAGGCACTTCGGTCTGTGTTTTAGTAGTTTTGTTTTGAATTCTCTTATTGGAATGATTTGAGTAATAGTTTTAATTTGAGTTTCAGATGAAGTTATATCTACAATTTTTGGGCTGGAAGTCTCCTGAGTTACCCTAGGGAGGATCTGTAGGATTTTGGTCACAAGAGCTTCTGTGATCTTTTTGGTTTGGGTTTGGATTGATCTCTTAGTGGGAATTTCATTATTCTTGTTACTTCTTAGGCTATATAGTTTGTGAACCTCATATATGGCAGATTCATAGCCCTATTTAAATTCAAAGGACTCTCCATATTCTAATTACAATTGTTGCAGCATGTACAATTCTTGTTCTTCTTAAGTATGAAAAACATCATCTTCATTTTTAATCCCTAATAAGTTTATCTGGGTATCATCCTCTCCCTCATGGTTTTTTGAACCCGCAACATAGTTTTCCTAAAAGGGTGGTCTAATTTGTTGATCTGGTATAGCATTCTTTCCAATGTTAGGATTCTTCCTAAAGTTGGGATTTCTTATTGGGGGTGGCTATTGATTCTCCCATTGAGATTTTCTTTCCATGTTTTCTAGTCTATCCATTATTCTTTCTACACTCTTTGCTAAACTATCTATTTTACCATAAGAAGTTGAATTTTCCTCCTTAATGACAACTCTTTTTTCATTTCTCATCCTAGCTTTCTTAGGTAATAGATTGGCTTCTACACTAACAACATTACTTTGCATTTGTTCTAAGGTTTTAGGGTTTCTTTCCCTTAATTGGTATGACATATCAGTGTCAAAACCATTAGGAAATTTGATCAATGCTAGGTCTGGTGGAGGCTTAATATTAGCATGGATTGCATTGTAGATGCTATTGAACCTAGTACAATAACCCTGAACTGACTCATTAGGAGCTATTCTAATGTTATCACAAAGTATTTGCAGAGGGCTTTTCTTTCTCTCCCATCTATCAATAAACAATCTCTAAAAAGCAGCTAAGTCTGCAATATGATTAGCGGGTAAACCCTTGAACCATTTCTTAACAACCCTCTTAAGTTTTGGGCAAACAACCTCATTTGGACATCAAATTCATCAATCTCATGCAAATCAAAATAGTCAGTCATTTTGTTCACATGATGTTGGGAAGTATACTGACCAGTAGCATCAAACAAAAAGATTTTTCTTTGGTAATCTTTGGGCATGGCATGGAGCTGTGCTGGTAAAACCAAAGGTGCATATCTGTCTGCCATGGCTGAGATTTTGGCTTGACTAGGGGGCAAAGTGTTGGTGCTTGAGGAAGGGCTTGAAATGGATGGAGATGAACTAGATGAGGTTGATGAGTTTGGTGGGATAGGAAGTTGATGAACAACTGGTTTATGGGAATGAATTGTGGTGGATATTATAGGTGAGGTGGTAGCAAATGAAGGTGTAGTTACAGTATTTGAAGATTGTGTAGAAATTTCAGAGGCAACAGCAATGAGGGCAGCTAATTCAACTAATTTTTGAAGGTAGGCATCATCTATATAGCTTATCAATCCAGAGGTTAAAGCTTCTATCTTGTCAAAAGTATCCAACACAAGTTTAACTAACTATCTACTACTTGTCCAAATAAGGTTGGTTTACCAAACATATAGAGGCGCTTGACTAGGGGGAAAAGTGCTGGTGCTTGAGGAAGGGCTTGAAATGGATGGAGATGAACTAGATAAGCTTGATGAGTTTGGTGGGATAGGAAGCTGATGAACAACTGGTTTATGGGAATGAACTGTGGTGGATATTATAGGTGAGGTGGTAGTAAATGAAGGTGTATTTACAGTATTTGAAGATTATGTATAAATCTCAGAGGCAGCAACAGTGAGGACAACTAATTCAACTAATTGTTGAAGGTAGGCATCATCTATATGGCTTATCAATGTAGAGGTTAAAGCTTCTAGCTTTTCAAAAGCATCCAACACAAGTTTATCTAAATATGGATGAATAGGCACCCTTTTTTGACTCAATGAATTGAATAAAATTAGGCTCTAACACAGTTTCATGAATTGCATTTTCTGATTTAGTTCTAAACAATGAGAGTCCAAATGAGAAATCAAATGGAATTTCCACTAAAGTTGATAATTCCTTGGGGAGTGAATTTTCTTTAACTAACTGGCTACTACTTGCTCGAGTTTCTACCTTTTTTGGTTTTCTTAAAACACTGTCACGGTCATCAACTATTGTAGCAGGGTTTGGATCTACATTTTCCCTAATATAGTGGGTCTTTTTGGGATCCAAAATTTTAATTTTTTAATTGTTTTTGAAACTTTTTAACATCAACTCCTTAAAATGACCTTATGGGGCAATAGATGAAATGTAAGGTTTCCTTAAAGTTTTATTACACTAAGGATCGAAGTCCCTAGTATGGTAGCAAATATGTTACCTCTTCAATATTTCTCTAGAGTTGCTTAGAAAGAAATGATTAGAGGTAACCAGAAACCTACTTTGGAGATTAGGATCTAGCCTTCCTAATGCTCAAAGAGGGCTATCTCTTTATGTTTTAACTTTGTTTAGTTAATTGATTTTAGGCTAGCTATGAATGTACTTGGGTTTTGATTTGGATTTGGTGGTGGGATCAATTAATTAGATGAAAACAATGGTGTCTTTTGCCATTGGGCTATGGTGTCAATTATCAAGCCAACAGGACTGGACCAAGTTCTAAAAATAGTGTCTACAGGGAAAGATAGCAAAGTTACTTTAGATCTCAAGGCTGGACGGTGAAGTGATTTTCAATAGGATCCAAAGAATAATTAAGGTTTCCTTAGGCCGGATTATGAAGAAAGGGAAGAGGTCAACCATGATGGGAGAGCAATTAAGGATTTTCAGATCCGGATATCAGAAAAAAACATGGAAATGATCAACTGTTCAAAATAGAGTGTACTTAAAAAAAATCTGAGATAAATTTCTAGTTAATTCATTCAAATTTAGATAACATTCAAGTTTGTGAAAAACATAAGAAAATAACAAATTTGACAAAGAAAATACTTCACTGTAATAGCTCAACACATGAATCCTATAATGAAATCTCTTTATTTCTCGGTCCAGTCAGCTAACTTGAAAAACTGGTACAATAACCCTTAGGTTTATGATCAAAATAACTCTATAAATGTATAGCAATCCACCCTCAATACTACGAATTATGAAGTATTTATACAAAAATAATTTACAAAATATCCCAAACTGTCTTGGGAATTAATCTAGGAGAAATAAATATCTTCATGCAAGAAGATAGAGATAGATGTTCAACTTCTGTATGTTTTCCCTGTTTATTAGGTTGTGCTTTCTTTATTCTCTGGTGTTTTCCCTTTTATTCTCTATCTTTTTATTGGTCTTTATGTTGAATGCTCTTCTTACTCTGATCTTTCAAATGATACACTTTTACCTAAACTCTTTCATATGGTTGGCTTGTCATTATCCTTTTACTGTGCTTTTTCACCCTTACTGTACATTGTTACATTTGACTGTGTATTTCTACAGTAAGTCATTCAATTTCTCCCATGTTTTTGCATCTAGTAATTGGATATTCATCATCTTCCTATAAATTCCATCTGCCCCCATGTAGTTGGAAAAAGTGGGTTTATTCACAAACAAGTGTTTTACTTCATGCTGGAGGTAAAAAAGTTCTCAAAAGTCTGGTATAGGACCTTGCCAGTAGGCATCATAGATGAAATATTTACCTGATCTCTGGCCACTTCTCTAATTCTTCTGTTGTAGTCCTCCTGTGGCATTAATTTATCATTTATTACTAAGCGATTTGGCACACCCTTTTGCCTCAAAACTTAAAATTTAACCATGAATCTGTCTATAGCCAGTTGCATGGTTTGGCACTTATCTTCTGGGTTTAGCATTAAGTTTATCTTGGTGAGGACCCTTTTTACTTCCAGTATTGTACTTGTCCTGTTAGGTATCTCCAACTCCTGTAATTCGTACTTGTTTTTGGAGTTGAGGAACTGAATGATCCTGGTGTCCTCCTCTAGCATGTCTCCCAGATCTGTTTTCACTCTTTGTATGGCTTCTATAGCCTGCTTCACTAAGTCAATCTATTAAAAAATTACTTGAATGGATGGTGAAATATCATTGAAAGAGTCAATGATATTGGCCCATAATTGTTCCTTAGCCAGGCCGAGGGGTTCCTTCAAAGTCATTTCCTTCTCCAAGCTTTTATTCTCTCATTCATCCTGGTTTCTTTCTACACTTCTTCTTTGTGCATAATCTGTGCAAGCTTATAGTTATTCTCTATATTGGTTACCTTTTCCTTGAGCTTGTTCATTTCAGTGGTCTGAATGGACATGTCTTCCATTTCCTTGAGAAATCTACTAGCCTCATCACTTGTCTAAGCTACTGCTGTTGACCTTGTTGCTAATGTAGAAACTGTAGAAGCTGGCAATTCTGTAGCCATTGGAGTTGTAGGAGCTAAGGATGCTGCCAAAGTGGAAGGTACTGCTGTAGTAACTATTTGGATAACAGTGGCAGGGGCAGTCTCCAGACTAGCTTGTTTTAATTGTATCAAGATATTTAACTCCTTTTCCATTTCCTTTAGTTGATCATTCAATTGTAGAAGGAGGTCCATCATCTCCTCTTGATGTGTTTGGCTCTCCAGGACCTCTTTTGTTTGTGTGTGCTCTTAATGAGAAAGTTTGTTGTTTTTTAAGAGCTGCAATGTCCTCATTCTTCTTCTTGATCAATTTCTTAGCAGCCTTGATGTCATTGGGATCATATCCCTGCTCAATTACCAAGTCCTCCAATGACTTGATCCTGTTGTCCTTGGCCTATGAAGAGGCCTTTTCCAATTTTTATTGAGACATAATGTTATCTAATGAACTCTACAGCTTATGTGCAACCATGGCCTTTCCTATCAAGGTGAAGTAGATCATCTCTCCTGCTTGCTTGTGGAATTCAATCTGGTCAATGGGATGAACATCTCTGACCAACACCTCAAAGTATGTTTTTCTGTAGTTAGTTGATGTCTTTGGCTACTGGATAGTTGGTTGCATGAAGGACACCTACATTTTTCCTATTTTGATGTCCAAAGCTGACATCAACCTACTTTGATTTGCTGATGTGTGCTTGAGGAATTGAGCATGTGTTGCAGCCTTCAACTTCTCATTTCTCAACTTAATCTCCTTGTATTTTTCCTTGATATCATTTTCTTTATCTGTCAGCCTGGTGAAGGAAGAAACCTCAACACTGAGTTGTCTCTCAATCAGTTGAGTGTTAGATGTTGAGGTCAATTATGTTTCTCCTGAAGCTAATGTACCTTTGCTTCTTTCCACCATTGTATCAGTATCAGTTATTTCCACTGATTTAATGGTGTCCTCCTGTTCGATTACAGGATTCATCTTGGGTCTCTTCATGTAACTGATCTTGAACTGCTCATCTATGGTTTCCATAGTAGAATTGGAATCCTCCTCCCTATTTCTCTTTGGGTTTTTCTCCTCATTTGCAGGAGTCTGTAAAACAGGAGGAATATCCATTGGTTCTCCTAGTTATGGAACCTACAGGAAAGAACTTTCATCAATCTGTCTTTCTACATTAATCAATGTATTTTCTACATCCACTATTGTACTTTCCACGTCAATTAGAGTGTTTTCCAACCATTCTGATTGGCTGGAAAACCTCTCAATGTCTGGTCTGGGATGATGGATTATAGGTCCAAACTTGACCTTGATCCTCAATTTATTTATGAATCCTTGAGGGTCATACTGCCACATAAAGATGTTTTTGAACTTCATTTGTTGTAGAATCTTATCTGCCTTTGGTCCAGCTTCCCTGGTGTTACAAATGAAGGGGCCCAATTGATTTTTCATTTTGAATTGGGTTTTCTTCCTAGCTGCTAGGAAGTTGACTTCATCAGAATTGATAACCTGCCTAAAATATTCTAGTGCAATTATCCTCATGGAGAGGTATCTGGGCAGTTTGTAAGGGGCTAGTTGGCATCCATAAATTCTTATCTCTGTGTGGTTCTGGTACAGATACCAGTCTCCCACATTACTATTCTTGGTAGCTGTAACACCCTTTTGATCTCTTGGTTGATTCTAAGCTGAGGGCTGTTAGTTAGCATATTCATGACTGGATGAACAAATGAATCAATGAAGTCCTTATAAGTGAAAGTAGTGGAGTACTTTTGGGTCAAGGATGTCCAATAAATAACTGATCTTTGATTTCCCTTGGTATCCAACTTCTGAATGCTAACAGGGAATTTGTCTGATTGATAATACAAGAAAATATGAAATAATAGAGAAGAGTACTTGAAGACTTTTTCAGTAGGTAATTTGGTGAACTGTTCATGCATCCCATCCGCAATGAACTGAGCATAGTTGTAAATAACAACATGAAGCTTGTCTAGGCTAAAGATGGAAAGGAAGGCTAGGACAACTTCATCCACATGCTCATCTGTAGTATATCCTAAGATGCAAGAGAGCATGGTAATAAGTTGTCTGCCTCTCTCAGAAAAAATGGTGGCAGCATAAGGGGGACTATCTGTGTGAGTATGACATTCCTCAATGATGAAAATTTGGAAAATTTGGGCTATTTTGGGAAGGTCTAACTTGGTATAAAGGTCAAGAAATTCTCCAATATACAATGGGGTCTCATTGGGACTTGGTTGGATCTGCAGCATTTGGTTAATGGATTCTGCAGTGATGGTAAACAATACTTGCTGGTTAGGGGTGACAATGGCTCTTTGCCTAGGAATGTAATAAGCATGATAGAAGTGGATAATGTCTAGGAATGGATGTAATTTTGGAAATAAATATTTGAGCAAATTAGACTCCCAAATGCGGATGTCATTGTTCTGGTTTAAGAATTTGTCCTTACTCAAGAAGTGGAGCTTTAGAAGGAAGGCAGCGAAGGTTGTGTCCTTTATTTGGAAATCTCTGTCTACTAATGCAAGGTGGTCGATGTCCAGGTGAGGGGTTTGCAGAGGTCTCATGTCCAAAGAGGTTTGGGAAGCCATAATTGGGTGTAGAGATATGAATTAGGCTTGTAGTGGTTCTAGAAGTGAGGTTTAGGAGTTCTGGTATAGTGAGAGGGTAATTACAGTCTGAAAATAGGATTTGGGGTGTATAGCAGGTTTCTTTTCAATTTAGGCAAGTTTCTTTTAATTAATTCAATTAATTAACCTCTCAATGTAAATTGTACATTTTCAAATTCAGGGGTCATTCTAGTTTTCCCAAGAATACCTGGAAATCGATGGTTTGATGCGCAGACTGGGTTCAATGGCGATTGCAGAGGGTATGGTGGCTTCAATTGTCAACTAGTTTCTTCAATTAGGTGTTCAGAGCTTCTTCAGATAGCAAACAATAGTCAATTTAGTCGTAGAGGTCTCAGGGTGTCGCAATGGATACGCAACAGTTGTAGTGAAAAATGAGCGAAAAGAGCGAATTGGGGCTTTTACGTCTTTTTAACGGGTAACGGCCACATTTTGTCGTGGAAATTATGAATGAACAATGGGTAGTTTTCGGTTTTGGAAAGAAGGTGGTTTTCTAGGCCATCGCACCGCTTTTGGAGGGCGAGTGGTATTTTTCGCGAGCACACAATCTCACCTAGTGCCACCATGTAGCATAACAACGCCTAGGAAAATCGTGAAACTTGCGTGCTCCTGGGCTATTATTGACCGGATAATGAACCCGTGCGATATGGATTCACACCGTCAGATCTGGGGGTAGGATATCAGATGGCTATTGTGTGGTTAAGATGCATGGAGGGAATTGGGAAATGGATTTGCTCGGCCCAGGGTTTAATTACACAGAAATGTAATCAATTAATTAATAAGGTCAAGATTTTTGACATAAGCGGTGGGTTTAATAAAGTGGGACCATGGGTTATGTGGTACGGTTTTTTAACCACACCAAGGGTTGGTGGGTTAAAAGAGGTTTTTCAAGGAAATATGAAATGGGGAGGTTAATTAGATAAAGCGGGGGAATAAAAACTTAGGACAAAGGGGTTTTTGTGGGTTTTGAAAGTAAATCGGGATTAATAAGGGGAGAAGGTAATATTTACAATGGGGAATGGGTTTCACATTAGGGAAAAGGGGTTTTCTATAGGGGTGATTTTTGAAAGGTCATTACTAGGGAAATGTGTGAAATCAAGGGGTAAGGGTCAAAATGAGGGAAAAAGGGGATTTATAAGTGATGAAGGGATAATGGGGATATTAGCAAATAAGCATGTGGGGTATAGTGAGATGAGGGGAAATTAGTAAACAAGCTTGTGAATATCTTTTCTTTCTCATAAATCCTCTTGCACATGAAGCAAAGGATTAAGAATCATAAATGTGCTTTTGACTCAACAACCTTGTACATTTGCAACCTTTCTTCTACCTACCCTTTATTTATGCTAACATTTTTTCTTCATTTTATTGAGTGCATTTGAGCTTGCTGACCCTTTATTTCCTTTTATTTTGACAAGAAAATGCTCTAATTCTAACCTTATAACTTCCAATGGCTCAGATTAAACTGACGAGCTCATTTTTATTCTCTACCTAACTACTGATCTGCCAAGGTTTAACAGTTTGGCTAGATGCTTATTCTTTATCTATCAACATAAAATTTAAAGCATGAATAAGTTAAGATTAAGCTATTTGACCATCATGGATTGTGGAATTTCTGAAAAGCTGCACACAACCTTATTTTACAAAGTAAAGTAAAAAGTAGTGGCATTTGAATTTGCACACTTTCATGATCTGTTTTATTTCTTTTTGGGGTTCATATTTTTCACTTTTTTGATCTTTTTTGTTTCTTTTTGTCCTATGATTATTCTTTTACGACATACCCTCTTTACATTTTTTATCTTTTTAATATGGAAAACATTTTGCTGAAAGAAAAAGTATGTACAATATTACAAGACTAACCATAGCTAATTCAAAAGTATGACTCCTATTATTATAGGACCCTAACAGTGGCTCCACATGGGGATGGAATTTCCTGTTGAAATGTCAATAACTTTAAGATCAGTAGCCTTTGAAATTGTGACTATAATTAGCTTACAAACTGCTCTTCTGTGATGTTTCTTTATTCATACTTATGAAGGTGAACCCTTCAAAGCTCAGAGCCTTCTTTTTGGGCTTCAACTTCAAAAGATTACCATCCAACCCAATATAAACTCTGCAATGTTATATACAATGAGTAAATTAAAGTGAATTAGTGTTAATCTATGGATAAGTAATGCTCCAGCACTCTACCATTGACAGGTCCTCTTGGTAGATCTGTTCCATCTAACTCTCTCAAGAAAAATGCATTGTTACCTCTGTAACCATAAATGACATAAGGGCCTTCCCACAAAAAATCAAATTTTCCATGTTTACCCTTATCTTCTTTTATAGAATCCCATTTAAGTACTTTTTCACCTATGTAAAAATCATGAGCTTTAGCCTTTTTGTCAAAAATATTTTTGATTTTACCCTGGATTACTTGTGATTTAACATAGACTTCTTCTCTAGTTTGTTGCAAGTGTATTGTCTGATTTATCCTCCTTTGGATATCATTCGATTCTACCTACATCTCTTGGATGATCTTCATCACTGTCACTCCTAAAGAGGATGGAAAAACAACATCCATTCCCTATACTAACTGAGAAGGAGATGTACCAATGGACTTTTTGGTAGTTAGTCTCTCTGCCCATAAGGCATTGACCTACTTTTTGTTCCATGCCTTCTTGCTGTCTTCAAGTAGTTTCTCAATGATATTGACAAGGATTTTGTTTGATGATTCTGCAAGTCCATTACCTTGAGGGTAATAGGCAGTGGAATGGCCAAGGGTAATGTGATATTTGTTACAAAAGTCTACCATTTTCTTGGATTTAAAAGTAGCTGCATTATTAGTAATGAGATTTTGAGGGCATCCAAATCTTGACAGGATATTATTTTCAAGAATGAGATAATGACAGATTCTGTGGCTTGTCTAGAAGGGATGGATTCTATCCATTTGGTGAAGTAATCAGTGGCTGTCAAAATACATTTATGTTGGGCTAAGGAGGCTGGGTGAATTTCCCCAATGAATTTCAAACCCCATTGTTGAAATGGCACTTTTATGGATATCAGTTTGAGAGATAAAGGTAAGAGCTTTCTTTTACCCTCAAATATTTGGCACTTATGACAGAAGGTCACATGTTTCTTGACATCTGCAAAAATAAGGCCAGTAAAACCCAACCCTTAGAATCTTGTCAGTAGTTGTTTCCTAATACAAGTGTCCTCCACAATCTCCTGCATGCAATTCTTGCATAATTTTATCAACTTCATCTTTCAGTAAACAATTTAATATAATTCCACATTATCTTTCCAAAATAGAGCGTTATCTATGATAAAATATCTCATTGATTTCATTTTCAAAAATCTAGATTTAGTTCTAGATAAACTAGGAGGAGCTTGTAAGTTTAGTAAGACAAATATGATCTCTGCATACCAAGGTGAATCTCTAAAAGGTTCACTGATCTGTGGAGTCACCATCAGGGAAACAATGAAATTTATATCTAAGGCTTGATAGTTTGATTCAACCATGAGTTTGGCTAAACCTTGGCCTTTGATAAGTTTTTTAAGCTTTATTTCTGTGCCATATTCCAAAATAGTGGCAGTCCATTTGCCTCTCTTTCCTTCAAGCCTATTTTGTGTCAAAATTCCCTTTACTATTGAATTTAGAATAGAAGAAATGAAGTGTGAATACAAAATCTATGCTTTGAGATCTTTAATAGATTTCACCAAAGCTAATGCTTGTTTTTCCATTATGTTGCACATTAGTGTTGCATCTCTTAAATATTTACTGAAAAATGCAATGGGTTGTTCATATCCTTGATTATTCTTTTGCAACATGACTACTGCAAGAGTATGTTCTGAAGCAAAAGAAAAAATATAAAACCTTTTCAGAAATTAGGACTTATAAGGACTAGAGTTTTGGTAAGGGCTTCCTTGATGGACTCAAAAGATTGTTTAGCCTCCACAGTCCATTTAAGTGTTGAATCTTTTCTTAACATGTTATTTAGTTCTCTAATTAATTCAACTAAATTTGAAATGAATCTCCTAAGAAAATTTATTTTGCCTAAAAATGACTGTAATTCTTTGATGTTTCTAGGATGGGTGATGACCAAGATTGCCTCTATTCTAGCAAGATCTATTCTAATTCCATCTTTGGATATTATATGTCCCAAGAGTTTACCCTCTTCTAGACCAAAGAGTGTCTTTTTGGGATTTAATGAAATTCCAAACTTTTTGCATTTAATGAAAACTCTTCTTAGGTGATCTAGATGTTCATTATCAGATTTGGAAAAGAGTGTGATGTCATCTTGGTAAACAACTAGGAAGTCATGGATTTCTTTGGGAAAAGCTATATCCATAGCTCTTTGAAATTTTTCTCCTTCATTCATTAATCCAAAAGGCATTTTTAAATACATGAAAGTACCCCAAGGAGTAGTAAATGCAGTCTTCGCTTGGTCCTCTAGTTGACCTACGAGTTGGTTGTATCCAGAAAATCCATCAAGCAATGAAATTCTGGATGAACCTACTAACCTCTGAAGAATATGGTCCATTTTTGGGGGAGGATAGTTATCTTTCAATGAGACTTTTTTCAAATTTTTGAAATCAATGCAAAGTCTGATTTCTCCTATTTTCTTCCTAGTAGTGACTAAGTTTGAGACCTAATATGAATACCTAATGGGAGCTATGATTTGGGCATCATACATCCTTTTGACTTCCTTTTCAATTGATGGCATAAGAACTGGATTAATTCTCCTAATTTTTTATTTAAAAGGTTTATGATCTTCTTTGATAGGTATCTTGTGTTGAATTATGCTGGTGTCATAAGACTTTAGGTCTTCATAACTCCAGGCAAAGAAATCTTGAAACTCTTTGAATAGACATATATTTAACCTTTTCATTTGGAGGTAAGGCTTTTGATATTTTAATGAACTTAGGTCTTTCTTCAGTTCCTAGGTTACATTCTTCTATATCTACTCTTAAAGGCTCCATTTTTGGTTTCCTAGTTACATCATTTGAATCAAACAAATCCTCTAAGGGGACTAATCCCTTAGGCAAAAAATCATTTTTAAGGTTTGAAATTTCAAGATCACCATTCATTATTTCTTCTATTTCTACATTTTCTAAGTTATCTATTTCTACTTGAGTGAAATTAGTGGGTTTACCTATATCTAAAATATTTACATCAATCCCACTATATATGTCATTGTCTACTATACAATAAGTATCTTTATTACAATTTTGAAACTCACCTTCAGCATTCATGAAATCATAAATTTGAGAATCTTGTGAGAAAATCTGCTAATATTTCAAATTGTCAAGTATGATAGGCCTATGTCTCACTTCTGTAGTGTACTGGTGGTTGGGATGAAAAGGTAATTTGCACGTATTAGCAAAAGTAGCCAGAAAGTGGGCTTGCATATTCTGTTTTCTAGGAATGGAAGCAAAGTATGTTTCCAGAAGGCCTTTAATCAAATCTAGTACATTCTCTCTATATTGGCTCAGTCTGGGATTATTTACAGAGTATTCACCTTTGATTTGCTTAATTATCAATTCTGAGTCTCCCATTATAGAAACTCTATTGGCTCCAAGTTTTCTAACCATTTGTAGTCCTAAGATTAGAGCTTCATATTTTGCCATGTTGTTTATGGATTCAAAGTTTAATCTAAATGCATGACCTTAAGAATGATTATTTTCCATGTTGTGAATCTAGACTCCTACACCTGCTCCAAATCTATTCAAAGATCCATCAAAATCCAAATGCCATAGAGACTCATGAAAAATGTTTTCACTATCCGGTGTTTTGTATTTCTCTTCTACAGTTGTGATTTCATTTTTTGCGTTGTCTGAATTGTACAAGATAAAAGAGTTCATATCAGAATGCATGGAGTATATAGGGAAATTCTATGGTTATTATACAGTACTCACCATGTATTTCAACAAGGTCTGTCTATAAAGTTTTCTTTGTTGGCCAAAAACAGAGATGGTGGCATATGACATATCTAACTGTAAAGATCCTTTCAATTTTTCTCCCCATGAGCGAGATAAAAACATTCCATACTTGGGTGGGATGTCAGCAACTACTATGTCCATGACAATACTCTTTACTGGGCATTGTACTAGAGTTACACACAAATCCTTGATCAAGCCGAGGCATTTAACTTAGCTAGAGTCAAAGGAAAAGAGGTCCTTATATGGTCCGGTGATATCTAAGTTTAGTCTCTCCATGATTGCTTTTGGCATTAAGTTATGGGATTCCCCTGAGTCTACCATAACATTATGTAATATTTTTTCATGAATGTTCAAGCCAATGTAGAAAGGAGGGATACCCCTTTGTTGGTGTGTACCATTCACTTCAGGACCAAACAATAACTCAGGTTGATCATCATTCAAATTGACAACATCTTCTCCTTCACCTATATTTAATGCTTTAGTGATTTGTGATCTATATGATTCATTTTTCACTAGCTCGATCAAAGGAACTGATATTTTCATTTTTTCTATCTTAGTTTTAATGTTGAAAGGGAATTGAGTTTTGCTTGATTGGATGAGATCTTCCTTAGCAAATGTGGTTTGTGTGTTTTTATCTTCTTTTTTTGTATTAGGCATTTCGGTCTGTGTTTCAGTAGTTTTGTTTTGAATTCTCTTATTTAGAATGATTTGAGTAATGTTTTCAGTTTGAGTTTCAGATGAAGTTATATCTACAATTTTTGGGCTGGAAGTCTCTTGAGTTCCCCTAGGAAGTATTTGTAGGATTTTGGTCACAGGAGCTTATGTTTTTTTTTTTGGCTTGGGTTTGGATTGATCTCTTAGTGGGAATTTAATTGTTTTTTTTTACTTCTTAAGCTATACTGTTTCTGAACCTCATATATGGCAGATTCATAGCCTTGTTTAAAGTCAAAGGACTCTCCAAATTCTAATTACAATTGTTGCAGCATGAACGATTCCTGTTCTTCTTAAGTAAGAAAAAAACATATTCATTTTTAATCCCTAATAAGTTTATCTGGCTATCATCCTCTCCCTCATGGTTTTGTGAACCCTCAGCATAGTTTTCATGGAAGGGTGGTCTAACTTGCTGATCTGGCATAACATTCTTTCCAGTGTTAGGATTCTTCCTGAAGTTGGGGTTTCTTATTGGGGGTGGTTGTTGATTCTCCCACTAAGTTTTTATTTGCATGTTTTCTAATCTATCCATTATTATTTCTACACTATTTGCTAAACTATCTATTTTACCATCAGAAGTTGAAGTTTCCTTCTTAATGACAACTCTTTTTTCATTTCTCATCCTAGCTTTCTTAGCTAATAGATTGGATTTTACACTAACAACATTACTTTACATTTGTTATAATGTTTTAGGGTTTATTTACCTTAATTGGTATAACATATCAATGTCAAAACCATAAGGAAATTTGATCAATTGTAGGTCTAGTGGAGGCTTAATATTAGCAGGGATTGCATTGTAGATACTATTGAACCTAGTACAATAATCCTGAACTGATGCATTAGGAGCTCTTCTAATGTTATCATAGTCAGAAAGTATTTGTAGAGGGTTTTTCTTTCTCTCCCATCTATCAATAAAAAATATATGAAAAGAAACTAAGTTTGTAATGTGATTAGCAGGTAAAGCCTTGAACCATTTCTTAACATCGCCTATTAATGTTTGGGCAAACAACCTCATTTGGACATCAGATTCATCAATCTCGTGCAACTCAAAATAGTTAGACATTTTGTTCAGATGATGTTGGGCAGTATACTCACCAATAGCACCAAACAAAAAGATTTTGCTTTGGTAATATTGGGGCATGGCATGGAGCTGTGATGGTAAAACCAAAGGTGCATATCTGTCTGCCATGGTTGAGATTTTGGCTTGACTAAGGAGAAAAGTGCTAGTGCTTGATGAAGGGCTTGAAATGGATGGATATGAACTAGATGAGGTTGATGAGTTTGGTGGGATAAGAAGCTGATGAACAACTAGTTTTTGGGAATGAACTATGGTGGATATTATAGGTGAGGTGGTAGTAAATGAAGGTGTATTTACAGTATTTGAAGATTGTGTAGAAATTTCAGAGGCAGCTGCAGTGAGGGGCAACTAATTCAACTGATTGTTGAAGGTAGGCATCATCTATATGGCTTATCAATGTAGAGGTTAAAGCTTCTAGGTTGTCAGAATTATCCAACACAAGTTTATCTAAATCTGGATGAATAGGAACCCTTTTTTGACTCAATGAATTGAATAAAATTAGGCTCTAACATAGTTTCACGAATTGCATTTTCTGACTTAGTTCTAAACAATGAGAGTTCAAATGAGAAATCAAATGGAATTTCCACTAAAGTTGATAATGCCTTGGGGAGTGAATTTGCTTTAACTAACAGGCTACTACTTGCTTGAGTTTCTACCTTTTTCGGTTTTCTTAAAACACTGTCACGGTCATCAACTATTGTAGCAGGGTTTGGATCTACATTTTCCTTAATATAGTGAGTCTTTTTGGGAGCCAAAATTTGCACGTACTAGCAAAAGTAGCCAGAAAGTGGGCTTGCATATTCTGTTTTCTAGGAATGGCAGCAAAGTATGTTTCCAAAAGGCCTTTAATCAAATCTAGTACATTCTCTCTATATTGGCTCAGTCTGGGATTATTTACAGAGTATTCACCTTTGATTTGTTTAATTATCAATTCTGAGTCTCCCATTATATAAACTCTCTTGGCTCCAAGTTTTCTAACCATTTGTAGTCCTAAGATTACAGCTTCATATTTTGCCATGTTGTTTATGCATTTAAATTTTATTCTAAATGCATGACCTTCAGAATGATTATTTCCATATTGTGAATCTAGACTCCTACACCTGCTCCAAATCTATTCAAAGATCCATCAAAATCCAAATGCCATAGAGACTCATGAAAAATGTTTTCATTGTCAGGTGTTTTGTATTTCTCTTCTAAAGCTGTGATTTCATTTTTTGCGTTGTCTGAATTGTACAAGATAAAAGAGTTCATATCAGAATGCATGGAGTATATAGGGAAATTCTATGGTTATTATACAGTACTCACCATGTATTTCATCAAGGTCTGTCTATAAAGTTTTCTTTGTTGGCCAAAACAGAGATGGTGGCATATGACATATCTAACTGTAAAGATCCTTGCAATTTTTCTCCCCATGAGCGAGATAAAAACATTTTATACTTGGGTGGGATGTCAGCAACTACTATGTCCATGACAATACTCTTTGCGGGGCACTGGACTAGAGTTACACATAAATCCTTGATCAAGCCGAGGCATTTAACTTAGCTAGAGTCAAAGGAAAAGAGGTCCTTATATGGTCTGGTGATATCTAAGTTTAGTCTCTCCATGATCGCTTTTGGCATTAAGTTATGGGATTCCCTTGAGTCTACCATAACATTATGTAATATTTTGTCATGAATGTTCAAGCCAATGTAGAAAGGAGGGATACCCCTTTGTTGGTGTGTACCATTTACTTTAGGACCAAACAATAACTCAGGTTGATCATCATTCAAATTGACAACATCTTCTCCTTCACCTATATTTAATGCTTTAGTGATTTGTGATCTATGTGATTCATTTTTCACTAGCTCGATCAAAGGAACTGATATTTTCAATTTTTCTATCTTAGTTTTAATGTTGAAAGGGAATTGAGTTTTGCTTGATTGGATGAGATCTTCCTTAGCAAATGTGGTTTGTGTGTTTTTATCTTCTTTTTTTGTACTAGGCATTTTAGTCTATGTTTCAGTAGTTTTGTTTTGAATTCTCTTATTTAAAATGATTTGAGTAATGTTTTCAGTTTGAGTTTCAGATGAAGTTATATCTACAATTTTTGGGCTGGAAGTCTCTTGAGTTCCCCTAGGAAGTATTTGTAGGATTTTGGTCACAGGAGCTTATGTTTTATTTTTGGCTTGGGTTTGGATTGATCTCTTAGTGGGAATTTAATTATTATTTTTTACTTCTTAAGCTATACTGTTTCTGAACCTCATATATGGCATATTCATAGACCTATTTAAAGTCAAAGGACTCTCTAGATTCTAATTACAATTGTTGCAGCATTAGCAATTCCTATTCTTCTTAAGTAAGAAAAAAACATATTCATTTTTAATCCCTAATAAGTTTATCTGGCTATCATCCTCTCCCTCATGGTTTTGTGAACCCTCAGCATAGTTTTCATGGAAGGGTGGTCTAACTTGTTGATCTGGCATAACATTCTTTCCAGTGTTAGGATTCTTCCTGAAGTTGGGGTTTCTTATTGAGGGTGGTTGTTGATTCTCCCACTAAGTTTTTCTTTGCATGTTCTCTAATCTATCCATTATTATTTCTACACTATTTGCTAAACTATCTATTTTACCATCAGAAGTTGAAGTTTCCTTCTTAATGACAACTCTTTTTTCATTTCTAATCCTAGCTTTCTTAGCTAATAGATTGGATTTTACACTAACAACATTACTTTACAATTGTTATAATGTTTTAGGGTTTATTTACCTTAATTTGTATAACATATCAATGTCAAAACCATAAGGAAATTTGATCAATTGTAGGTCTAGTGGAGGCTTAATATTAGCAGGAATTGCATTGTAGATACTATTGAACCTAGTACAATAATCCTGAACTGACGCATTAGGAGCTCTTCTAATGGTATCATAGTCAGAAATTATTTGTAGAGGGTTTTTCTTTCTCTCCCATCTATCAATAAAAGATATATGAAAAGAAGCTAAGTTTGCAATGTGATTAGCAGGTAAAGGCTTGAACCATTTCTTAACATCACCTATTAATGTTTGGGCAAACAACCTCATTTGGACATTAGATTCATCAATCTCGTTCAACTCAAAACAGTCAGACATTTTGTTAAGATGATGTTGGGCAGTATACTGACCAATAGCATCAAACAAAAAGATTTTGCTTTGGTAATATTGGGGCATGGCATGGAGCTGTGATGGTAAGACCAAAGGTGCATATCTGTTTGCTATGGCTGAGATTTTGGCTTGACTAAGGGGCAAAGTGCTAGTGCTTGAGGAAGGGCTTGAAATGGATGGAGATGAACTAGATGAGGTTGATGAGTTTGGTGGGATAGGAAGCTGATGAACAACTGGTTTATGGGAATGAACTGTGGTGGATAATATAGGTGAGGTGGTAGTAAATGAAGGTGTATTTACAGTATTTGAAGATTGTGTAGAAATTTCAGAGGCAGCTGCAGTGAGGGAAACTAATTCAACTGATTGTTGAAGGCAAGCATCATCTATATGGCTTATCAATGTAGAGGTTAAAGCTTCTAGGCTGTCAGAATTATCCAACACAAGTTTATCTAAATATAGATGAATAGGAACCCTTTTTTGACTCAATGAATTGAATAAAATTAGGCTCTAACACAGTTTCACGAATTGCATTTTCTGACTTAGTTCTAAACAATGAGAGTTCAAATGAGAAATCAAATGGAATTTCCACTAAAGTTGATAATTCCTTGGGGAGTGAATTTTCTTTAACTAACTGGCTACTACTTTCTCGAGTTTCTACCTTTTTTGGTTTTCTTAAAGCACTGTCACGGTCATCAACTATTGTAGCAGGGTTTGGATCTACATTTTCCCTAACATAGTGGGTCTTTTTGGGATCCAAAATTTTAATTTTTTAATTGTTTTTGAAACTTTTTAACATCAACTCCTTAAAATGACCTTATGGGGCAATAGATGAAATGTAAGGTTTCCTTAAAGTTTTATTACACTAAGGATCGAAGTCCCTAGTATGGTAGCCAATATGTTACCTCTTCAATATTTCTCTAGAGTTGATGAGAATGAAATGATTAGAGGTAACCACAAACCTACTTTCGAGATTAGGATCTAGCATTCCCAATGCTCAGAGAGGGCTCTCTCTTTATGTTTTAACTTTGTTTAGTTAATTAATTTTATGCTAGATATGATTGTACTTGGGTTTTGATTTGGAATTGGTGGTGGAATCACTTTGTTAGATGAAAAGAGGGGTGTCTTTCGCCATTGGGCTATGGGGTCAAATATCAAGCAAACAGGAATGGATCAAGTTCTAAAAATAGTGTCTACAAGGCAAGATAAGAAAGTTACTTCAGATCTCAAGGCTGGATGGTGAAGTGGTTTTCAATTGGATCCAAAGAGACATTAAGGGTTCCTTAGGACGGATTATGAAGAAAGTGAAAGAGGTCAACTGGGATGGGAGAGAAATTAAGGATTCTTAGATCCTGATATCAGAAGAAAACCTAGAAATGATCAATCGTTCAAAATAGAGTGTACTTAAACGAATTCTGAGATAAATTTCCAGTTAATTCATTCAACTTTAGATAACTTTCAAGTTTGTGAAAAACATCAGAAAATAACAAATTTGACAAAGAAAATACTTCATTGTAATAACTGAACACATGAATCCTGTAATGCAGTCTCTTTATTACTTGGTCCAGCCTGTTGACTTGAAAAATTGGTACAATAACCCTTAGGTTTATGATCTAAATAACTCTACAAATGTATAGTAATCCACCCTCAATACTTTGAATTATGAAGTATTTATACAAAAATAATTTAAAAAATATCCCAAACTGTCTTGGGAATTAATCTAGGAGAAAGAAATATCTTCATGCAAGAAGATAGAGACAGATGTTCAACTGTTGTATGCTGTCCTTGTTTATTAGGTTGTGCTGTCTTTATGCTCTGATATTTTTCCTTTTATTCTCTACCTTGCTGTTGGTCTTTACGTTGAATGCTCTTCTTACTATGATATTTCAACTGATACACTTTTACCTGATACCCCTTCATTTGGTAGGCCTGTCATTATCCTTTTACTATTCTTTTTCACCCTTACTGTACATTTTTACATTTGACTATGTATTTTTACAGCAAGTCATTCAATTTCTCCCATGTTTCTGCATCTGGTAATTGGATATTCATCATCTTCCTATAAATTTCATCTGCCTCTGTGTACTTGGCAAAAGTGGGCTTATTCAAAAACAGGTGTTTTACCTCATGTTGGAGGTCAAACAAGTTCTCAAAATTCTGGCATAGGACCTTGCCACTAGACATCTGCTTCATAGATGAAGTATTTACTTGATCTCTAGACATTTCTGTAATTCTTCTATTGTAGTCCTCTTGTGGTATTAATTTTTCATTTATTATTAAGGGATTTGGCAAACCCTTTTGCCTCAAAACTTCAAATTTAACCATGAATCTGTTTATAGCTAGTTGCATGTTTGGCACTTATCTTCTAGGTTTAGCATTAAGTTTCTCTTGGTGAGGACCCTTTTCACTTCCACTATTGCACCTGTCCCGTTAGGTATCTCCAGCTCCTGTAATTCATACTTTTTTTTGGAGTTGAGTAAGTGAATGATCCTAGTGGCCTCCTTTGGCATGTCTCCCAGTTCTATTTTCACTCTTTGTATGGCTTCTGTAGTCCGCTTCACTAAGTCAATCTATTAAAAAATTACTTGAATGGATGGCAAAATATCATTGGCAAAGTCAATGATATTGGTCCATAATTGTTCCTTAGCCTGGCCAAGGGGTTCCTTCAAAGTCAATTCCTTCTCCAAGATTTTTATCCTCTCATTCATCCTGGTTTCTTTTTGCACTTCTTCTTTGTGCATAATTTGTGCAAGCTTATAGTCAGTCTCTAGACTGCTTAGCTTTTCCTTGAGCTTGTTCATTTCAGTGGTCTAAATGGACATACTTCCATTTCATTGACCAATCTACTAGCCCCATCACCTAGCTGAGCTGCTGTTGTTGACCTTGTTGCTGATGTAGACACTGTAGTAGCTGGCAGTGCTATAGCCATTGGAGCTATAGGAGCAAACGATAATGCCAAAGTTGAAGGTATTGTTGTAGTAATTGTTGGGATAATAGTGGCAGGGATAGTCTCCAGACTAACTTGTTTTAACTGTATCAAGTTATCTAACTCCTTTTCCATTTCCTTTAGTTGATCATTAAATTGTAGAACCAGGTCCATCATCTCCTCCTGGTGTGTTTGGCTCTCCGGGACCTATTCTGTTTGTGGGTGCTCTGAATTAGGAAGTTTCAGTTGTTCTTTAAGAGCTACAATGTCCTCATTCTTCTTCTTGGTCAATTTCTCAACAACCTTGATGTCATTGGGATCATGTCCCAACTCAATTACCAAGTCCTCCAATGACTTGATCCTATTGTCCTTGGCCTATGAAGAGGTCGTTTCCATTTTGTATTGAGTTGTAATGTTATCTAATGCACTCTATAGCTTATGTGCAACCATGGGCTTTCTTGTCAAGGTGGAGTAGATCATCTCTATTGCTTTCTTGTGGAATTCAATCTAGTCAGAACATCCGTCACCAACACCTCAAAGTCTATTTTTCTATAGTCAGTTGACGTCTTTGGCTACTGGATAGTTGGCTGCATGAAAGACACATGTATTTTTCCTGTTTTGATGTCAAAAGCTAACATCAACCTGCTTTGATTTGCTAGTGTGTGCTTGAAGTATTGAGCATATGTTTCAACCTTCAACTTCTCATTTCTCAACTTAATCTCCTTGTATCTGTCCTTGATATCCTTTTCTTTATTTGCTGGCCTGGTGAAGGAGGAAACCTTAAGACTGAGTTGTCTCTCAATCAGTTGAGTGTTAGATGTTGAGGGCTCCTGTGTTTCTCCTGAAGTTATAGTACCTTTGCTTCTTTCCACCATTGTATCAGTGTCAATTATTTCCACTGATTCAATGGTGTCCTCCTGTTCAGTTACAGGATTCAGCTTCGGCCTCTTCCTGTAACTGATCTCGAACTGCTCATTTGTGGATTCCGTAGTAGAATTGGAACCCTCGTCCCTATTTCTCTTTCGTTTTTCTCCTCATTTCCAGGAGTCTATAAAAAATGAGGAATATTCATTGGTTCTCCTAGTTCTAGAACCTGAAGGAAAGAACTTTCATCAATATGTCTTTCTACATTAATCAATGTATTTTCACCATCAGCTACTGTACTTTCCATGACAATTAGAGCATTTTCCAAACATTTTGATTGGTTAAAAAACCTCTTAATGTCTGGTTTGGGATGATGGATGAAAGGTCCCATCTTGACCTTGATCCTTAGTTTATTTATGACTCCATGAGGGTCATATTGCCACATAAAGCTGTTTTTGAACTTCATTTGTTGTAGAATCTTATTTGCCGCTAGTCCAGCTTCCCTGCTGTTACAAATGAAGGGGCCCAATTTATTTTTCATTTTGAATTAGGTTTTCTTCCTAACTGCTAGGAAGTTGACTTCATCAGAATTGATAATCTGCCTAAAATATTCTAGTGCAAATATCCTCATGGGGAGGTATTTGGGTAGTTTGTAAAGGTCAAGTTGGCATCCATAAATTCTTATCTCTGTGTGGTTATGGTACAGATACCAGTCTCCCACCTTATTGTTCTTGGCCAACTGTAACACCCTTTTGATCTCTTCGCTGATTCTAGGTTGAGGGCTACTGGTTAGCATATTCATGACTCAATGGACAAATGAATCAATGAAGTCCTTATAAGTTAAACTAGTGGAGTACTTTTGGATCAAGGGTGTCAAATAAATAATTGATATTTGATGTCCCTTGGTATCCAACTTCTAAATGCTGAAAGGGAATTTGCGTGATTGATAATACAAGAACATATGAAATAATACAGAAGAGTACTTGAATACTCTTTCAGTAGGCAATCTGGTGCGTTGTTCGTGCATCCTGTCTGCAATGTACTGAGAATAGTTGTAAATAACAACAGGAGGCTTGCTTGGGCTAAAGATGGAAAGGAAGGCTAGGACAACCTCATCTACATTCTCATCTGTGGTATATCCTAAGATGCAAGAGAGAACAATAATAATATGTCTTCCTATATTAGAAAAAATGGTGGCAGCATAAGGTGGACTATCTGTGTGAGTATGACATTCATCAATGATGAAAGTTTGGAAAAGTTGGGCTACTCTGGGAAGGTCTAACTTGGTATAAAGCTCTAGTAATTCTCCAATAGACAATGGGGTCTCATTAGGGCTTGGTTGGACCTGCAACATTTGGTTAATGGATTCTGTAGTGATGGTAAACAATACTTGATCGTTAGGGGTGACAATGGCTCTTTGGCTAGGAATGTAGAAATCATGAAAAAAGTGGATAATGTCTGGGAATGGTTGTACTTGTGGAAACAAATATTTGGGCAAATCAGACTCCCAAAGGTGGATTTCATCATTCTAGTTTAAGAATATGTCCTTACTCAAGCAGTGGAGCTTTAGAAGGTAGGCAGGGGAGGTTGTGTCCTTTATTTGGAAATCTATGTCTACTAATGCAAGGTGATCAATGTCCAGGTGAGGGATTTGCAGAGGCCTCACGTCCACAGAGGTTTGGGATGCCATAATTGGGTTTAGAGATATGAATTAGGATTGTAGTGGTTCTATAAGTGAGGTTTAGGAGTTCTAGTATAGTGAGAGGGTAATTACAGTTTGAAAATAGGATTTGGGGTGTATAGCAGGTTTCTTTTCAATTTAGGCATGTTTCTTTTAATTAATTAAATTAATTAACCTCTCAATGCAAACTGTACATTTTCAAATTCAGGGATCGTTCTAGTTTTCCCAAGAATACTTGGAAACCGATGGTTTGGTTCACATACTGGGTGCAATGGCGATCACAGAGGGTACATTGGCTTCTACTGTAAACTGGTTGCTTTAAATAGGTGTCCATAACTTCTTCAGGTGGAAGAGAGTGGTCAATTTGGTCGTAGAGGTCTCAGGGTGTCACAATGGATAAGTAACAGGTGCAGTGAAAAATGAGTGAAAAGAGTGAATTGGGGCTTTTCCGGCCTTTTAACGGGTAACGGTCACATTTTGGCGTGGAAATTATGAATGAACAGTGGGTAGTTTTCGGCTTTGGCGGGGAGGTGGTTTTCTGGGCCATCGCATTGCTTTTGGAGGGTGAGTAGTATTTTTCGTGAGAACGTGATCTCACCTAGTGCCACCACATAGCCAAAAAGTGCCTAGGGAAAACCGTGAATCTCGTGTGCTCTTGGACAATTATCAGCTAGATAATGAACCCGTGCGATATGGATGCACATCATCGGATCTGGGCGCAGGAGATTAGACGACTATCATGCAGTTAAGATGCACAAAGGGAATTGAGAAAGGGATTTGTGGGGTGCAAGGTTTAATTACACAGAAATGTAGTTAATTAACTAATAAGTTCGAGATTTTTAACATAAGCAACGGGTTTAATAATGTGGGACCATGGGTTATGTGGCGGGGGTTTTTAACCGCACCAAGTGTTGGTGGGTTAAAAGAGGTTTGTCAGGGAAATATGAAATGGGGGGTTTAATTAGATAAAGCAGGGCCATAAAAAATTAGGACAAAGGGATTTTTGTGGGTTTTGAAGGGAAATAGGGAAATTAAAAAGGTGGGGAAGTAATATTTGCAATGGGGAATGGGTTTCACACTAGGGAAAAGGGGTTTTGGGTAGGGGGCTGATTTTTGAAAGGTAATTGCTAGGGAATGTATGAAACCAAGGGGTAAGTTTCAAAATGACAGAAAAAAGGATTTATAAGTGATGAAGGGATAATGGGGAAATTAGCAAATAAGCATGTGGGGTATAGTGAAATGAGGGGAAATTAGTAAACAAGCTTGTGAACATATTTTCTTTCTCATAAAACCTCCTGCACATGAAACAAAGAATTAAGCATGATAAATGTGCTTTTGACTCATCAACCTTGTGCATTTGCAACCTTTCTTCTACTTACCCTTTATTTATCCTAACATTGTTTCTTCATTTTACTGAGTGCATTTGAGCTTGCTAACCCTTTATTTCCTTTTCTTTTGACAAACAAACTATCTAATTCTAACCTTATAACTTCCAATGGCTCATATTAAACTGATGAGCTCATTTTTATTCTCTACCTAACTACTGATCTACTAAGGTTAAATAGTTTGGCTAGATGCTTATTCTCTATCTATCAACACAAAATGTAAAGCATGAATAATTCAATATTAAGCTATTTGACCATCATGGATTGTGGCATTTCTGACAAGTTGCACACAACCTTATTGTGGGCATTATGATGCATGTGTTGTACTTGATGGCAACCCACTTGTAGCAGAACAACTCACTTGTATATGGTAACTAGATGAATCTACAGAAGAGATATCAGATGTGATAGAATGCATGGCAGTTGTGTTCACAGATGTGACAAAATGTAGGGCAGTTCAACGAATCAGTTCAGAAGTAATGTACAATGGCATTATGATACAGGGGTTGCCCTTGATGGCAACTCACTCAGATGATAGTTCACAGTGTAGCAGGTTAACAGCAAAGGATTACAAATCACACTCTAGAGATTGAAGAAAGAGAGTAGTTTAAGAAGTATATGCTAGTTCACCTTGTCCAAGCACCATATACATGTAGGTTAATAGAACAAAAGGAGCGCATATGTATACACACATTTTCACAGGAGGAAAAGAACGTACATGTTGGAAAACCAAGGTTTTGGTCCAAGATGTTTAGTCGAAGGTATTTTGGTCCAAGGTATTGATCCAAGGTATTTTCTCCTAGGTATTGACCCTAGGTATTTGGTCCAAGGTATTGGTCCTAAGTGGTTTTGGTCCAAGGTATTCAGAAAGGCCTAAAACTATATAAGGAGGAGAAGATCATTAGGCCAAGGTGTGCAAGTATTGAATATCTAATGAAGTGTTAGATCAAATATGCAGGTTATGGGTTTCTAATGCTTTGCTTGATCTGAACTAAGGATGCACCTATGTGGTTGATGATGATGGATGAGATCTAATGATGGATCAATATCATAATGAATTATCATTATCTTATTTGACAATGGATAGGCTAGATCTGATATCTAACGTACATTTTATCCTTTATATATGATGATCTTGGTATGTCTGAAGTCTGGAATTGTAGTGAAGTTATACGTAAGTATTTGCAGATCTATACGCTGGTTCACTTTGGTGAAGGTGTGTATACATGTTGGTTCGGCTCTTCCAAGTAGCGTATGCAAAAGAAAAGCTTGATGTTTAGGGATGATTGATCTATCAGATCAATACTGCTATTTTACTGCTATGTTATTGATATTTGTGAATGATGTCTTCTTAGATCTGAAAGAAGAATTGAATGTATAAGGAAATTGAGTCTGATTGAATGATTGATTAAGAAGGAAGGTTGATACTTCTTGCTATATGTTTAGAACTCTATAATATGACAATAGATCTTCAGAATGTCACTGATTGGTACAGTTTGTGCTTCAGAGGTTTTATGATTCAATATCTTTAGAGGTATATGCAGGTTGGACAAAAGGAAGTAGCATATACATGCATGTTTGATTCATTAAAGGAGCGTATACATTCTGACACATGCATTTTTAGGTTCCAATTTGTTCTGGTTGTTGATGCAGTGTTCTGGGTTCATATCTGTGTACTCATTTCGATGATCTATCTATTCTAGTTAATTTAATGAATTTGATTAAGTTTGAACGAATTTTTTGATTTAGTTGTGTCAGAGGTTCAAAGGCTTCAGTGATTTATTGTTTTAGTTATATCAGATATTGATGAAGTCTAAAAAGTTGCAAAGTTATGAGTTAACATTTGTAGATCTGTACGCTGGTTGGATTTAATAAACGCACGTATACACGTCAGTTCGACACATCAAAGTAGCGTATACAATATGAGATATGATGTTTGAAGTTGTAGTTGGTTCTGGTTGTTGATGCAGAGTTATGGGTTCTTCTTTGTGTTCTGGTGACTGCGTTCTAGTGAGAGTGGTCTGAATGTTTAGATTGATTGATTGTGATTTGCTTTAGTGATGATGGTTTTTCAATGATTGATTCAGTTGTGGTTGATTCATATATTTACGATTGATTTTCAGTGATTGGTTTATGCAGATGTATTTGATGGTTATGGTGATTGATTCTAAACTTCAATGTTGTTGATGGGTCCAGTATGAAAATTGGATGAAATGTGGCCTACATATAGTGTTGTTGTGTACCAGGAGTATCCAGTCTGAAAATTTATGAAACGTGGTCCCTGGAGGAAGAGAGAAGGTTGTAGCCTTAAGTAAGCTGGTGCCTACGTACTAGTAAACATATCGGCTAGTACAAGAGCTAGGGGGTTGTAGCTCCCTTTCAGTAGAAGCTGGAGAACGAGAGAAGGTTGTAACCTTCTGTAGGTAGAAGCCTGCGTACTGGCATGATTCTGCACCAGTACAATATTTTAAACAGATTTTCTTATTATTAAAAGAAGACAAAGATGACAACAGTAGGTGGTTTTTACCCACTTTAGGTTTCCACCTTAAATGTTGGTGTTCATTTGTGTTGCTTATGTGTGATGGTTTATTTTGTTATTACTGCACATGGTTAATATTTAATGTTTAATAATGTATTGATGCATTGATTAAAGATCAACATATGATGAATTAACTCAATCATAGGTTCACTAGATATACGTTAGTTGCCTTTAGAATAGTTGCATGCACACATGAGTTCCCTTCTGTGAAGTAGCGTATATAAATCTTATTATGGAAATGAAAAGTTATTGATTTGCAAATACTGATTCACCCCCCCTCTCAGTATTATTTCCAACAATTGGTATCAAAGAAAGTCCTTTGGCAGAAGCTTGATCGCTAAAAGGAGATAGGTAGAAACAATGGGAAAGAAGCTAAAGAAGAAAGCACCTCAAAAGAAGAAGGCATCCCAAAGGAACTATGATAGTGGGAGAGACGATTGGGGATTGTGTGGAACCAACTCTTTAGATTCAAAATCATCTCATAATGAAGATGAACAAGCAAAAGAACTATCAGGTATGAATTTGTTGTCCTCTGGTGATACATTTCTTTGCTCATTTGAAGATGATGAAAGTTACAGTGAAACAACTGAATTTGCTCTTATGGGTGAAAGAGAAAGATATCAAATAGAGGAAGAATTTTAAAAGCTCACATAAAAACTTAAAGATCAATAAGATCTATTGCACAAAAGGGAGTGTGCCTTCAAATAAGAAGCTACGAGACTAAAAGCTCAACAAGAGGAAGGAAACAAAGTAAGGAAGTAGTACAAGGAAAAGGAAGATCAATGTCAAAAGCTACAGGATGAAGTGACATCATTAAGAAATGAAGTAAACAAAAAGAGTACAACAATCAAGAAACTTAAAGATAAATCCAGCTACTATGAATGTCTTGAAGCTAAGATCCTCTCTCTAAAAGAAGATCTTGAAAAATCAAATAGGCAGAATGGAGAACTACTCCAAGCATTTGAAGAACAAGAAAACAAAGTTCTTGAATTAAGGCACAAAGTGGAAGAAGGAAGAAAAGCTGAAGAAATCATGAAGAGGTAGAATCTATAAAAGGAAGAGCAATATCGGGTTGAGGTAAATATCCTAAAAGGTAAATTAGAAGAAAAGGATAAACTTTTACAATTTGAAGATAGTACTAAGGTTTTGGATGATATTATTAGTAGTCAAAGGTACCCTACCATCAAATATGGTCTTGGTTTTCATGAATCTGTTGAAGGCGAATCTAGCTCACAAGGTGAGGCAAGGAACTCTAACGCAAAATCTGAAATGCTCAACAAGGAGATGAGAGGTCAACCTCATCAACAACCAAGGAAATAAATTCTTCAAAGAAAATATAGTCGGTTATTTCCTCTAATGAATAATATTGAATGTTTTATATGTCATAATTTTGGACACGTAGCAACGAGATGCAGAAGTAGAATGGTTCAAGACCATCACACAGAAATATCATCAACTTCCAGGTACTTTAAGGGATATTGTTTTTCTTGCAATATGTTTGGTCACAAAGCCATTGACTGCTATCGAAGGAATATGAAACATGTAAGATGTTATGCATGTAGCAAGTTTGGACATATAGCAAAGGATTGCAAGAGAAAATTTCGGGCACCATACCAAAAGGAGAAGACATGATCACACTCGAAGATATGGAAGAAGAAGGAATTACAGTAAAAAAATGTGGCATAACACAGTTTACAGACATGATAGACTCAAGGGAAGATGAAAGTGTGAAACTTCAATGTTCTAAATCTCATACGCAATTTTCATGAAGACAAGTCACATACACACATGCGATATAAGCTGCACAGTCACGTATAAGGTTGTTTGAAGAAAAATAAGTGGGACAGACTCAGGAAAAGGGGTTTGATCTGGTTCAGACAATTATCTACTCTGTTTAATGATGGTTACAATCTGCTAATGATGTGTGGAAATGTGTTAGTGCTTATAAGATGTTAAATTGTTGATGTATATATGATTGATGATGATGCCTTGATATTTCTTACTAATATATGCAATGATAAGATCTGATAGTGAACAGGTGGCATAGGTTCAGGGGGAGAATATGCTAGGCTTCTAATATTGCATTGTTGGCATTATGTTTAGAGGTCTTTCATACCAAATGATTCTTATCAATGGTGATGATGCTTATGTGGCTAAAGTGTTTTGATACATCATGCTATGGTGTGGTTATAAGTTTCCTATGACAACGATACTTGTATTGCTTGGGGTTACATAGCTGTTATTTAGATCAAATTTATGGATGATTATGTATGACTTTTTTATGATGCATACAGAACATATATGTTGCTTACATGGTGATCTTCATAAGGACAAGGAGAAGTATAAAGCCTGAGTACACAACTTCATTATTTGATGATGAGCCACTCATATCTTTTATGCTGGTGTCATCATGCCTTCAAAGATGCATAAAATTCATATGCAGATAATATATGTTATATGATAGTTGCTGATGATTATCATGGTCTTGTTTAGGTCTTTGGTCTTTGTTAAAAATGTCATGTATATTATTTGACGTAAAGGTCATGTAAACGCCCATGATGTAATATTTTGTCTCTGTCTGTTGTAATATTTTGATGAGTCCTTTTTGGTCATATGATGTAATTTTTACCCCCACTATGAATGGGAAGGATGATGTAATAATTGCTATATTTTAGTCATGTATAAAATTGGTATATCCCCACTTGGTTGGGTGGATGAGTAAAATTTGGTATATCCCCACTTGGTTGGGAGATTGATGTATGTATGAGTCATTGGTGATAGGAAGGTAAAACTCACATAGTTGAGTTATAAAGTCATGTTATTCTTTTGGAAAATATTTTTGCAGGCTCTGCATGTGCTCCGAGGGAGCATGGATGGTATAGTGCATCTCAACATGTACAAAGGGTGAGTTTAATCAGAAAATTTAGCATGTGCCTCGGGGGAGCATGATCAATTTTCATAGTAAGCTATTTAGATATGTACCGTTGATATCAAAGGGAGAGAATAACTTGGCCCACCCTTTAACCTTGATGTCAAAGGGGGAGAGTATTTTGGTGTTGCTTGTTATCTCTAGTAGTTTCTACAGCTCGTAGTAATCAACACCAACATGGTTTCCATCAAGTCCAAAGGGGGAGATTGTTGGCATTATGATGCATGTGTTGTACTTGATGGCAACCCACTTGTATATGGTAACTAGATGAATCTATAGAAGAGATATTAGATGGGACAGAATGCATGGCAGTTGTGATTACAGATGTGACAAAATGCAGGGCAGTTCAAAGGAAGCAGTTCAGAAGTAATGTATAATGGCATTATGATACAGGTGTTGATATTGATGGAAACTCACTTAAATGATAGTTCACAGTGCAACAGGTTAATAGCAAAGGATTACAGATCAGACTCCAGGGATTGAAGAAAGAGAGTAGTTTAAGAAGCATACATTGGTTCACCTTGTCCAAGCAGTGTATACATGCGGGTTAACAGAACAAAAGGAGCGTATATGTATACACAAACTTTCACAGGAGGAAAAGTGCGTACATGTTGGAAACCAATGTTTTGGTCCGAGATATTTAGTCAAAGTTATTGATCCAAGGTATTTGGCCTGAGGTATTGAACCTAGGTATTTGGTCCAAGGTATTGGTCCTAAGTGGTTTTTGTCCAAGGTATTGAGAAAGGCATAAAACTATATAAGGAGGAGAAGATCATTAGGCCAAAGTTGCAAGTATTGAATTTTTGTTGAAGTGTTAGATCAAATATGCAGGTTATGGGTTTCTGATATTTTGCTTGATCTGAACTAAGGATGCAACTATGTGGTTGATGATGATGGATGAGATCTAATGATGGATCAAGATCATAATGACTTATCATTATGTGATATGACAATAGATAGGCTATATCTGATTGCTAACGCACATTTTATCCTTTATATATGATGATTTGGGTATGTCTGAAGTCTGGAATTGCAGCGAAGTTACAAGTAAGTATTTGCATATCTATATGCTGGTTTACTTTGGTGAAGGTGCATATACACGTGGTTCAGCGCTTCCAAGTAGCATATAAAAAATAAAAGCTTGATGTTCAGGGATGACTGATCTATCATATTAATATTGTTGTTCTACTGCTATATTACCACTGTTTGTCAATGATGTCTTCTTAGATCTGAAAGAAGAACTGAATGTATAAGGAAATTGAGTCTGGTTGATTGATTGGTTGAGAAGGAAGGGTGATCCTTGTTGCTATTTGTTTATAACTCTGTAATATGACAGTAGATATTCAGAATGCCACTGATTTGTAGAGTTTGTGGTTCAAAGATTTTATGATTCAGTATCTTTAGACGTATACACAGGTTGGACAAAAGGAAGTAGCATATACATGCAAGTTTGCTTCATTAAAGGAGCGTATACATCCTTACACATACATTTTGAGGTTACAGTTTGTTCTGGGTTCATATCTGTGTACTTGTTACAGTGATCTATCTGTTCCAGTTGATTGGATGAATTTGATTAAGTTTGAATGAATGTTTTGATTCAGTTGTGTCAGAGGTTCAGAGGTGTGAGTGATTCATTGCTTCATTTATATAAGAGATTAATGAAGTATGAAAAGCTGCAAAGTTATGAGTTAATATTTACAGATCTGTACGTTGGTTGGATTTGATAAAAGCGAGTATACATGCTAGTTAGGCACATCAAAGTACTATATACATTATGAGATATGATGTTTGAAGTTGCAGTTGGTTCTGGTTGTTGATGTAGAGTTCTGGGTTCTACTTTGTGTTTTGGTGACTGCGTTCTAGTGACAGTGGTCTGAATGTTCAGATTGATTGATTGTGATTTGCTTCAGTGATGATGGGTTTTCAATGATTGATTCAGTTGTGGTTGATTCAGATATTGATTATTGAGTTTCAGTTATTAGTTGATGTAGATGTATTTGATGGTTATGGTGATTGATTCTAAGCTTCAATGTTGTTGATGGGTCCAGTATGAAAATTGGATGAAACGTGTCCTACATATAGTGTTGTTGTGTACAAGGAGTATCCAATCTGAAAATTTATGAAACGTGGTCCCTGGAGGAAGAGATAAGTTCGTAGCCTTCAGTAGGTCGGCGCCTACGTACTAGTAAACCTATTGGCTAGTACAAGAGCTAGGGGGTTGTAGCTCCCTTTCTGTAGAAGCTGGAGAACGAGAGAAGGTTGTAACCTTCTGCAGGTAGAAGCCTACGTACTTGTATGAGTCTGCACCAGTACAAGATTGTAAACAAATTTTCTTATATTAAAATAAGATAGAGATGACAGCATCAGGTGGTTTTCACCCACATTAGGCTCCCCCCTTAAATCTTTGTGTTCATGTGTGTTGCTTAAGTGTGATGGTTTATTCTGTTATTACTGCACATGGTTATTATTTAATGTTTAATAATGTATTGATGCACTGATTAAAGATCAATATATGATGAATTAACTGAATCGTAAGTTCACTGGATATATGATGGTTGCCTTGAGAATAGTTGTGTGAACATGCGAGTTCCCTTCTCTAAGCTATAGTATATAAATCTCATTATGGAAATGAAAAGTTATTGATTTGAAAATACTAATTCACCCTCCCTCTCAGTATTATTTCCAACAATTGGTATCAAAGCAGGTCCTTTGGCAGAAGCTTGATTTCTTAAAGGAGATCTGTAGAAACAATGGGCAAGAAGCTAAAGAAGAAATCACCTCAAAAGAAGAAGGCATCCCAAAGGAACTATGATAGTGGGAGAGATGATTGGGAATTATGTGGAAGAAACTCTTTAGATTCAGAATCATCTCAGAATGAAGAGGAACAAGCAGAAGAACTATCAGGTATGAATTTGTTGTCATCCGGTGATACATTTCTCTATTCATTTGAAGATGATGAAAGTTACAGTGAAACAACTGAATTTTCTCTTATGGGTGAAAGAGAAAGCTATCGAATAGACACAGAATTTAAAAAGCTCACAGACAAAATTTGAGATCAACAAGATCTATTGCACAAAAGGGAGTGTGCCTTTAGAGAAGAAGCTACCAGACTAAAAGCTCAACTAGAGGAAGGAAACAAAGTACGGAAGCAGTACAAGGAAAAGGAATATCTATGTCAAAATCTACAAGATGAAGTGACATCATTAAGAAATGAAGTAAAAAAAGAGAGTACATCAATCAAGAAACTTAAAGATAGATCCAGTTATTATGAAAGCATTGAAGCTAAGATCCTCTCTCTAAAAGAATATCTTGAAAAATCAAATAGGCAGAATGAAGAACTACTCCAAGCATTTGAAGAACAAGAAAACGAAGTTCTCGAATTAAGGCAAAAAGTGGAAGAAGGAAGAAAAGCTGAAGATATCATGAAGAAGCAGAATCTTGAAAAGGAAGTGTAATATCAGGTTGAGGTAAATATCCTAAAAGGTAAATTAGAAGGAAGAAAAGTTGAAGTTATCATGAAGAAGTAGAATCTTGAAAAGGAAGAGTAATATCAGGTTGAGGTAAATATCCTAAAAGGTAAATTAGAAGAAAAGGATAAGCTTTTACGATTTCAAGATAGTACTAAGATTTTGGATGATATTGTTAGTAGTCAAAGGTCTCCTACCATCAAATATGGTCTTGGTTTTCATGAATCTATTGTGGGGGAATCTAGCTCACAAGGTGAGACAAGGAACTCTAATGCAAAATCTGAAATGCTTAACAAGGAGATGAGAGGTCAACCCCATCAACAACCAAGGAAAGAAATTATTCAAAGGAAATATAGTCAGTTATTTCCTCCAATGAATAATGTTCAATGTTTTATATGTCATAATTTTGTACATGTTGTAGTGAGATGCAGAAGTAGAATGGTTGAATACCATCACACAGAAATATCATCATCTTCTAGGTACTTTAAGGGATATTTCTTTTCTTTCAGTATTTTTGGTCACAAAGCCATTGACTGCTACCGAAGTAATATGAAACATGTAAGATGTTATGAATGTAACAAGTTTGGACATATAACAAAGGATTGCAAGAGAAAATTTCAGGCACCATACCAAAAGGAGAGAACATCATCACACTCGAAGATATGGAATAAGAAGGAATTATAGTCAGAAAGATGTGGCATAGCACAATGTACAGACATAAGAGACTCAGGGGAAGCTGAAAGTGTGAAACTTCAATGCTCTAAATCTCATACACACTTTTCATGAAGACAAGTTGTGTATATACGTGAGATATAAGCTGCACAATTGTGTATAGGTTGGTTTGAATAAAAAGAAGTGGGATAGACTCAGGAAAAGGGGTCTGATATGGTTCAGACAATTATCAACTTTGTTTAATGATGGTTACAATCTGCTGATGATGTGTGGAAATGTGTTAGTGCTCATAAGTTGTTAAAACTTTGATGTATATCTGATTGATGATGATGCCTTTATATTTCTTACTGATATATGCAATGATCACATCTGACAGTGAACAGGTGGCATAGGTTTAGGGGGAGAATATGCTAGGCTTCTAATATTTCATTGTTGGCATTATGTTTAGAAGCCTTTGGTACTAAATGATTCTTATCAATGGTGATGATGCTTATGTGGCTGAAGTGTTTTGATACATCATGCTATGGTATGGTTATAAGTTGCCTATGATAATGATACTTGTATTGCTTAGGGTTACATAGCTATTATTCAGATCATATTTATGGATGACTGTGGATGACTTTTTGATGATGCATACAGTACATATATGTTGCTTACATGGTGATCTTCATAAGGACAAGGAGAAGTACAAAGCTTGAGTGCAAAACTTCATTATTTGATGATGAGCCACTCATTTCTTTTATGCTGGTGTCATCATGCCTTCAAATATGCATAAAATTCATATGGTGCAGATCATATATGGTATATGACAGTTGCTGATGAATATCATGGTCTTGTTTAGGTATTTGTTCTTTGTTAAAAATGTCATGTATATCATTTGATGCAAAGGTCATGTAGAGGCCCATGATGTAAGAATTTGTCTCTGTCTACCATAGTATTTTGATGAGTCCTTTTTGGTCATATGATGCAATTTGTACGCCCACTATGCATGGGAAGGATGATGTAATAATTGCGATATTTTAGTCAGGTATAAAATTGGTATATCCCCACTTGGTTGGGTGGATGAGTCAAATTTGGTATATCCCCACTTGGTCGGGTGGATGAATCAAATTTGGTATACCCCCACTTGGTTTGGAGATTTATTTATGTATGAGTCACTGGTGATAAGAACGTCAAAAGCACATAGTTGAGTTATAAAGTCATGTTATTCTTTTGGAAAATATTTTTACAGGCTCTGCATGTGCTCCGAGGGAGCGTGGATGGTATAGTGCCTCTCAACATGTACAAAGGGGGAGTTTAATTAGAAGATTCAACATGTGCCCAAGGGGAGCATGATCAATGTTCATATTTAGCTATTTAGATATGTACCCTTGATATCAAAGGGGGAGAGTATTTTGGTGTTGCTTGTTATCTCTAACAATTTCTACAGCTTGCAGTAATCAACACCAACATGGTTGCCATCAAGTCCAAAGGGGGAGATTGTTGGCATTATGATGCATGTGTTGTACTTGATGGCAACCCACTTGTAGCAAAACAACTCACTTGTATATGGTAACTAGATGAATCTATAGAAGAGATATCAGATGTGATAGAATGCATGGCAGTTGTGTTTACAGATGTGACAAAATGCAAGGTAGTTCAAAGGAATCATTTCATAAGTAATGTACAATGGAATTATGATACATGTGTTTCACTTGATGGCAACTCACTCAGATGATAGTTCACAGTGCAGCAGGTTAACAGCAAAGGATTACATATTAGACTCTAGAGATTGAAGAAAGAGAGTAGTTTAAGAAGTATACGCTGGTTCACATTGTCCAAGCAGCATATACACGCGAGTTAACAAAAAAAATGGAGCGTATACGTATACACGCACTTTCACAGGAAGGAAAAGCACGCATGTTGGAAAACCGAGGTTTTGGTCTGAGATATTTAGTCCAACGTATTTTGGTCCAAGGTATTGATCCAAGGTGTTTGGTTCGATGTATTGACCCTTGGTATTTGGTCCTAAGTGGTTTGGGTCCAAGGTATTGAGAAAGGCCTAAAACTATATAAGTAGGAGAAGATCATTAGGCCAAAGTGTGCAAGTATTGAATATCTGATGAAGTGTTAGATCAAATATGCAGGTTATGGGTTTCTAATGCTTTGCTTGATTTGAACTAAAGATGCACCTTTGTGGTTGATGATGATGGATGGGATATAATGATGGATCAAGATCATAATGACTTATCATTATGTGATCTAACAATGGATAAGTTAGATCTGATTGCTAATGCACGTTTTATCCTTTATATATGATGATCTGGGTATGTCTGAAGTTTGGAATTGTAGCGAAGTTATAAGTAAGTATTTTCAAATCTATACGATGGTTCACTTTGGTGAAGGTGCGTATACACGCTGGTTCAGTTTGTCCAAGTAGCATATGCAAAAGAAAAGCTTGATGTTCAGGGATGACTGATCTATCAGATTAATATTGTTGTTTTACTGCTATATTACTTTTGTCTGTCAATGATGTCTTCTTAGATTTGAAACAAGAACTGAGTGTATAAGGAAATTGAGTCTGATTGATTGATTGCTTGAGAAGGAAGGGTGATCCTTGTTGCTATCTGTTTAGAACTCTGTAATATGATAGTAGATCTTCAGAATGTCACTGATTGGTATAGTTTGAGGTTCATAGATTTTATGATTTAGTATCTTTAGAGGTATACGTAGGTTGGACAAAAGGAAGTAGCATATACACACAGGTTTGCTTCATTAAGGGAGCGTATACATTCTGACACATACATTTTTAGGTTACATTTTATTTTTGTTGTTGATGTAGTGTTCTGGGTTCATATCTATGTATTGGTTACGATGATCTGTCTGTTCCAGTTAATTAGATGAATCTTATTAAGTTTGAATGAATATTTTGATTTAGTTGTGTCAGAGGTATAGAGGTGTCAGTGATTTACTGTTTTAATTATATCAAATATTGATGAAGTCTAAAAAGCTGCAAAGTTATGAGTTAATATTTGCAAATCTCTACACTGGTTGGATTTGATAAAAGCGTGTATACATGCCGGTTCAGCACATCAAAGTAGCATATACATTATGAAATATGATGTTTGAAGTTGCAGTTGGTTCTGGTTGTTGATGCAGAGTTCTGGGTTCTGCTTTGTGTTCTGGTGATTGCGTTCTAGTGACAGTGGTATGAATGTTCATATTGATTGGTTTTGATTTGCTTCAATGATGATGGGTGCTCAATGACTGATTTAGTTGTGGTTGATTTAGATATTGATGATTGAGTTTCAGTTATTGGTTGATGTAGATGTATTTGATGGCTATGGTGACTGATTCTAAGCTTCAATGTTGTTGATGGGTCCAGTATGAAAATTGGATGAAACGTTGCCTATGTATAGTGTTGTTGTGTACCAAGATTATCCAGTCTGAAAATTTATGAAACGTGATCCCTAGATGAAGAGAAAGGTTCATAGCCTTCAGTAGGCTGGCGCGTACATACTAGTAAACCTATCGGCTAGTAATAGAGCTAGGGGGTTGTAGCTTTCTTCCAGTAGAAGCTGGAGAATGAGAGAAGGTTGTAACCTTCTGTAGGTAGAAGCCTGCGTACTGGTATGAGTCTGCACCAGTACAAGATTGTAAATAGATTTTTTTATTATTAAAATAAGACAGAGATGACAACAATAGGTGGTTTTCACCCACATTGGGTTTCCACCTTAAATCTTGGTGTTCATATGTGTTGCTTATGCGTGATGGTTTATTTTGTTATTACTACACATGGTTACCATTTAATGTTCAATAATGTATTGTTTCACTGATTAAAGATCAACATATGATGAATTAACTGAATCAGAAGTTCACTAGATATACAATGGTTCCCTTAAGAACAGTTGTGTGCACATGCAAGTTCCCTTATTTGAAGTAGTGTATATAAATCTGATTATGGAAATGAAAAGTTATTGATTTGCAAACACTGATTCATGCCCCCTCTGAGTATTGTTTCTGGCAATTGGTATCAGAGCAGGTCCTTTGGTAGAAGCTTGATCACTTAAAGGAAATCCATAGCAATAATGGGAAAGAAGCTAAAGACGAAAGCACCTCAAAAGAATAAGGCATCCCAAAGGAACTTTGACAGTGGGAGTGATGATTGGGGATTATGTGGAAGTAACTCTTTAGATTTAGAATCACCTCAGAATGAAGATGAACATGCAAAAGAACTATCAGGTATGAATTTTTTGTCCTTTGGTGATACATTTCTCCGTTCATTTGAAGATGATGAAAGTGACAGTGAAACAATTGAATTTGCTCTTATGGGTGAAAGAGAAAGATATAAAATAGAGGCAGAATTTAAAAAGCTCATAGACAAAATTAGAGATCAACAATATGTACTGGACAAAAGGGAGTGTGCCTTCAAAGAAGAAGCTACCAGACTAAAAGCTCAGCTAGAGGAAGGAAACAAAGTATGGAAGTAGTACAAGGAAAAGGAAGATCAATGTCAAAAGTTGCAGGATGAAGTGACATCACTAACAAATGAAGTAAACGAAAAGAGTACAACAATAAAGAAACTTAAAGATAGATCCAGTTACTATGAAAGTCTTGAACATAAGATCCTTTCTCTAAAATAATATCTTGACAAATCAAATAGGAAGAATGAAGAACTACTCCAAGCATTTGAAGAACAAGAAAACAAAGTTCTCGAATTAAGGCAACAACTGGAAGAAGGAAGAAACGTTGAATAAATCCTGAAGAAGAAGAATCTTGAAAAGGAAGAGCAATATTAGGTTGAGGTAAATATCCTCAAAGGTAAATTAGAAGAAAAGGTTAAACTTTTACGATTTCAAGATAGTACTAAGATTTTGGATGATATTATTAGTAGTCAAAGGTCTCCTACTATCAAATATGGTCTTGGTTTTCATGAATCTGTTGTAGGTGAATCTAGCTCACAAGGTGAGGCAAGGAACTCTAATGAAAAATATGAAATTCTCAACAAGGAGATGAGAGGTCAACCCCATCAACAACCAAGGAAAGAAATTCTTCAAAGAAAATATAGTCGGTTATTTCCTAAAATGAATAATGTTGAATGTTTTATATGTCATAATTTTGGACATGTTGCAGCGAGATGTAGAAGTAGAATGGTTGAAGACCATCACACAGAAATATCATCAGCTTCTAGGTACTTTAAGGGATATTTCTCTTCTTGCAATATGTTTAGTCACAAATTCATTGAGTACTATCAAAGGAATATGAAACATGTAAGATGTTATGCATGTAACAAGTTTGGAAATATAACAAAGTATTGCAGGAGAAAACTTCGGCCACCATGCCAAAAGGAGAAAACATCATCACACTCGAAGATATGGAAGAATAAGGAAGTACATACAAAAAGATCTGGCATAGCACAGTGTACAGACATAACAGACTCAGGGGAAGCTGAAAGTGTGAAACTTCAGTGTTCTAAATCTCATATGGTATTTTCGTAAGACATGTCATGTACATGCATGAGATATAAGCTGCACAGTCGTGTATATGTTGGTTTGAAGAAAAACAAGTGGGACAGACTCAAGAAAAGGGGTTTGATGTATATCAGATTAATGATGATTGATATTTCCTACTGATATATGCAATGATAAGATCTGACAGTGAACAAGTGGCACAAGTTCAGGGGGAGAATATGCTAGGCTTCTGATATTGCATTTTTGGCATTATGTTTAGAAATATTTGGTACCAAATGATTCTTATCAATGGTGATGATGTTTATGTGGATAAAGTGTTTTGATACATCATGCTATGGTGTGGTTATAAGTTGCCTATGATAACGATACTTGTAATGCTTGGGGTTACATATTTTTTATTCATATCAGATTTATGGATGATTGTTGATGACTTTCTGATGATGCAAACGATACATATATGTTGCTTACATGGTGATCTTCATAAGGACAAGGAGAAGTACAAAGATTGAGTACACAAATTCATTATTTGATGATGAGCCACTCATTTATTTTATGCTAGTGTCATCATGCCTTCAAAGATGCATAAAATTCATATGGTGCAGATCATATATGGTATATGATAGTTGTTGATGACTATCATGGTCTTGTTTAGGTCTTTGGTCTTTGTTAAAAATGTCATGTATATCATTTGATGTAAAGGTCATGTAAAGGCCAATGATGTAATAATTTGTCTCTGTCTGTCATAGTATTTTGATGAGTCCTTTTTGGTCATATGATGTAATTTGTACCCCCACTCTGCATGGGAATGATGCTGTAATAATTTCTATATTTCAGTCATGTATAAAATTGGTATATCCCCACTTTGTTGGGTGGATGAGTCAAATTTGGTATATCCCCACTTGGTTGGGATATTGATGTATGTATGATTCATTGGTGATAGGAAGGTCAAACTCACATAGTTGAGTTATAAAGTCATGTTATTCTTTTGGAAAATATTTTTGCAGATTCTGCATGTGCTCTGGGGGAGCATGGATGGTATAGTGCATCTCAACATGTACGAACGAGGAGTTTAATCAGGAAATTCAGCATATGCCCAAGGGGAGCATGATCAATGTTCATATGTAGCTATTTAGATATGTACCCTTGATAACAGAGGGCGAGAATAACTTGGCCCACCCTTGTCCCTTGATGTCAAAGGGGGAGAGTATTTTGGTGTTGCTTGTTATCTCTAACAGTTTCTACAGCTTGCAGTAATCAACGCCAACATCGTTGCCATCAAGTCCAAAGGGGGATATTGTTGGCATTATGATGCAAGTGTTGTAATTGAAGGCAACCCACTTGTAGCAGAACAACTCACTTGTATATGGTAACTAGATGAATGTACAGAAGAGATATTAGATGTGACAGAATGCATGGCAGTTGTGTTTACAGATGTGACAAAATGCAGGGCAGTTCAAAGGAATCAGCTCAGAAGTAATGTACAATGGCGTTATGATACAGGTGTTGCCCTTGATGGAAACTCACTCAAATGATAGTTCATAGTACAACAGGTTAACAACAAAGGATTACAGATTACACTCTAGAGATTGAAGAAAGAGAGTAGTTTAAGAAGTATATGCTAGTTCACCTTGTCCAAGCAGCGTATACACGTGGGTTAACAAAACCAAAGGAGCATATACGTATACACACACTTTCACGGGAGGCAAAGTGCATACTTGTTGGAAAACCAAGGTTTTGGTCCAAGATATTTAGTCCAAGGTATTTGGTCCAAGGTCTTGATCCAAGGTATTTGGTTCGAGGTATTGACCCTAGGTATTTGGTCCAAGGAATTGGTCCTAAGTGGTTTTGGTCCAAGGTATTGAGAAAGGCCTAAAAATATATAAGTAGGAGAAGATCATCAAGCCATAGTGTGCAAGTATTGAATATCTGATGAAGTGTTAGATCAAATATGTAGGTTATGGGTTTCTGATGCTTTGCTTGATCTGAACTAAGGATGCACCTATGTGGTTGATGATGATGGATGAGATCTAATGATGGATCAAGATCATAATGACTTATCATTATGTGATATGACAATGGATATGATAGATCTGATTGCTAGTGCACATTTTATCGTTTATATATGATGATCTAGGTATGTCTAAAGTCTGGAATTGCAGCAAAGTTATAAGTAAGTATTTGCAGATCTATACGCTAGTTCACTTTGGTGAAGGTGCATATACAAGCTAGTTCAACGCTTCCAAGTAGCGTATGCAAAAGAAAAGCTTGATGTTCAGGGATGACTGATCTATCATATCAATACTGCTATTTTACTGCTATATTACTGTTGTTTGTCAATGATTTCTTCTTAGATTTGAAAGAAGAACTCAATGTATAAGGAAATTGAGTCTAACTGATTGATTGATTGAGAAGGAAGGGTGATTTTTGTTTCTATCTATTTAGAACTCTATAATATGACAGTAGATCTTCAGAATGTCACTGATTGGTATAGTTTGTGGTTTAGAGGTATATGTAGGTTGGACAAAAGGAAGTAGCGTATACACGCAGCTTTACTTCAATAAAGGAGTGTATAGATTTTGACACATACATTTTGAGGTTACTGTTTGTTCTGGTTGTTGGTGCAGTGTTATTGGTTCATATATGTGTACTGGTTATGGTGATTTGTCTGTTCTAGTTGATTGGATGAATTTGATTAAGTTTGAATGAATGTTTTGATTCAGTTGTGTCAGAGGTTCAGAGGTGTTAGTGATTGATTGTTTTAGTTATATCAGATACTGATGAAGTCTAAAAAGCTACAAAGTTATGAGTTAATATTTGCAGATTTGTACGCTGGTTGGATTTGATAAAGGTACGTATACATACTGGTTTGGCACATCAAAGTGGTGTATACATTATGAGATATGATGTTTGAAGTTGTAGTTGGTTTTGGTTGTTGATGCAGAGTTCTAGGTTCTGCTTTGTGTTTTGGTGACTATGTTCTAGTGATAGTGGTCTGAATGTTCAGATTGATTGATTGTGATTTGCTTCAGTGATGATGTGTTTTCAATGATTGATTCAGTGGTGGTTGATTTAGATATTGATGATTGAGTTTCAGTGATTGGTTGACGTAGATGTATTTGATGCTTATGGTGATTGATTCTAAGCTTCAATGTTGTTGATGGGTCCAATATGAAAATTGGATGAAACATGGCCTACATATAGCGTTGTTGTGTACCCGAAGTATCCAGTCTAAAAATTTATGAAATGTGGTCCTTGGAGGAAGAGAGAAGGTCGTAGTCTTCAGTAGGCCGGTGCCTACGTACTAGTAAACATATCGGCTAGTACAAGAGCTAGGGGGTTGTAGCTCCCTTCCAGTAGAAGCTGGAGAATGAGAGAAGGTTGTAACCTTCTACAGATAGAAGCTTGCATACTGGTATGAGTCTGCACGAGTACAAGATTGCGAACAAATTTTCTTATTATTAAAATAAGACAGAGACGACAGTACTATGTGGTTTTCACCCACATTGTTTTCCACCTTAAATCTTGGTGTTCATGTGTGTTGCTTATGTGTGATGGTTTATTTTGTTATTACTGCACATGGTTATTGTTTAGTGTTTAATAATGTATTGATGCACTGATTAAAGATCAACATATCATGAATTAATTGAATCATAAGTTCACTGAATATACGCTGGTTGCCTTAAGAACAGTTGTGTGAACATGCAAGTTCCCTTCTCTGAAGTAGCGTATATAAATATGATTATGGAAATGAAAAGTTATTGATTTGCAAATACTAATTCACCCCCCATCTCAGTATTATTTCCAACACTTATTTTAAAAAGTAAAGTAAAAAATAGTGGCATTTGAATTTGCACACTTTCATGATCTAGTTTATTTCTTTTTGGGGTTCATATTTTCACTTTTTTTATCTTTTCTATTTCTTTTTGTCCTTTCATTATTCTTTTAGGACATACCCTCTTTACATTTTTTTTGAATTTTTTAATATGGAAAACATTTTGTAGAAAGAAAAAGTATGTACAATATTACAAGACTAACCATAGCCAATTCAAAATTATGAATCATATTATTATAGAACCCTGACAAGATACTTTGGCTAAAAGTTTAGAAAAGTTAGTGGATAGATTAGAAATTATGGAAAGAAAACCACAATGGGTAATCAACAACAAGGCCCTCAAATAAGAAATCCAAACTTTAGGAAGAATTCCAACATTGGGAAACCTGGAGAAGGGCCACCTGATCAATAGATTAGACCACCTTTCCAAGAAAACTATGCTGAAAGTTGTCATCAAAATGAAGAATATCAAGACATTCAGATTAACTTAATGGGAATAAATGATGGTAACACTATTTTTCTTACCTAAGAATAATAGGAATTATGCATGTTACAACAATTACAGTTACAATTTGGAGAGTCCATTCATTATAAACAAAGTTATGAATTTTCCATTAATGAAGTTGTAGGAATTTACAGGGTAAGTTCCTCAGACAGAACACCAAAGAACACCGCTCACAACCAGATCGCAGATCAATACACCAGTATTTTTGACGTGGTTAAAACCCTCAAAGAGGGAAACAGTCCACGACCTGAGCCTACGCGGCCACTTCAGGCAATTTATTAATAAAAGAATGAAAATTTACATAAGCTTCTCTCATAGACGGATTACCCTAGAAATGACCCTCCATGCGCTTTAAATATAAATCATGGACCAATTGGGTGTTAAGCCACGGATCAAGTGTCAGTAATACCGAGGAGAGAATGAACCGTTGGATCACTACATATCGTGACCGTCAGATTGTAAGTTACAAAATGTACAAGGTAAAGAAACACACTTTACCTAACTCTATACCTAACTCTATACTAGACCAAGTTGTACTTAACTATTTCCTATGTGTCGGAATATCCTAACATAAGTTCATAAGCAATATAACCTTAGAGTAGGAAAAACAATAAACCCCTACTAATAAAATTGTCCAAACTCAAACCAATAAAATAGTGGGAGCTCCTGCAACCAAAGTGCTAAAAATTATCTCAAGAGAAACCCAAAAAAATGTCACTCCAAAGATTGCAGCCAATCCAAAAATTGTAGACATTATAGATACTGCTCTAAAAAATTCAGCTGATATTCAAATTTAGGTGCCGTTAAAACTTCAAAAAATGTCCAAAAATCAACTGATACTCAAGCTTCAAATGCTAAACTTCTTCCTAAACTATTCCAAATCAAAGAATTGAAAATAGTAAAATAGTAGACACCCAAACAGAAACTAAATTATCAACTGAAGATAAGAATGAAAAGATTACAAAAACTCCAATTTCCAAGGAGGAATTCATCCAATTAGGCAAAATGCATACTCCATTTAATATCCAAACTGAAATTGCCAAATTGAAAATATCATTTCCTTTAACAGAATTGATAAAAATTGATTCCTACAAAGCCCAGATCACTGAAACACTGAATATAGATGAAGCAGAAGACTCTGTCAATCGAAATGATGACCAACCAGAATTAATATTTGGTCCTAAGGTAAATGGAAAACAAAAACAAAGTGGTGTTCTTCCATTCTACATTAGCTTGACTATTCATGATCAAATCTTACACAATGCTATGTTAGATTCATTAGCATCTCACAATTTAATGCCTAAAGAAATCATGGAAACATTGGATTTAGATATAACCAGACCATACAAAGATTTTTTCTCTTTTGATTCTAGTAAGTTAAATGCCTAGGCCTAATAAAAGACTTGTGTGTCACTCTAGTTCAATACCCAGGTAACTTGAGTATTGTCATGGATATTGTAGTTGTTGATATCCCTCCAAGGTATGGAATGCTATTATCTAACTCATGGGGAGAAAAATTGCATGGATATCTACATTTAGACATGTCTTATGCCACAATTTCAGTATTTGGTCAACCCAAAAATCTTTATAGAGAAACTTTAATGAAATACATGGTCAGTAGTACATATAAACCACATAACTATCCTATTTATTATGTACATTTTGATATGGATTCTTTCATTTTATGTAATTTAGACATTGAAAAAGACAATAACATGGTTGTCAAACAAGAACATAAAGAACCTGACAGTGATAATATATTTCATGAATCTAGGTGGCACCTAGACTTTGATGGTTCAGTCAACACATTAGGAATAGGTGCAGGAGTTTGGATTTATAATATGGAAAATAATCATTTTGAAGGTCATGCCTTTAGACTAAACTTTAAATTCACAAACAACATGGCAGAGTACGGAATTTTAATCTTAGGATTGCAAATTGTAAGAAATCTTGGAGCCAAGAGAGTTTCTATCATGGGAGACTCTGAATTGATCATAAAACAAATTGGAGGAGATTATTCTGTGAATAATCCTAGACTTAGCCAATATAGATAAACTATTCTAGATTTGATTAACGAACTTCCTGAAATTTATTTTGCTACTATTCATAGGAAACAAAACATGCAAGCTCACAATTTGGTCACTTTTGCTAGCACTTGCAGATTGCCTTTTTAGCCCAATCACCAGTACACTACAGAGGTAAGACACATGCCTGTTATACCTTATAATTTGACATATTGGAAGATTTTTTCACAAGATTCTCAAATCTATGATTTTATGAATGTCTGGGGGGAATTCCAAAACTGTAACATAGATACTGAATATACAGTAGATGACATCATAGATAATGAGATAGATATAAATGCTATAGATGTAAATAAACCAACTAAATTCACTAAAGTAGAAACGGATAAATTAGAAAAAGTAGAAATAGAAGAATTAGTTAATGATGATTCTGAGATTTTAAACCTTAAAAATAACTTTTTGCCTAAGGGATTAGTTCCATTATAAGATTTGTTTGATTCAAACGATATAACTAGAAAACCAAGAATGGAGCCTTTAAGATCAGACATAGAAGAATGCAACCTAGGAACTGAAGAAAAACCCAAGCTTATTAAATTATCCAAAGCATTACCTCCAGCTGAAAAGATTAAATACATAAGTTTGTTTAAAGAATTTCCAGATTTCTTTGCCTGGAGTTATGAATACCTCAAGTCTTATAACACCAGCATTATTCAACATAAAATAACCGTCAAAGAAGATCATAAACCCTTTAAACAAAAGCTTGGGAGGACTAATCCAGTTCTTATGCCATTGATAGAAAAGGAAGTAAAAAGGATGTATGAGGCACAAATCATAGCACCTATTAGATATTTAGATTTGGTCTTTAATTTAGTCACCACTAGAAAGAAAATAGGGGAAATTAGACTCTGTGTTGATTTCAGAAACTTGAACAAAGTATCACTAAAGGATAACTATCCCCTCCCTAAAATGGACCACATTATTTAGAGGGTAGTAGGCTCATCCAAAATTTCATTACTTGATGGATTCTTTGGATACAACCAAATCTTAGTTCAACCAGAGGATCAATCAAAGACTGCATTTACCATTCCCTGGGGTACTTTCATGTGTTTGAAGATGCCCTTTGGATTGATGAATGTTGGAGCAACATTCCAAAGAGAAATGGACAGAGCTTTTACAAAATAAATCCATAACTTTTTGGTTGTTTACCAAGATGATATCACAACATTTTCCAAATTAGATAATGAAGATCTAGATCACCTAAGAATAGTATTCATAAAATGCATAAAATTTAGCATATCCTTAAATCTTAAAAAGGCACTCTTTGGGCTAGAAGAAGGTACACTCTTAGGACACATAATTTCAAAAGAGGGCATTAGAACTGATCCATCTAGAATAGAAGAAATCGTAAACATCAGTCAGCCTAGGAACATTAAAGAATTGCAATCATTCTTAGGTAAAATAAAATTTCTTAAAAGACTCATTTCTAACTTAGCAAAACTAATAAGAGAATTGAATAACATGTTAAAGAAAGATTCAACACTTAAGTGGATAGTAGAGGCTAAGCATTCTTTTGAGGTAGTCAAAGAAGCCCTTACTAAAACACCTGTCCTCATAAGTCCTGATTTAAAAAGAGATTTTATAATTTTTTATTTTGCTTCAGAACATACTATTGCAGAAGTCTTGTTGCAAAAGAATGATCAAAGTTATGAGCAGCCTATTGCATTCTTCAACAAATCTTTGAGAGATGCTACACTAAAGTATAATATAATGGAAAAACAAGCTCTTGCTTTAGTAAAAGCCATAAAGGATTTTAGAGTGTACATTTTATACTCACACATCATTGCGTATGTTCCAAATTCAGTAGTAAAGTACATTCTAACACAGAATGGGCCTGAGGGAAACAAAGGAAAATGGATTGCCACTATTTTGGAATATGATATTGAAATAAAGCCAAAAAAACTAATCAAAGGACAAGGTTTAGCTAAACTCATGGTTGAATTGAACTGTCAGGCCTTAGATATAAATTTCATTGGTGCTTTAGATGATCAGGAAGAGATGGTGACTCCACAAATCAGTGAAGCTTTTTTAGATTCACCTTGGTATACAGATATCATATTTGTTTTACTAAATTTACAAGCTCCTCCTTGTTTATCCAGAACTAAAGGTATATTCTTGAAAATGAAATCAATCAAATATTGTATCATAGACAATGCTTTATTTTGGAAAGATAATGGTGGCATTTTGTTAAATTGTTTATTAAAAGCTGAAGTTGACAAAGTCATGGAAGAATTTCATGTAGGAGATTGTGGAGGACACCTATGCTGGAAAACAGCTACTGATAAGATTTTAAGGGAAAGTTTTTACTCGCCCACCCTTTCTTCAAATGTGAGAAAATATGTGACCTCTTGTCACAAGTGCAAAATATCTTAAGGCAAGAAGAAACTCTTACCATTACTCCTCAAACCCATCTCCGCAGAAATTCCATTTCAACAATGGGGGGACTTCATTAGTGAAATTCACCCATCCTCCTCAGCCAAACATAAATGGATTTTGATGACCACTGATTACTCTACTAAATGGATAGAATCCATCCCTTCTAAACAAGCCACAGACTTTGTCATCATCTCATTCCTTGAAAACAATATCCTTTCAAGATTTAAATGCCTACAAAAGCTCATTACTGATAATGCAACTGCCTTCAAATCCAATAAAATGGTAGACTTTTGTAACTGATACCACATTACCCCTTGCCCATTCCACAACCTATTACCTTCAAGGTAATGGAATTGCAGAATCTTCAAACAAAAACCTTGTTAATAACATCAAAAAACTGTTATAAGACAATAAAAAGACCTAGAACAAAAATTTGGTTAATGCCTTATGGGCAGACATACTCACTACAAAAAATTCCATTGGTACATCTCCTCATAAACTAGTATATGGAATGGATGTTGTTTCTCCATCCTCTTTAGGAGTACCCGTGATGAAAATGATTCAAGAGCTGCAGGTAGAATCCAATGATATCCAAAGAAGGATAAATCAGACAAAGCATTTGTAGCAAACCAGGGAAGAAGTCTATGTCAAATCCCAAGTGATCCAAGATAAAACCAAAGAATTTTTTTACAAGAAAACCAAAACTGATGATTTTTACATAGGTGACAAAGTACTCAAATGGGATTGCAGAAGAGAAGAAAAGGGTAAACATGGTAAATTTGATTTCCTATGGTAGGGCCCCTATATCATTTATGGTTACAGAGGTAACAATGCATTTTTCTTGAAGCACTTAGATGGAAACGATCTACCAAATGGACCAATCAATGGTAGAATGTTGAAGCATTACTTATCCCCATATTAACATTAGTTTAGTTGTTCACTTTCTTCATTTTACATAACATTGAAAAGTTTAGATTGGATTGGATGATTAGCTTTTGAGGTTGAAGCCTGAAGAGAAGGCCATAAGCTTTGAAAGGTGCACCATACTATGTATGAATAAAGCAGATCACAGAGAAGCAGTTACAAGGCAACCACATTCAAAGTTCAGAGGCTGCTAATCTTAAAGTTCTTGACATTTCACCAGGAAATACCATCCCCATGTGGAGCCACTGTTAGGGTCCTATAATAATAGGATTGATAATTTTGAATTGGCTATGATTAGTCTTGTAATATTGTACATACTTTTGCTTTCTGCAAAATGTTTTCCCATGTTAAAAATAAAAAAGGTAAAGAGGATAAGTCCTAAAAGAAAAATCAAAGGACTGAAAGAAAAGGATCAAAAAAGAAAATAAAATATGAACCCCACCAAAAGAGATAAAAATAGATTCTGAAAGTGATGCAAATTCAAATCCCACTACTTTTTACATTGCCTTGCAAAATAAGATTGTTTGCAGCTTGTCAAAAATGTTGTTGGACACATAATCTTCAATGGGTTAGTGTGGAAGTCGAATAGAGAAAAGGAGTCCAAGCGACCTTGGGATGTGGAACCCAACAGTCAAACCATGTACTATAAATGTATATCACTTGTTAATAAAAATGTATTCTCATGTTTTATCTTTCAGATTATGTTGCTTCCATGTGTGTTTAACATGGTATCAGAGCTGGTACATTAATAACCAACTCAATCTTGTGTAAGCCACTTTTTTATGTCCTATGTAAATTTGTGCTTCTTTGTTTCAATGAATTTTGTAGGTTTGTGTCTTTCTGAGCATTTGTCAGGACAGAGTTAACGTCTCTCAGCCTTACCATTGCTTTGTCACCTGCATACCTACATTAAGAATGGAGAGAAAATATTACTAACTTTGGTGTGTTATGTCATCTCTGCCCTGGCACACAATATGTGTAATGCCACACTCTCACACTCTTAGTATTTCATTTGACTTCTACACACCGTAACTCCAATATTGTGTGTCAGACAACTACGCTTCCCACTGTCCGCTATCATAACAGGTACATTGCCTACTACAATTACACTGCCCACTGTCCGCTATCATAACAATTACATTGTCCGCCTCTTCTGGTTGCAGAAAATGTCAGCGCATCATTCGTGGAGGAGAATGTTCCTGCCATCAGAAGATCATTAAGAGAAGGCGAAGAGTTATCTTTTCATATATTGTAGTTTCTCTTTGTTCCAACATCGCTGCTACGATTTTAACATTGCTTGGACTATGCTGCGATTCCAACATCGCCTGGACTGTGCTGTGATTCCAGCTAGCAATCGGATGTGTTGTGATTCCAGCATTTCTCCTTGTGTTGCAACTTTGAAAAGAATTCCGAGAAGTGAGAAGCACTGAGTGTTGGTTTTCTGAGATATGGTTGTGTTTATCAGTCTATAGAGGGTTCAACTTGTTGCCTTCAATCAAATTGTCTTGATTCATATGGGTTTTATTTGTTTTCAATTTGTTGTGTTGGACGGTCACTGGTTACAAGACTTGGATTTTATGTGATGTATGGAAACATTGTGGTTGTGGATTGGGCTTGAAACCACTCGACAGAGAAACCATTACTTCTCTTGTAGTTGGTCCTCATGGATTTGGGTCATCATATGCACCTATCATGTTTGAGATATGCTTGTCCCAACATATTTTTACAGTTATTGAAAATTTTCGATAACTACATTTTTTTGTAGTTAGTCTAAAATAATCAAAATCAAGTGTGGAATCTAAATCAAGTTTTGTGTGCGATTACTGAGTTCTTTGCAGTTTCTAATCAGCAGTTTCAGGAACCTTTCTTAGCAGTAGTCATAGACCCCACAAGAACTGTATCTGATGGAAAAGTTGAGATTGGTGAAATTCGAACATACCCTAATGGATACAAACCTCCTAATGAGCTTGCCTCTGAGTATCAAACAATCCCTCTGAATAAAATTGAGGATTTTGGTGTTCACTATAAGCAGTGTTATGCTCTTGGAAACGACTGCCAAAACCCTCATCCGGAGGACGGGAGGAGAAAGGTAACTAATAAAGAATGTTCTTGATAATCTTTAGGGTTTTGATACAAAGGGGTTTGTAAGCCATTAACAACATTGCCACAATCCGTTGTGTTTTCTATATCAGCATCTCTTGCAAGGGGATGAGAAGGAATACTTCCTCGCTCGTTGGAAGAAGGTGGTGCCCAACCTTGATCCTCTGAAGACGATATTGAAATTCATTGCTTTGATAACAACTTAAAATGGAGTGATTAAAAGTTAATATGATTCTAATCATAAACGAGGATAAATAAAAGACATATACTGGAAACAGTGTAGGCATAGGATGGCTGTATGCTTCAGCGACTTCGTTCCTACATTAAATCATTTGTGCAAAGGCCTAGATAATTTTGCAAAGTTGTTTGCCAATTGATGTCTCATTTTTATATTTCTGAATGTGTAAATCATTTCCATCATTTGTTGGGCGGTGGTAAAATACCATTAGCCAGGCAGCATCTGATATTTCTGTGGGGGGCATTCTGAGAAATATCAGATATATATTTTGCTAAATGTTGCTATGCTTTTGGTGGAAGACCATGGATGATGTTGGAATGTTGATCACTGCTATAGATGTGAAAGTCTGGAGAATCAGAAGCACCGTAGAAAAGCTTCGCAGTGGCATGGAGAGCAGAGAGACTCGCACAAGAGAAGTCGTGTGTTAAAGCAACAAGCTGGTTGGTTCATCTTTGTGCATTCATACATGCATGAACATGTGGAATAATCCTTTCATTGGTGTGTAGCTCCTACAAGTGGGTCACTATTGTGTTCATCATTCTTATTGGAATACTGGAGGTATCGTTGACTCTTTATATATTGCATTCTGGTATATGCGTTGTTAGCTCTCCATAAATTCTGTGTGATATATGAGGGCAGATTGTTTTCTTTGAAGAAGTGGCAAGATCAGAGAATATTTGTTCATACCCTAGTCAAAGCATTTATATATGAGCACTCAAGTCTTATCCATGACATGGTGCTATAGTTGTTGAAGTTTTGATAGCCATCATTTCTGCTTTGAAAGTGAACGAGTATTTAAAGGATCCAAGCAAGTTTGTAGTTGCTGTTGCCCCAGTGTGGCATTGTATTTAAAACTCATTATAGTGCATTGATTCCTTGATTTGAGTGCTGCATACAGAGTTTGGTGGGCTGTATAAAGGCAATGATTGTTTTGAAAAATAAAAGTAATCTTTTATGGAGAAAAGTTTAGTTGGTTGTATTGTTAGAACATAGTGTTGGTCATGAGTAAACTGTTATTTTTTATGTAATGGATTGTAATTGGTGCTTGTTGGTTGCACATTGATCATTTGCTGCACATTTATAAAGAATATTGCCAGTGGGTATTACTTTTCTGCATTGAGTAGTAGTTGTGATCATTTTTTAAGGTGTAATTTTGACATTAAAGAAAAACTGGCTAGAATCAATGAAGTATTAGAGTTCCTCAAAACTCTGATATTGTCTACTAATCATGATACATTAAAAGTCAACAAAGTTTCTCTCACAGACATTCAAGCCTGTCTACAAAATGCATAAGAGAAAATTGATTTTTTGCAGCTCGAATCTCAGCTACAGCAAGAAGAATTAAAACAGAGGCGTCATCATTCTGAACATGTTTTTGTTCAGAATATTGAAACAGACTCCCATAAAATAGCAGTTGTACATGCAGATGCAAATTTTCAGTTTGCACTTCCCCAGCCCATCATCAGACCTTGGGAACAACTTGTCCACAACAAGCACAAAATTGGTCTTGGATCTCACAAGGACGTGTCCTTTCATATTCCAAAATACTCAAAGCCCATTCAGTTTCAGAGTGCTGGATTCAGTCATGACAGTTCACCGCTAGCTGTTCCAGACTCTGCTCCTCTTCCACAACAACAACAACAGATTGTGAAATGCCAACACTGTCACTGAGTTGGCCATCTGAAATATCATTGTTTTGATCTTCATCCATGTAAGCACTATCATAAAACCAGTCATTCTTCAAATAGATGCTTCAAAAATGAACGTCCTACAAGAACAAAGATTCATCTTCGATGGATCACTTCTTGGCAATGGGCATCAATAGCCAAGAAGATATTTTAGTCACACATCAAAACTTGTTCATTAGTATTGAACAGTCTTTTGGTTGAGTTTTCTCCATCATATCACCTTGTATCTGACAGGGGGGAAATGATGGTCATCTACAAGCTTCAAAGTCACATCAAGCGAGTCTGAGCCACAACGTGCCACACCAGATTCAGAGTTTTAGCCAGAGACAAAGATGCCCCTGAACATGCCTTCAGTTGGTAATCTGGGACACTTCCTCTAGCAGAAGACTTCAGCTTCTTGCCAGTTTCAGAAGATTTCCAAGAACAAAATTGAGAACACTTCCTCTAGCAGAAGACTTTATCTTCTTGCCAGTTTTGGAAGAGTTCCAGGAATTGCATTAAGCATCCCAAAGTTGTTGCTCATCCTTAAACCATCACAGGTTGAGACTTCCCCTTTCAGGTTGAAGTTCTCCCTTTTATGCGGGGTGAGACCTCCCTTTCATGGTTGAAGGTTTCCCTCTTCAAAACAATAGGAGCACTTCCTCTAGCAAAAGACTTCAGCTTCTTGCCAGTTTTGGAAGAGTTCTGGGAATTGGACTAAGCGTTCCAGTGTTGGTAGTCATCCTTAAACCACCACCCTATATACCAACATTGCAGAGGGCACATTTAGCCTAGTTCTACCATGAATTTTTGCACATTTTGTATTACAGCTCTCTTCTTGGACTCATACATAACCCTTTGGATTAACGGGGGGAATGTTGGACACCTAATCCTCAATGGGTTAGTGTGGAAGCCCAATAGACAAAAGGAGTCCAAGAGATCTTTGGATGTGGAACCCAACGGTCAAACCATGTACTATAAATGTATATCACTTGTTAATAAAAATGTATTCTCATGTTTTATCTTTCAGATTATGTTGCTACCATGTGTGTTTAACAAAAATTCCACAACCCATGATTGTCAAATATTTTAATCTTGATTCATTAATGTTTTAAATTTTATGATGATAGATAGAGAATAAAGATCTAGCCAAATTGTTTAATCTTGGTAGATCAGTAGTTAGGTAGAGAATAATAATGAGCTCACCAGTTTAATCTGAGCTATTGGAACTTATAAGATTAGAATGAGATAGTTGGCTTATCAAAGAAAGAGAAATAAAGGGTCAGCAAGCTTAAATGCGCCCAATCAATGAAGAGAAAATGATAGGGTAAATAAAGGGTAAGTAAAAGAGGTTTTGGAATGCACAAGGTTGCAAGCTCAAGTGCATGTTCATCATGCTTAATCATATGTTTTATGTGCAGGAGGAACTATCAAAGAAAAATGACATTCACAAAAGTCATATATTACTTTGTGTATTTACCCTAAAAAGTTCCATATAATTTTGGGCCTGAATACTAAATATTATTCACTAATTTCACCTCATTTCATTAAACCCCTACATGTCTAGTTTATTAATTTTCCTTTATTACCCCTTCATTACTTTTCGTTCCCTAATGTTTTTCCCTTATTGATTCCTAAGGACCCTTCCCTTTAATTTCCACTTATTCTAATACATTTCCCCTTTCCCTTTACATTTCCCCTTTCCCTAGACATTTCCCCTTTAAAAATCATTCTCCCCTTATCAATTTCTCATTTTCCCTTGAAAACCCACTAAAACCCCCTTTTCCTAAGTTTAAATAATGTATCGAGCCCCATTGAAAAACCCTCCCCGATACCCTTTTAACTTATATCCCTAGTGTATTTCTTCCCGGGTCCCGCATTTTATTAACCCATCACATATATTAAATCTCATAATTACGTTTTAATTCATTACATTTCATTGTAATTAAACCTGACCCCACTCCCCTAGTTAGCCCTAGCAACTCCACCGCGTGATAGCCCTCCGATTGCCCACTTCCAGATCCAACAAACCATACCCATATCACGTGTTGTCATCGTACGACTATTAAAATCACAAAATCATGTGAGATTCGTGGTTTTGCCTGATTTCCTTTTTGCTACATGGAAGCCCCACAGTGTATAGCGTGCTCTGAAAAGATACCACCCTACACTCAAAAGCAATGCGATAAGCCATAATATCACCTCCTTGTGTAAAAGTAAACCGCCTACTATTCATAATTTAATCCCACGCCAAAAAGTTAACCGTTGTTGGTTAAAAACCAAAATGCCACCCTTTTTACCCTTTTCACTGTTATTCTATTACCAAGCAACATCTGCTGACGAATTCTAAACCCTGAAGCTCTGCTCAACCGTTTTAACCACACTTACAACCAAAAGATGCTACAGACTCCAATTTGAAGCATCATAAAGACAATTCAAGCCTCAGAAAGCCTCCGCTGCTCCCACAGAACCCTGATTGCACACCAAATCTTCATTTTTCCAGGTATTCTTGAAAGAACTAGAAAGGCCCTCTGCTTAAACTCTACACAATATTTATAAAAAGTTAATCAATTAAACTAATTAAAAAACCTTGCCAAATTAAAAGAACCCCACTGTGCATCCAAAATCCCTTTCCTACAGACTGTATTCACTATTCCAAAAGTCCCGAGCTTACTCCTTAAGCCAAAAAAAGGTTAATTCAATAAAATAAGAAAAATTATGGCTTCCCAAAGCATTCTGAATAAAATACCCTTGCAAACCCCTCACCTAGATATTCACCACCTTCCATTGGCCGACATATATTTTCAAATTAAAGACACAGTTTCCGCTAACCATCTATTGAAACTCCACTACTAGAGTAAAGACAAATTCCTCAACCACAGTGATGATATTCAGTTATGGGAATCAAATTTTCCCAAATACTTGTTCCCATAGGTATACCAGTTCCTTGAAATCATCCACCTATGCCAACTCTACTATATCCCAAGCCAAATAGCCATAGTCTCTCCTAACTAGCAGATTTACTTAAAATCACTGTATAGTCAAGAAACCAAATGTTGCAAGTCCATCCAAAGTCAATTGAAACCCCATTTTCTAGAAAAAACCTACTTGAACTGTACTTAAAGTTGGACCTTCCAAAGAGGTCTCAAATTTTTCAAACTTTCATCCTAGAAGAGGCTCATATTCCTACAGACAATCCTCCATACTCTGCCACCATTTTCACTTAGAGGGTGAGACAAACTGTAACCATGCTCTCTTGTATTCTAGGATATACCACTGATGAGCATGTAGATGAGCCTAAACTTGCTTTCCTCTCTATTTTTTGCCTAGGAAAGCCAACAGCTACAGTTTTCAATTTTGCCCAGTTCTTAGCAGATAGAATCCATGATCAATTGATCAGATTTCCAAATGAAAGAGTATTCAAATACTCTTTAGTATTGTTCCACATGTTATTATATTTCCAATCAGAGAAGTTTTCAATCAACATCCAAAAGTTGGACACTAAGGGACATCCTAGATCTGTTATCTTTTGGACACCCTTAATCCAAAAATATTCCACTGTTTTCATCTACAAGGAGTTCGTTGATTCTTTTGTTCACCCAGTTGTCAATATGCTAAGCAGTAGAAATCAACTAGGGATCGGTTAGGAGATAAAGAGAGTTTTACAGTTGTCTAAAAACAGTAGAATAGGAGACTGGTATTTATACTAGGACCACATTAAAATTAGGGTGTATGGATGCCAACTTACTCCCTATAAGCTACCCCAACATCTCCCCATGAGGATATTTGCATTAGAGTATATAAGGCAGATCATAAATTCATATGATGTAAATTTTCTATCGGCCAGGAAGAAAACACAGTTCAAAATAAAAAACCAGCTTGGCCCTTTTATTTGCAATAATAGGGAGGCAAGAGAAGAAGCAGAAAAACATTTACAGGAAATGAAGTTCAGTAGTAGTTTCAAATGGCAGTATGACCCTTTAGGAGTGATAAACAAACTAAGACTCAAGTTTAAATTGATCCCTCTCCTGCATGAGTCCAGGCCAGACATTGCAAAATATGCCAACCAGTTAGAGTGGTTGGAAAACACCTTGATAGATATGAAGAAGCAGATGGATACTAGCTCCCTTCTGCATTCTCCAGCCTTGTAGGACACAAATGCAAAAAAGACAAGGGAATAAGGTTCTTGCTCAAACATAGATACAACACATGAAATATATGAAATCATGTACAAGAAGAAGCCCAAGATAAATCCTGTAAATGAGCAAGAAGAGATATTTGAGACAGTTGACACACTTCAAATCATTGATACAGGTACAGTGCTCAGAGAGAACCCAACTCCAGTAGTTTCAGAGGAAACTCATCAGCCTTCCACTTCTAATACTTAGAGTATTCAGAAACAAAGTAATATTGAAGTCTCTTCATCCAAAAAACTAGTGGATAAAGAAAAAGATATAAAGGAGAAGTATAAAGAAATCAAGTTGAGAAATGAGGCATTGAAAGCTGAAACTTATGCCCAATATTTCAAACAGACTCCTAACAATCATAATAGGTTACTTTCAGATTTTGACATTAAAATAGGGAAAATGCAAATGACCTTTTTATAGCCTACAGTACAGTAGCCTAAGTCATCAACAGATTACATAAAAATAGAATTTGAAGTTTTGGCCAGGGATGTTCATCCCATAGAACAGATTGAATTTCATAAGCAAGTAGGAGAAATGATATACTCAACAATGACCAAGAAGGCTATGAGTGTACAAAAAGTTCAAAATTCTCTAGAGAACATCACAACATAGTTTAAGCTAGAGAAGGCATCCTCGCAAGAAAAGGATAATCAAAATAAATCATTAGAAGAATTGGTTATTGCGATTAGATATAATCCAAGTGACATCAACGCTGCAGAAAAGCTCATAAAAAAGAAGAATGAGGACATTGTTTCATTGAAGAAGCAACTGAAGTTGCCTCCTTCTAAACATCCATAGACCAAGGAAGTTCTAGAGAGCCAAAGCCATAAAGATGAGATGACGGACCTCATTCTCCAGTTAAATTCTCAATGAAAATAAATGGAGAATGAAATGGACAAGTTAATACAAGAGAAACAGGCCAACATTGAAATAGCTACTGCCACAACTATTCCTATAGTTACCACAATAGTTCCTTCTACTTTGACATCTTCATTGGCCCCAACAACTCTAGTAGATACAACACTTCCAATTGCATCAGCAACATGTTCAACAACAGTAGCAGCTCTTCCTAGTGATGAAGCAAGTAAACTGATCAAAGCCATGGAAGATATGTCCATCCAAACCACATAAATAAATAGACTTAAGGAACAAATAAAAAGTATAGAGGATGAAAAGAAGCTTGCTCAAATCATGCATAAGAATGAAACGCAGAAATCAAATAGGTTGAATGAAAGGATACAAAAGTTAGAGAAGGAATTGACACTAAAAGAGCCACTAGCCCAAGCAAAACAACTTTTATCGGCCAATATCTTTGACTCGGTCAATCATATTTGACCACCTATATAGGTGATATTTGAGCAGAATGATTTGGTCAAAGAGGCTCGAGAGGCAATTCGAAGGGTTAGAGCAAAACTTGGAAATATGTCAAAAGAAGCCTCAAGAATAATCCAGTGCCTTAACTCAAAGAACAAGTATGAACTGTAGGAGCTTGGAATACCTAATAGAACTGGGACCATACTAGAGGTAAAGAAGGTAATCACCAGGAGGAACCTGATGACACAACTTGGGGATAAATGCAAACAATGGAGCTATCAATAGCTAGGTTTATGGTAAAATTTGATTCTTTGAGGCAGAAAGGTCTACCTAATCCATTGGTAATTAATGACAGGTTGATGCCACATGAAGACTATGATAAGAAAATCAAAGAAGTAGCAAAGGAACAAGCCAAAAATTCCTCTATGAAAGGGATGCCTACAGGAAAATTCCTTTACCATACTTTTGACAACCTCTTTTACCTCCAGCATTAGGTAAAAAATATTTTTGTAAACAAGCCCACTTTTGCAAAATACATAGAAACTAATGAAGTCTATAGAAGAATGGTAAATATTAAATTACCAGATGCAAAGACTTGGGAAAAGTTGAATGACTTACTATAAAAATACAAGATAAACAGTAAATACATAGTAGTGAAGGTAAAACAACAGATCAGCTAAGTCAAAGAGTATCAATCAAAGGTAGAGTAAAAGGAAAACAAGCGTAGAGCAACAACCAAAGAGAGAAAACAACAAAAGATCAAAACAACAAACAACAAAATCAGTAAAAGAAGGGAAATCTAGCCTTTTAGTCTCCTAGGTGTCTCTATCTTCTTGCACGAAGATATTTTATTTTCCTTGAATAATTCCTAAAATAGTTTAGGATATTTTGTAACTGTTTTTTGTAAACATACTTCATAATTCGAAGTATAGAGTGTGGATTGATGAACATTTCTATAGTTATTATTGATCTGAAAACATGAGGGTTTATTGTAACATTTTCAAGCCAGCAGATTGGACTGAGTAATAAAGGCATTACATTATAGGATTCATGTGTTGGGCCACTTCAGTGAAGTATCTTTCATTTTTTAAATTGTTATTTTCTTAAGTATTTCACATAAATACATGTTTTCCAATTTGAATGAAATAACTAGAATGTTACTTCTGAATTTGTTTAAGTACACTCTATCTTGAACTGTTATTCATTTTGATGTTTTCTTATGATATCCAAAATAGGGAATTTTTCATTTCTCCCTAGTTTCAATTGACCTCTTTCATTTCCTTCATTATCTGATTTGAGGAATCCTTAACTGCTTCTTGACCCTGATTGAAAAACCACTTCACCATCCAACCTAAAAGATCTGAATTTACTCAGCTGCCTCGCCTTGTGAACACTATTTTTAAAACTTGATTCAGTCCTCTTTTCTTGACAGTTGGACTCCATATCCCAATGGTAAAAATACATTTATCTATCCATCTAAATCAGTTATTCCACCACCAAATCAAATCAAAAACCAATCAAGCTTAAACAACTAGCCTAAAATCAATTAACTCAACAAAGATAAATCATTAATAGAGAGCCCTCTCTAAGCATTAGGAAGGCTAGATCCTGATCTCAAAAGTAGGTTTGTGGTTACCTCTATCATTTCTTTGAACAAAATATGACAACCCTAGGGACATTTTAGTGTGATAATAGTAAGGAGACTCTATATGCAATGTGGAAGAGATTGATAGACCTATTTTAAAACATCAATGACCACGGGAAGCTGGCACTAAAGGACAAGCTTATAAAAATAAATATGGAAAAGGGCGTCATAATACCAAACTACTTGAACAAGTGTACCCAATGTCAGGATGAGCCTAGACGTGTTGGTGTTATAATTGTTGAAGATGATCTGGTCAGCTTAACACCTCTAGGCCTTCCCAATAGCTGGCACATCTACCAAGATTCGGTAAATCAAAGGGAGAAGCTACCAAAGTGGGAGTGTTTGTAGTCCAACTTAGTGCAAGAAGAGATTTGACAGAACACTAGTGATAGATCCCCATCCAACTATTATGATAAGGATCAATGTGCCTTGGCAGGAAAGGAAAAGAAAGGGAAAGGGAAGTCATCCCATTCCAAATCAGGTTCTAGTTAAGGTGGCAAGGAGAAGGACTTGTCAAAGATTAAATTTTTTCACTTTCACGAGGTGGGACACTATGGCATGAAGTGTACACATAGGAAGGATGACAAGAATCCTCAGGGAGTGGCAGGTGAAGATATTTCTTCACAATATGCATTGGATTCCACCAATATCTCTTGCATGGTGACATCTGTGATGGGTAGTGTGTGGTATCTAGATAGTGGAGACTCATTCCATATGATCGGAAACAAAGAATTCTTCAGTGACTTGTAGGAGAAGGACCTCTAGATGCACATCAAAATGGGAGATTATGGAAGGTATAGTGTAACCAACATTGACACTATTATTTTTCATAGGGAGTTTGGTTCTCCTATCACATTAAAATATGTCATGTATGTTCCCACTCTGAAGAATAATTTGATTTCCATTGCTACTATTGGGAATCACGATTGCCATTAGACCAAAACCCGCAATATTAGTCAACAATTGCATCGCCCAAACTAAGGATCCATGAGAGGCAGTTACTTCATGTCGCGAAACACACAGGGAGTGTTGGTTTATCCAATGTCCAACAATATCCCCCCCAATGCGACCCGGGTGTGTATCAAACTCGTGACCTACACTTTGATACCAATTGGTGGGAATAATATTGAGAGGGGAGGGGTGAATCGGTATTTACAGGTCAATAAATTTTTCATTTCATAATCGTATTTATATATGCTACTTCAGTAAAGCGAACTCGTGAGTGCACGTAACTATTCTTAACGAAAATAGCATATATCTAGTGAACTTATGTTTCAGTTAATTCATCATATGTTGATCTTTAATCAGTGCATCAATACTTTATTAAACATTAAACAGTAACCATGTGCAGTAATAACGGAATAGACCATCACACATAAGAAGCACACATGAACACCAGGATTTAAGGTGGAAACCCATTGCAGGAGAAAAACCACCTGCTGTTGTTGTCTCTGTCTTGTTTTTAATATAAATAATAATCTGTTTACAATCTTGTACTGGTGCAGACTCAGTACGCAGGTACCCACCTGTAGGAGACTACAACCTTCTCTCATTTTCCAGCTTCTACTGGAAGGGACCTACAACCCCTTAGCTCTTGTATTAGCCAATATGTTTACCAGTACAAAGGTGTTGGCCTGCAAAATGCTACAAACTTCACAGGTTCTACAACTTCTACTAGAAGGGAGCTCCAATCCCCTGATCAAATCACCAACAACTACTGGAAGGAAGCTTCAACTTCCTCACTGAAGGCTCCAACCCTCAATATCCTCCAGGGACCACATTTCATAAATTTTCACACTGTATACTCCTGGTAAACAACAACACAATATGAAGGCCATGTTTCATCAAATGTTTACACTGAAACCGTTAGTAACATTGAAGCTAAAAAAAAATCACCACTGCAATACATCCAACAAATACATCTACATCAACCAATCTTTGAAACTCAATCATCAATCTCTGAATCAACCATAACTGAATCAATCAACCACTGAAACTTCTAACGTACTAAATCAAACAATCACTAAACCTCTAACACAACTAAATCAACCATTCATTCAAACTTAATTAAATTCAAACAATCAATTGGAACAGACAAATCACTGTAACCAGTACACAGATATGAACCTGGAACACTGCATCAACAACCAGAACCAACTATAACCTGAAAAGTCATATGTCATAATGTATACACTACTTCAATGAAGCCAACCTATGTGTATATGATACTTTCTTTAACACAACCTGCGTATACATCCAAAACTACTGAAACATAAAACTTCTGAATCAAATCTGTACCAACCAATAATATTCTGAACATCTACTATCAAATTATAGAGATCTAGTCAGTAGAAAAGATCAGCTTTCTCTCTTAATCAATCAATCAATCACACTCAATCTCTTTATGCATTCAGTTTTACTTTCATATCTAAGAAGACATCATTGACAGACAACAATAATGTAGCAGCACTAATCAGATAGATCAATAATTTCTGAATAACATGATTTTCTTTTGTATACGCTAATTGGAGGTGTCGAACCATCATGTATACATGCCTTCACTAAGGCGAACTAGTGTATATATGTGCAAATAAAACTTATAACTTCACAACTATTCCAGACTTCAGATATACCCATATCATAGCATTTAAATCACAAAACATTTATTAGCACTCAGATCTATCATATCCATTATCAGATCACATAATAATAAGTCATTATGATCATGATCCATCATTAGATCTCATCCATCATCAAACACTCAGGTGCATACTTAGTCTAGATCAAGCAAAGCATCAGAAACCCATAACATTCATGTTTGCCTTTTATCTAACACTTCATAAGATATTCATTACTTGTGCTCTTATCCTTTTGATATTGTGCTTCTTATATACTTAGATCCTTTGTCAATACCACAGACCAAAACCGCGAACCAATACCTCGGATCAATACTTGGGACCAGAACTTCGAATCAATACCTTGGACCAAAACCTCACACCAAAAGCTCAGGCCAATACCTCAAACCAAATCCTTGATTTTCCATCCCATATGCGCTTTTCCTTCTGAGAAAGTGCGTGCAAACATATATGCTCTTTTTGTATAGTGAACCTGTGTATAGAACTTAACATACCTTAGAACATCATTTTTATTCAACTTCTTGATTCTGATCTGTAGTCCTTTGTTCCATCATCCTATTATTTTGTACCATTACTTTTTTCCCTCTCAATAGACATGTTATAATGTGATTTTCCATTGTACATTACTTCTAAACTGATTCCTTTGAACTGCCCTGCATTTTGTCACGTCTGTAAACACAACTTCCATGCATTCTGTCACATCTGATATCTCTCCTATAGATTCATCTAGTTACCATATACAAGTGAGTTGTTCTGCTACTAGTGGGTTGCCATCAAGTACAATACATGCATCATAATTCCAACATCCTAGTACAAAGATTTAAAAGGAAAGTTAATGACCAGACGGTTGTGAACATATGTGATAGAAAAGTGCCATGAAAATGGCATTTTTCAGATAAGAATCATCAATGCAAAAGGTATCGATTTTATTGTCAATTGGTATAGGTTAAAGGTCTACAAGAATCCCTTATCAAAGGAGGATTTCATTAGTAGTGTCAACAAGGAATTGATGGTGATTGGATAAGTCTCAAGTTCCACCTCACTAAGTTCTTAGAAAAAGGAAAAAATAAATATAAAGGGACCTAGGTGAAAACCTCCATGAGGCACTTGAGTCCAACTTTTGGGTTGAAAACCTCTTGAGGCATCCCAAGAGTATTAAAAAAAAATAAGAGAGAAAAATAAAAGGTCTCCGGGTGAAAACCTCCTCTAAGGTAGCCTAGTTGTCTTTTCGAAAAAAAGAACAAGAAGAAAAAAGTGAAAAAAGAGAAAAACATACAAAAGAATAATGATTTTGTTTTTGCACGTTGGTAAGAGGATGGCATGCACAAGTTACAGAGGACAGTCAACCCTACCACAAGCCATGTTTTCCTTCATCCATTTCATCTCCTGCATACCCCCCATGTTATTCCATCCGTACTCCACTCCATATGTCAGTTCAAAGTAGCTTTGTGTTTTCTACAGGATTCATTGTAATACTACAGGAGTTTCCTATAGGTTTTACAGGAGGCCTTGAAAAAATTTAGGGAAGGCAGGCTAGTGGAGAAATAGGGACACGGGCCTATTTTGGGTTACAAAATACCATTGAACTCAACATGCCTCAGTCGATGCCCTCCATTACCATGTCACCACTACATCCATCAAAGAAATCAAGTTCAAAGAAAAAAAATTATAAAAAGAAAGGAAAGAGGAGACATACCAAAAGTAGCATCCCTCACCTTCCATTCCATAACCCCATCCTCCACTCATTTCAACACCCCTTCTACTTCAAAGCTAAGAAAATTGTGAGATTTTAAGGAAAAGGCAGCTACAGGACATCCTGTAGACATCGTGTAGGAAATCCTGTAGTAGCCTATCCCACAAAAGAGACCACAGAAATTGCAGCCATCTTCAACATAGGGACTAAAAGGATGAGAAATATCCTCCAGAGCTTAACATCAACAAGGTCAAACACCTGTACATCATCAAAGGAAAAATTCATCAAAAGAGAAAATATACAATTGAAAATATGCAACTCGAAAAGAACAACAAATTGCCACCACTCTCCAGCATGCATCATTAATGAAGTAAAATACCCATAGGTATGCCATCTTGCCAATACTCCCTCATAGGTACGATATGATTAAACAGTATGAATAATGTGGGAGCTTATTTTATAAGTGAAGGTGTCCAGTTAACTTTTACACCCTCAGTCAGATAACAAGAAGAAAAGGGTTATTCCACTACAAATGTGGCAAGGTCTAGTGGGACCAACGGTCCAAAAGAAGCTACTCATACTCAGCCAGCTAGCACATCACCCAACACAATCATCCGCAACTAGAAATAAACTTTGAATCCCATATGAAGATGGCATAGGCAACTTCGAGGAGTCATTGAAAGAAGAAGTTACTCTCAGCATTCCTAAAACAACACCTACAGGAAACAATGAACACCTACAACAAGCAGGAAACCTACAAGACATAGGGAGATTAGCATACAGATCTATGAGTTGGCACTAAAGGAAATCGAGTCAAGGTTATCATCACCAGAACATAGCGAAGGGAGGTAGGTGCCATACCTTCTATGTTTTTCATTTAAAAAGAATAAATCATCACTTTGATTAAGAATTTGTAGTGCATATAAGGATCGAAAGATTGCTTTGAAGGTCAATAAAGGTTAAACTCCAAAACATCCTCATCTACCAGAATTCTTGAATTGTATCCACCCAAACCTCAAGAATTACCAGGGAAATATGATAGGAGATTTGAATAAAAGAGAACCCACCAACACAGCAAGAATCCACCAGCATCCTCCTGTGGTGGAAATTTTTACAAGGCATCAATGCATGGAGTTCTTTGAGAAGATGAGAGGATACGATGATGATGTGGCCAGAGAATTTTCCATGTCATTCATATCCCTCACTAGAGCTAGTGCCACTTCTGTAGTGAAGGGTTTCTCAATAGCAATTACCTCTAAGGTTATAAGCAGGGTAACTACACTCCCTCTCGGGTTGCAATAGAGAAAAGAAGACAAGAATAGCAACACTCTTGAAAAGAAATGGTTTTTCATGGAAGGAGAAGAACCAATGGAAGATAAGAATAGGGTTAGAAGGGAAAGAATTCCATACCCTTGGAATGAAGTTAGTTACCACATCATCAAATATATTTCGTGTGAAGGTATATATAGTGTAGTGTATGGATAACACTTCAATCTCCTCCAAGAACTAACATTTGGAGAGAACACACTTCTTCATAACAAGATTAGAATACCTTATTTTCTCTTACCATCAATGATCAATATGAGCATCAAGGTACAAGAAGGGAAACATCAGCGACTATCACACCATGGGTTGATCAAATTCCTCCTAGAAGATGCCCTAAACAACTTAAGAATCCCCATTGGATGGTCAACATTTACAGACATACATGAAGAAGATGCAATTCTAGAAATTGAGTGTGACAAAAGCCCTACCTCTAGTAAGGGAGAAGAAGAAATAGAGAAGGAAAATGAAGAAGAAACAAAGGAGAAAAATGAAGAAGAAATAGAGTAGGAAAACGAAGAAGAAACAGAGGAGGAAACAAAAGAAGAAGAAAAACCATTATGATCGAAGCAGAACAGTCTAACCCAATGGCTGTCATCAACACTCACAACCTCATTACAAATTATCGCAAGCTTGCACCAAGATACCTTGTTGTCCAAGAACATGTCGTCACTCATTTTGAAGGAATGCTAAGATTGCTAGGAGATGAAATCCAACCCTACAACCTAAAAATCAGAGAATATCATTCTTGTGACATAATGAGAAATGCGCTAAATAGAAACCCAATGTATAAATCCACCATTGCTTTTAGTTATGTTGGAAGGAATAAAATAAGAAGAAGAAAGAAAGCAGTGGGAGTAGATAGAGAATAATGCAAGGTTTTATTCATAGGAGGAGGATACTATAGCAAAAGCATGGAATGTCAAGGAGGCCAGCAAAGCAAAGAAGTACATGGACATAGATTTAGTTTCTTAGAGGATGAGCAACACTTTTAGTAGGGGGTGATGATCAGGCTCATCAATGGGTAAAATTTATGGACCTTAATGCACCTCTAGCTTACTAAAATCAACTCTTCTCATAATTTTTTACATGTTTTAATTATATTTTTCTTAATGAGATGAGTAAAAGTAAGATGTCATGTCTAGTGGTCTAATGTGCATTGATTGTAGATTTTGGGGGCAGATTGTGGCTAATTAGGGTGGAAGAACTCAAATGAGACAAGAAAGAGTGATTATAGGAGATAGCATCTCCCTCCTTAAAGCCTCACTCAGTGGAAGATCCCTCAATCAAATCACACCAGCTCAGAGTTGCAATCAACTGAGTCATGAGGATCATTGGCAGCCAAACCAGTGACAATTAAGAACTAGTTGATCTCAAGATTGGGAGCCAAGCGTCCCTAGATTTAAGGAAGCTATTGGAAAATTTAGTTGTATAAATAAAGAGGCCTAGAGCCTCATTAGGATTCAGATTTTTTTTTCAAGATAGCTAAGCAATTTTCAAGTTAGAGGATTGTAACCAAGCACTCTTATGTATTTCTAATTTCTTTAATGAAAATGAGCAGCATTCCCTTGATCCAGCATTGAGTTGAATCAGAGGGCCGAAGCTCTTGGGTTAGAGCCCAACCCTAGATGTAGAGGTTCCTCTTGTTCTATATGTATGTTTAGGCTTGTACTCATAGTTAGTTGGTAGGCTGATTTATGTGTTGTTAATTTGCAAGTACTGGTATGTTTATTAGTTTGTTTCCATTTGTGGATAGTTCTAAGAGTAGAGTTATAGAGATAAGAAAATATCCAAAAAAGGCTGACAACAAGTGGATCTTAACTCATTCCTCCCTTCTAGGGATCATGGCTTGAGGAAAATTTCCAATGTAGCCCAAAAAAGATAGAATTATGGCTTCTTATGAAATTTCGGGTTTTTTTGCTAATTAGGTCATCATCTTTCAGTTTTAGAACATAGGTTGCAATTGAATTTTTTGATATCTTAGGTCTTTCATTGATTACATGTTGCTTTCATAATGGTTTTAATCATTCCCATGCATGAACTTGGGAAATGAATGATGAAAATCATGTTTTCTTCTATTTAAGTAAACCAGTCTTGTTTTGAGATGAATTTATGGATAAATGCCAACAATGGGGTATATGTTGCAGGAGTTTCTACATTGCAAGAAGAACTCATATCCTCATCCCCAGCCAAGCCATATCCACCCATGATTGTAAAAACCCACTACGGTTTCAATTCAAGTTATCATTTTACAAGGAAATCTTGCCATGCTTATTCAGAAAATCCAACCATCATAAAGCTTTGGTTTGAGTTCTGAGTGAGTGCCTACCACTCCCTTGCCTTACTCCCTCCTTAATCACCTTTTCCGAGCTCCAGCCCACCTTTTAACCCACTCCATATGCTTTTGGCATGTTCATGTAGGAAAACGTGGGATCATGTAGGTGAACTAGGACATCTTGTAGACATTGTGTAGGAAAACCTGTAGTGGCCTGTTTTGAGCCCGAAATGTGAAAAAATGTCGCTAAAGCTAGGAGTAGACCCCTGCTTGCCTTCCAATCCATTTGAAACATTACACTCATCTCCCTCCACACCTATCTCACATGCCATGCAACCAAGAAGGATTAGAATTTACATTTTTCAAACAAAAGGAGAAAGAGGAAAAAATATTTATATTTATTCATGCACATAACTGTTAAGTGCTTGTTTAGATCAGATTTCATGCTTAGACTAGTTAAGACCTCACATGTGCTAAATTAGAATTATTTTGTAGGTAAGGTATGTTAACAAGTAGTTAGATGAATTGTGTTGTTTTGTAGGCATTTATTTTAGTCTTTCATTACTGGAGTAAGTAGCATTTAAATTCTCTCAATCAGGGTAAAATTCTACTCTCTAAATTGGTAATCAGACTTCTTCTAATCAATAGAAGGTTGGTCTGAGAAACCCTAGTGATCTACCGCCCCAGCCCAGTAGTGACAAAGAGTGGACCCATTACATCTATTTGTGTATACAACACTGTCACCTCCAAGTTTGTATGAACCCTGGGTTCATGAAGTAAAGTTGGTAGCCCCAGGAGTTGTAGCATCCTTGCTGTAATACTGGCACTCATCAACAGGTTGTAAGTTATGTAGATAATATGAGGCACCTTTGGTAAAGTAGGCAGTCTATAGATCGATGATAGGAAGATTTCTTTATCGTGCCATGTTTAGACCATACATCATGCAAACAATGGTTTGGGGACTAGATTCCAAGCTTGCCCCCATGAAAGTCATGTCATGTAAAATGGATTTTCAAATACTAGCAAGGAAAAATAGATTATGGGTTGTAGTATTCTAGGAGCAGATAATTCAAATTAAATGCCTATATTGATGTTGATTGGGAGGGTAGTATTGATGACAAGAAGAGCACCTCTAGTGCATCATTATTTTTAGGAGATTTCTTAGTATCTTGGGTAAAAAACAAACAATACTACATCTCTCTATCAACAACTGAAGTTGAGTATATTGCAGCTGCCACTTACTACTCATAGATTATATGGATGAAGCAGACATTGAAGGAAATTAAGGTATATTTGAATGATCCAATTCCAATTATGTGTGACAACACTACTGCTATGAGAATTTCTAGGAATCCTATCATACACTCCAAGACAAGCACATTCCTATCAAGTTTCATTTCTTAAGAGAACAAGTTGATGCTAATCTTGTTCAACTTGAATATGTGGCCAATGAAGAGCATCTCACAAACATTTTCGCTAAGCCATTAGAAAAAGAACCCCTTGTTTATTTCTGGTAGGCCATATGATTTGTGACTCCACCCAAATAACTCAATTACAACGAATATTTGAAGCTACTCACCTTGTAATATCAATTGAAGATTAATATGTTGTGTTCCAGGGGGACATTTTGGGAGCATCCTTTGCCATTGATTTCAAAAGGGGAGAAGTTTATTAATGCCAAAGGGGAGGAACAACGATGGAGAAAACCATGCCTAGTTTAAGGGAGATCTTGGTCTATTTCCATCAATGCCAAAGGGGGAGATTGTTAGGTAGTTGGCGTTGTCTGAATGGTTGGAAGCACTTAGTATGTTGGCATTTATGTCAACCAATTTACTTTTGGTGTGCAGCTCAAGGGGAGTCCTATGGTTGCTATAGTCTCTTGTAGAAAATGATCATAGTGGCAGGGTTAGTGGAGAAGCCATACAAAATGACTATGATGGTTGGAGTCCTAAACTTTGGAGGAAATCATTCCTTAGGTGTTTAGATCATATGCTCATCGAAGTGGCATAGTTGGAAAGCACTTGGAGAGATATTTCCAATGGTATCATGAAGTCTACAAATAGCCCCCCTAAATCAAAAGTTATTTAAATTCAGATTTGTGGTACTTGGAATCCCGGAAGTGAGAAACTTAATTAATAAAGTGTTACGGGATAGTATTGAGCTAGGTACCAAGAATAATGCCCGAAATCTTGGAAGCCAGTTGACTGTTAGTGCAGATGGGCCATATGGTTAGAATCCCAAAATCTCGGAAGCCCAAAAACTAGAAGCCTATAAATTTATTTTTAAGGACTACATGGTATCTTGGAGTTGGGCTAGGAGGGAACAACAACTGATGGAACATCATTGACAAAACCCATAACAAAGTTTACCTAGAAGGACAAGAGCCCGAAAGCAATTTCAATTGTGAGTCGGGCATTGCAATAGGGCCTCGAGGTGGAGGTCATTAGAGGTTGATAGGTGGGAGGTGGGCCAAGGCCAAAACCTCCAATGAAAGAGTGGAAATGAAGAGGAGCAACATTTATAGTGGTGCACATAGGTGGGATAGGCCAGAAGCCCGAAATCCCATGAGGTGTTTGCAATTGCATTTGAGAACAAGTTATCGGCATGTGGGGTTCTAGGATCATTTTTTATGTTGGGATAGAGTGCTTTGGGTTTAGAGCCAACACAAAGGTACATGTAGTTAAAATAACCAAGAGCATGAAGGAGTAGTTATAAATGGAATAAATCTCCTCTAGGCTAGCAAATAGGTTAGCACCTGGATTCCTAAGTTGAAGGTCACAACACCTAGTCCTATGGAGAAAAATAGGTAAAGGTGCCAAGGGAAAGGTGTTAAGCTCAAGTGGGCTAGGTCAAAAGCACACAAGCCTGTAAGTCTTAAGAAATGATATTTAAGAAAACGATACAGACACTAAGGTATCCTAATCTCCAAGTCAATATAAGCATATGTTTTATGGAAAGTAACATAACTATAAGATAGATGATGTCAGCCTAAGCCAACAAACCCACATTATGTAAATAAAATTGCATGTCACTGGTCTCAAGCCTTAATCACCTGACCCATGGTGAAAACCTTCTTAAACCAAGGTTTAAGGCTTCTTAATTAAATCTCATGTGGGAACGTTTATTTGACTATTCAATAGTCTGACCCTCAATTAACCTTTGAGTGGAACTCTACTCAACCTTCAATAAACTTTGGTTAGCTCGACTTAACCTTTTAATTCATTTTATTTCTATTATAACATTATATAATATAAATATACCATAAACCCACTTAACCTTACCTTTCCACTTTTCCACAGCCTTGACACATTTTCCAAGGCTCACCTTTATCGGTTCAATCTTCCACCGTTGATTTCACTCCCTCGGATCAATGACTGTCGCACAATCTCCATCCATCCTCTGTAACCCAAATAAACTTAACTCGCATCCATAGACTTCTCAAGTTCGCTCAAGCAATTAACCAGCACGCACTTCTCCGCGTGATCACCATCTGATTAGTCTCACAACAAACGGTCCCGATCGCCGGAAGTCAACGAGGATTTAAGCTTATTGAATAAACCTTCAACGCATTTGCTTTTTCCACAAACATTATCGTGCTAATTCTCTGTCATTGATCTTACCTTTGAATTTGACAGTTGTTGGTTCACCCGATAAAAAAAACTAATCGGTGATCCTCCACCATTGATCAAGGCACATTTGATCCAACGGTTAACAACGATATCAGATGGACCAATTGCATAAGGATTACCCACTCACTAAAGTGGTTTTCTCTCTCCACCTGAGTGCTATGTGTCAGTCAATAAATGGAATCGGGTGACCACCCCGAATTACCACTTACCACTTTTTCTCCACCCGATAACCAACTACACTTGATAAAAACATTTTTCTTCCTTTACTAATGCACAAGCTTATTAGCGTGCGATGATCGTAGATCTTCATCCATCAGACGGCTGTGACGGATCCTCCCGATTCCTCTTCCACAGACACTTAAGTTTAACCTTCACCATTCATTTATTTTACTTTATGTTGTTTGAATTAATCTTGATTTCCCATCACCTTCAACCTCATTCATTGATCTTATAGATCCAGCAACTTTTGCATCGTCACCTCAATTCTTCGTCCTTCCCTCTATTTCTTTTTTACATCATTTCTTAGTATTCTTGTATGGTTTCAGGTTTCTTGAGGGTTTCAATATTTAGTTGTCCTGCAACACAACCCCCTCTTGATTTAACTCCACATGTTATTAACACAATCACTCCTAAATCTCGACTGTCATCCTTTGAATGGATTCACCCAACATGATTCTTCATCCTTGCTTCTTCTCTGTGTTCTGCTCGAACTCCACCTGCAACCTCTGTTACACAAAATTTACTCTAGTTCACACATAAATTATAACTAAATTACTCCATACACACACATAAACTCAGAATCGAGTTGTTTGTATTAATAAATAGATATTTACACATGAACTCTCTCCTTGGCCTGGTCTTCTATATCAGTGGCCTCTGTTTTCCTAACTGCCCGTAGCCTTACAATCAAACCTCTAACTCACAACCTCTAACTATCTAACCAGCTAACTATCTAACTTGACTAACTTTTTCTCTGCCTTTTTGGCTTACATTTATACAACAGGATTCTATAACCAATTCCTCATTTAGATCCATAAACTTCTCAAAAAAATCCTAAAATCTCATCTTTATTCCTAAGGATCCTCTTTAATCCACAAATCATGAAACCAACTCCTAATCTAAGATTTACAATTGATTCTCAGATCTTTCAACTATCCTAAATCTCTCATTTTCTCCAACATTCGAGAACATTTACAAATATGCCTCACAATACTTAATTAATTCCGATACTCATTAAAATCACTCAAAAGCCTAAGTAATTACGTTAATTTTAACACTTAGGAAACCAACTTCCTTAAAACACAAGACCCCCTTATGTCTACTAAAATACAATGATTCTTCTGAGTCGAATGCTCCTGCATCATACTCCCGAAGTAGAAAACATTCATGATCTCCTCATCATGTGTCTTCATATGTTGATAGAAAACCTCCAGGGTCCCAAACTTGAGTTTGTAGTTGTCTGAATGCTCCGCACCTTTGTTGTTGTTGTATTTCTATTGTCTTTTGTTTCATCTTCCTCACCTTTTCAATCAGGTTCAAGTTCTGATTGATCATCCTTCCTATTGTCACTTCCCTCATCTTGGACTATTTCATCATCAACTGCCATAATTCTTCAATCTCCATCTCCAGCACATCCTTGGGTTGGTCCATACTCTGCCACTTATTGTTACCTCTTTCTCTTTGTTTCAGGTTGTTGTTGCTATTCACTAACTCTTCAAACTGCATTTCTTCTCTTTGAAGTTTTCCAATTCTTACTATCGCCCTTTCATCCTTTCCCTCTTTCATGGTTATCTCTTTCTGCACTGAGTCCTGACTTTCCAGCATTCTCTCCAATAATTGAACATCTCTGTTCCATGGATTAAATTCTTCCACGGAATCCTCTTCTACCATCTTTACTTGGCTACTCATTTGTGCCAAATTTTCTCTAGCATCTGCAACTAAACCTGCACTCACAAAAAAAAAAAATATGAGGCCTCAGTGCCTCTTCTTCCTTTAGCAACACTTTAGTATGCTGCTCTGATTTCTCCTCTTCTATCAGCACATCAGTATGTTGCTCTAATTTCTCCTCTTCTATCAGCACATCAATATGTTGATTCAACCTCTTTAAAGAATTCTCTAAATAATTCTCTAATGTACTTTCAATACTATTAGTTAGTCTCCGCTACACATCATCTGCTCTAATCATGTCTTTCTACTCTTGTCCACTGTAGTGAACTCCTTCCTCTGCAATCACACTTTTATACTCTAAATTTCTGAGCAAATACTCCAGCAATTCAATTTCTCTGTGACACTTCATAAGTACTTCATCATTACTTATGATTCTTGCATTTATACACAAATTATCAGTTTGAAAATTACAAGGTTCAATAGTCTCAACTATTGCTTCACATATCAAATTTTTAGACTGAATTTCATCTCCTTTCACAATAAATTTTTCCGGTGTTGTCACAGCTTCAAACATCAATGTATTATTAAATTCTTTCTGCTGTAATAATTCACTGCTTTTCTCATTCAAGAGACATTCTCCATCATTCTTTACTTCATAGTTTTTATCTTCTGAAAGATACTCTTCCATACTTTTGACAGCTTCAAAATATTGCTCATCCTATGCAAAACCTCTAATCACATCAAAATTATTAGATTCAACAATATAAGGTTTTACGTTCTCCTGTTGGTCTGCATTTGTCCAATAGTTTAGAAAAGCATCAATAATTCCTTCTTCTTCACCTAGAACTTCACCCTTCTCTGCTTCAAAAATGGAAACTTCCATTTCCAACTCATCTTTTCTGATTTTCTCCATCAACCACTTTACCTGCTTCTGTTGTAGCCTTCTCTGTAATCTAGACCACTGCACTGGCTTCTTCTTTAATACCCAACCTATTCATTGGTTTTCCTCAAGTATCATCCTTAATACATTGAGTTGTTCTTTCATCTTAGCATCTCTTTGTCAATTTCTTCTTGACTCATTCTCTTTCCATTTTCCTTGGCATCCTCCTCCTTCACCTTTCTTTTTCTGTGGTCTTCCTCAAAACATCTACTATGACTATCAGTAGTCATTTTCTCCTTCTATATCTTCATGACCTCCTTACTCACTTACTATGAACTGCACTAAAGCCTCTACAACAACAAGTCCTCCCTGCTGCCACTTACCTCACCAAGTTTTCCTCTATACTTGGTCTTTTGGCAAGCACTTGGTTCTCTATCTCTCGAACCTCTTTCGAGCACTTCTCTCTACTCCTTCTAGGCTTCAACTCATTTTCACCTTTTAAGAACACAACTATCCACTTGCATTTCAATCACTAATGAAATACTAGGTTCAGACCACCTCTTCTTTCACTTTGAAACTCTTACTAACTTCCTTCATCCCTTAGAAATTCTACCCACATCCTCTATGGAATTGCCTTTGTGAGCTGCAACAAAACCCCTATAGTAACAAGTCTCCTTCTTGCCACATATCCCTCACTAAGCTTGTCTCCTATGAGCTCAGACTTTTGGCATCTCTCTGGTTCTTTCCTCTAGAACGAATTGAGCACTCCTTGCTCTAGGTTGCTGCAACCTTATCACCTTCTTATGCTGCTACGTATGCATCAATATAAATACCACAAACTCTCCAATCTTCAAATGAAATTAAAATAAAAACATATCATCTCACCATGAAGATCTATGCATGATCTTTTTCTACCATTCTCTTGCACTTTGAATGGATTGTTCTATGTTTCTTTCATCTATAAATTCTACTGCACTTTATCCCTATGTGCCTACTATTTGTCAGATTAAAATATGATCTCCTCTTTCCTGTATACACATCTTAAAACATAACTCTATTCTAAATTTCTCAAAGACCTTTTACACAGAATTTCCTTATTCTGCTCTGATACCAAATGATGCCAGCCTAAGCCGACAATACCCACATTATGCAAATAAAATTGCATGTCAGTGGTCCCAGTCCTTAATCACCTGACCCATGGTGAAAAACTTCTTAAACCAAGGTTTAAGGCTTCTTAATTAAATCTCATGTGGGAACATTTATTTGACTATTCAATAGTCTGACCCTCAATTAACCTTTTAGTGGAACTCTACTCAACCTTCAATAAACTTTGGTTAACTCGACTTAACCTTTTAATTCATTTTATTTCTATTATAACCTCATATAATAGAAATATACCATAAACCCACTTAACCTTACCTTTCCACTTTTCCACAGCCTTGACACATTTTCTGAGGCTCACCTTTATCGGTTCAATCTTCCACCGTTGATTTCACTCCCTCAGATCAACGGTTGTCGTGTGATCTCCATCCATCCTCTGTAACCCAAATAAACTTAACTCACATCCAAAGACTTCTTGGGTCCACTCAGGCCATTAACCAGCACGCACTTCTCTGCGCGATCACCGTCCGATCTGTCTCACAATGAATGGTCCCAATTGTCAGAATTCAATGAGGATTTAAGCCTGTTGAATAAACCTTCATCACGTCTGCTTTTTCTACGAACATTATCGCGCTAATTCTTCGTCATTGATCTTACCTTTCAATTTGATGGTTGTTGTTTCACCCAATCAACAAAACTAATCGGTGATCCTCCACCGTTGATCAAGGCACATTTGATCCAATGGTTAACAAAAATATCAGACAGACCACTTCCACAAGGATTACCCGCCCGATGAATTGGTTTTCTCTCTCCACCTGAGTGCTATGTGTCAATCAATAAATGGAATTGGGTGACCACACTGAATTACCACTTACCAATTTTTCTCCACTCGATAACCAACTACAATTGATAAAACCGCTTTTCTTCCTTGACTAATGTACGAGCTTATTGGCACGCGATGACCGTAGATATTTTTCCATTAGACAGATGCGACGGCTCCTTCAAATTCCGCTTCCACTAACACTTAAGTTTAACCTCTGCTGTTCATTTCTTTTACTTTATGCAGCACGGCTTAATCTTGATCGCCCATCACCTTTAACCTCGTTCGTTGATCTTATAGATCCAACAACTCCTGTGCATCGTCACCTCAGTCTTCATCCTTCCCTTTATTTCGTTTTTTTGCCATTTCTCAGTATTCTTCTGTGGTTTCGGGTTTCTTCAGGGTTTCAATATTTAGTTGTCCTGCAACACAACTCCCTCTTGATTTAAATCTGCATGTTCTTAACACAGTCACTCCTGAATCTCGATTGTTATCCTTCAAATGGATTCACCCAACACGATTCTTCATCCTTGCTTCTTCTCTGTGTTTTGCTCGAACTCCACCTACAACCTCTGTTACACAGAATTTACTCTAGTTCACACATAGATTATAACTAAATTACTCCATACACACATGAACTCAGAATCGAGTTGTTTGTATTAATAAACATATATTTACATAGGAACTCTCTCCTTGGCCTGATCTTCTATATTAGTGGCCTCTATTTTCCTTACTGCCCATAGGCTTACAATCAAACCTCTAACTCACAACCTCTAACTAGCTAACCAACTAACTATCTAACTTGACTATCTTTTTCTCTGCCTTTTTGGCTTACATTTATACAAAAGGATTCTACAACCAATTCCTCGTTTAGATCCATAAACTTCTCAACAAAATCATAAAATATCTTTATCCCTAAGGATCCTCTTTAATCCACAAATCATGAAACCAACTCCTAATCTAATATTTACAACTGATTCTCAAATCTTTCAACTATCGTAAATATCTCATGTTCTCCAACATTCAAGAACATTTAAAAATATGCCACACAATACTTAATTAATTCCTATTCTCATTAAAATCGCTCAAAAGCTTAAGTAATTAGATTAATTTTAACACTTAGGAAACCAACTTCCTTAAAACACAGGACCCCCCTATCTCTACCAAAAGACAATGGTTCCTCTGTGTTGAATGCTCTGACATCAATAGACGATTTAGGTAGCATTTGAAAGTTTTGAAGGCACTCCCAAGATTTGGTTTTTCAATGGTTTCACATGTTTTCGTGATCAAGGGCCATGCACAAAAAAGGGGCCTTCTGGATAATTATATTGAATAAAAGGGTGTTGAGGGAAAACACCTCAAGGGCCTTAGGCTACATATATACAGTGTTGTGTACATCTTTAAAAGGTTCTTGACACCTGTGGATCTGAACAAGTTGGTAGCTAAATGAATGCACAGTAAGAATGGTGGCTGGATTAATGGTGATTGTCAAGAGCTCTAGATTAAGGTAGAGAGGACCACAATCTACAAAATGAATTAATGGAGCATGTCTTGAACAAAATCAAGCCACCTCTGATCTTCCTTGCACATGATATAAAATTAAATGAAATATCGCCAAGTGCATAACTATAATTATAGAGCTTGAGAAGCCACGTCATAAGTACACCCTGATATTTATGGGAAATCAAGAAGGATGGGAGGATTAGTGCAACACTATGTTTGTACTAAGAATTAATTCCCAACATGGAGAATGATTAGTGCCCATACCATGTTTAGTTTAGCTATAGTTTCTTATTGAATGGAGGTTATTCGGAGTGTTTAATGTGGTTGCAAAGGCCAAGAAATTAGACACAATATCTAGATGGAGAGTCATATAGGAGTACACTTGGGAAGAGTGAAAGGCAGAGTAATGGCTAATAGATATAGCATTGTTCCTTGTGCAACACTAGAACAAATCCCTGGATGGAATTTGTGCAATGTAAGGATATAACATTGTTGTTAGTTGAAGTGTGGGAAGTTGTGTGAAGAGAGTGAGGTGTTTTATGTGAGTGTGAGATATGAAGGGCTACTGGTGTCAAGTTTTAAAAATTCTACATAGTAGCTTAGGGTCGAGCCCAGAGCTAGTTGTGCGGTGAAGAGAGAAGTGAAAATAGGGACTATAGAGAAGAAGGGAAATGTTGGGTGGAGCAGCTGATCCGGTTTACACTCTTAGCATCTGTGGAGGTCTCTTTTTTTAATTTGAAAATTGTACAAAAAGAAAAACAATGGCTAGAGTAGGTAGTGGCTTGCATTCATAAGAGGTTGTTGCCTCTTGGAAAGTAGTGGCTTGCTATATTTAGGGGATTGGGGCCTCCTGTGATTGGGTTCTCACAAACAAATCGATGTAATTAAGTAGGTGCTTAATTTACATCATAATAACAAACAAATTGGCAGTTTTCGCCCTTTGGGTTTCCACGTAAAAATACTAGTGTCAATATGGGTATGTTTTTGTATTGGTGGATTGTATGTTCATGATAATGATTTACTTCATTGTACATGTTTTGTATTAAAGTATTCTCACATAAGTAATTTATTAAGAGAATAAGAAAATAAGAATTGAGCTTGAAGTTTAAGAACCTCATTTATTATTGATCCAACCCCCCATCAGTAATTCTGTAGTCTAAAAATTATAATGCAACATAACCATAATCCATTGCATATTAATATAATTAATAATAATAACATAATCCATAAAAAGACATATAATAATATTCCTTGATTAGGTGAGAAGTGACATGTCACAAGGTTGTGAGCACAAGGATGTCAATACGTCCCTTGGGAAAGGGCCTAATGTGTTTCCCTCATGCGTTCCAAGTTTGCACTTATATAATTAAATAGAATGCAAATTTATTGCTATAGATTGAGCTTTTTTAGATAGAATCAGGAGTTGTATCAAGTTTTCACTCATTGCATGGATATCACCTCATTCTTCCACCTTCTAGATTTGGATTTAATGGCATTGGGACCTTTTGGTATGACACTCTGGACACTCCACTCTCATACATGTTTATGAATATTAATGGAGTATCTTTTTGTTCTATCCACCATCATTAGTGCTCTCCGTTACCCACCAAAAGTGGGTAACCCCATAGGAGAAAATTTGATCCCACACTTCACATTGAGAGAGCCAACCAAAAACACCTGACAACCAACATGAGCTGATGATGAGCCATTATTCATCTCTGCCACCTGCATCAGTCATCTTCTCACCATCTCACAGGGGCACATGAATGAAGGTGGTATTTCAATCAAAAGGTACTTGATTACTTTTGAAATCAATTGGATATGATTTTTTTACTCTCGACATTTGGCATGAATTATGGGACAACTTGGAAGAAGGAAGGGCTTTGATCATGATATTGTTCCCTCACCTTAAATGCAAGGTTACTACTCAACACTAGTCGAGTGGGACCTCCCTTAATGGCTCAATAGGTATAGGAGGGGCACTACTTGGGAACTCTAATTGAGATTCTGTTCCATCTATCACACTTCCATACTTACCACTTGTCATCCTGTATTACAAGCCCTATATTCCACCTCCATTCTTCAAGATTCAACTAACCATTGGTTATCTAGGATTTGGTACCCATACATCCTCATACATGGGTAACGCCTGAAACTTGGCCCTGGGTGGTTGATGGGACTAAAAGAAAAAGAAAAAACGTATATTTACCATAAAGAAATATAGAAAAAGAATATCAAAATGAAAGAGATGGCCAACACATACACACTAACATGTGGGAAAAATACTAGCATGATCTCTACCTCATCCCTTATGGCCATCACCTGGTTCTGAAGCACCATATTTCTCCTATACATCCTGAAAGGAACCCTTTCATTCCCCAACCTTGATGGGAAATGATCTTCCTCATAATTAAGGGGCATTACAACTGGCATACATTATACAAATAAATCTCTAACCCTTGGAGCTATGATCAGTAATACAAAGAAAAATAAAGGAGAAGTAAAATGCAGATAAGAGAGGTGGAAAAATAAATGTTAGCTTGGTATCTCATGCCTCCACAATTTCTCCCTCTTCACATATATACACTCATGATGTGAATCCCCATCATGCTAGTCCCTTTGACCATGGCACTTGGCCATGAAGTTTTCTCCCCTTCATTACCATCATTTTTCACATAACATCTATTGGTTAAAGGGTGGACTAATTGAAATGTCACTTCGTCTCTAGTGCTACAAGCACCTAATAGAGTTGTCCTTTAGCCAGTCCTATCTAGGGAGGAAGTTCCATTGCGAGTTCAAATCCATAAATTTGGAAGGGAAGCCATGTTTGAAGAGTCATATGGTCATTTTCCTTCATGTTTGGTCTAGTTATATGTAAAAATGATTATGGTACCTAATTATTTGTTGTTTCTTAGGCTTTGTGATGTGATTTTTAGGTGGTTCCACAAGCATGACCTAGGCCACCTTAACCGAGACCCAGACCTGTAGAGAATCATATTAACACCCATAAGCGAAACAATGAGATCCATGGGACTTAAAGCAGTAACATAGCATTACACACACCCTTGGACACATCCAACACCCACAATGTTTTGGAACTTTTCCCTAGATTTGATGACTTTTTCGGGTGATGAACATGCACCCGAAAGGCCCCCAGTTGGCTTAGAACTTCGTGAGTGATGGTAGTTGATCCAAGTCCTATATAAGGATGGCCTCACCTCTTGATACATGGGAGGGATAACACCACCTTCGAAACCCTCAATGTTGGATCAAAGATTGACAATATGACCATTTGGAGACCCATGAGACCACCTTTGTGCCCCAAGATGAAATTTTGGGTACACAGGGAGATATTGATAGATATGTGAGGGTAAACGCCCAGAGGATGATTTTATAAGGCTTCTACACCTATATTGGCACTAGGAAACCTAAAAAAAATGTCTCATATGGCCATATGGATGGATGACGCCAACCCAATGTCTCACACGTGTGGGAATTTTTTTATGCTTTATGTCTTGGCTAGTGGATTGGATTATAACCCACCTCATCATTATGATTTTAGTTATTAATTAGAAACTTTTAGGATTAATTATGTCTATTCCTTGTCATATAAATAGAGGAGAGGACATTGGAATTATCATCACCACTTGGACTTCAATATTTTTTGAGCCACTTTATCTTGTGGAGGAAATTGGATATATGATTGCATTTTGATATTAGGAGTTACTCACTCGTCTTTGGAGCTATTTTATTGGATCAATGGTTGGAATTTCATGCGTGTTATCTTGTAAGGGAGCATTTTATTGGATAAATCCTTTCTCTCTCTAATGTATGGAATATCTTGAATATAAAGTTTTTTATTGTACCCTAATTTATTGAAAAATTATTTGATGGAATCTAGATATCATTGTTTCATACATTACTCAAGAATAACATTTGAATGATAATCCTAGTGGTGAAATTTGATTAGCTCTCCCATAAAACTTCTTGATCATACATAGGTAATCAATAGGGTTTTTGATGATAGGGCATCAATTATCCTTCCTCCTTAAAAAAATTTGGCTATCTAATTAACTCATATACTCCATCCCCCAAGGAGTAAGGTATTGACACGCCTCGTTTTTTATCACATTCACTTTTTATTTATAAATTTTATCTTTTTTTCCCTTAACCTACTCAAACCCCTTTAAGGCAATGCATACAAGCTAGGGCTTGGTGAAAATTTCTAGGGAGGAAGTAGTTTTAGCATTGAAGAACCTAAACATCAAGAGGGTAATATTTTCCACAAAATCTCTACTTTTATGATCATCCACTTCAATCTCATTCATAAATTCCTTTTCCTTAGTTTTTTCCGTAAGGAAACCCTATTTTAAATTTATATTTGACTTTGGTGCTTTTTGAGGGTTTCATCTGCCTTGAACTTGCTGATATATACTGTTGGATACCCTTTCTATTTTCCTTGACCTATGGCCACACAACCCTCAATTTATTAATCAATCCCTAGGTTTTGTGTGCATAAAATTAGCCTATACAAGGAACGAAAATTTCTCTAACTCTTTTGTTGGATCCTTGCACCTAGGTGATGTCTTTCCCTTAGAAGCCCTTAGGTCACCTCATACCTCAAACCTAAAATACCTATTAATTGACCATACATGTATCGATACTTTTCCCATTGGTTAAAGTCCATAAAGAGCAGGGGGTTTTGGTTGTTGTGACAGTGGGCCAATACCCCATTGTTTTCTTTTGGTCTAGTAATATCCTTGTTTGGTACCCCTCTCCAAGGCCTAATAGATTTTGTTGATACACTCTTCATTCTCTATCATGGCATCGAGTCCAGCACAATATGCTTGTCCTGTGGGAAATTTTCTCTTCCTCCTTCGTTATTTTTCTTAATGATTATTTGCCTCCACAACAATCACTCTCACTTCATTTCATCTCCTCACTTTGGGTTTCCTCTACTTTAACATTTTGCTCCTGGGTTTCTTGTCTTGACTTCATACTAGACATAATGGTTCATGAATGGGCATGTTGTGACTATCATGGAGGTGGTACAAGGCTGTAGGAGGGATCAAGAGCTTACTCACATGTTGAAACCTTAAGTCATCTCTATAAGGAGTAGATTCCTCCTCAAATCTAGACTTAGATTGATGAGGTTGGAGTTGATCTCCGGGGCAAGCATCAATGTATTTCAGAGTCTGAAGTAATTGAAGCCATGTCTACATGGGTGCAAGATAGTTGTCGCAACTGTGGAAAGAAAAATCAATCTCTATTTGCATTTGACTTGCAATGGCATATAAGAGCTTTTCTAGATCAAGTCCTCCTAGATAGGAACCATATGAAGGAAGATATTCTCTTGTTTTGGATGTGTCATTGTCGTGTGGCTTAAGGAGATGAATAAGTGCCTATTACACATTGAGACAATTTTTTATCCTAGATTTGTGCCTTGCGACCCCGGTCCTATTGGTCCTAGTCCAATTGAGGTAATCAACTCTCTTTCCACTTAATTTCCTATGTCTCTTTGTTTTTAGACTTTTTTGATGTTCAGTAATCTATTTACTCAAGATGTGAGGGTCACTACTTCTGGAATATACAAGCAATTATGGTCTTTTTGAAGTTTCGAGACTTTTACAAACTTTAAGATATTATTGTATTAGTTTGTTGGACACTTTTATAGACTATAAACTATTATGGTATTAGTTTGCTAGACATTTTAATTATTCTTTTGAACAAGTTTCTATTCTACAAATGATTTGGTCTGGCATGTGATAAGTCACTATTAGAAAATTGCATTAACTTTATATAACTATGTGCTAGTAATAAAATCTTGAACTTAAAAAATATTAATATACAAAAAATATATATATATATATATATATATATATTAAATTAATAAATAATACTTATAAATTTTTGTATTTTTGTTTTTTTAATTTTTATATGTATTGTTCTAATTTTTTAAATACTAATATGTATTAAGAGCATAACCACATTAATAATTATTTTAAAATTTATTATCATATTACTGCACATTAAAATTATTCTTTTTTATTTTTAAACCAAAATATTCAACATGTCATTAATACAATTCTTGAGTCAGTATTACTATGCAATTTTGTTCATACATACTATATGACAAATATTAAGCACTAAACACTAAGTCAATAATTGAATTAATGTTTTTTCATCTTGTCTGGAATTGAATGTCACTTCATTCTTACTCAACAAGCAAATTAAAAAAGCATTGAACCAATTATTTATTGACTACTTAGTGGTTAATATTTGCCCAAAACGTTATGTTTTATTCTATAATATTTTTTTGGCTTATGGGATTTACTGGGTGAAAACATTTTGGAAATTTGAATGACCAAAGTATTCCGGTGGGTTAAGCTTTTAGATGTGGTGTTGTCCACTAAAGCCACAATTTTGCATGAATATTTTTTTTCAAAATTTTATTATTTTTGTTTTTCCAAAAAATCTAAATATAGGAGTGGTTATATCATTTTTGTTACAGTAGAAATAGATTCAGCACCATCAAAACCCTGAATTTTTATATCTGTAATCTAAATTTCTAAAAATTTCTACCAAATTTTAATCAAAATCCTACGAGAATTTCTACTCTTTCCTAATCAAAAATTGTGGGCTCCTTAAACTACTATGTTCTAGATGTAAGACCGTACACCAAAATTATGAAACATTGTGGGCTCCTTAAACTACTATGTTCTAGATGTAAGACCGTACACCAAAATTATGAAACACGAGCAGACAGAGTTTGAAAGCAAAGCACATGCAAAGTGGCCACGTGGAATCACGACCCTATTTCAATTATTAGGATGAGTATGTGGGACAACGTGTGGCGACGAAGTAATAGGTTCGACGAAAACAACGATTGATATGATATGCTAATAAATATCAGTACTCATAACTCTCTTTCAATTTTTCTGCGACAAGGTTGACGTTTTTCTGGTTCAATCAGAAAAGGAATTGCAATGACACGAGAATTATTTATGAAGAAATGTAGGTCCATTTATAGTCTCCCGTCAAAAAAACGTTCAAGTAATTTTTCTGTAAGGATTTAGTGTTACCTATGGCAACGAAAAAAATGTTGCTGCACTATTAATTTATTTCAGTATTTTTTGAAAAAGTGTTCTCAATACATATCGTTATTTCTGATCTTCATATTTTCAAGTCTTTATTATATCAATAAAATTGGACAAGATAAAACCCGTCCAATAAGGTCATGGTTAAATTTCGAATATACAAAAGTGCCCTAGAAAAATAGCCTTCCCATGGAATTGGGGCTAAAATTTGAAGGGAAAGGATACATTTTAATTGGGAGGGTTATATATATAAACTCGCATAGTCAATTACGATCGTTGCTCAGCGAAGTGTAGTCAAAATTAGTGGCCATATCCTATCATTAAATATATTTATGGAGTTGTCTATAATGAGACTTTTTGGAGATTCCGGTGACGGAATCTGGCGGAAGAAATTGAGATTAAATCATGATTTGTTGTAGTTAAAATGGTTTTTTAACTGCATATTCGGATTCAGCACCCTGAAAAACCCCTGGGACGCTTTGATTGTGCAGAAACTAGCTATCAAACTTGCGATTCCAATAAATTACTGCCGGATTTTCACCGGAAAAACCTGCCGGAAAAGCGTTCAAAAAGTCGCGTTATAGACAACTGCTATATTTAGGAGTTGTCTATAATGAGACTTTTTGGAGATTCCGGTGACGGAATCTGGCGGAAGAAATTGAGATTAAATCATGATTTGTTGTAGTTAAAATGGTTTTTTAACTGCATATTCGGATTCAACACCCTGAAAAACCCCTGGCACGCTTTGATTGTGCAGAAACTAGCTATCAAACTTGCGATTCCAATAAATTACTGCCGGATTTTCACCGGAAAAACCTGCCGGAAAAGCTTTCAAAAAGTCGCGTTATAGACAACTGCTATATTTAGGAGTTGTCTATAATGATACTTTTTGGCAACTCGCACCCTCAAATATCGTATTATTCATAAATTATTCAAAATTTATTACATATATTGTAATTTTTTTTAACTTTATTATTATGGATATTTTAAATCTATTTAAAGTTTAATTATATTATTTTTACATTCAACAATTATATAATATGTATATTCAACGTATTAATTTATAATATATGTTTCAATATTTAATGTTTTAGTGGTTGAATTTATTGTAAATTGTTTTATTATAATTTTTAATTTTTTTTGTATGGTAAATTTTCCTATTCCGTGTATATATATGTTTGCTTTATTTTTATTTATTTTTTCACTTCTGGTTCACGGATACCCGGGTCAATGGGTAGCCGCTACATCCAGGGTTGTTCAACATTGAGTGGACACACCCGAAGGCATCAACACCGCTCGGCCTATTTACTGACCTAACCCCAAGAGCTTTCGAGATTCGACCCTGTGACCTCCCATTGACGAGACACTTGATTTGACCGATTGAACTAACCCTTGAGACTATATTTGCTTTATTTTTAATTTCATATTCTCTTTTTATATAAATAAAAAGTATCATAATTTATATAAAAAAGTTACATATAAAAGTTAGGTAGAGAGAATTTAATAAAATTATTTATTTATAATTTATATAAAAGTTATTTGGGGAGAGTTAACTAGACCATTTACCAATAAGGTCATTTAATATTTTATTTTCCACGATGGCATTTCCCGAATACAATAAAATTATTTTACGTTGAAGCTATTCTTATTTTTTTTACGGTGTAATTACTTTTACAAGGTAATTAGCCCATTTGTTCAGTTAATCATAATGAACATTTAACAGCATATATTGTTATTATAGAAATCTAATTGCAATATCTAAAATATTATATATATATATATATAACAATTTTCCATAAAATGAAATATAACTTATATTAAATTATTTTCGCATAATACTTATGATGTAAAATGAAATATAAATTGTACTAAATTATTTTCACATAACACTTATAATGTGAAATACTATTTGTAAAAGAAAAATAAAAATAACATATTTTTTTTCCATTGAATTAATTTTAATTATTGATTTTTACTATTATGTTTGTATATTAAGTACGCATAAAGTATACATAAAAATACTATCCATAGATTGAAGTAAGAAGGAAATAAATATTAGTGTAGGTGCATGGAACATCCATATGAGGAATGAAATAAATATTAGTGTAGGTGCATGGAACATCCATATGAGGAATTGATTCAGAGTAAAATTGTTTCTTCGCAATAAAATTTACTAAAGCCTAAAAATTCATTGTAACGAAAACTTTTAATCTTTGATATAAACTAGGACAATTGTTAACATTCTTATTTTATATAATTGTTACGATAAAAAAAGAAATTAATATAAAAATTAAAACCAAACAAATAATATTTTTTTTTTTATCTATTATGAAAAATATTGATATTTTTATTTTCTATCGGAGAAAGTCGAAATAGAGTAATTTTTATTTGCATTGAAAATAATTTTATATATTTCAATTACCAGCTAACCACTTCAATTTTGAATTATATATATATATATATATATATATATAAACTTTATTAAATAGATATAAATTTTATTATATAAATATAATTTCATGTTTTTTAAGTTAAGTTTGAAATGAAAAAATATTGTTAATTATATTTATAAGTATGTTTATTTTGGAATAGGACATTCTAATTTTTAATTTTATTTTTAATAATTATTAAATGAATAAAAGGAATTTAACTTATATGGAATATTTAGAATATTTTTGGTAGCATTTGCAAATCAATGGTTGAGATTTATCTTTAAAGTAGTTATGCTCTTTCTATTTTTTTAGCTTTATTTATTAATTACATAAATAAAAGTCATATGAACAAGTGGCATAAGAAAGGAGTTGTGGTTTCATAATAGAGTTTATAATATTGAGTTTAATATTGGTTTTATTATGAGGGTTTATACTATTGATTTTAAAGTGTTAGGGTTTATAATATTTCATTTAATAATTGAGCTTCATTGCGCAGATAGACAAACATTGTTTCAATATGAGAATCAACCATGGTTGAATGTCTCATTATGACAAAGATTATCTCAATAGGAAAATTAATCATGTTCAACCATGACAGCCATGGTCCAATGTTGCATTGTGACCAAGATTGTCTCAATATGAAAATCAACCAAGGTCAACCATGGTCAAGCATGGTCAACAATGTTTATTTTATCATTTATAATATTTATCATAGGGTTTATATACCTTGGTTTATAATAATTGCCTTAGCATTTATCATATGTTTTTCTCAATATTAAAATCAATCATGGTCGACCATTAATCATGGTCAACATTAGTCAAATATGGTCGACCATGGCCAATTATGGTTAACCATGGTAAAAAATGGTCCACTGTCACATTATGACAAAGACTGACTCATTATGAAAACTAGTGATGATCAACCATGGTCCAACGTCGCATTGTGACAAGCTTTGTCTCAATATGAAAATCAACCATGGTACAACGTCACATTGTGACAAAGATTGTGTCAATATGAAAATCAACCATGATAAACCATGGTCAACCATGTTTATTTAGGGCTTATAATAGTTATCTTAGGCTTTGTATACCTTGGGTTTACAGTATTAATCCCTTTGGTTTAAATTATTCCATATAGTTTATAATTCCTTTAATTTTCAGTATTAGTTCCTTGGGTTTATTAATCTAAGGGTTCATATTCCTAGGGCAAAATATTGTTCATAAGGTTTATAATAATAATCCGAGTGTTTAATATAAATCCCTTGGGGTTGTAATCATGACCAACCATGGTCAAACGTCACATTGTGACCAAGATTGTCTCGATATCTAAATAAACTATGGTCAACCATGGTCCAACGTCGTATTGTGACAAAGATTGTGTCAATATGAAAAAATCATCGTAAATCATGGTCAACCGTGTTTATTTTAGGGTTAATAATATTTATCTTAGGGTATATATACCTTGGATTTGTAATACTAATCCTTTGGGTTTAATATTATTTTTTTGTGTTTATAATCTCTTCGGTTATTAGTATTAATCACTTGGGTTTATTAGTCCCTTGGGTTCATAATATCAATCGCTTGGGTTTATTAATCTAAGGGTTCATATTCCTAGGCTATAATATTATTCATTAGTTTTATAATATTAATCCTAAGCCCCAAGGGATCACTTAGTTGGTCGAGTTCTTGTTGATAAGTACCTCGCTTATTGGGAGGTCACAGGGTCAAATCTCGTTGATACCCTTGGGGTTAGGCGTTACTATTTTGGCTGATGGGTAGATCCCTTCGAGTTGATCTACCTGGATTTTCCCATGGATGTAGCGGCCACTCAGTGTCCGTGAACCACCCTTAAAAAAATATTAATACTAGGGTTTAATATAAATCCCTTAGGTTTATAATCAAGTTAAATCATGTTCACATTGTGACAAAGATTGTCTCAATATGAAAAAAAAGGATGTTCAACCATCGTCAACCATCATCAACCATGGTAAATCATATTCCACAATGGTATAACATCACATTGTGATATATCTTGTCTCAATATGGAAATCAACTATGGTTAACCATGGTCCAACGTCACATTGTGACAAAGATTTCTTCAATATGAAAATCAATCATGGTAAATATGAAAATCAACTATGGTCAATCATGTTTAATCATGGTCAATCATGGTCGAATGTCACATTGTGACAAGGATTGTCTCAATATGAACATCAACCATTATCAATCATCATCAACCATGGTCGAATGTCGCATTTTGACAATGATTGTCTCAATATGAAAATTAACCATGGTCAATCATGGTCAATAACCATGGTCACATTGTGACAAAGGTTGTCTCATGGTGAAACATCACATTGTGACAACCATGGTCAGCGATGGTGAACCATGGCTAGACATGGTCCAACATCGCATTGTGATAAATATTGTCTCAATATGAAAATTCGTATAAATAAGTATAACCCTGAGATAAATATTATAAACCCTAAAAAAAATATTGTCATGGTTGTCCTTGGTCAATAACCATGGTTGTTGGGTCGAGGAAAAGGTATGATTTACCTCCTTATTTGCTTGGTTAATAACATGATTTCAATAAATTTTATTCTATCTTAAGGATGTTTTGGAGGAAAGAATAATGAAAAATAATTAAGAATCATTGTTAAATGATTTACATACTTTTAGCGCTATAATTCTTAAATTTTGCTAATTCGTTTGCGGGATGACTCAACTGGACAAATGTTGTTCCTTTGGATAAGACAACAGTGACAAGAAAAGAAAAATTTCTTATTTCAGCTGTGCAGGCCAAGCTAAGAACAGGCAACGAGATGTTGAACTACTGTGAAATATGTGATAATTAGGAAAAGAAATCCTAGGGATCTTCTGATCCTCAAGATGAGCTCTAATTTAATAAGCATTCCTTAGGCAATATATGTTGAAAATAATATTGAGAGGGTGGGTGAATCAATATTTGTAGATCAATAACTATTTCATTTCCATAATCAGATTTATATACGCTACTTCAGTGAAGGGAACTCGCATGTGCACACAACTGTTATTAAGGCAACCAACGTATATCTAGTGAACTCATGATTCAGTGAATTCATCATATGTTGATCTTTAATCTGTGCATCAGTACTTTATTAAACATTAAACAGTAACCATGTGTAGTTAATAGCAGAATGAACCATCACACATAAGCAATACACATGAACACCAAGATTCAAGGTGGAAACCCAATGTGGGTGTGTTACAGACATTTTTGTGCCTTACAGCTCTAAGCATGAAATGTCCATAAACCAAGGGATCTTAAGTCCCTAAAAGTGTTGTTCCGACCCCTAAAGGAACAAGGTCAACAAATTACAGCTTCTCCCAGAAGTTCTCCACCAGAAACTGCTCAGAATCAGTCAAATCAGGATCATTTCAGCTACTCCACTAGCTAGCTGCGTTGCATAGCACCCAAGTACACTAGCTAGGTGCGTTGCAACGCACCTAAATGCACTACCAGGGTGCATTGAGCGGGAAATGACAAATGGCAGTGTCATTCCGCGAGGTGGACAGACAATGGAAGCTTCCAGAATCTTCCCCAAGGACACTTGCCTCACTGAGTTCGACCAAGGATGAGTAAGAGGCTCTCAGTCTCCAAGTGGAAACAAGAACTGACAGAGAGAGGCCACTAGTCAAATCACAAGCTGACTCATCCTCTTTGCATACATCTATATATGGATCCCTCATCCCAGAGATCCAGAGGCTGGAATTTTGGACATTGCAGAGAATTGTTGTTGGTTTAGAGATAGATATCAGAGTATTGGGTGATTTATGCTTTGTTGGAGGTGAAGAGGGGATTCTATGCTGGGAGGTTGATGCTGGATCAGGAATCATCGGTTGTAACTCCTCCTGGATCCTCTTGTTATATCAATAAAACTATTTGAGTTTCTCCTACATGCTTGTGTATCATTGATGTTTGTTACATTTGTATGTTTAGCTTAAATCTGATCCTAAGCTATTTATGAATATAAATCCATGTCTTTGTGTAGTTTTCTTCTTCTGTGATCTTACAGGAACTTGGTGAAGCTGAGTAAGTAAGGGAGCAGGTAGCTGGAAGCTGTCAAAGAGGAGAGAGATTGGATCAAAGGACTAGCGCAAGACACAGGTTGGTTCATCCTATTCCTCTTCATTTATAGTTCATAAAGAAGAATACGAAAGTAGTTTTCTCTGTTTGTTTCTAAGGTCACTGTCACACCTTAGTGGGATAGGGTCGTTCTGAATAGACACTTTTCCCGTTAACAGGGTGAAAACCACCTGCTACTGTCATCTCTGTCTTCTTTTAATAATAGGAAAATATGTTTACAATATTGTACTGGTGCAGACTCATATCAGTACGCAGGCTTCCACTTGCAAAAGGTTTCAACCTTCTCTTGTTCCCCACTTCTACTAGAAGGGAGCCACAACCCCCTAGCTCTTTCACTAGTCGATATGTTTACTAGTACGTAGGCACCGGCCTACAGAAGGATACGACCTTCTTTATTTCTCCAGGGACCACATTTCATAAATTTTCAGACTGGATGCTCCTGGTATACAACAATACACATGAAGGCCTCGTTTCATCCAATTTTCATATTGGACCCATCAACAACATTGAAGCCTAGAATTAATCACCATTGCAATACAACCATCAACTAAATCTGCATCAACCAATCATTGAAACTCAATCATCACTCTCTGAATCAACCAAACTCAATCAATCAATGACATCCTCTGAACCTCTGACAAAACTAAATCAACCATTCATTCATACTTAATCAACTTCAACAAATCAACTAGAATAGATAGATCATTGTAACCAATACACAGATCTGAACCCAGAACACTGCATCATCATTCAAAACTAGTTGTAACCTCAAAACCATGCATCAGAGCGTATATGCAACTTGGAAGAGTCGAACCAGCATGTATGCGCAACTTCACCAAAGCGAACCAGTGTATAGATCTACAAATACTTACTTATAAATTCGTTGCAGTTCTCAACTTCAGACATACCCAGATCATCAGATATAGAGGATAAAACATGTGTTAGCAATCAGATCTAGCCCATTAGATCACATAATGATAAGTCATTACGATCTTGATCCATCGTTAGATCTCATCCATCATCACTGAAGCAAATCGCAATCAATCAATATGAACATTCAGAACACTGTCACCAGAATGCAATCATTAGAACATAAAGTAAAACCCAGAACTCTGCATCAACAACCAGAACCAACTGTTACTTCAAACATCATAGTTCATAAGGTATACGCTACTTTGATGTGTCAAACCAGCGTCTATACGCACTTTTACCAAAGCGAAACAATGTACATATCTGCAAATACTAACTTAGAAATTCCAAACTTCAGTCATACCTAGATCATATTATTTGCAGAATAAAACATGCATCAATATTCAAATCTAGATTGTTCATGATCAAACCACATAATGGTAATACATTTAAGGCTTTATGATCCCGATCCATCAACCATTATCAACCACATTGGTGCATCCTTAGATCAGATCAAGCAAAGCGTCAAAAGCTCATAACCTATATATATGATCTAACACTTCAGAAGATATTCACTACTTGCACACCCTGGCCTAATGATCTTCTCCTCCTTATATTGTTTTAGGCCTTTCTCAATACCTTGGAAAAAAGCCACTTAGGACCAATACCTTGGACCAAATACCTAGGGTCAATGCCTCAGACCAGATACCTTGGATCAATACCTTGGACAAAAATACCTTGTACTAAATATCTCGGACCAAAACCTTGGTTTTCCAACATGTACGCACCTTTCCTACTGCGAAAGTGCGTGTATACATATATGCTCCTTTTGTTCTATTAATCCACGTGTATACACTATTTTTCTACAGTGAACCTACGTATACAACTTAACATACCTGAAAATGTCATTTTTATCCAACTTCTTGATTCTGATTTGTAGTCCTTTGTTCCCTCATCCTATTCTTTTGTATCATAGACCTGTTATAATGTGATTTTCCTTCTGAACTAATTCCTTTGAACTACTCTGCATTTTGACATATCTGTAAACACAACTATCATGCATTCTGTCACATCTGATATCTCTCCTATAGATTCATCTAGATACATAGATTCATCTAGTTACCATATACAAGTGAGTTGTTCTGCTATAAGTGGGTTTCCATCAAGTACAACACATGCATCATAATGCCAACAATCTCCCACCTTGGACTTAATGGCAACCATGTTGGTGTTTATTACTGCAAGCTGTAGAAACTATCAGAGATAACAAGAAACACCAAAGTACTCTCCCCCTTTGAAATCAAGGGCAAAGGGTGAACCAAGATATTCTCCCCCTTTGATGTCAAGGGAAAAGAGCTAACCAAAATGAATACTTTCATATCTGAATAGATGAATATAAACATTGATCATGCTCCCCCTAGGCACATGCTGAATTCTCTGATTAAACTCACCCTTTGTTTGTGTTGAGATGCACTATATCATCCATGTTCCCCCTGAGCACATGCAGAGTCTACAAATATTTTCCAAAAGAATAACATGACTCTATAACTCAACTAAGTGAGTTTGGCCTTCCTATCACCAATGACTCATACATACATCAATCTCATAGCCAAGTGGGGATATACCAAATTTGACTCATCCTCCCAACCAAGTGGGGATATACCAATTTATACATGACTGAAATATAGAAATTATTAGATCATCCTTTCCATGCATAGTGGGGTTACAAATTACATCATATAACCAAAAAGGAATCATCAAAAGACTATGACAGACAGAGACAAATTATTACATCATGGGTCTTTATGTGAACTTTATATAAAATGATATACATGACATTTATAACAGGGACCAAATATCTAAACAAGACCATGATAGTCATCAGCAACTATCATACACCATGTATGATCTGCACCATAATCATCTGTCAACAACATCTATACTAACAACTTGTATATGTTCATCATTAGTTACCAAGATATGATAGTGTAAATATCATCAACCTATGACAAAGTATGCCACATATAGATATCAACTCATCCTCTTGATCTCATAAAGATCAACTTGCTTCATTTCCTTAGTAAAAGGAGCCTTATCATAACCTTCCATGAATCAACTAAGAATATGTCATATCTCCAAGCAATAGCACAAAATCATTCACATCATATCATATGTATGTGAAAACACCATAGTCATCATCTATGATCATAACATCGTCATCAAGAACTGCATGATCTTTCCACAAGAACCTTCAATATATCAACCATGTATCATCACTAGGGAACATCCCATATCTGATAAGCATCAACCATGATAATCAACATATGTGAGTATCAACCAATCATCATAAGGTAATAACTCATCATCGTTATGTGACTAAGTAAGCCATGTCTTCAAATATCCATGTCTTCAAATAGCTATGTCTTCATGCAACTTGCAATAACACCATTCTCTTAGCCAACCAACAATATTTATCAATATGCAACTTAAGTAATCATCCATGTATCCAACATAATGTGTATCCATCAATTATGCATCTAGAAAACCATGAGCGCATGGTCATTTGTCCAACTTTCTTGATACCATCAACAGCAACAATCCTCAACGATATGAGGGCAAAGAACTATGGGAATCCTAAATCATAACTACACCATATGCATCTTTGAAGGAATGATGACATCAGCATAAAAGAAATGAGTGGCTTATCATCAAATAATGAAGTTGTGTACTCAAGCTTTGTACTTCTCCTTGTCCTTATGAAGATCACCATGTAAACAAAATATATGTACTGTATACATCATCAAAAATTCATCAACAATCATCCATAAATCTGATTTGAATAACAATTATGTAACCCCAAGCAATACAAGTATCATCTGAGATTTCATCATGGGAAACTCATAACCGTCACATAGCTAGATGTATCATTTAAACACTTTAGCCACATAAGCATCATCATCATTGATTAGGTACCAACGACTTCTAAAAATAATGCCAACAATGCTTTATTAGAAGCATAGCATGTTCTCCCCCTGAACCTGTTCCATCTGTTCACTATTAGATCTGATCATTGCATATATCAGTAAGAAGTATCAAGGTATCATCATCAATCAGATATACATCAAGTTATCAACAACCTGTGAGGATCAAAATCACTTCTAAATAACATCCGCAGACTGTAGTCATCTATCATCATGACAAAAAAGATAACTAATAATTGTCTGAATCATATCAAATCAGTTTTTCTGAGTCTGTCCCACTGTATTTTTCCTAAATCCAGATATACGTGACTGTGCAGCTTCTAACTCGCGTATATACGCGACTTGTCTTCATGAAATTTGCTTATGTTATTTAGAAAATTGAAGTTCCACACTTTCAACTCCTCCTGAGTCTGTTATGTCTGTACACTGTGCCATGCCACATTTTTATGACTACACTTCATTCTTCTTCCATATCTTTGAGTGTGATGATGTTTTCTCTTTTTGCTATGGTGCCCGAAATTTTCTCTTGCATTCGTTTGCTATATATCCAAACTTGTCACATGCATAACATCTTACATGTTTCATATTCCTTCTATAATAGTCAATGGCTTTGTGACCAAACATATTGCAAGAAAAAAAATATCCCTTAAAGTACCTGGAAGTTGATGATCTTTCTATGTGATGGTCTTGAACCACTCTACTTCTACATCTTGCTACAACATGTTCAAAATTATGACATATAAAACATTCAACATTATTCATTTGAGGAAATAACCAATTATTACTTCCATAGTTAGGAGTAAAAGAATTTCTTTGAAGAATTTCTTTCCTTGGTTGTTGATGGGGTTGGCCTCTCATCTCCTTGTTGAGCATTTCAGATTTTTCATTAGAGTTCCTTGCCTCACCTTGTGAGCTAGATTCACTTTCTACAGATTCATGAAATCCAAGACCAGTTTTGATTGGAGGAGACCTTTGACTATTAAGAATAGCATCCAAAATCTTAGTACTATCTTGAAATCATAAAACCTTATCCTTTTTTTCTAATTTACCTTCTAGGATATTTACCTCAACCTCATATTGCTCTTCCTTTTCAAGATACTGCTTCTTCATGATTTCTTCAGCTTTTCTTCCTTATTCCACTTGTTGCCTAAATCCAAGAACTTCGTTTTCGTGTTCTTCAAGAGCTTGGAGCAGTTCTTCATTCTGCTTATTTGATTTTTCAAGATCTTCTTTTAGACAGAGGATCTTAGCTTCAAGACTTTCATAGTAACTGGATCTATCTTTAAGTTTCTTGATTGTTGTGCTCCTTTTATTTACTTCATTTCTTAATGATGTCACTTCATCCTGTAGCTTTTGACATTGATCTTCATTTTCCTTGTACTGCTTCCTTACTTTGTTTCCTTCCTCCAATTGAGCTTTTAGTCTGGTAGCTTCTTCTTTGAAGGCACACTCCCTTTTGTCCAATAGATCTTGTTGATCTCTAATTTTGTCTGTGATTTTTTTAAATTCTGCCTCTATTTGATATCTTTCTCTTTCACCCATAAGAGAAAATTCAGTTGTTTCACTGTCACTTTCATCATCTTCAAATGAGCAGAGAAATGTATCACTAGAGGATAACAAATTCATACCTGATAGTTATTTTGCTTCTTCATCTTCATTCTATGGTGATTATGAATTTGAAGAGTTACTTCCACATAATCCCCAATCGCCTCTCCAACTGTCACAGTTCCTTTGAGATGCCTTCTTCTTTTGAGGTGTTTTTTTCTTTCCCATTGTTTCTACAGATCTCCTTCAAGCGATCAAGCTTCTGCCAAAGGACCTGCACTAATACCAAGTGTTGGAAATAATACTGAGAGGGTGGGTGAATCAATATTTGCAAATCAATAAATTTTTCATTTCCATAATTAGATTTATATAGGCTACTTCAGTGAAGGGAACTCACATGTGCATGCAACTGTTATTAAGGCAACTAGTGTATATCTAGTGAACTCGTGATTCAGTTAATTCATCATATGTTGATCTTTAATCTGTGCATCAATACTTTATTAAACATTGAATAGTAACCATGTGCAGTTAATAATAGAATGAACCATCACACATAAGCAACACACATGAATACCAAGATTTAAGCTGGAAATCAAATGTGGTTGAAAGCCACCTGCTTCTATCGTTTCTGTCTTCTTTTAATAATAAGAAAATTTGTTCACAATCTTGTACTGGTGCAGACTCATACCAGTATGCAGGCTTCTACCTGCAGAAGGTTTCAACCTTCTCTCGTTCTCCAACTTCTACTGGAAGGTAACTACAACCCCTTAGCTCTTATACTAGCCGATATGTTTACTAGTACGTAGACACCAGCCTACAAAGGGCTACAACCTTATTTCTTCCTCCAGGGACCACATTTCATAAATTTTTAGATTGGATGCTCTTGGTACACAACAATACACATGAAGGCCTCATTTCATCCAATTTTCATACTGGACCCATAAACAACATTGAAGCTTAGAATTAATCACCATTACAATAAAACCATCAACTACATATGCATCAACCAAACACTAAAACTCAATAATCACTCTTTTAATCAACCAAACTCAGTCAATCACTGACAACCTCTGAACCTCTGACACAACTGAATCAACCATTCATTCATACTTAATCAACTTCAACAAATCAACTGGAATAGATAGATCACTGTAACCAGTACACATATTTGAACCCAGAACACTGCATCATCATTCAGAACCAGATATAACCTCAAAACCATGCATTAGAGTGTATAGAGAACTTGGAAGAGACGAACCAACATGTATACGCAAATTCACCAAAGTAAACCAGCGTATAGATCTGCAAATATTTACTTATAAGTTCACTGCACTTCCCGACTTCGAACATACCCAGATCATCACATATAAAGAATAAAACATGTGTTAGTAATCAGATATAGCCCATCAGATCACATAATTATAAGTCATTATGATCCTGATCCATCATTAGATCTCCTCCATCATCACTGAAGCAAATCACAATCAATCAATCTGAACATTTAGAACACTATCACAAGAATGCAGTCATCAGAACATAAAGCAAAACCCAGAACTCTGCATCAACAACCAGAACTAACTGTAACTTCAAACATCATAGTTCATAAGGTATATGCTACTTTGATGTGTCGAACCAGCGTGTATACGCACTTTTAACAAAGTGAAACAACGTACATATCTGCAAATACTAACTTAGACATTCCAGACTTCAGTCATACCCAGATCGTATTATTTATAGAATCAAACATGCATCAGTATTCAGATCTAGATTGTCCATCATCAAATGACATAATGGTAATACATTTAAGGCTTTATGATCCCGATCCATCAACCATTATCAACCACATAGGTGCATCCTTAGATCAGATCAAGCAAAGCATCAGAATCTCATAACCTATATATAGGATCTAACACTTCAGAAGATATTCAATACTTGCACACACTAGCCTAATGATCTTCTTGTCCTTATATAGTTTTAGGCCTTTCTCAATACCTTGGACCAAAACCACTTAGGACTAATAACTTGGACCAAATACCTAGGGTCAATACCTCAGACTGAATACCTTGGATCAATACCTTGGACCAGAATACCTTGGACTAAATACCTCGGACCAAAACCTTCGTTTTCCAACATGTACATGCCTTTCCTCCTATGAAAGTGTGTGTATACATATACGCTCCTTTTTTATGTTAATCCGCATGTATACGATCTTTTTCTACAATGAACCCGCGTATACAACCTAACATACCTGAAAATGTCCTTTTTATTCAACTTCTTGATTCTGATCTATATTCCTTTGTTCCTTCATCCTATTATTTTGTATCATAGACCTATTATAATGTGATTTTCCTTCTGAATTGATTCGTTTGAACTACCCTGCATTTTGTCATATCTGTAAACACAACTATCATGCATTCTGTCACATTTGATATCTCTCATGTAGATTCATCTAGTTACCATATACAAGTGAGTTGTTCTGCTATAAGTGGGTTTCCATCAAGTACAACACATGCATCATAATGCTAACAATATATAACGCTAGTAAATAGAAAAGAAAAGAGACTTTAATTTACATTATTTTTCCTACAGTAAGACTGCGAGCCATAATTTAGCCTTAAATGTTGCAAACAACTCTGTAATCTATTTTGACATTTAATGAAGAAGTGAATCTTTTACATTAAACCCATGCATTGAGCTTTTACAACAGTCCCTTCTGGAGACTCTGGGCCTAGTTGTTGGAAGATTCACTCCTTGACTGTATCAATTTATTTAATTTCTCTGTTGATATTTGCTTTGTTTTTCTCTTTATAACCTGAGGTAGATTAAGTTTTATATTTCAATACTTGTTCCCTTTTTGAATTTACTTCTTGCGATTACAGGTTTTGCACATTTAATTATATGCTTTCAGTTATTGGCATGGTCTAATAATTTTCCTTTGATATGCATGATCTAGCAAAAGCTATGTGAATTCTATATTGAACTTAGCTTAATTCCCTTTCCGCATTTGAATCCTAGATTAATGTTCTTGTCTGAATTCAATTTTTGATTAATCTATTTCTCCAAGTGTGAACCATATATTAATTTCCTTTCTGTATTTGAATTTACAAGTCAATGATTGTTGAGTGATTAAGCTATTTTGGAAATGGTTGGTCAAGATTTAGGATTAGTTACTTACATTTCAACCTATGATATTTATCGCATAGACATTGCCAACAACCTTGAAATAGAAAAACGAATCCCAGGTAGATACATTAATGTAAAATTAAGATCGATTTCTGAGGTCATCTTAGTTTCTCAACATTTTGGCATTGTTGTCGAGGAGTTTGTTAGGATAATAATAGTATTGTATCTCTAAAGAGAATTGGGTATTGAAGACGAGAGGCAAGAACCTACGCATGCAACAAGTAAAAATCTTATGCCTAGTGCCCTCTTTTAGTTGATACGTAGAGGTTGTGTAGGTATGCATGACGAGGAGAAGAAAGACACTTATAGATCATAATACATTACCAAAAACCCCAAAATCCTAGGGATCGATGACCCTTGGGAGAACTACTTTTATAGACAATATAATTCCAATAGCTGGATCTCAAGTGATAGTAGGACCTCATACAGTATCAGGGAAGGGATCTACCTTGATCCCTCAAGCGACAGGGTCACCAACTGTAGCTTATGCCTAGATCCATAGTAAAACTGAAGGATTTGAGTAGATTTTTCAAAACACGAATGATCCATGCTCTGGTCCTTCACAAGACGGAAATTCTTGTAATTTAAAGGAAGTAGAGGGAGAAACTGGTGGAAATTTTGAAGCAGATCCACAACCATCTGAATTTGAATCTCATGTGATCTCGGTTGGAAAAGAAGTATCTGACATCCTAGACTTAAGTAGCGCGGTAAGGCCTCTTGGCTAGACCTTGACTTTAGAGTATCTTATAGTTGATCTGGTAGTAAATGCCTCGATGAAGGCCATCCCCTTATAAAGCATTCCTACTTTTCACGAGATAACCTCAGAGGATCTGGATGCTTTCCTATTTGAGTTCAATGTTCTGTGTAGAGGATATGACTATCCCACCGATCCTCAGAAATTGAAGTTGTTCCCTTCCACCTTAAAGGGACCATCCTTAAGATGGTTTATGGGTTTAGGTGGGGGTACCATTAATTCTTGGGATGAAATGAAAAGCACTTTTCCTACTAAGTACCAAGACTACTGTAGGACTAGGGATTTGAAGGATGAAATCTTTAAAATGATTGCAAAAGATAATGAAACCTTAGAAAAATATGTAGAAATGTTTCAGTATAATTTACAGAGGTCACCTTATACTACGTTGTTAAAAGAAGTATTAAAAGATACTATGATAAAAGGGATGAAAGATGAATGGGTGTAAACATTAAATTTAATGGGAAAATTTGATATTTATCAATAAGGATATGATGACATTATTCAATTATGTATAAGGTGTTCACGAGGCAACACATGAACCAGAGCGAGAGGACGAGATCCTACCATTAGAAGTAGTAGAGCTCCTGGTGGGAGAATAGCTTCAACATAGATCAGAAACCTCCTAGACGATTTCAAAACTAATATCCTGGGCAAACTGACTACATAGTTAAACCTTTTCCAGGCCAAAAAAAGGTAGGATAAAATATAAATATCACTGGCCATATTTTGCCCACATTGCCGAAAGAAACACAGTGAGAGGGAATGTCCCCTGGACATGATTTTGACATGTGGTATATGTACCAAGGATCATGTAACAGATTAATGTCCATCACTTTTAGGAATAAAAGCAGTGTTTAAAGAAGTCGAGGAGGAGATAGAGCTAGCATACCTTATGGTTCAATGTCAATAATGGCAAGCCTGACCCACACGTACATTGCAAGACCCTTCTTTATTCTTTTCTGGGCAATATAATCAACAACAAAATCCTGGAACCACATGGCAAGGGAAACCATCCTTCTCTACATGATAACCCCAACCATATCCCATGTCACCCTGTCCAAACAAACCCTTTGTAGGACCTAGCTGGCCGAATTCACAATATTCTGCCCCCTTTTGGAAAAATCCAGTCAATAATTCCTACTCTCCACAATGGGCTAATTCCACTACTCAAAATCCAAATTGGTCCCAAAGTTGAAAGCACACTATGGGATTGACTAATCCACTCGTGGGGAAGGTTTCTCAATTGCAACCCACCTTGTCAGCTCCATTTCAGTTACCTGAGAACCCTCAACCTCAAATATGCCCCCAGTTTTCGGCTAAGCCAAATCCTAATCCTAAAAATAGACTAATTTAGTATGTACAAATCATTGAGAATTTCTTTAATGAAACAGAACCTGTAGAATGAAATGAAATATGGTTAAGGTCAAGGCATGTCATTACTCCACAAGAAAGTAGAGATCAAAAACAAGAAAACGACAAAGAAAAACAAACTACAATAAATCCTCCGACTGTGGTTACTACATAAACAAAGAAGGGATGAGACATAGTCAAACAACAAAATCCTAAAAATATTATAATTTCTTCTGCCGCATTCCTTGAAATACTTGTGATAGCTAAACCAGTTGTCTATCCTGATTTTGACATTGTAGAGGAATTGAAAAACATGTGTATAAAGATCCTACTCCTCCAGGCCATACAAGACACCCCAATTTATGCAAAAACAATTAAAGAATTATGTGGGAAGAAAACTGGAAGGAAATTGAAAAATCCACCAACTTTTCACGTAGTAGGAACTCTATCTGACCTAATATTGGGAAAACAAGCACCAATTAAGTATGAAGACCGAGGAAATCATGTAGTGACTGTTCAGATACAAGGCTACACTTTTCCAAACACACTAGTATATCTTGGAGAAGCCATCAATATTTTGACTATTGAAACTTGTAATGTTCTAGGTATTACATCTTTAAACCAACCTCAACTTTATTGAAACTTGCCGATAGATTAGTTGTTAAGCTTGAAGGTATTTTACAAGATGTAACCATATCCGTTGATTCTTGGGAGCACCCTATGGACTTCCTAGTCATTAAGCCAAGGAGTAAGCTAGATGGACCTCCTTTGATATTAGGTTGACCTTGATTAGCAATAGAAGATGCTTACATAGGATGTCGTGCAAGTAGCATGACAATCACTAAAGGAAATGTTGTGAAAAATCTTATTTTGTATCCTCCATCCAAACCAAGTGTGCCCATTATAAATTTTTAATTAGACCCACCTAGATATCTGGAAGAAAATATACACTATACTCTCACATTGGAAGAAGCCCTTGGATTTAAAAATCAAATAGAAGATGTTGTAATTAGTAGCTTCATTAATAAACTAGTTTCTATGAATAATCCAACATGCCAAATGCTAGAAGTCATCCTTGATAACGAGGCACAAGGAGAGCCCTTGAAGGACTCTGATGATCAGGATACACCGACAACTGTTTTTCATAAAAGTAGGCCAATTGAGCTTGAACCAGGAAAAAATATTAACATTAATGATAATCTCGACATTCCTCAACAACAAAGACTAGTCCAGATTCTTAGGAAATATAAAAACAATTTTGCCTAGGGATACTTAGATATGAAAGGTATTGACCCTCAACTATGTACTTATAATATCTATATTGAGAGTGATGCTCGTACCATCTCACAGCCTCAAATGAGATTAAATCAACACCTCAGAGAAATTATGAAACAAGAACTACAAAAATTGCTCGATGTAATTTTTTTTTTATCCCGCATCAGATAGTCAGTGGGTCTCCCCATTGTTAATCATTCCCAAGGAAAATGGGAAGTGGTGAATTTGTCTTAAATACAGATAGCTTAATAAAGCCACCCAAAACGACCATTTCCCTCTTGCTTTTATTGATCAATTCCTTGAAACCTTAGCAGGGAAGAAATTTTTCTCCTTCCTCAATGGCTTAAGTGGCTAAACCAAATTCAAATTCCCCGGGGAGACCAAGATAAAACTACATTCAACTTCCCTGGGTGTACATTCAAATATATAGTTTTACCCTTTAGATTATGCAATGCCCCAGCCACATTTCAGAGGGAGATATTAAGTATTTTCTCTTATTTGATTAACAAAGGACTTGAAGTATACATGGATGATTTTACCCCCTAAGGAGATGATTTTGATCAGGTCTTATAGAATCTGGAGAAAGTCTTTGAATGATGTATTACTATCAGGTTATCTTTAAGCCATGAAACGTTCCACATGATGATGACCGAAGGTGTGGTTTTGGGACACTATATGTCTGCAATTGGAATCTAGGTAGACCCAGCAAAAATAAAGGTAATCCTTACACTGCCTACACCCTGCACATAGATTGAGATAATTAGTTTCATTAGGTATGCAGGGTATTACCGCATATTTATGGAACATTTTTCAAAAATATTTGCACCCTTATATACTCTGACGAGTAATGTTGAATTTGACTGGTCTGAAAAATGTGATATTGGTTTCGCAAAACTGAAGAAATTGGTTTTGACAGCACCATTATTGCGAGGAACGAACTAGGAGTTACCTTTCCATATCTCCTCAGATGCATTATATACAACTATAGGAATAGTTCTTGGACAAGAAGAGGACATGAAACCCTACACCATCTATTACATTGTCAAAAACCTTACCCCTATTGAGCCAAACTATATAGTAACAGAAAACAAATTTCTTGTTCTTATATATGTTATCAATAAATTTAGACATTATATAATAGGTTATACAGCTTTTTTTTATACTCACTACTCTGTTGTCGGGTATTTGGCCAATAAACCAATCACCAATGGACGAGTAACTCGATGGCTACTGCTACTACAGGAGTTTGATATCACTATTAAGGATCGATCAGGAAAAGAAAACCATGTTGCGGACTTCTTACCTCGGGTGCCTAAGACAAATAATCCTCTATAAGTAGATGACCAGTTCTCGGATGAACACTTGTTCGATGTAAGGATCAAAGCACCTTGGTATGTAGATGTAGAAAATTATTTAACAGTTAGAAAATTACTAGCACACATGTCACCAAAGGAAAGGAAAGTGATTATCCAATGTAGCACCTGATTCTCTTCAATTGGCAGGTACCTTTTTCACACTAGTTCCGACCGGAATATTCAAAGGTGAATTTGAGAAGACATGATTTATGATGTCCTAAAATATTTCCATGAAGAACCCTATGGCGAAGAATTTGCAGATCGCAGAACTGGACATAAATTCCTTTAGATGGGCTATTATTGGCCAACCATATTTAAAGATGCAAAGAGATATGTTTATGCCTATGACAGCTACCAAAGGATGGGTCATCATGGCCAAGCCCATGAGATGCCATTACAGCCTTAGTTGGTGGTGGAACCCTTGGAAATAGGGGCACTGAACATTATTGGGCCCTTTAATCCACCATCAAATCAAAAGGTCTATATACTGGTCGCCATAGACTATGTGACTAAATGGGTAGAAACAATAGGTTTATCATGGGTCACAGAAAAAACAATGATCAACTTTCTATTTGAACTATTTGTACGATATGAATTACCAAGGGAGGTAATAACAAACAGAGGACCGTAGTTTATATGACATAAAATCTCGGCCACTTTGTGAAATCATCATATCAAATAGAGAGTTACCTCTCCATACCACCCATAGGCCAATGGGCAAGTAGAGAGCACCAATAAGGTCTTGGAAGCAATCCTAACTAAAACAGTCTCGACAAATCAACAGAACTGGGCTGCTAAGCTTCCAGAAGCCTTATGGGCCTATCGCATGACATGGCACAATACTACTGGTTACTCCCCTTACCAATTTGTTTTTGGTAAATAACCTATTTTCCCCATAGAATTCGAGATAAAGAATCTTAAGATAGCCCAAGAGGTTGGACTGGATCTTAAAGAAGTTGAAACACAATGCCTACAACAATTAAATGAACTAGATGAAGCACACTTACTTGCTCTCCAACACACAACTATTATTCAATAGCAAAGGGCTAAGTGGCAAGATAGGCTTATAACAATGTAAACTTTGAAACGGGAACTGATACTGTTAACCGTTTTGTAGAGATAGCAAAAAAGTGACCCAATTTTGAAAAGTGGTGATGCAAAACAAACGTGTTTTTTAGAGCATAGTTTTTGGCACTATAAATTTTTTTATGTACATTGCGTTTTAGAATGGTAGTGTTTTTGATGTTGATTTAAAAAAGTGGTAATTCTACACCAGGCCCTTTTTTTAAAAGGATTTTTTTTATTTTTTTTATTTTCTAAGGTATGAAATGTAAATAATTATTTTGTAAATTTAATAATTTTTGAAGCGGTCATTTTCTTCATATTTTCTTGTTCTAATTTTAATTTTATTTTTTGTAGTGAGGTTTTTATTGTTTTGCATTTTTAAATTAGAAGGTCGATATTTTGAATTTTCAATACTCTACATATTTATACATCGTTAATTAATTTTTCAATCCACATGAAATAATTGTTTCTAAAAAATAATATTTTTTAACAATGGACATAAAAATAACCTTTTTTAACATAAATATAACTAAAAAACTACACGTTTTGATAATTTTTTCCTAGAATTGACATGTCAAAATCACAATTTTTATACGAGAATTTTAACCAAAAATGGTTAAATAATGTTTTTTTTTATGAATTTCATGTCAAAATAATAATAATAATCACTTCTTTTTTCAAAAAATAATGGTTGACTTAAAAATTAATGCGAAAATCACATATTACATATATTGAACGCATAACAACCTTAATTGAGTGTTTATTCTTCTCATAAAATGTCAAAGTCAAAACATTACATGTATAACTACTTAATAGTTACAAAAAATGAGCTTGATTTCCAAGCATAACTTAAATTTAATCCACAATGTCACATAATCCAAACTCTTCGTCCTCTAGAGTTTCAGCATTGTCTTCTTCCACAATATTTTTTGCTTCCTTTTGCTCATTTTCCTCTTCGAATGGATCTTTGATATCTGTGAATCTCCCAATGTATGTCTTTCCAAACATTCCATGTAATGGTGGTTGGGGTTCCTTTGCCTTTTTTGCTACACGTGATTCACTAAAGTCCCCTTTCTTCAACCCAATTTCTTGCATTTCATCTGAAAGAAATTGAAGAGCATTAATTTTTTTCTGAATGAAATTGCACTGTATTGGATCTTTTTCAATTGCAATGCAATTTCTTCCTTTTTGAAGGCAACATGCTAGTGTTGTACCTAATTGTCAAGCACAAAAGAAATAATGAAGTAAATTAGTACAATGATATATTAATTAAAAGATAATATATTGAAATTCAATTCCATATAATAAAACTTACCCAAGCCATAAAATAAATCCAGAACCCAATCTCCTTCATTTGAACATGTCTATAAGATAGTTAATCAATAATTTTGGTTTTTTATAAATGTTAACTATCTCTCATTTTGCTTCTTTGTCTTCGTATTTTAGTTTTCTCACAAAAACATCATAAGTCAGTATTTGGCTATGACTCTTTCCGTCTACCCGATTAAAAATCATAGACATATAGCTATCATCTTTTGCCCAACTATCAATATGAATGAACTCACAATCATTTATAGATTGTTGATCTTCACGGTTAAGAAGATTTGATTTTTGCCTATAACATGAAATAGTAAAAGTTCAATTAACTTGTACATAAATAAATTTTTCAACATTAACCAAATATACAATTTAAGCGTCTTACCATGTAAGTTGCATCCTTGAATTTGTTTTCCCCTTGAAGCTTGAAAATATCATTGCCAATTATGTGTCTGAATGAAATGTCACAAATCTCCATAATGGTGATGACACGACTTCTAAAAATCCGGCAACCACTTTACTAAGAGCTTGATAAGTATAAGGGTCACTATCATAGTCAATGTTTGGAATATTGAAACCATGGAGAATATCTGCAATAACTAGGGCATAATCCTTTTTAAGTATGAGTTTAGCAATGTCTTCGCAGTCGCCTTGTACTACTTGATATTGAATAGTGTCTAGCCCATTCCAAATGAAATGAGTAAGAGTTGGATCAAGTTCAACATTCTTAATACATTGCTTCCTCAGTCTTTCAATATTTAATTTTTTAATAAAGGTTTTGAAACTATTTGGCGCTCCATTATCATAATTCTTCATCTTTTATAAAATAAACAAATATGTGTGTAAGTTATAAATTAAAAATAGTACACAGACGAATACAAATGAATTTATATGTCAAGATACCTTTTTAATACAAGATAAAAAGCTTTTAATGTTGATGTAGAACTTGAATCTGGATAGTTGCATACAACATCATCCCAACTATCTTCATTCAACAATTTAACCATTTGTTCTTGAATTTTCATGTAAACTTTGTGACTGCATAGATAAAGTAACAAAAAGATAATATAATCATATGTATAACAAATACTACCAAGAACAACATGTTTTATTTAAAAGAAAATTATAATCTATAAAAAAATAAAAAGAATTCAACAAACTTACTTTTGAAATTCTTCAGACATTTCCTCTAATGATAATTCCCCTGACCTCACACGAGAAAATATTGTTTTGAAAATTTTTTCATCTTTCACCCCTTGCATTACTCTCCAAGGTGTGATAGTCATATCTTCTGGAAGCTACTTCATTTCAGGAGCTGATCGACTGCTGCTACATATCAATGGCTTAGACTTTTTGACCTTCTGATTTTTAATGCCAATGTTTTCCCAGATGCTAAAAATCTCATCAATCAACTTCCAAACATCTTTAGTTCTAAATGCCAATTGGAAAATGTTATCAACACCTCTGAATAAATCACTAATTTTGTTGCCTTTTCCACCTTTTGAATTGGTGTTCTCTTCAATTTGATAGCCTATTTCCATACAACATTCCTTTCGGGAATCTGCAGTAACATTTATCCTATCCCCACCACATCTTTCTTGAAATTCACTATGAATAAATCTAACGCTTTGGATGAAATTCATTGACATCCTATATTTATTATCTGAATTATGATCCCATGCCACTAACTTTGCTTCAGTATCTGATAAACCAGCATAAATGATACATTTCACTGTTTCAAAACATGGGTTATTAGGATATTCCTCCATCAATTGTCTTTGAGCTTCTATAGAATGGTTCCCCCCAACCACATAATAATTGTATTCAAAAGATTTTGACTTATCAAATGCTTCTTTGTTGGGAACTTGAAGTGGATCAATAAGAAGCACATAACTAACAACATAAGCATATGGATTGTACCTCATCAATGTCTTCAAGTTGTGAACATGTAGATGATGTGGCTTTCTGACTTGATATTGACATTGTCCTTCACTTACCTTATAGGTTTGTCTGACATTAAGCTAAAATGTACGACCACCATCAATTAAGTTTCTCTTTGTCAAATTCTGTCAAATGGAATTTTGTTTTGTTTTGTTAATGCCATCATCTAATTCAGCTCTTGGTGTAATGATTTCTCTACTTCATTTTGAAGTTTCACTAGGTTCTTGACTACTGGTAATGACTACTTCAAAATCTTAAACTTTACTTTTCTTCATCATAACATTCTCAACAGATTTATTCTTGGGCATTGTTACTTTTGATCTATTACGGTTCTTCTCAGTTCCAATGTCATCTTCAGTAACGACAACATATGCTTCACTGTCAGTTTCAACTTCATTGTCCTAAAAAGTAACTTGTCTACCATTGCTAGATTTATACACTAGAGGCCTTTTTTGCTAATCCTTTGGATGTAGTTTTGTAGCATCATCAATTACTACATTTTTCTTGTTTTCCATATCTTCTTCTGACACTGAGTAAAAACTACTGACAACTTTCATGATATCAAGCTCTATGAAATGAATGCCTCCCAACCTAATTGAACAACTTTCAACAAAATTCTTCCAAACAAAATATTATATGTTAATAAAAACAAAGTTAAAAAAATATAGCGAGACACTTTCAAGAACGGAAAATACAAATATAAATAACAATACTTACGATGTTTTGTTTTATCTCATTTACAATTTGTTTACACAACTTTGTAGATACCTCTCTCGTGTCATATAATGAATATGATAGTCAATATTTAATCCTTTCATGTGACTTGGGAGCTTTTGTAAGTATGTAAACAACTTCAGTGTCTAGTACCAAACACATATCTATGACTCTTCCCATCACCTCATAAATTCCATTATCATTCGGTATATCAATATATAGATATATATTCACATTTTGGCTTTCCCTTTCTTTCACATACCAGATTCTTGATGGAAATTTCACCTCTTTTGAATTCTTCCAGTATGAAATCATCTTCTTATCATTTGAGGCACTTGAAAGATTTGTAGACATGAGCTCAGGTGGAGTTCGTTCACCAATGTTTTCTGAAGATGCACCTTTAAGAGTATTTGGTCCAGAAAGATTCATAGAAATCTTCTATGATGCCATTTTCCTAAAAAATAGAAACACATAAATCAGTAAATAACGAAAGCATATTAACTTAAATTAACAATGAAAATATATCATAAAATTTTCATTTGTATAATCAGATAATTGAAATTAAAAAAATATTAACACTGAGAAGATCACCCGCCACCCCACGGGCGGCGAGCCGCTAGGGTGGCGTGGGGAAGGCTGTGGCAACAACTTCTACCATTTCTCCCCACATTGATCTCCTTCTCTGTCTTCAATCTACCCCTCAACGGGGAGGCTGAGGGGTGGATTGAAGACGGAGAAAGAGATCAATGGGGCAAGAAATGGTAGAAGTTGTTGGCACAGCCTCTTCCCGTGCCACCCGGCGGCCCACCCACCCCCGTGGAGGCTGCCAGGGTGGTATGGGGGGCTGCCACAGCCTTCCCCCTGTGCCACCGAGGTGGCCTGCCAGGCAGGGTGGCATGAGGGAGGCTGTGGCAACAACTTCTACCATTTCTTCTTATATTGATGTCATTATCCATCTTTAATCTACCCCTCAGCATCCCTCTTGAGGGGTAGATTGAAGACGAAGAAAGAGATCAATATCCGGAGAAATGGTAGAAGCCCCTAGACATGACCTTTTCCATCCACGAAGTGGCGGGCAATTCCAAGAATTGCCCAACCTCTGCGAGCGAACAGGCGGGTCGCCGTGGTGGCGTAGGGTGGGGTTGCGATAGGTCCACACCGCGGCGAGCGGGCGGGCGGGTGGGCGTTGGGCACGTGGGCGGGTGGACACCGGGTGGGCGGGTGGGAGGGTGGGCAACCCCGCGGGTGGGCGTCGGGCGGGTCAGTGGGTGGGTGGGCACCGGGCGGGCGAGTGGGCCGGTGGGCGCATGGTGGGAGGGTGGACTCCAGGTGGGCGAGTGAGTGGGCGGACAGGTGGGGGGGCGTGCAACCCCGCGAGTGGGCACTGGGCAAACAAGCGAGCGGGTGGGTGTCGGGTGGGTGAGAAACCCCGTGGGTGGGCGCCGGGCGGGCAGGTGGGCGAGAGGGCAAGAGAACGGGGGGCGGGTGGGCGGGCAGGAGGGCGGGTGGGCATCGGGTGGGAGGGCGCATGGGTGGGTGGGCGGGAGGGCTGGTGGGCATCGGGTGGGAGGGCGCATGGGCGGGTGGGCGGGAGGGTGGGTGAGGGTGGGTGGGAGGGCACATGGGTGGGCGGGTGCGTGCTGGGTTGGAGGGAGGGAGGGCAGGTGAGGGCACCGAGTGGGAGGGCGAACGAGAGGGTGGGTGGGCGAGTGAGTAGGAGGGCGAGTGGGTGGGTTGGCAGGCGAGCGGGAGGGCAAGAGTGCGGATGTGGGCAGGCGAGCGGGAGGGTGGGAGGGTGGATGTGGGTAGTCGAGAGGGCAGGTAGGGGTGGGCGGCTGGGTGGGAGGGTGGCAGGGCGGGTGAAGGCGGGCGAGTGGGCGAGCAGGAGGGCGGGTGAGGGCAAGCAGGTGGGTGAGCAGGAGGGTGGGAGGGTGGGTGAGGGCGCCCGGGAGGGCGGTTGTGAGGGCAGGCGGGCGGGCGGGCGGGTGGGAAGGAGAGAGGACGGGTGAGGGTGAGAGGATAAGCGAGTGAGGGCGGGAGGCTGGGCAGGTGAGTGCAGGCGCGCGTGAGGTGGGGTGGATGTGGGCAGGAGGGCGGGCGAGGGTGGGAGGGGCAGGTGAGGGCGGGCAAGGCTGGGAAGGTGAGGGCGGGCGCATGGGCAAGCAGGTGGGTGAGCAGGTGGGTAGGCGGGAAGGCTGGAGGGAGGGTGCGGGAGGCTGGGAGGGCGGGAGGGTGGGCGGGCAAGGGCGGGCGGGCGGGTGAGGGTGGGTGGACGTGTGTGGGCAGGTGGGAGGGGGGTTGAGGGCGGGCGGGTGGGAGTGAGTGAGGGTAGGTGGACGAGCAGGCGGGCGGGCGGGTGGGGGGGCAGGTGGGTGAGCCGGTGAGGGTGGGAGGGCGGGCAGGTAGGCGGGTGAGGGAGGGCGAGTGGGAGGGCGGGTGAGGGCAGTAGGTCGAGTGAGGGCGGGCGAGGGCGGGAGAATAGGTGTGGGCGGGTGGGTGGGCAGGAGGGATGGTGGGTGGGTGCGGTTGTGGCGCCCACCCCACGCCACCCCGGTGGCCCTCCCAGCCGCCGCGGGGTTGGGAGATTCCGGGAATCGCCCAACACCCACAGCCAGGTGGGCGGGCCACCAGGGTGGCGCGGGGTGGGTACCGCAGCCCCACCCACCCACCCGCCCACCGACCCTCACCCGCCCACCCTCTCCCACCTACCCTCACCCACCCTCACCCACCCTCACTCGCTTGGTCTCCTGCCCGCCCTCACCCACCCTTTCCCGCCCGCCCCCTCCCGCCCGCCCACCTACCCCCTCCCGCCCGCCCGCCCGCCCTCACCCGCCCACCAGTCCTCCCACCTGCCCTCTCACCAGCTCGCCCTCACTTGCTCACCCTCACCCACCCACCCGCACACCCTCGCCCGCCTGTCCGCCCTCACCCACTCGCCCGCCTACCCGCCCTCACCGACCCGCCCGCCTACCCGCCCACCCGCCCACCCACTCACACACCCTTACCCACCCTCCCTCCTGCTCCCCCTCACCGACCCTCTCGCACACTCACCCGCCCACCCGCACTCCCCACATGCCCACCCGCCCTCTCACTCGGCACCCACCCGCCCACCCCAGCGGCCTGCCCTATGCCACCCCGGCAGCCTGCCTACCCACCTGCCTGGGGTGGCTATTGGGCGATTCTCAAAATCGCCCAACAGCCCACTAGGCGGGTGGGCGGGCTGCCATGGTTCCTCGGGGTGGGCTGCCATTGTGAGTTTTGTCAGGCCCACCATGCTCACGACGGACGTATTGGTTAATTTGGCTCACAAAAAGTATTAATTAAAAAAAATATATATATACTTCATTAAACTAATTTAATATGAAAAATTTCAAGGAAAAAAATTTAACTGACCTTTCAATTGCGAGAACTACTCTTTGAATATGTTTTTGATAACAATGTAGCTGCTCCACAAATTCGAAAGTCTTTCAACGAACTTCAGAAAATTTTGATGTGATGTGAGTAATAGTGATAATGGAATTTAGTATATAGGTGAAATTACAGAGATGTTTTACCATATGGCTAATGTGGGATAATTTGTTTTAAAAAAATATAACTTGTTAATGTTTTTATGGTGACGAAGAAAAATATGATAAAGTGAATATTATGGAATTGTTTTATAGTGGGGTGAATGTGGGATTAATTTGTTTTAGAATGTATTATAAAAATTAAAAAAAACATTCAATTGTTTAGTAAATATTATATACTTTAACTATTAAAATAATTAATGTAGAAGTTGTAGTTTAAAATTTTAACTTTAATGATTTATTTTATAAAAACAATTAGTTTACATTTTCCAATAAATTGTAGAATAAAAGAATGAAGGGAAATAAATCTAACAAACTTTTTGGAGGGAAATATTTTCGCGAAACTTTTTGGAGGGAAAATTTCATTCTCTAAGCTATATAATATCTTTAGAAGACTCTCCATTTGTATCATTCAACATCTTCTATTTTAAAGGGATGGATTGTCCTGATAGTGAAGTTTCGATTTATACAGCATCAACATCTTCATCAGGTAACAACTCTATTCATATTGATGAATATAGCGAGAATTATTCCACTATGAATAGAAAGTCAATTCTTCCACTTAGTCCTGATCCTAAGGACTATGAGAGTAGCACTGATGAAAGAGGGGATGGACAATTTCAAATAAATAAAGAGTCATAGATTCCACTTAGTCCTAATTCTAAGGATTATGAATGTAGCAGTGATGATGAAATTGATGAAAAATTTCAAAAGAATGGAGTGTCACGGTGTCCACTTAGTACTAATTCTAAGGACTATGAGAGAAATAGTGATGAAGAGCATGATGGTGAAGTTCAAAAGAATGGACTGTCATGGTGTCCACTTAGTCCTAATTCTGAGGACTATGAGAGCAGCATTGTTGAAGAGCATGGTGGCGAATTTCAAAAGAATGGAGTGTCACGGTGTCCACTTAGTCCTAATTCTAAGGACTATGAGAGCAGCAGTGATGAAGAGTGTGATAACGAATTTCAAAAGAATGGAGTGTCAAAGTGTCCACTTAGTCCTAATTCTAAGGACTATGAGAGCAGTAGTGATGAATAGCATGATGATGAATTTCAAAAGAATGGAGTGTCATGATGTCCAGTTAGTCCTAATTCTAAGCACTATGAGAGCATTAGTGATGAAGAGCGGGATGATGAATTTCAAAAGATTGGAGTGTCACGGTGTCCACTTAGTCCTAATTCTAAGGACTATGAAAGAAACATTGATGAAAAGCGTGATGATGAATTTCAAAAGATTGCAGTGTCATAGTGCCCTCTTAGTCCTAATTCTAAGAACTATGAGAGCAGCAGTGATGAAGGACAGGATGATGCACTTAGTCCTAATTCTAATGAGTATAAAGGTAGCAATGACATAGGACAAGATGTAGCATCTTCAATAAGTAAACAGTCACATTTTCGATGCAGTCCTAACTCTATGGACTAGGAGACCAGCACTGACAATGCAAATGAGGAAGAATATCCATAAAATATCGAGTCAAATTTTCCATTCAGTCTGAATTGTAAGGACTATGACAGTAGCACTGGAGAAGGGGAAGATGAAGAATATCCTCCAAGTCAATATTTGAAAAGCACAACTGATCATAGTGTGGATAGAATTCCTCTTAATGATGATGAAAATCCTTATACAAATGATGATCCAATGATGGAGATGTTGCCAAGAAATATTGTATCAAGGAGTAGCAGCAGACCTTTTCATATCAATGCAAGAAGTTCTAGTTATACAAGGGGTAGAGTAGAATATTTGGTGAGAAGAAGTTCTATCAGCACTCTCATTTCAAGTGAATGTTGCCAAAAAGATTGCTTGAAACATATGGATTTCAAATTTGCATTAGAGAGCAGGAAGAGATATTTATCAATGAATAAAAGCATGCAAAATTCATATTTCGTTGGGTGCATGCAATCTGCATTGTCAGGTTATGACTATCATATTAGGACTTTATTTATCTATAGAAAAGCTTTCAAAATGTTTCATTCGATTGGGAATTTTTGTCTCTCGAGAATTCAAGAAAATTTGGAAAAGGATCCCACATTTTATTTAGAAGTATGTCATAAAAGACAGTTTGGGCCATTATCAAATACAACAATGTCATGGATGAAAGATTTCTTTTCAAAGCATGGAGAGTGTATGCCAAATATAGAGACAATACATATTCCAGATAATGTTTCAAGATGAGAAATCTACAACTTATACAAAGAATATGCAGAAGGTGCTGAGGGACATGGTCGGTTTATTACATATCAATATTTTGTGAAGGTATGGAAGAAAGAATTCAACAATGTCCATATTCCTAAGAAGACAAGGAAGGGGATTTGTAGTACATGTGCTTCTCTTAAATAAAAAAGGGACAAATGTGAAGGGTCAGAAAGAGGTAAGCATTCATAACTTTAACTTTTAAAATTGTATAGTCATCAACTATGAAAACATATTTCTTAATGGATTTCTTTTATGTTGTGTAGATTCAATTGTCAAAGAAATTTAAGAGCATCATGAACAACAAACAAACGAAAGGAAAAATTTGTACAAGCATCGAAATAAGTGTTATGATAATCTGAATAAGTATTTGGTTTAGATAATTGATGGTATGGACCAGAAGAAAACACTTTTACCACATTTTGTTCGCACACCCAAAAATTTACAAGAGGAAAATTTTATTTAGTATCACTTGGTGGGTCGTATGGTCTTCAATGGGAAAATGTTGCCAAGGGTGTACTTCACAGCTCCAAATATTCATAATGATGCAAATCTAACCATAACCATAATTCATGATGTGCTTTCTCATTGGTCTAGTAATCTTCCTAAAGTTTTGTATCTACAATTGGACAACACTTGCCGTGAAAACAAAAATCAAGTTGTTTTTGGATATCTAAACATGCTTGTTGAATTGGGAATTTTTCAAAAAGTAAAGGTTGGTTTCCTTCTTGTTGGGAACACTCATGACCGTATTGATCAGATGTTCAGTCGTTTTTAGTCACATTGAGGAGGAAGGAATTTGGGAGCTTGCCATCATTAATTGAATGTATTAAGAAATCATACATGCCAGAGCCTACTTTTGATGTGTTGGAAGAAACTGTTGACATGCAAAGGTTTACTCTGGGATCATATGGTGAGGGGAAATGCATTGAACAACTTAGTGAAATTAGCTTCCAACATTAATTTCGTATCAAACAAATTGATGGGAAAACACTAATATGGGGCAAGAAGTATTCAACTACTTCAGAATGGGCACCGTCATCAAGTTTGCAATTGTTGAAGTTCATTCCAGATCATCCAATATTTGCATCAAAAATATTGTTATTACAATCAGTTGGTGAAGTTCATAATGCACACAAACAAAAGAGAGATATAAATTATTCTGATTTCCTAGAAGAAAATAAAAAAATTATTAGATATACATATGAGTACTTTGACATTGCTGACTCAGTTTGGTGGGAGTCATTTTCAATAATAAAAGTGATATCATTTCATCAACAACAAATGAAGATATACCTTTGAAAAATCCATTTATTTGGACACAAAATGTGTCTAATGAACATGAGGACATAAACATTGTTGAACAGCAACAATCTCAATGTATTATTAATTCTTCACAGGCAGAGGAAAGAGAGATGTATATTGGTTCTAAAAGATTTCATGCACAATGTGAAGCCATGGAAAACCTTTACAAGGGTTCAGTATAGGATATTAAGGAGGGTTACATGATCGCAGTGCTAGTAGATGGAGATCCCAATGGCTATCCATTCTGGGTTGCTAAATTTATAAAGGTATTTATAGAAAATGAGGATGTTACAAGTTTGAAGTACATTGGTATGCCACAAATACACACCCATTCAATGGTGTGTATAAGCCAGAGATAGTAGTTGACAAAAAAACGGCGGAAAGAGAAAAAGAAAGGGTACAAATATAAATCGCCGCCGCACAAACATATTAAAATTGGAGGATGTTGACATACTTGTTTATGACTTCAATTTAACAAAGAGAGGAACTCTTCACTTCAAGACAATAGAGATTCTGAAAAGGTTGTTACCAGAAGGAATAGTGTTGAGATGGGAGTCTGCTGAAACTAGTCATAGATCTAGAAGAATTTTGAAACCTGAAATGGTGGGCATGCATGTGGACTCAGATGGGGCACTAGTTGATGAAAGAGAAGAATATGGAACATCTTCGTCAGCATCCAGTCACTCATCTGAAGATGTGAATTTTGATGGTGTGCAAGAAAATATGAGTGATTTTGAATATTTGTTTAAGGCAGTTTATATAACTAATGTATGCATCGTATCTTGAAATAATTTTTTTTATTTCCATATGGTGTTAAATGAAAAGTTATGAGGCATGTTTATGTTCTTGGATTATATGTCTTAATTATGATAATTTTTATTGTTTAAAATATCTACAATGCAACATTAAATTAGAGATATAATGTATGTTTTATTCAATATACAAATAATGACTTTTGAATTCATTTAGTGATGTAATTTGTTCATAATGTCATGGTTTTTTAATTTTATAGTTAAAAAAATTTCAATTTCTTTTGTATCTAGCATGTTATTGTTGAGAACATGTTGAATTTATACTTAAGAAAGGAAAATGATATTCTACCAAAAAAATTAGTGTGTTTTTTTCCTCATAAAAAACTTTGTTTGGCACATAAAAAGCTGGTTTTACTAGCATTTTAAAAATTTTGAAGATTGACCCTTAAAAAAATCATCGTTCCAGTACCATCACTTTTTCATTTTCAAGTTGTATTTTGCACAAAAATTTCGTTTTCACTGCCATTTTTAAAACATGTTCAAAATTGACCTTAAGAAAAAAAAAACCATCATTCCAATATACACACTTTTCATTTTTAGCACCGTTTTTGATGTTTTTTCGGGGTTTTTGGCCAGAGTTCCCATTTTGAGTTTATAGTTCCCGTTTCAAAGTTTACATTGTTTTATTAAAAAGAAATCATTTAAGAAAGGTGATTTGGCGCTCCTGTATGACTTCAAATTTGTTATAGACATTTTTGTGCCTTACAGCATTGAGCATGAAATGTCCATAATCTCAGGGATCCAAAGTCCCTAAACATGTTGTTCCTACCCCTAGAGGAACAAGGCTAACTAACCACAGCAATTCACAGAAGTTCTCCACCTGAAACCACTCAAAAACAAGTCAATTCAGGATCATGTCAACTGCTCCACTGAGCATCTGCGCTGAATGTCAACTACTCCACTTTCTACCTGCGTTGAATGTCAACTCCAACAAAGGCTACCTGCGCTAAGCGAGTTTGGACAAGTGGCAGGCTCATTCCTCAATGTGTCAATGCTCAGGAAGCTTCCAAAATGACACTTGCCTCAGGGAATTCGACTGGTGATGAGTAAGAGGTTCCAAATCTCCAAGTGGTAGCAAGAACCTTCAAGTGGACTCAAGGACTGATAGAGGGAGAGGACACTAGTCAGATCTCAAGCTGACTCATCCTCTCTCCAAACATCTATATATGGATCTCACCTCCATGAGATCTGGAGGCTGGAATTTTGTTATTGCAAAGAATTGCTATTGGTTTGAGACTGGAAACTTTGGGTGCTCAATGCTTTGAAGGGAGCTGAAGAAGGAATTCCATTTTGCTGGGAAGGAGATGCTGGATTGGAGCCCTCTGGGTTGTATCTCTTCCTGAACCTTGTTATCAATCAATAAAGCTATCTTGGTTTTCTCCTATATACTGGTGTATTTGTATGATTGCATTAGTGTATTTGATTTACTTCTAATCCTGAATCATTTATGAATATGAATATTTGCCTTTGTGTTGTGTTCTTCTCTTGTCGCAAGTAGCTGTTCTCTTGCCACAGGTAGTTGTTCTCTTGTGATCTCGTGGGAATCAAGTAGCTGTTCTCTTGAGCAAGCGAGGAGGCAAGTAGCTGTGAACACCCAAAGAGAAGAGGATCTAGATCGAGGGACAAACGGAAGATAACGGTAAGTCTATCGATCTCCCCTCTTTCACATTTCATAATGGAAGAAACCAGAATAGCTATATCTGTTTGTTGCTAAGGCACTGTCACACCTTAGGTGGATAGGATCGTCCTGCATAGGCATTTTTCCCCACAACAAATTGGCGACTCCGCTGGGGAGAACTTGTTTATTCATTTCATTTGTGTTTCTGTCATTTGTTTACTTCATAGACTTGACAGCAACAATCGAACTGCATCTTTCTCGGATGCAAAGTAGAAAGTTGCTGCTTTGATCCAGTTGCTGGACTTGTCTATGATCTAAACAATGGATCTACAAATGATTTGATGATCCTTGTGATAGTCTTTAGTACCCTCTCAAAGCATCCCTCTGTTTATACCTTGCTTGTGTTTTTGATTTGGCCTGAAACAGTTGATTTTTGAGCATTTTATGACCCAGAACCCAAGGGAAACGAGAGTTTCTCCTTCAGCGCAGACACTGTGAAGGCAGTTTGCATTTCAACGCAGGTCCCGTGAAGGCTACCTGCGCTGAATGCCAAACCCACAGTGTTGGACTTGCGCTGAACCAGTTTAGCCTTGTGCAGCTAGGGTTCTCTGCTGTCTGTTGCCCTATTTTGATCTCTGTTTTTTGCAGCCTTTAACCAACATAGGTACCAGTCTGATAACCCCTTTCCTTTTCTTAGATTCTGCCTCTTTTTGTACAAAAAGACTGTGAATGTTTTTATGTGTTTGTGGCGTCATTTACAGTTTTCCTTTGCATGAGTAAAGTGGTCATCCTGTAGCCTTTGATTCAGATCTGATTGATTGTGGTCTTAGAAGAGAGTTCATTAGCTGTTTCCAGATTGATTATAGATTTACTTTTGCTTATTGGTTTGAATTTGTCTCTTTTAAGTGTCAAAACAAATCTTTATTTCGAAAATCGTTAAGTGTTGTAATCTCTTCTATCTTCTCTGATTTCGAAAAAGTGAACTTGTTTGTATTGATCTTTTAAAAGCAAATTCAAAGTTGTGCAAAAAGCTTTCTTTGTAGGCATCAATACTAAGAAAGCGGAAAACAAACACCTGCATTGTGCATTTTGCATTTGATAGTTTGCGTGTTGGATTTAGGAAAAGTGCATTAGAGTGTACTGATTGCTCTTTGAGAAAAGATGATGTCTTTCTTTTCCCTCAGTAGCTAGGATTTTCAAAGTTGAAAAGATAATAAACCTTGCTTATCATCTTAGACTGCATTTAGGAATTTGTATCATACATCTCCTGGTGAACCTTGAAAGGAAAACTTTAAAAAGATCAACCTAAAATAAGCTGAATGAATCTAACAATGCTTTGTAACATAACGCACAACATAGAGGTCTAGGCTAGAGACGTGTTCCGGCGTCGTTAAGCCTAGTGACAGTCGATCTCGTGGAAGGTGGGTGATTCCTCCTGAGGGACGATAGCGCTAGTACGGATTGTGCTCCCATGTACCGTCGCGTATATATTGGGAGACCCCTATAGGCATATATCCTTTATCCTTAGGAAACCGTGTCGGCCACCCTACTGATCGCAATGCAGTGAACACAGCATTCACGAAGATCAACCGCCCGTACCCTAAAAAGTATTCTGCGGTTTTGCGAAAAGTTTGGCACGCCCTCTGCCTAAAACTCCAGAGCAGTTTCTTTTGGCCTTTTTCAGACTCTATAACAGAAAAATTCCATCCAAGCATTTGTCACTTCGGGCTCGTTAAAACATCGAAGGAGACTAGAGTCATCTTTAGCTTTATCTCGACTCTTTAAAACTGAAAAAGCAAGTTGTGTCTAAAGCGTCTAATAAAATTCATTCAATTCGAAAACACCAATTTCCCCCTTTTGTATTTTGGTTGATCGAGTAATCCGCAATCGTGGAATAAAGTCAATTGAAACCCCGTCGTTCGCGGAGGCTTACGAGTCAACCATATTTGTCTCCGGAATCGAAAACAGTACGGACAAAGCGAACTCGTTTAACCGGTTCAAAATCTCCTATCAAATTTAGAACAAGTGTTCTGACAACATTTGAGATTCCGGTTACTCCAAACATTTCTGGAAACCCTGCCTCTATAGAAGAAGTTCAACAGCCACAGAGGTACAGTAATACTGATCCTAGTCTGGGGGAAAATACTTGCGTTACTGAACCAGTTCCATCTGTAACCGGTTTAGAGAGTCTTGCTCCCCAAACAACTGTCGCTGTCGATTCAACCCCTTCTTCGGCACCAGAAATATTTTACGGACCTGACGGTCTTCCTCTTCCACCAGGTTTGATTGCGATAGAGGAAATTGTAGAGGATCCGCAAGCAAGTACTCCAACCCATTTTGGAGTAGGGGCCACTCTATTTCCTTCATCAGAAGTTAATCCACCACAAGCGGAAGTTCCTGTAGAATCACTAGGCAATCTATTGGATAGACTCAAAATGTCTGAACAACCGTCAACATCTAGGACTGTGTCGAACGACACAGCGACAGCAGAAGCCCCTGTCGTCACTCCGACAATGTTTTCCGGCATACCATCTGTCCCGACTAGCTCGCAACCGCTAGAAGGAGTCCACCAAGGGACTATTTCGACAGTATGGTCCGTTCCAGTTTGTTCATCTGGAATAACATCCGGCAACTCTTATGTTGAAACTTGCCAGATTGATCCATTTGGAGGTCAATTTGGGCAATCCAGTCCACAAGCACAAACAATCCTCTTGAGTTCCGGATTGCTACCGTATGGGGGGCAGTGTGCCCTTTCATTACCCCCTCCGGGAGGGTATCCATACGGGAGTTCACAACAGTATTCAGGTTATACTGGAATAACATCAAGTGGTTAGGTACCTATGCTACCTCAACAACCAAGGGTTGTATATTCTATGCAACAATGTGTACCTATGTCGAACATCCCAACCACACCGGTTATTGTAACAGTGTCACAAGTTCAAGCGATGCCTGTTGTATGTCAACCTCAGATTTCTCAGTTTATAATGCAACAACCCCTTGACCCTGGGTCACAACCACAATCGCCAACTGCTGGGGCGACACAGGTCCAAACGGGTACAATCACCCCACACCTTGGTCCAACAGTTAGTATAGCACAACAGAACATGGCTTCTCAACTGTGGCTGGTGCAATACCAACAACCACAATTCCAACAAGTGTATCAAGGTTCTGAGCAACAGATCTTTGCGAATAGTGGACAACCATATATTCAAAATGGTCAAAACCAACCGCTTTACAGTGGTCAAGTCCACCAACCGTATCAGTCATACCAACATCAATTGCATTATGCTGGTATGCAAAGGCCCACTACTCAGGCGATCCCATCGTACCCTAGGTATGCTTCACCTAACCTGAATCAACAGTTACCATTCGTGGCAACTTTAGAGTTACCCGATTTACACCGGTTAACCAACGATCCAATTGCTTACGCCCCTTGGTGGCCATCGATTCCTCACAAGCTTTCATCTGACATTCCTAAATTCAATGGAAATCCAGGTGAAGACCCATTGAATCACGTGATGACTTTTCATCTGTGGTGTTCGTCGAACACCCTGAACGATGATTCGATAAGGCTTCGCCTTTTTCAGAGGACATTGACAGGTCCAGCGGCTAAATGGTATATTGAATTACCTAGAGCCTCTTTCGACAATTTTAGCTCCCTAGCCACGACTTTCTTAACCCATTTTCAATTACCAATAAGGTATGAAACGGGAACAGAAATCTTAACCAACTTCAAGCAGACGACGGCCACACATATATCCGATCATATACATGAGTGGCGTCGTCGTCGTAGGATGGTGAAAACATACGTTCCCGATCAGCTTTTAGCTGAATGGTTTATAAAGTCTTTACTTCCTACTATAACAGAAGATGTGGCAAAGGGGGGAGTCGTAACGGAGGAGCAAGTTATTGCTCGTGCACAATATCTAGACTTAGTATACACTCAGTCTGGCACGCTCTACGACAAAATACCTGACGCCCCTAGACCGGAATTTTCAATTCCTCCTCCTCCTAAATCCAATAGTGACTCTCATGCTGGCGATGGTGTGATTGGCACGGCAAACGCGAAATCGACAAAGGCTTCGTCTAAGAAAGCCCGTAAGAATTCGGATCAGGATGCAAAAAATAAAGAAATTCTTGCTTCGGAAGTAAATGCCGTATCAGCAGATAAAGGCAAAGAAACCAATCAACCAGGAAGCAAGAAGAAGCAAAACAAAGGAAAGAAGAAGAAACAAGGTGAGTCATCTCCTGGAAAAACTTCTTCAAACCCTCCTAGGAAAGGGAAACCAAAAAGTCCATGCATGATATGTGACGAGGATCATTGGACAGCAGATTGTCCATACAAAGCTGAGCTTAGAAGGTTCTTCAAAAGTTCGCAAACCTCAGCTGTGTTAACTGATCCGTTCCCAAACCCAGGTCAAAATCTGGTTGATAGTGGAAATGCTTCCCCGTCGCAAGTGCTTATGTTGTCGATTTCAAAACAACAGAATGATGCTTTGATTTCGACAAGGAACAGAGATTACGGGAATCCGCAGCCGTCGAACGACAAAGGTAAAGATCAACCAAGTAGTTCGACAACAACTTCGACAAAAGTTGTGCCGCCCATCATTCCTGAATTAACAATAAAACCGCCAAAGGGAGTAGTACACAAGTCGACATTTAATCCTCGCGCCAGAGCGGCACAGCATTATAACATAGTGGAAGATTTGGCCCAATCGCCATCTGCTATGTCGACTCTTGAAGTACTACAAAATTACCCATCCCAAAGGCAGGCTTTGTTATCTGCTATTGGTGGGGTTGATCCTAAGGATTCCAATCTTGTATCCTTTGATCACAAAGGATACGATCCTCAGTTACCAGCTCAACCAGCTTTCCTTATTCAAGTGAAAGCCTTCAACAAAACTGTTCACCGAACAATTATTGATGAGGGGGCATCTACATGTATCATGTTGATGAATTGCTGGAAAACTTTATGATCTCCAACCTTGTCGCGATCTTCGACGACATTAAAAGCTTTCGACGGAAGGACTTATACCCCGTACGGTATCCTTAATAACTTGAAGGTTGAACTGGGAGGAAAAACAGTAGAAATAGATGTTGAAGTCATTGATGGAAATCTTGACTGCAACATCCTACTGGGAAGACCATGGATCTATGCCATGGCAGCTGTTGTGTCGACTTATTTTAGGAAGATCGCATTCCCCTTTGAAGGAGGGATTACGATCGTCGACCAACAAAACTTCCTCCCTAATGGTTCACAAGTTACAGGAAGCATTCCCATGATCCATGGAAGCAACCATTCGCTTCAAGACATCGGAGTAGGCCTACTGAAAGACCCCACATTAATGGGAACTTTCGCACTTCCACCTCCATTCTATATAGGAGAAGTAGCATTCGTAAGAGCCTACAACATGATATCTTCTACGAAGATCTCAGAAGACGATGTCAAAATGGATCATACAATGGTTTTGCCCCCGAGCCCTATAGAAATATTGTAGCAATCAATATTTCAAGCATGGGAGGCGGACCCAAATCAACGCTCATCAAGCGTTTGGGTAGATAGGTCTAGAGAATATGGTACCCCATTAGATCCTTGGTCAAAAGTACATGGGACTGATGAAGGAATTCTACAATAAATGTTGATTGAGGGGACACCATGGAATGATCACCACCATCGTTCCCTTCTTCCGGAATATGAAGAAGATACTCATCATGACCTTTATCACCCTTCAGTTTTTGAATTCCTATCAAATACTGTAAATACGGTGGATTCCGAGCGAAACTTATCCAATATTGAAGAGACTATAGCCATAAATATCTCGACTAAAACAAATTTTGTAGAGAATATTTATGTCGGCAAAGGTTGTTCCCCTTCAGAACTGGAAATATATAACGCTCTTTTTCGCGAATTCAGAGATGTCTTTGCTTGGTCATATGATGAAATGCCAGGCATTGACTCGAGTGTCGTTGAACATGAAATTAAAATGTATCCTGATGTCAAACCAGTAAGACAACGGCTTCGACAGGTGCACCCCAAGAAAGCCGTTGCCATTAAAGCGGAAGTTGAAGAGCTCCTCCATGCTGGTTTCATCTACCCAGTTCCTCTAACCAATTGGGTATTGAATATTGTCCCTGTTATGAAAAAACAAGGGACGCTTAGAGTGTGCGTCGACTATAGGGATGTAAACCAAGCTTGTCCAAAGGACAACTACCCTACACCCTTCATCGACCAGATAATTGATGAATGCGCCGGATGTGAAATCTTTTCATTTATGGATGGATTTTCTGGGTATAATCAAATAAATATCTGCCCACAGGACCAATCAAAGACTGCATTCATCTGTCCGTGGGGCACATTCGCTTATCGAAAATTACCCTTTGGTTTAAATAATGCAGGGGCGACGTTTCAGAGGGCAATGAATTATGCCTTCCATGACATCAAGAACATCGTTCAACCTTACCTCGACGACCTTCCGGCTCATTCGCGAAAGCGGACTGATCATCTGCAGCATTTGAGAGCGATATTTCTATGTTGCCGACACTACAAGATAAGACTCAATCCACACAAATGTGTGTTTTGCGTCAGTTCTGGTTGTTTACATGGCTTTGTAGTCTCTAAGGATGGGATTCGTCTCGATCCTTGCAAGGTTCAGGCAATCATTAATTTGCCTCCACCTTCAAATTTGCTTCAGATTCAGAAACTCCAAGGGAAAGCAAACTTTCTGAGGAGGTTCATTCCAAATTACGCAGAACTTGCTAAAGGTTATACTCGTCTTTTAAAAAAGGATGTACCTTTTGTTTGGGATCAGGTGGCGCAAGCTTCCTTTGATGCTCTAAAAGATTCTCTAGTAAAAGCATCATTAATGTATGCCCCAGACTATCAAAGAGATTTTAACCTGTATATGGCTGCAGCGGATACGACCATTGCGATGGTTTTAGTTCAAGAAGTCGATGGAATTGAACATCCTATATATTATTTAAGTAAAAACTTAAATGATACAGAAAGTAAATATTCTTATGTTGAAAAACTAGCGCTTGCAGCTGTTCAAGCGATTCAAAGGTTTCGACATTATGTCCTCTTTCGGAAAACTACCATTTTATCAGATTGCAACCCCATGACTTATATACTGTCGCGACAGTTGTTGGGGGGCAAATATTCAAAATGGATAGCGATCCTTCAAGAGTTTGATCTGGAATTTGTAAAATCCAAATCAAAGAAAGCCCTAGTTTTCGCAGAATTATTGTGCGATCTCCCATCGTCGTCCAACGATGAAACCTCCGAAGAATCAATCGTGGACGAGAATTTGTTTCTGATATCTACAAGCAATGAGTGGTATGGAGATATCATAATTTATCTCCAAACCCAAAAGTTCAGGCCTAACACCTCTCACTCTAAACAGAAACGTATACGATACCAAGCTAAAGACTACATGATCGTCGGTGATACGCTTTACCATCGTGGTATCGATACAGTCCTGAGGAGGTGCCTTACCCATGAGGAGGCCGAAAAAGCCCTGAATGATTGTCATTCAGGCGCATGTGGAGGGCATCAATCTGGATATGCAACAACACAAAAAAACTTACGAGCAGGATACTTCTGGCCAACCATGTTCAAAGATTGCATAATCGCAGTCAGAAGTTGCCATGCTTGTCAAATTTTTGATAGCAAAACCAGAAGACCACCCGCACCTTTACAGCCAATAGTTGTTGTTGGGCCTTTCGCCAAATGGGGCATCAATTTCATGCAATGTAACCCCACCTCGACCGGGGGGCATGGGTATATTATAGTTGCCGTTGACTATTTTACCAAATGGGCCGAGGCGATGCCTACATTGGATAACACTGGTGAAACAGCTGCCCTTTTCTTTTTCAATCATGTAGTCGCTAGGTTTGGCGTACCACAGGCTATAGTGAAAGATCATGGATCGCATTTTCGCAATCACATGATGGTGGAATTAGCTGCCAAGCTAGGGATATCTCATGACAGCTCTACCCCGTATTATCTGCAAGCCAACGAACAAGTTGAAGCAATCAACAAGGTCTTGAAGCGTATGTTGCAAAGGATGATCGGGGTTCACAAAAGAAGGTGGCACCTAATCCTGTACTCAGCCTTGTGGGCTTACCGAACATCGGTAAAGAACGCGACCGGGTTCACACCTTTCCAACTGGTGTATGGCCTGGAGGCCGTCTTACCAATCCAGTGCGAAATTTCGTCGCTTAAACTCGCAATCGATCTCCTCCCCGGAACTTTGGAAGAAGAGGCTCGTTTCTTGGAATTAATCCAATTGGATGAAACCCTTCGTGATGCTGCTTTGGCTAACGAAGCCCATAAGAAACGAGTCAAGGTGCAGTTCGACAAAAATGTCAAACCCCGTGTCTTCTCAGAAGGTGACTTGGTCTTGCTTTATGACCAAGAATCCGATAAATTGGGAGCGGGTAAATTTAATTCCTTATGGATGGGCCCCTATATTGTTAAACGAGTGTTAGCAAAAGGAGCCTACGAGTTAATGGATTATAACGGAATTCCACTGGCGCAACCCCGCAGTGGGTTGTACCTCAAGCGTTACTATGCTTAATAGTAACCTGTATGCTTTTGTTGTATTTTGTTTTCGCTAAAGTGTTTGTTTTGATCGAATGATCCACCTTTTTTCATTTATTGCAGATGTCAAACCTTCTAGAGACATGTGTTGGATACGCCGACGGAGCGAGTCGTAGTTCGCGGAACCTATCCTCCGCAGCCTGGGCCATTTTTGATCCAAGCGGCGAGTTAGTAAGTTTCAGAGGTGTATGTATTGGGCAATCAACGAATAACATCGCTGAGTATAGCGCGTTGATAGAACTACTCTCTGATGCCATCACCCGTGGCATACGGTGACTAATTGTCAGGCTAGACTCACAGCTCGTAATACTACAACTCAATGGTATATATTCCGTTCGCAATCCAGCTATTTATCACATGTTCCTAAGGGTTAAGATTTTGGAAAGACAATTTGATTCAATTCAATACCAACATATTTCCAGAAACTTAAACACATTAACCGACTCATTAGCAAACTATGTGTTTGATAGACATTTACGACCTTTATAAAAAGAGACACATCATCAACGATTGTGCATATGGATCATACAACTCAACCATAATAAAACTCGAAAATCAAAATATATATAAGCTATTTATCGTTCATACATAATGTTCTGTAACCAAGACAAAAATCGGTCATATGACCCAAAAACTCAAAAATGCTAGGGGGCACCCTAGCCTAGTGATGCTCATGATAGCACGTCACGGCCTATGAAATCATACGCAAGAGACGAGTCCATCGTCTAGGCACGCCAATAGTATGCCGCTGCAACTGTAAAGGTAACTCATCAATCCTCACATCGGGAATGCCGAGAGTAAGGCTCTCAACCTGCTCCTGCACAGCTGTAAGGGTCTCAGCTACGTCAAGGTCGCAGAGAATAACTCTCCCAACAGTCTCCCCTGCTGAGGCAGCAAATGGCGCTCTCGGGCGAACTGTTGGACGAACAGGACCAACATCTGCATTCACACATGAGTTTGATTAAAGTCTTGACAGAATAAAGCACAAGGGCATTATAAGTAAGAGCAGTAAACAGTAATATGGTCAGAGATTTTACCAATAGCGCCCCACTGTTCGCCATCCGGTAACACCAAATCCGGATCACCTCGGAAATCCATACCCACATATGGATACTCGGAATAGACCATCTCCTAGCGCTCAAACCACCTGAAGAAGGTATCAGTGAAAGTAATATGAGGTTGACCAGCATGCTTAGACATGTGATCGACCCATCTCTGCATGCGTGGCTCGGTCGGAGAAGGCAAGTCGAGTGCAATATACTGAGGCTGCATCAGTGGTATTTTCTCCAAGGCAAAGGCAGTCAAAATAGAACCAAATCCAAAGTTCTTCAACTTCCCGTCCTTTACCTTGGTAAATTGACTTTTCATCTGAACAAGTACCGCATCACACCAGTTGAATACTTTCGGTTGGAGACACTCCAAGGCGTGTTGTACATAAGATCTGTTGGCAACATGTAGAGATGCGCTACTGGCCATCCTACCAATAGTGTACAGAATGGACCTGAGAGACCTGTCAGTAATCTTGCGGATAACAACCTTGCCATATCTGCTCGGCTGGGAACCTTCCCTGCAATACTGGCGGACATAATCTCTCACGGAGTCATTCCCCCGGGCCGAACCTGACAAAGAAATGGGGGCACCCCGCCTTGACAACCTAGTCAAGAAGTAAATGTCTACGATGGCCAAGGGGATGGATTTTCCCCTAAATCTGGAATACTTGGTTGATGGGATCCCAAGCATCAAGCATATACTGCAGTAAAGAGATCTGTGCTCTCATGCTAGAGATACGGAAAAACTTCAACAGGCCACAGTTCTGCAGCGCGTTCAACGTGACAGGGTCATGGAGGGCAATCATGTCCTCCTCTTCATGTTCTCGTTCTCGCCATGTAAGGGACATTTTGCTCAAAAGTCCCTACAAAACAAACAAGAGAAAGAGTAAGATCCTGGTTTTGATGAAAAACTGGCAAAATTTCATCAAAAACTGTGCAATAGAACTGCTTTTCTATGATCAGCGCAAGTGGCTAGTGTCCTACCTGCGTTGAAAGTCAAACTGCCTTAAGGCAGCTTGACTTTCAGCGCAGCTTTCTAATGGACTGCCTGCGCTGATGGCAGAGCACCCTAACAAAACCCCAGGGGCTCATGGGGGCAGGAAAACAGGCACAGAATGGAAAAAGGAAACCATGAAAAGAAAGAGCTAGAGTTTAGCTCCTACCTGGTCCAGACGACGTCGAAAATCGTCTGCAGAATCTCCCGAAATCAGCTGGTGAAAATCAAGGGGGAAGAGGCACCTCCAAAGCTCCAACAAACCAAGTTCAAATGAAATGGTAAAATGAGAGGTAAAAAACACCTTTTAATGGCTTTTTACGTAGTTGAAAGCGAAATATTAGGGTTATAATCTCATTTTCATGCAAATATTATTCATTTCTAACTAAGTTTGATGCAGCAATTGAGGATACAGTACTATCTTTGAAAAGGGCAAAGCTAGTCGTGGTAAAAATCAAAATATTTGACCATATAATATCGAGCAGTTTTAGCATAAAGTTCATGCTCGTTAAAAAATAAACGCAAAACCGAGAAGTTTTAACGCGGACTTCATGCTCGTTAAAAAATAAACATAAGCAATGAGCAAGAGTTTCCTCCAGTGTTTAAGCTCATTTTAAAATAAAAAATGAACCTACCCGGTAAATAACCACCGTGAATGTAATATCATCAGCCATTAAAGCCTTGGTCGTGTTTGCACCTGTCAGCTCCACTTTTCATTTGGCCGATCGTTCACCTCCATATGATTGTTTACCCATTTTGAGGAACAGCTGCGAAGAGTGATTTCGCCTAGCCATCCTTGTGACACTGCCATGATTGGGAAATTCCAACCTGTACCTGGAATCAGTTGCTATCCCTGTTTATCACTCGTTCCTCAAAAGACGAGTCTTCTTTAAGCTCTTTTCAACTGACTCGTAAAATATGAAAAGATTGCCGAGTTTTGGCCTTCCAGCTCGTTAAAGCGACCGGAAGAGCTATCCCTCCTCTAGATTTTAATCTTTTTGGACCTGAGGGATTATTGCACAAAAAGATTGAGCGCTTGTTTTATTCGGCTCGTTAAAACTATCGAAAACTCATCCCTTCTGTATTGTTTTATACTTTTTCGGACTTAATGGATTAGATGACGAAAAAGGAATTTTGGAGTTGACTTTATATACCTTTTCAGACTCTCTAAAAATGAAAAGGACCGAGTTATCCTTGTCGTTAGACTCGTTAAAATCATTAAATAACGACAAACTTGTCTTTAGACGAGAACGAGTTTCACTATCGCTAGGCTTGTTAAAACATAGCGATGGGCTTGCCCGAAGGGCAGGTTATAGAACAAGCATATGTTATCCTCCTCAAGCTTGACAAAAATAAAGAGGTACTGGTCAGCAATGACTGGGGAAAAATTGGGAGAAAATTGAGAAAACTTTGATGGTAGCAGGTCGCTCTTGAACATGACACTTTTCGTCCGTACCACAATCGGGTTGGGTTGTCTCATTCACCGGTCACATCACCATGGTCTCGCCATACCATCCACATTTGGGGTAATGCTACCGATCCATCGCATCAGTGTCGCCATATGTTCAAGAGAAGTCGTTCAGAAAGAGTCAACCGGGTCCCATCCACTGCCATACATTATCCTTCACCCGTTCATGACCGCCACCCTGAATCATATGTCACAGATCGTTTTCACCTCCATTAAAATCATTAGCTCTGTTCCATGTCACTGATGTGGGATTCATTAAGGCCCTCCTTTGACGGATCGCTTCTTGTTGACATCAGCTCATTATCCAAGAAGTTGATCTAGGAACAACCCCTTCAGTACTTTGAAGCTTGCATGCCTCAATGGCAAGTTTCTCACTTCTGGTGACAGGTATACATCAATGACCTTCGACCGGAAGATTTTGCGTGGTGTTCGACGCCAAGTCCTTTATTCACACCACGTGAATTGTACTGCAGTACCTTGAGGGTCATTATCATTATCGGTGATTCCTCTCGCGCTTGTTAACGGTTTACATCATTGACCGGTAATCAAGCGATGTCTTTCCATGTTCGACTTCAGCGCAATTCTCACATGGATCGACTTGTACTTAGAGTGAAGATCGAACGAGTTTGAAGACCCCGGATCTAGTTTCATCCATCCGGGCTGCAATATATATTCAGGAAAGATAAAGACATTTGACATGTACATCATTGCAGCAGATGATCATCCTACTCAAAGGATGATAATTTCGCCAAAATTATCAGTCTACCATCAGACGATCGTCTGTTCTATGTACGAAAATGAATTTATAAAGCTGAGCATGGGAATGCCTGCCTCAGCTAGATCATGAAAGCAGTATGAATCATAATGTATTGTATTGTATCTTATTACAGGTCTCCTCCCAGCAAATGGATGAACTTCTGACCCTCCTGGATAAAGCATTTCACCCGATAAACGGCCTCATACTTTAGGGGGCAACTGTTATAGACATTTTTGTGCCTTACAGCATTGAGCATGAAATGTCCATAATCTCAGGGATCCAAAGTCCCTAAACATGTTGTTCCTACCCCTAGAGGAACAAGGCTAACTAACCACAGCAATTCACAGAAGTTCTCCACCTGAAACCACTCAAAAACAAGTCAATTCAGGATCATGTCAACTGCTCCACTGATCATCTGCGCTGAATGTCAACTGCTCCACTGTCTACCTGCGTTGAATGTCAACTCCAACAAAGGCTACCTGCGCTGAGCGAGTTTGGACAAGTGGCAGGCTCATTCCTCAATGTGTCAATGCTCAGGAAGCTTCCAAAATGACACTTGCCTCAGGGAATTCGACTGGTGATGAGTAAGAGGTTCCAAATCTCCAAGTGGTAGCAAGAACCTCCAAGTGGACTCAAGGACTGATAGAGGGAGAGGACACTAGTCAGATCTCAAGCTGAATCATCCTCTCTCCAAACATCTAAATATGGATCTCACCTCCATGAGATCTGGAGGCTGGAATTTTGTTATTGCAAAGAATTGTTGTTGGTTTGAGACTGGAAACATTGGGTGCTTAATGCTTTGAAGGGAGCTGAAGAAGGAATTCCATTCTGCTGGGAAGGAGATGCTGGATTGGAGCCCTCTGGGTTGTATCTCTTCTTGAACCTTGTTATCAATCAATAAAGCTATCTTGGTTTTCTCCTATATACTGGTGTATTTGTATGATTGCATTAGTGTATTTGATTTACTTCTAATCCTGAATCATTTATGAATATGAATATTTGCCTTTGTGTTGTGTTCTTCTCTTGTCGCAAGTAGCTGTTCTCTTGTCACAGGTAGCTGTTCTCTTGTGATCTCGTGGGAATCAAGTAGCTGTTCTCTTGAGCAAGCGAGGAGGCAAGTAGCTGTGAACACCCAAAGACAAGAGGATCTAGATCGAGGGACAAACGGAAGATAACGGTAATTTTATCGATCTCCCCTCTTTCATATTTCATAAAGGAAGGAACAAGAATAGCTGTATCTGTTTGTTGCTAAGGCACTGTCACACCTTAGGTGGATAGGATCGTCCTGCATAGGAATTTTTCCCCACAACAAAATTCCATGTATTTCCTAGGAAATTACAGAAAAGGTGGCTCACACCTTATTGTTATCGGGAAAACTAGTGTCTATTCAGAGCTTCTCATCCCACTAAGTCGGGTAGCTATCTTAGAAACAAACAAACTGAAGTCACTTGTGTTTTTATTCATGAGAGATAGATGAGAAAGAAGCAGAGAGTACCAACCTTAGTCTTTCGCTTGGCTCCTTGCTTGTTTCCTTTCTCCTTTGACAGAATCTCGCCACTCCTTCCTTACTCGTCTCGCTTCAAAGAACACCTGTAGAGTCAAAGCAGCATAATACCATCAAAGCATAGAGATCTATCACCATAAAAAATATAGGATCAAATATATATTGACCATACAAATGCATATATCAACACAATATTCAGAGATATACAAGAATATGGAGGAAAACTCAAATAGCTTTATTGATAGAAGTAGTAGAAGAGAGGATTACAACAACTTGGTGTGACCCAGTGCCATCCTCCCAGAACGAAAGCCCTCTTCACCTCAAACAATGCAAGATCACCCAACAATGTCTTCAAAGAGAAACCAACAACACTTCCTTGCAAATTACAAAATTCCAGCCTCTGGATATCTGGGATGAGGGATCCATATATAGATGTTTGCAGGGGGGTGAGTCAGCTTGTGGGATTTTGATTAGTGTCATCTCTCTGATAGTTCTTGGTTCCACTTGGAGATTCCATGACCTCTTACTCATCCTTGGGCGAATTTAGAGAGGCAAGTGTCAAATGAGCAACTTCCAGAATATTCTCAAGGTCTCCACCTAGCAAACTGCTTGTGCCATTTGTTTGCTCTTGCTCATTGCACCCTACAGAAGGACTTTCTAGTATGCATCACACTTTTTGCATGTGGCAAGTGAGATGCATCGCACCCTTAGCACTAGGCAGTCCATATGGTCCTGCTTTGACTAGTTTTGAGTAGTTTTTCATGGAGAACTTTTGGGAGATGATGTAATCAGCTGACCTTGCTCCTTTAAGGTATGAAACAACACTTTTAGGGACTTAGAAGCCCTTGGTTTATGGACATATATGATTGGGGTTACAGTGCCCAAATATGTCTATAATAGTTGCCCCCTAAAGTATGAGGTCATAAATCTTCTGATGTCGAGTGAAATGCTTTATAATGAGGATCCGAGGTTTTTTGAACTGGAAGGTGACCTGTAATAAGATACAATACAATACATTATCTTCATAATATTTTCATGATCTAGCTGAGGTGGGCATTCCCATACTCAGCTTTATAAATTCATTTTAATGTACATAGGACAGACAATCATTTGTGTGGCAGACTAATGATTCTAGTAGAGCCATCATCCTTTGGTTTGGATGATTATCTATGCAGCAATGATGTACGTTTCATGTCTTTATATTCCTGAATATATCACAGCCCGGATGGATGAAACTAGATTCGGAGTCTTCAAAACTCGTTCAATCTTCGCCTGAAAGTACAAGTCGGTCCATGTGAAAAGACTTTCTAAGGTCAAACATGGAAAGACATCGCTTGATTACCATCCAATGATTAAGCTATTAACAGGTGCGAAAGGAATCACCGATGATGATGATGACCCTCAAGGTACTGCAGTACAATTCACGTGGTGTGAATACATGAGTCAGTGTCGAACACCATGCCAAATCTTTCGGTCGAAGGCCATTGATGTAAACCTGTCACCAGAAGTGAGAAACTTGCCATTGAGGCATGCAAGCTTCAAAGTACTGAAAGGGTTGTTCCTAGGTTGACATCTTGCATAATGAGCTGATGTCGACAAAAGTGACCCGTCGTAGGAAGGCATTAATGAATCCCACATCTACGACATGGAACAGAGCAAATTATTTTGTGGAGGTGAAACTCATCTGATGATACAAGGTTCAGGGTGGTGGTCATGAAAGAATGAAGCGTGAAGGTATTGCAGCGGATGAGACATAAGCTTGGTAGGTGAATTCTCTGAGTGACTTCTCTTGAACATATCGGTGACACTAAAATGGATTGGTAGCGTTAACTCCAAAAGTGGATGGTACGGTGGATCAATGGTGATATGACCGGTGAACAGAATAACCCAACTTGACTCAATCATGGTGATGGAGTGAGAGTGTCGTGTTCAAGAGTGACCTGCTACCAATAAAGTTTCTTCAAGTTTTCTTCCCAATTTTCCCTAGTCATTTCTGACCAGTACCTCTTTATCTTTGTCAAGCTTGACGAGGATAACATATGCTTGTTCTATAATTTTCCCTTCGGGCAAACCCATCGCTATGTTTTAACGAGCCTAGCGACAGTGAGACTCACTCTTGTCTGAATGGACAAGTTTGTCGCTATTCTTTTAATGAGTTTAACGACAAGGATAACTTGGTTCTTTTCAATTTTAGAGAGTCTGAAAAGAGACGGAAAGGAAACTCCAACATTCCTTTTTCGTAATATAATCTCTTAAGTCCGAAAAATTATAAAACAATGCGAAAGGGATGAATTTTCGATAGTTTTAACAAGCCGAACAAGACAAACACTCGATTTTTTTGTGTAATAATCCCTTAGGTCCAAAAAGATTGGAATCTAGAGGAGGGATGGCACTTCCAATCACTTTAACGAGCTGGAGAGGCGAATTGCTTGGCAATCTTTTCATATTTCACGAGTCAGATGAAAAGAGCTTAAAGGAGACTCGTTTTTTGAGGAACGAGTGATTTTTTTGAATAGCAGCTGGTTCCAGGTAATTTTTGGAACTTTTCAATCATGACAGTGTAAAGAAGGTGGCTAATATGATCACTCGTCATAGTTGTTCCTCAAAAGGGGTAAATGATCAGGAGCTCAGAACCAAGTGTTGTAAAATGGTAAAAAATAAAAGTGCTCAGAACTGGTTTGAACCTGAACGACTGGATAGAGCTCGTCTTCCTATTTCCGGCGCTGCAAATAGTTCGAAAAACGGTCTTCGTATGAGGAAGTTATGCCAAAAAGAAAAATTTCCCAATAACATTGAAATTTTGAATTTTTTCAAAAAAAATTGAAATAGAATATTCCATAGAATATTCTTTTCTGGGAAGCGAATGGTAGGCTGCCACGTGGCAGGCCCGGAGGCAGCACATGGCCTGAATGACGTCAGCAAGCATGTTGGGTGCATAGAAAATTTTTTGGAGGCACGGAGGATCGAACCCACGACCTCCTTGCCAAAAGCCATACGCCTTACCAATGCACCAGCGTTACAGAACTTGTTATGGGTTCGGCGGAAACTACATTTGAAGTTTAAAATTACTTTGGACGGGGCCCAAAGGGGGCCAACCCCTAAGGGCCAGCCCCCATACCATATGCCCATCCGCCGAGACCATGGCGCTCCACCCTAAACCGCTGGGTATTAAACCGTTCAACGGTTATAATATATACGTGGTCACATTTCCACAAACGTGGGACAAACAACCAGTTCACCTAACCATGACATTAAAGTTTGGCACTAAATTCGAGGCACAGAACCGCCAAGCCCGAGTTTTCCGGTCACATGCAGGATTTATTGGTGGTTAATTGACAGTCAAGTTGGCATATTTTTGGCAGAACGCTCCAAAAATGGCGGAATTGCCTATTTGTCGGGGTTATCTGGCAGTGAGCCAGTGTTATTTGGAGTTTTTCTACGGCAGACTGGAGAAACTTTAATGAGCCATAACTTTGGCTAGGAAAGTCCTTTATGGACGATTTTTTTTTTGATTTTGGGTCTCTTCGACCTTCTGAAGCCATTGGCATAGTTTTCCCAGCCATCTGAGGTCGTGTGCAGGTGATGTTTCTTCGTGGAAGTTCCAGGAGCCACATGGGCCAAATCAGTTTGGGAGTTGCATTGGGAGTTGTGCAGCCAGTGAATGTGGAACGAAGGTCATTCCTGAAGTTTTTCAGCATTCTGAATCCATTTCTACAGCTCGTTTTTCCTGTTGAGGCATTCCTCTCACTGTTTAGCTTCAGGGAAGCTTTCAGGGCCATCAAGGCCATTTCAGTGCTTGAGTTGTTTGGGGGCTATGTTCATCCAGTTTTGGTGATTCAAAAGCCTATGTCTACTATTTTCGACCTTTTGAGTCTAACGACAGAGGTTTTAGAACCAATTTAGGTCATATTCACCTTGAAATTCTCCATGCAAGTTTAAAGGGCCACTAGGGCCAATTGGGGAAAGTACTGTATAAGGTACAATTTCACTGTTTAGTGTTTGGGAAAGAGCATGTTAGCTAATTCATATCTTTTGATTCTGTATTTATAGTCAGATCTGTCTTTTGAAACACTCATATTCTTGTATTAGCCTTTGTAGCATTTTTAATACAAGAGGACCAGCCTAGTCTTGGAGGCTTGATCCAGCAGATGTAGCCCAGGAGGGGTGAACTACTTCATCATTTTGATGTCTTTATTTGCTGAAGATGATATGCTAAACAAAACTGATATAAAGTGTTAAACAGCAAATATACATAACTTGCATACACACATAATCAGCTATTCAGCTGCAGAAAGTTATTTGTCTTATTCTGCAAGACATCAAACTTCAAGTATGTGTATGTCAAAGACTTCTAGGTGTTTACTTCGTTATTTCTTTAGGCAGAGCTTGTAGAGGGCCAGGTAGCCTCTGGAACTCATCCTCTCTTTAGAGGTGACATGTCCGGTGAATGCCCCTACAGTCTATCTCTATATAAGAAATAAAAAGTTTTCACATTTTCAGAGGTCACTTGGAGTGTATAGCTCACATTTGAAATTATGGGAAATGGATACCTTGCACCCCTAAACAAGTACATTCCATTATCAGATCAGATGGTATCAGAGCACTAGGTTTGCTTGACTAACATCACTAGCTTTATTGTGTAGCTTGAAAGGTATCTTAAGCAGTGTTGAAGATTGACTGCTTTATTATTCTGCAAACTACTTGTTGTTTGAGTTTGCTGAAGCTCTTTTGTTCATTTCTATAATGACAGCTTCCATAAGTGAGTTCTCAAAATCGTCCTCCTTCACAAGATTTTTTGATGAACGCTTGAAGCAAGAATTTTTCATCATGATGAATATGGTGAGAGAAATGTATGAGGATGAAAGAAAGATATCTAGACTTCAAGAGTAGTTGAATTCCATGAGGGAAGAGAAGCAGTTTCTTTCTGAACAATTGCAGGAAATGGAAGGCCAACTTCATATTGCAAACATGAATTTGGAAAGGATGCATGAGTTTGAGACACAACTCCTTGTTGCCAAAGAAGCCTTAGCCAAGTATCAGCTTGAAGAAGAGGTAAACAATTCTAGTTTGTCTTCAAATTCTTATAAGAATGTTTATGTTGGTTCTTTTGAAAAACATACCAGAGGCATAGGGTCCAAGTTGATGTCCAAAATGGGATATGAAGGAAAAGGATTGGGCAAACATGCACAGGGTATAGTTGAGCCAATAATGGTTGAGGTAAGGCCTAAGTATTTGGGTCTTAGCTATGGACAATCTTATGAAGAAAGTTCCAAAGCATCCTTGAAGGAAGAAGGTGTGCATAAGGATGCACTTGAACAAGAGAATTGTGAAAGCTCTAAAACCATTGAAGGGATTGATGGTGTTCCAAAAGGAGCTTCTTCTTCGTTTGATTCACCTCCTCATGAAGGTAATGAAGGTGAAAGAGAAAGGTATAAATCTGATTCCAATCATATTTCCTTTGATCATGTAAAGCATGGTAAATTTCATCACAAGCATTGGAAAAGAATTGCATGTTCTTTTTTTGGTTTGGTTAACCATAATGTTTCTAGATGTTGGAAAAGAATGGCAACATACAGGAAACTTTTGAAGGAAATGAGGCAAGAAGCCAAAGTTCCATTGAACAATGCAAATCATGCTATCAAGAAGATGAACATGTGTTGCACTTATTGCCATAAGCATGGACATATTGCTAAAAGGTGTTGGATTCTGAATCCAACAATGCTTCCACGAAAGTTGAAGAAATTGGACAAAGAGTATGGCAAGAATGGGAAGGAAGTTTCCATCATTGATATGTGTTAGGATGATACACATGTTGATATTGGTGTGCAGTTAAAGGAAGCAACTTTGAAATGGATTGGTAAGAAATGGTTAGAATTCTTATCCAATTAAAGTTGCATGTCTTTTGATTGAATGCATTTCTTTGTTAAGGGAATGCAAGTTGCAGGATGGAAAAGCTGAGTATGAGACTCACTATATTTCAGCTCTTGTCAACCACATGTGTTTTTATTGGGTTGATGTACCTGTTGGTCTTAGAAAAGAAGAGTTGAAGTTGCACATGTACATAGATGTTGTAGGTGTGTTTATCAAACTGTATATAGTTCATTGTTATTTATACATACATGTGTTTGTAAATGTATCTTGTTGATAGTCGACTAGTGTCACTTGTGAGCACACTTTTACATTGTCGATTGTGTCACACATTGATTATCGACTTGTGTCGATCGTGGTGCACATATTTTGTCGACTTGTGTCGGTTTTGTACACATTTGCTATGTTGATGGTTGAGTCCATTGTTCAGCATATTTCAAGACAAATTGTTGTTGATGATTCTCTTGTTGCACAAGGTACCTTTGGCGTCATTTGGTGCAGGGAAGGAAATTGGTGCAAGGCAGTCCACAATCCCATGAGCTGGAAAAGTATGCATGCAAAGAGGGCTCAAATTTCAGCATGGGTCTCTACTTCTTTTGAGAAGTTTTTGCAGCAAGTATCCCAAGAGTTTGGGATGAGCATTTGCAGTACATTCAGCATGCTACAGCCAATAAAAGCCTTCTCATTTGGGAGGCAGCTCTTCTTCTGGAGCAGAGGTGCCATAGATGGGCATCGTGACAGTTGGCAAGCCCACATGTTCAAAGGAATATTTCAGCACATATATCAACAAGAATCATTGTTGGTTCCTGCAATTTCAAATTTGTCTGGCGAAAGAACTTGGTCGGGTTTCGACAAGTACTTGGCTTATGCAGCAAAAGGTTGCCATGACGACAATTGGCAAGGTAGGACATTTTGTGACATCAGTATGCTCTTTTGGCTGAATGGAAGAGGATATTTCTGTTCCTCAAGTGTTGTACAGTTTAGTTCAGAGATTCAGTAAGCTTTTGGGGACCAAAAGCCCTCTCATTTGGGAGGTGTGATCAGGAGCTCAGGACCAAGTGTCGTAAAATGGTCAAAAATGAAAGTTCTCAGAACTGGTTTGAACCTGAACGACTGGACAGAGCTCGTCTTCCTATTTTTGGCACTGCAAACGGTTCCAAAAATGGTCTCCATATGAGAAAGTTATGCCAAAAAGACAAAATTGCCCAATAACATTGAAATTTTGAATTTTTTCAAAAAAATTTGAAATAGAATATTCCATGGAATATTCTTTTCTAGGCAGCGAATGGCAGGCTGCCACGTGGCAGGCCCAGAGGCAACACGTGGCCTGGATGACGTCAGCAAGCATGTTGGGTGCATAGAAAAAATTTGGGAGGCACGGAGGATCGAACCCGCGACCTCCTTGCCACAAGCCATACACCTTACCAATGCACCAGCGCGACAGAACTTGTTATGGGTTCGGCGGGAACTACATTTGAAGTTTAAAATTACTTTGGGTGGGGCCTGAAGGGGGCCAACCCCCATACCATATGCCCATCTGCCGGGACCATGGCGCTCCACCCTAAACTGCTGGGTATTAAACCATTCAACGGTTATAATATATATGTGGTCACATTGCCACAAACGTGGGACAAACAACCAGTTCACCTAACCGTGCCATTAAAGGTTGGCACTAAATCCGAGGCACAGAACTTCCAAGCCCGAGTTTTCCGGTCACATGCGGGATTTATTGGCGGTTAACTGACAGTCAAGTTGGAAGATTTTTGGCAGAATGCTCCAGAAATGGCAAAATTGCCTATTTGTCGGGGTTATCTGGTAGTGAGCCAGTTTTATTTGGAGTTTTTCTAGGGCAGACTGGAGAAACTTTAACGAGCCATAACTTTGGATAGGAAGTCCTTTTTGGACAATTTTTTTTTTGATTTTGGGTCTCTTCGACCTTCTGAAGCCATTGGCACAGGTTTCACAGCCATCTGAGGTCCTTTGCAAGTGATTTTGCTTCGTGGAAGTTCCAGGAGCCACTGGGACCAAATCAATTTGGGAGTTGCATTGGGAATTGTGCAGCCAGTGAATGTGGAATGAAGGTCATTCCTGAAGGTTTTCATCATTCTGAATCCATTTCTACAGCTCGTTTTTCCTGTTGAGGCATTCTTCTCACTGTTTAGCTTTAGGGAAGCTTTCAGGGCCATTAGGGCCATTTTAGTGCTTGAGCTATTTGGGGGCTATGTTCATCCAGTTTTGGTGATTCAAAAGCCTATGTCTGCTATTTTCGACGTTTTGAGTCTAATAGCAGAGGTTTCAGAACTAATTGAGGTCATCTTCACCTCGAAATTATCCGTGCAAGTTTAAAGGGCCACTAGGGCCAATTGGGGAAAGTACTGTATAAGGTACAATTTCACTGTTTAGTGTTTGGGAAAGAGCATGTTAGCTAATTCCTATCTTATTATTTTGTATTTACAGTTAGATCTGTCTTTTGAGACACTCATATTCTTGTATTAGCCTTTGTAGCATTTTTAATACAAGAGGACTAGCCTAGTCTGAGAGGCTTGATCCAGCAGATGTAGCCCAGGAGGGGTGAACTGCTTCATCATTTTGAGGTATTTATTTGCTAAAGATGATATGCTAAACAAAACTGATATAAAGTGTTAAACAACAAATATACATAACTTGCATACACACATAATCACCTATTCAGCTGCAGAAAGTTATTTGTCTTATTTCGCAAGACATCAAACTTCAAGTATGTGTATGTCAAAGACTTCTAAGTGTTTACTTCGTTATTTCTTTAGGCAGAGCCTGTAGAGGGCCAGGTAGCCTCTGGAACTCATCCTCTCTTTAGAGGTGACATGGCCGGTGAATACCCCTACAGTCTATCTCTGTATAAGAAATAAGAAGTTTTCACATTTTCAGAGGTCACTTGGAGTGTATAGCTCACATTTGAAATTATGGGAAATGGATACCTTGCACCCCTACACAAGTACATTCCATTATCATATTAGTAAACAATCAAACAGAGGCGTATTATCAGCTAAAAATGAGTGGAGGTGATGGTAAGAACACGACCAAGGCTCAAAAGCTGATAATAATGTGATCGCACTGGTTATTTACCGAAGGTGGGTTCATTTTTTAACTAGCTTAAACTCTGGTGGAACATATGCTCATTGCTAGGTTTATTTTTTAACGAGCTTGAACTTCGCGTAAAACTGCTCGTGATGATGGTCATTGATATTCGACTCACCGTTAACACTATGTTCTTTTGATGGTTGTACTACCTGTTCAATTGCTCCATCACACTGATTATAAATGAGAATACATGCTTGAAAAATGAGTTAAAAACTAATACCCTACTTAAATTACGTGAAAAGTAACTTAAAAGTAGTTTTTACTCCTCATTTTACCATTTCATTTGGATTTGTGATTGTTGGAGCTCTGGAGGTGTTTTCCCCCTTGATTTTCATCAGCTGATTCTGGGAGATTCTGTGGACGATTTTCGGCGCTGTCTGGACCAGGTAGGAGCTAAACATGAGCTCTTCAATTGCATTCTTTTCTTTTTGAATTCTGAGCATGTTTTCCTGCTTTTTTGGGTCCCTAGGGTTTGAACATTTCGTTCTACCCCCATCGCACCCAATATACATCGAAAGGTGCGATGCATTCTAGGCTAGCCACTAGCTAGTTATTATGCATCCCACCTAGTACACATCTAGGGTGCGATGGGCGCAAGGAGGAAAAATTTTGCACTGATTTTTCAGGGAAATTTTGCCTGTTTTTTGCCAAATCAGGATCCTAATTCTTCTCTTGTTTGTTTTTCAGAGATTCATCAAAGAAAAAATGGTTGTTACATGGTGTGAATGCGAGCATGAAGAAGAGGACATGGTTGCCTTACATGATCTGGGTACGGTAACTGCATTGCGGAACTACGGTTTTCTCAAGTTCTTCCGCATATCTAGCATGAGGCAACAAATCAACTTGTTGCAATATTTCATCGATGCATGGGATCCTACCAACCAGGTGTTCCAGATTATAGGCAAATCCATCCCCTTGACTGTTGAGGACATCTACTTCTTGACCGGTTTATCGAGGCGTGGTGCCCCTCTCCCACTATCAGGTTCCGCCCGTGGGGGCGAATCTGTGAGGGATTATATTTGTCGATACTATAGAGAAGGATCTCAGCCGAGTAGGGACGGAAAGAGCAGTATCCAAGATGTCACAGACTGGTCCTTAGGGACTATTTTATTCACCTTTGCTAGATTGGCTGGTAGCACGACCCTTCACTTGGCCAACAGGTCCTATATGTAGTACGCCTTGGAATGCCTGGGAACCTAAGGTATTCAACTGGTGTGACGCAATACTTCCAGTGATAAAAGAACAACTTACCAAGGTGAAAAATGGAAGATTCAATAACTTTAGCTATGGATCCATTCTGACCGCTTTCGACTTGGAGAAGATCCTATTGATGCAGCCATAGTACATTTCACTCTGACCACTAGTACCAATGGAACCATGGATGCAGAGATGGGTCGATCTTATGGCCATACATGCTGGCCAGTCACAGATTTCATTCTCTGATGCCTTCTTCGAGTGGTTTGACCATCAGGAGATGGTCTTTGCTAAGTATCCATATGCTAGGATGGATTTCTGGGGTGACCCAGATTTGGTGCTGCTGACGGACGAGCAGTGGGGTGTCATAGGTAAAAATCTCTGACCATATCTCTGTTTATTTTTTTATAATGTTCTTATGCTTTTCAAATGTTTATCAAGACTAATCAAAACTCATGTGCTCATGTAGATATCGGGTCAGTGCGACCAGCAGTGCGCCTGAGAGCAGCAGTTTCCGTTCCAACAGGAGAGGCTGTAGGGAGGGCCATCCTTCGTGATCTAGGTGTGTCCAAGACCCTTGTAGTGTTGCAGGATCAGATTGAGGGTCTCACCCTTGGTATTCCGGATGTGGACCGATGAGCTGCCTCTAAGATTACATCGCCATACCATTGGCGTGCCGAGCCGATGGACTAGGCTCTTACGCATGATTGCACAAGCGGTGACTAGTTATCACCAACACCATTAGATTAGGGTGCCCCTTTGCATTTTGAGTTTTTGGGTCATATGACCGATTTTGTCCCGGACACAGAACACTATGTACAAACTATAAATAGTTATATATATTTTTTTATTTTTGGAGCTTTATTTTGGTTAAGTTATATGATCCTGATGTAGATATTGCTGAAATGCTTTTCTTTTACAAATGTTGCAAATGTCTATCTAACACATAATTTGCTAATGAATCAGTTAATGTGTTTAAGTTTCTAGAAATATGTTGATATTGAATAGAATCAAACTGCCTTTCCAAAATCTTGACCCTTAGGAACATATGATAGATAGCTGGATTTCGAATGGAATATATGCCGGTAAGCTGTAGAATGATGAGTTGTGAGTCTAGCCTAACGAAAAGTCAGCATATGCCATGCGCGATGGCATTAGAGAGGAGCTCTATCAACGAGCTGTATTCAACGATGTTGTTTGTTGATCGACCAATACACACCCCTCTGAAACTCACTAATTCACCGCTTGGATCAATGATAGCCCAAGCTACAGAAGATAGGTTCCATGTACTACAACTCGCTCCATCAGCATATCCAACAAATGATTCCAATAGGTTTGACATATGCAACCAAATGCCAAAGTGGATTACCTAACCAAAATGATCACTCTTAACGAAAACAAAAATGTAACAAAAGCATATGAAGAGGTTACCATGCCGAGTCAAGCATAGTAATGCTTAAGGTACAACGCATTTCGGGGTTGCAACAGTGGAATCCCGTCGTAATCCACTAGCTCGTAGGCTTCTTTTGCTAATACATGCTTAACAATATAGGGACCCATCCACAAAGACTGGAACTTACCTACTCCCAATTTATCGGATTCTTGATCATAAAGCAAGACCAGGTCACCTTCTGAGAAAACGCGGGGTTTGACATTCTTGTCAAATTGTGCTTTGACTCATTTCTTATGTGCTTCGTTAGCCAAGGCAACATCACGACAGGTTTCATCCAGTTGGATTAACTCTAAGAAACGAGCCTCTTCCTCTGAAGTTTCGGGGAGGAGGTCAACTGCGAGCTTGAGAGACAAAATTTCGCACTGAACTGGTAAGATCGCTTCCAGGCCATACACCAGCTGAAAGGGCGTAAACTCGGTCGCATATCTCACTAATGTCTGATATGCCCAAAAGAATAAGTACAGGATTAGGTGCCAACTCTGTTTATGGACTCCATTCATCCTTTGCAGCATGCGTTTCAGGACTTTGTTGATCACCTCAAATTGCCTGTTAGCTTGTGGATAATATGGAGTAGTTCTTTTGTGAGACAGTCCTAATTTGGCAGCCAATTTGACCATTAGGTGATTGCGGAAATGTGATCCATGATCTGTGACTATAGCTTGTGGAACGCCAAACCTGGAGACTACATGATTGAAAAAGAAAAGAGTGGTCGTTTCGCTGCTATTGTTTAATGTAGGCATCGTCTTAGCCCATTTTGTAAAATAGTCAACTGCAACTGTTGGGCCTTAGTTTTGGTCTTATTTTGCTTTAAGAAACTTACCTAACCATCTATTTATCATCCATTTTCACTCCATTCATTCCATTTTAATGAATATTTGATGTCCAATCAGGTATTTAGCTTTAATTTGTCAATTTCTAAAGTTTTTATAAAAGTTTGATTTTAAGAGCAATTTTGGCAATTTCAGAAATTCCCGTAATCACTTCATGGTAGATATGGATGCAGGCCACTTCAGCACGAATGGGATACATGAATGGAAAGCTTGGGAACTAGGACCAAGCCACCTATGCTTGGTTCCAACAGAACGAGCTTTATTATGCCTATTTGGAGCTAGTTAATCATGACTAGTCATCCAGAAATCCCATCTAAATAGGGCAGTTTTGAGATTCCATGATATTGGTCATATTTCTTGGGATGAGGGTAGTGAATTCGACTTGGATAGATGGATTAGAGTAGCTGGGTTTGTTAGAGTGAATGTAGATCAGTTTGTTTCATGAGACTCCTTATTTAAGAGCCACAACTTTGATGGCTCAGACATTGACTTAATATACTTTTATGCTATAATACTTTTGGTTTGAAAACTTAATTTGAAGACTTGTGCTATTCTCATTTTGCTGCTCAATGCTATGGATGTGTGACTGATCTAAGCTTCTGATATCATCTTTCAAAGTGTGCAAGGCAAGGGTGGAGGGCCCCCACTCCAAGCTAAGTACACTTCCATGTTAAACTAGTTTTATTTCATTGCAATTTGGTTGATTGTAGCATTAGTTTTTCAAAGCCTTATTTCAGATTGCTTTATGGCTTATGCATAGTGATTGATTTCATTTGTTAATAGTTTATTCATCACTTTATTGAGTTGGAAAACAGATGTTCAAGTTGGGCATCCCTTCTACTAAATGATGAATCAAAACTAGTTTCTTTTATTTACATGCAAGCAGTTTTATTTCCATTTAGATTTAGATATTGAGATGAATGAATTATGATGGAATATCTTATGTGTCTCTTAAATTAAGAGATTCTTTCATTTATAATTTATGCATCTTGAGCTTTTGGTTTCAATCTCTAATTCATTAAGTAATAATTGAGGTGAAGGTGGACTTCTTGAGGTCAAGAACCCTTTCAATGTTTTTCTCTTTTTGAGCTGATTGAATTAAAGTTATAAGATGTATTTTCTTTAGCTTTTGAATAATTTATCTTTCAAGGTTTGGTTATATCAGATCTTCACAAATAGTGAACTTGCCTCAAAGCATAAACAACCCGGATTGATAATAAATAATTGTGTTAGTTTAGGAACATAAATTAGCCCAACACTAACTATGATATACCCATGCCCCCTGACCGAGGTGGGGTTACATGTCATGAAATCTATGCCCCAATTGGCGAATGACCCAACAACAACTACTGGTTGTAGAGGTGCGGGTGGTATTGTGATTTTGCGGTCAAAGATTTGACAAGCATGGCAACTTCTGATTGCGGTTATGCAATCTTTGAACATTGTTGGCTAGAAGTATCCTGCTCGTAAAATCTTTTATGCCGTAGCATAACCAAATTGATGCCCCCCACATGCACCTGAATGACAATCATTCAGGACTTTTTTGGCCTCCTCATGGGTGAGGCACCTTCGTAGAATTGTATTGACACCACAATGGTAAAGTGTATCACCGACGATCATGTAGTCTTTTGCTTGGTACCAAGTACGTTACTATTCTGAGCGAGAGGTGTTAGACCTATACATTTGGGTTTGGAGATAAATGATTATATCTCCATACCACGGATCGCTTGAAGATATCAGAAATAAAGATTCATCCACCATTGTTGGTTTGGATGTTGAATCATTGGACGATGATGGGAAATCACATAGTAACTCTGCAAAAACGAGAGCTTTCTTTGATTTGGATTTTACGAATTCCATATCAAACTCTTGCAAAATTGCTATCCACTTCGAATATTTGCCCCTAAGCAACTGTCACAACAAGATGTAAGTCATGGGGTTGCAATCTGACAAAACAGTAGTTTTTCAAAAGAGAACATAGTGTCGAAATCTCTGTATTGCTTGAACAGCTGCGAGAGCCAGCTTTTCAACATAGGAGTACTTACTTTCTATATCATTTATGTTTAGACTTAAATAATAAATAGGATGTTTGATTCCATTCTCTTCTTGAACTAAAACCATTGCGATGGTCGTATCTACTGCAACAAGATACAGTTTAAAGTCTCTTTGATAATCAGGAGTGTACATTAATGATGCTTTTATTAGGGATTCCTTTAGAGCATCAAAGGAAGATTGCGCAACATGATTCCAATTAAAGGGTACTTCTTTTTTCAACAGACGCGTATAACCTTTAGCAAGTTTGGTGTAATCTAGAATGAACCTCCTCAGAAAGTTTGCTTTCCCTTGGAGTTTTTGAATCTGAAGCAAATTTGAAGGTGGAGGAAAATCGTTGATTGCCTAAACCTTGCATGAGTCGAGACGAATTCCGTCCTTTGAAACTACAAGGCCAAGTAAATGAAAAGAATCGACACAAAACACACACTTGTGCGGATTGAGTCTTATTTTGTAGTGTCGGCAACGTAGAAATATTGCTCTCAAATGCTGCGGATCATCGGTCCACTTTCGCGAATGAGCCGGAAGATCATTGAGGTATGGTTGAACGATGTTCTTGATGTCGTGGAAGGCATAATTCATTTCCCTCTGAAAAGTTTCCCCTACATTCTTTAAACCAAAAGGTAGCTTACAGTACGTGAATGTGCCCCACAGACAAATAAATGCAGTCTTTGACTGGTCCTGTGGGCAGATATTTATTTTATTATACCCGGAAAATCCATCCATAAACGAAAAGATTTCACATCCAGCACATTCATCAATTATCTGGTCGATGGAGGGTGTAGGGTAGTTGTCCTTAAAACAAGCTTGATTTACATCCCTGTAATAGACGCACACTCTAATCGTTCCTTGCTTTTTCATCATGCGAACAATGTTTGATACCCAATCAGTTAGAGGAACCAGGTAAATGAAACCAGCATGGAGAAGTTTTTCAACTTCTGCCTTGATGGCAGCAGCTTTTTTGGGTGCACCTGTCGAATTCGTTGTCTTACTGGTTTGACATCTAGATACATCTTAATTTCGTGTTCAACTATGCTTGAGTCAATGCCTAGCATTTCTTCACATGACCATGCAAAGACATCTCTGAACTCGCGAAAGAGAGCGTAAAATACTTCCAGAACAAGATTTGCTGACATGAATATTCTCTACAACATTTGGTTTGGTCAAGATATTTACGATGATAGTTTCTTCAATATTGGACAGATTTCGCTCGGAATCATTACAGTATTTGATAGAAAATCAAAAACTGATGGATGACTAAGGTTGCTGGAGGTATCTTTGCTGTAATCCAGAAGATGGGAACGATGGTGGTAATCTTCCCATGGTGCCCCCTCTATAATCATTGACTGAACAATTCCTTCGTCTATAGAATGTACTTGCAACCAAGCATCTGAAGATCTACCATACTCCTTAGACCTATCTACCCCAATGCTTAATGAACATTCATTTTGGTTTGCCTCCCATGCCGAGAACATTGATTGCTACAATATTTCTGTTGGGCTTGGAGGCAATACCTAGTGATGATCCATGTTAATATCATGTTCGGACATCTTCTGAATGGAAGATACTATATTGCAGGTTCCCACCATGGCCACTTCCGCCAGGTTTTTTGGAGGCGGTAGGGCAAAAGTACCCATCAATGTAGGGTCTTTTAGCAGGCCTACTCTGATATTTTGAAGCAACTGAGAGCTTCCGTGGACCATCGAGATGCTTCCCGTAACTTGTGAACTGTTGGGGAGAAAGGTTTGCTGGTCAACGATTGTAATTCCTCCTTGAAAAGGAAATGCAATCTTTCTGAAGTACGTTGACACAATAGTGGCCATAGCATAAATCCAAGACCTTCCCAGTAGGATGTTATAATCGATATTTCTATCGATAACTTCAACATCAATTTCTACTATTTTTCCCCCCAGCTCAACTTGTAAGTTACTCAAAATTCCAACCTCTGGATGTTTGGGATGAGGGATCCATATATAGATGTTTGCAGGGGGGTGAGTTAGCATCTGGGATTTTGATTAGTGTCATCTCTCTGATAGTTCTTGGTTCCACTTGGAGATTTCATGATCTCTTACTCATCCTTGGGTGAATTCAGAAAGGGAAGTGTCAAATGAGCAGCTTCTAGAAGATTCTCAGGGTCTCCACCTAGCAAATTGCTTGTGCCATTTGTTTGCTCTCACTCATCGCACCCTACAGAAGGGCTTTCCAGTATGCATCACACTTTTTGCATGTGGCAGGTGAGATGCATCACACCCTTAGCACTAGGTAGTCTCTATGGTCCTGCTTTGACCAGTTCTGAGTAGTTTTTCACGGAGAAATTCTGGGAGATGATGTAATCAGCTGACCTTGCTCCTTTAGGGAATGAAACAACACTTTTAGGGACTTAGAAGCCCTTGGTTTATGGACATATATGATTGGGGTTGCAGTGCCCAAATATGTCTATAACACTTATGAAATTCAAGAAGTGCACGACAATGACACCATAAATTTAATCACCGTTGATGGGTCTAGTGCTCCTTTTCTGGTGAATGGACATCGGCTACGCTTCTATCATCAGCCAGTCATAAAGGATTCTTTTTATCAATAGGTAAGTAGTGATCCTACTCTTCAAATTGTAGCTATAGGGGATGGTAACCCAACATCTTCATTTCCATGCAAATTGTTTTTTCCTATATTATAAATAGTGTATATATTTTTCTTGAAATTAGGTTAATTTTTTTTTCTTTTTGTCTTTCTTTCTTTGTATCCTTTCAGCATGTTGAATTTTGGTACATATATTTTTTCTTATAAACCTGTTGTTTTCCTAATGTACAACTATTGTTCCTTCGAAGGTATGACTACTAATTCATTTGTTATAGTTGTTGTTTCCTTTCAAAAGAGTGCTTGTTGTTCCCTTGCAAAGAATCAATTGTTGTTACCTTCTGAAGAAACAATTGTTGTTCCCTTACGACGAAGCGCTTACTATTCCATTACAAAGAAAAAATTGTTGTTCCCTTTCGGAAGAACACTTGATGTTCCCTTCCAAAGAAACAGTTGTTGTTCCCTTTCAAAAGAATGCTTGTTGTTCCCTTCCAATTGTTCCCTTCAGCCAATTGTTTTTATGTACATTCAGGTCATTCTGTTGGTTATGAATTTTGATTTAAACCTTTAAAAAGCATTAATCTTTAGATTATCATGATTTTTTTACCCTTTGGTGAATATCTTTAATTTTTAATCTAACATGCCTCATCCATGTATATATCTTCCCTATGCCTGGTTTTTCAGACATAGTATAAATTGTTCATGATTTATCACCACCATACTGGTTTCCCTTTTCCTACACACTCAAATGGTGGTTCCCCTCAAAAACGTAATAAAGGAAATAAGGCATATTTTCTTTGTCATTTTTCTTACTTCTTATGCCATCCCTAACTCTTAAGAAGTTGATGAGGCTCCCTTAACAAATAAAACAATTGTGGAAATATGCCAAGCTAATTTTTCTCAAAGGTATAGGGGGTCTCATCACAAGCCATCCTACCACGCTCATAGGAGATTAACACAAGTGACTTTCCCATTATGGCTATCACACTAGGGTAATGGCCTTTTTGACACTAAATGTCAAGGGAAAGGAGGTCTAATCACGAGCCAACCTGTTCACTTTGTTATGATCTGGTGAGTGGCATTGTTACTATCTAGTCATCATGCCGACACAATGGCCTTTTTGATGAAAATAATTTTATAACTATAAGTTAAAGATAATGGCCCATATAATGGTTAAAAGGCAACCCTGTCGATGCTATGGATGCCTTCTAGTAGCAGTGGCTCTATTTGTGTTATTCAAGTACAATTTGAACTGCCATATCTTTACTATGCCATTAGGATTTCTTTATTAAACACAACAGGGAGAAATCACCTTTGTTAGGTATGTATATTTTTAAATAGCTCTTATGGGTGGCATATTTATATCATATGAACACATCAGCATTTTTTGTTTACCCGACGTAAGCAGTAATAATTTTGAAAAAGTACACTCTCAGAATTCGTTACGCATCCCCCAAAAAGAAAATACTTTCTCATGATATATATTCTCGTATGCTTTAATGATTATGATATTTTCCTACCAATCATACGACAATGAATTTACTACATTTAATTTTTCCCATATGGCTGATTTGACTCATTCCCATCATATTTATGACTCTGTATATCTCCCCTATTTCCCACATTTAACTGGTTGTGGTCGACCTTTGTTTGATTGGAGGGGGGAGGCCATATCATACGTTCATTTGATAGGATATGATTAGCAAAGATTTCATGCTAAGATTTCTTTGTCTATACTTCTGCATGTAACATAACATATGTTGCTTCATCACCAGAATTTTGAGATTCAATAGTCTTCCATGAAAAATTGCAACTGTTCTCATAAAAATAACAAATATGGATGGCAACTCCATTCGCAGCAAGACTTCACTACTAAAGATCAGTGAGAAAGCCCGTGGAATTCTAGAACGCGTAGGTTGGGTACAATATCTTTCTCTGCTACAAGGGTTTAATAATGACATAGCTTTGGAATTCTTGCATAATTTATAGAATGAAATCACAACAATCAAAGGCAGGCCCATAACATTTACTGAAGTAATCCTGACATAAGTCACAAGCCTTCCTAGCAAGGGAATGAAATGGGTGGAATAGAATATGACACTCCAAGAAGCTGTGGAATTGTTTACAAACCCTGGTGAGGAATTAATTCGAAAAGTTAAAGCTCTTCGCCCTACATCTATGAGTGAGCCATGGCGAGAACTAGCCAGAGTAATTCAGAAATACATTACATGCAATGGAAGCCATGAGATGGTAAGACCTTGGCATCTCATATTGCTAGCAGCTTTAAAAAAGGACAGTAATCAATTTTCCATTTTTCCTAAACATTTTATTACATGAAGTTGCTAGTAGAGTGAGGAAAGCCACAAACCACCATGCCAAATTCAACCATCACGGCTTGATTCAATTAATAGTCACCAGGGAATTGACATAGTTGTAGTTAACTTGGAACAATTTTATAAGTCCTAATGTACCATCCTTGGAAGGAATCCCTAGAAATTACCAATTGGAAATGGACATTGCCCAACCTGAATAGGGTAATGACCAGATAGAGGAAGAGAATTAGGCCATAGAAGTACAGGCTCCAAAGAAGAAACAAAAGAGAGTAGCTCCTGTCTACATATTTTCTTGTTCAACATATATTATCTAATGGAATAAGCCAACGAGGAAACATTATTGAGCTCACAGAAGAGGTAGGGTCATCCCATGGATCCCCTGTCAGTCAACGAACTGACTTTCCTAAGGAATTTGATGAAGAAGTGGCTCGAGTTTTAAAGAATTTGGGGACTCATTTTGAGGATATCGGTCACTTTGAAAACCCGCGGGAACAATCCCACACTTCTACCCCTTCCACCTCTACTCATAGTTCTCATCACACAGAGATATTTCCTTCTTCAGAAGATACCAGAGATATATAAGAATTGGAAGAGCCAAATTTTTCTACAGCAGAAAACTAGGAGTCAGAATCTAATTCAGGTGACACAGTCCCATTTGAACAAGACCCTAGCAATTTTGAAACATCTCACGGGATTTCTCAGTGATATGGTATCAAATTGTAGTGGGGCTACTCAGATTGCGATTACACCTCTTTATTCACATTTGGTAATAGATGCTATTATTCGGAAATTGGAAATAGAATTAGTGAAATCCAAGAAAACTCTAATTCATTATCAAGATAAACTTGTGCCCTAGGAAAATTACTAGGAATTATTGAAAAAAATCAATGAGTTGACTATCACAGAAGATGATACATATGCCAATATCAGAGAAAAATGGAAGAAAGTGGAGGAAACACAGGCTCAGCTTCAAAAAGCTTTGCCGCAAATCAAGACAAATTGTTATGTTTATTTAGACGCACTACCCTGCAGATCTCCTGCTACAAATTATGCACTTTTATTGCTTGAGTGCTACCTATTGTTAAAGGTTAAAGATATTAGATCTGGTCAATCCTTTGAATTTAACTCCATCCCTAATTTTATTAAATTTTTTCAAGCAGAGGATGAAGATGTGAAATATTTTCTATGTGAGTTATATTTGCACAATTTCTTCCTGGAGGATGAAAGGAATGGAAATTCCAACCCTTTCATGAGAGATGTCTAGTTTCAAGCTTTCATATCTTTTCCCAAGAATCATATCAAGTGGGCCAAAGCCTATATTGTATTCTAGAAAAGAGAAAATGGATTAGATATTTGTGTTAGAGGTGAACCTACAAGCCCCCTTCAAACCCTTATACAACATAAAATGTTTATGGAACAAGACGGAGTTCTATCTACTTTAGCCCCTGTCCATAAAGACATTACCCGGTCAGGCCTTGAATATGTTGAGGAAATCAAGGAAGAAGCCCTCTAGGTCACAAAACAGAGGTGGAGTGCATCCTCCAATGAGATTAAAAATTGGGAACCCTTTAGCTACAAGAATTTTAAAGCAGTTGCTGCTAGATTTGTACGTTACAACAACCTGATCATGAGTGAGGGTCCCACTTGAATTGGATGGCGATACATAACTCCTATTATTTGGTATCCCCTAGATGTATTATTTGGTATCCCCCAGATGTATATTATTGTGACTATGAACTATCTGAAGGACGTGAAGCCAGATCTTTTGTAGTACTTCGAGAAAAAAATAGCTTCCCCATTTATTAGGAAGAAAATTATCTTGCATATTCCTTGACTTTGTTGCATCTTAATTATCTCATTACATGAGAACATGAAGAAAGGTAATCTTGGGAGTATATTCAGTCGAGGAAAAGGTATGATTTTCCTCCTTATTTACTTGGTTAATAACATGATTTCAATAAATTTTCTTTTATCTTAAGGATGTTTTGGAGGAAAGAAAAATGAAATGTAATTAAAAAGCATCGTCATATGATTTACATACTTTTAGCTCTATAAGTCTTAATTTTTGCTAATTCTTGTGTAGGATGACTGAATTGGACAAGTGATGTTCCTTTGTATAAGACAACAATGCCAAGAAAAGAAAAAGTCGTTATTTCTGTTGCAGAGGCCAAGCTAAGAACAAGCAGCAAGATACATAATTTCTACTAAAGATCCGATAGTTAGGCCGACAAATCTTGAGGATCTTTTGATCCTCAAGATAGGCTCTAATTTACTAAGAATTCCTTAGGCAATATATAATGCTAGTAAATAGAAAAGAAAAGAAAAGAGACTTTAATTTCATTATTTTTCCTACACTAAGACTATGAGCCATACTTCAGCCGTAAAGGTTGCAAACAACTTTGTAATCTATTTTGATAGTTAATGAAGAAGTGAAGCTTTTACATTAAACCCATGGATTGATTTTTTACGGATTTCCCTTCTGGGGACTTTGGGCTCAGTCTTTGGAAGATTCACTGCTTGACTGTATCATTTTATTTACTTTCTCTATTGATATATTCTTTGCTTTTGTCTTTATAATATGAGGTATATTAAGTATTATATTCCAATTGTTGTTCCCTTTCTGCGTTTACTTCCTACGATTACAGGCTTTGCACATTTAATTATTTCTAGTTTTAGAATGCTTTTAGTTATTGGCATGGTTTAAGCAGTTTCCTTTGACATGCATGATCTAGAAAAATCTGTGTGAATTCGATTATTGAACTTGACTTAATTTCCTTTCCGCATTTGAATCCTAGATTAACATTATTGTCTTAATACGATTTTATATTAATAAATTTCTCCAAGTGTAAAGCATAGATTAATTTCCTTTTTGAATTTGAATTTACTCGTCAATGATTGTTGAGTGATTAAGTTATTTCTACAACGATGGGTCAAGATTTAGGATTAGTTACTTACATTTCAACCTCTGATATTGTATCATACAGACAGTGCCAACAACCTTGAAATAAAAAAATGAATCCCAAGTTGTACATTAATGTATAACTAAGATTGATTTCTGAGGTCATCTTAGTTTCTCAAAAATGGTTAGATTATGACAAAGATTGACCATGGTCAACCATGGTAAATCATGGTCAATGATGGTCGAATGTTGCATTGTGAAAAATATTTTCTCAATATGAAAATCAACCATGGACAACCATGCTCAACCATGGACACATTGTGACAAATATCTCCTCTTGGCCCAACGTCACATTCTAACAATCGTGGTCATCCATGGTCAACCATGGTCCAATTTTGCATTGTGAAAAATATTTTCTCAATATAAAAATAAGCCATAGTCAACCATGCTCCAATGTTGCATTTTAACAAAGATTATGTTAATAAGAAAATCAACCATGGTAAACCATGGTCAATCATGTTTATTTTAGGGTTTATAATATGTATCTTAGGGTTTATATACCCTAGTTTTATAACATTAATCCCTTGGGTTTATCAGTTTGTTGGGTTTATTATATATATCCCTTGGGTTTATAAATCTAAGGGTTCATATTCCTAGGGTATAATATTATTTATAGGGTTTACAATATTAATCTTAGGGTTTAATCTAATCACTTCAGTTTATAATCATGGTGAACCATGGTGAACTGTGCTGAATCATGGTGAAATGTGGTGAACCATAATCTAACGTCTCATTGTGACAAAGATTGTCTCAATATGAAAATTAACCATGATCAACTATGGTCTAATGTCACATTGTGACAAATATTATGTCAATATGAAAATAAACCATGGTAAATCATGGTCAAACATGTTTATTTTAGGGTTTATAATATTTATCTTAGGGTTTATATACTTTGGGTTTATAATATTAATCCCTTGGGTTTATAATCCCTTTAGTTTTTCATATTAATCTCTTCAGTTTATTAGTCCCTTAGGTTTATAATATTAGTCCCTTAGGTTTATTAATCTAAGGGTTCAAACTCCTAGAGTATAATATCATTCATAGGTTTTATAATATTAATCCTAGGCTTTAATATAAATTATTTGGGTTTATAATCATGGTTAACATAGTCAACCATGGTCCGAAGTCAGATTGTAACAAATATTGTCTCAATATGAACATCAACCATGTTCAATCATCATTAAACGTCATCAACCATGGTCAATCATGATCATACATGGTTCAAAATCACATTGTGAAAAATATTGTCTCAATATGGAATTCAAACATGGTCAACCATGGTCCAACGTTGCATTGTGACAAATATTTTCTCAATATGAAAATCAATCATGGTCAACCATGGTCAATCATGATCAACCACAACCAATCATGGTCATTAGGAAAATCAACTATGGTCAATCATCGTCAAACATGATCCAACATCACTTTGTGATAAATATGATCTGAATATGAACATCAACCATGGTCAACCATTATTGACCATTGCCAACCATCATCAACCATGGTCAATCATGGTTAACCATGGTCCAACATCACGTTGTGACAATAATTGTCTCAATATGAAATTCAACCATGGTCACATTGTGACAAAGTTTGTCTCATGGTCCAACATCACATTGTGACAACCACGGCCATCTATTGTGAACCATGGCCAACCATGGTCCCATTTCACATTGTTTTAATATAGAAATCAGTATAAATAAATTTAAACACTAAGATAAATATTATAAACCCTAAAACAAATATTTTCATGGCCATCCATGGTCAATAACCATGGTTACATTTTGACAAAGATTATCTCATGGTCTAATGTCACATTGTGACAAACACGGTCATCCATGGTTAAGCATGGCCAACCATGGTCCAAAATCACATTGTGGCAAATATTGTCTCAATATGAAAATCAACTAGGGTTCATAATTGCATTGTGACAAATATTCTCTCAATATGGAAACCAATCATGGTCAAGCATGGTCCAACATTACATTGTGACAAAGGTTGTCTCAATATGAAAATAAACCATGGTCAACCATGGAGAACCATGTTTATTATACGGTTTGTATACCTTAGGTTTATAATATTAATCCCTCGGGTTTAATATTATTGGCTTCAGTTTTTAGTATTAATTCCTTAGGTTTATTAGAGCCTTGGTTTTATAATATCAATCTCTTGGGATTATTAATATTAGGGTTCATATCCCTACAGTATAATATTATTGATAGGGTTTATAGTATTAATCCTAGGGTTTAATATAAATCCCTTGATTCTATAATCCATTCGATTTACAATATAAATTCCTTGGGTTTATAATATTAATAGTCGCTTACGTTTATAATATTAATCGTAAAGGTTTATTATATTAATCTTTTAGGTTCTTAATATTAATCCTTTTGGTTTTTAATATTAATCCCTTGAGTTTATAATAGTAATCCCTTGGGTCCAACATCACATTGTGACAAAGATTATCCCAATATGAAAATCAACCATGGTCAACCACGGTCCAATGTCGCATTTTGACAAATATTGTGTCAATATGAAAATCTCCCATGGTAAAATATGGTCAACCATGTTTATTTTAGGGTTTATAATATTTATCATACAATTTATATGACTTTGGTTTATGATATTAATTCCTTCGGTTTAATATTATTCCCTTGGGTTTATAATCTGTTTCGTTTTTAGTATTAATCATTTGGGTTTATTAGTCCCTTGGATTTATAATATCAATCTGTTGGGTTTATTAATATGGGGGTTCGTATTCCTATGGTGTAATATTATTCATAGGGTTTAATATTAATCCTAGGGTTTAATCTAAATCCCTTGGGTATATAATCATGGTCGACCATGGTCAAACATCACATTGGGACAAAAATTGTATCAATATGAAAATCAACCATCATCAACCATCATCAACTATGGTCAATCATGGTCAACCATGGTCCAATGTCACAATGCGACAAAGATTATCTCAATATGAAAATCAACCATGGTCAAGCATGTTCAATCATGGTCAATTGTGGTCAACAATAGTTTAACATCATATTGTGGCAAAGATTGTTTCAATATGAAAATTAGTCATAGTCAACCATGCTCAATCATGCACAATCATGGTCAATCATGGTCAACCATGGTCCAACATCTCATTGTTACAATTATTGTCTCAATATAAACACGATCCATGGTTAACCATCATCAACTATTGTCAATCATGGTCCAATGTTGCATTTTAGCAATGATTGTCTCAATATGAAAATCAACCATGGCCAACTATAGTCAATAATATTTCATATTCATATGGTATAATATTATTCATAGGGTTTATAATACTAATCCTAGGGTTTAATATAAATCTCTTTGGTTTATAACCATGGTCAACCATAGCCCAACATCACATTGTGACAAATATTGTCTCAATATGAAAATCAACCATGTTTAACTAACGTCACTCATTGTCAACCATGGTCCAATGTCACATTGTGACAAATATTGTCTCATTATGAAAATAAATAGTGTCAAACATATTCAATCATGGTCAACCATGGTCCATCATGGTCAGCCATGGTGAATCATGGTAAATAGAAAATCAATCATGGCCTATCATAGTCAATGATGATCAACGATGGTCAATTGTGGTGAATATGAAAATCAACCATGGTCAATCATGGTGAAACATGGTCCAACATCCCATCGTGATAATGATTTTCTGAATATGAACATCAACCATGGTCAACCATGGTTAAGCATGGTCCAACATCGCATTGTGACAATGATTGTCTCAATATGAAAATCAACCATGGTCAACCATGTTCCATCACGGTCACCCATGGTCAATAACCATGGTAAAATTGTGACAAAGATTGTCTCATGGTACACATCACATTGTGACAACCATGGTCATCCTTCATCAACCATGGCCAACAATGGTCCAACGTTGCATTGTGACAAAGTGTCTCATTATGAAAATCAACCATGGTTAACTAGGGTCCCACATCGCATTGTGACAAAGATTCTCTCAATATTAAAATTAGTCATGGTCAACCATGGTCCAACATAACATTGTGACAAGGAACTAAATATGAAAATGAATGATGGTCAACCACGTTTGTTTCAGGCTTTATAATATTTGTCTCAGGTTTTATATACCTTAGGTTTACAATATTAATCCCTTAAGTTTAATATTATTCCCTTGGGTTTTTACCATTAGTCATTTGTGTTTATTAGTGCTTTGTGTTTATAATATCAATCCCTTGGGTTTATAATCTATTTGGTTTATAAAATAAATTCCTTGGGTTAATTAATCCCTTAGATTTATGGTATTATTTTTTGTAAGCTTGGTGAGACTACATCTTTATTATTTGTTATATAACACCCTTATCGAGAGGGGAACTAAACTGGTAGCTTCACATCAAGGAGTTCCTTAATAGAGTACCCGATCACCATCTATCCAAGACCCCATGGACCCCTTAGGTTTAAAATATTAATAATCACTTACGTTTATAATATTAATCCTTTTGGTTTTTAATATAATCTCTTGGGTTTAAACTATTAATAATTCATTTGGTTAATAATATCAATATTCATTATATTATTATATAATGATAATATCAAGAATTTCTGTATTCAAGCTTATGTGATCCATAATGAATTAAGCAAAGTCTTTCAGTAAAAATTATATAAGAGAAGTTTTTGGCTAATGCGTTTCAAACCAACAAGTGTGGTTCATCATGAGGACCAAATGAAGAGGCAGACCACGGCAAGGGATTAAATAGAGAACAATGTAGAGACATAATTTCAAGTAACAACTATATTTGAGAAATAATATTTAAATTACTTAATATCATAATTTAAATATTATTTCTCAAATATAGCTGTTACTTGAAATTATGTCTCTACATTGTTCTCTATTTAATCCCTTGCCATGGTCTGCCTCTTCATCTGGTCCTCATGATGAACCACACTTGTTGGTTCGAAACGCAAAGGCCAAAAATTTCTCTTATATGATTTCTACCAAAAAACTTTGCTTAATATCAAAAATATTATCATATTATTATAATATAATAATAATAATTCAAATTAGCATTATAATTATTATTATATTTATAATATAACGATAATATAATTATTATTAATGTATTATTGTTATATTTATATATTCATATAAATATATTTATATTATTTATATTATTATATTACATTTATTTATTTATTTATTTATTTATTTATATATATATAGGAGTAGTCTACTCGGGCGGCAATTTCACCTAGTCGCCTGGAAATTGTCGTCGATCGGAAAATATTCTAATTCAATTAAGAAGAATGGTGAATGGTAGTTGAGTGAGATAGCCACCACGCCGTGCGAACCCATCCAACGACCATCCTATGCAACATTTGCGTCGACCTTCGTTAGGTCTCTGTGTCAATCATGTGCGCAATCTTCGTGTTAATTATCATGTGTCCATCATGTTATGGCAGGATAATGAAATTTTGAAATCAAGTCCCTTCTTTCTCTTGTTTGAAAAATAAATCACAAATATGGTAAGTTATTCTGAAGACTCCAATCTTTGCAAAAATCAAAGGATATTTCCACTCTCCCGAAGATCATGGCATTCTCGGCTTAATTCTGAGGACACTCTTTCATGAGATTTTCATTTGGTTGTTTAGGTATGCTTTACCCAAGAAGTTTAAGGTCTGGTTTGGAAACAATCCCTCTATAATAATTCTTGTGAGAGAAATTTCGGGTAACGATGTTGGCCGGGAGGACCTAAGGAGGGTTTTCTTAACCTTTGATGAAAGCAACGACGAGTTGATCAAAAAATAAGAGATGTGAGAGTCCTTACATAAGATCAGGTTGCGCATTGGAAAAGAGGAATTGTTCCCCATGATTCGAACCATGGACGTCAATGGAAATATGTACGTAGATTTCCAAGAGTTCATAACGTTGTATGAATTGATGAACTGTAAAGAAGGTGAAGCTAAGAAGAAATGAAAGCAGGTCATGTGAACGAAGACGTGGATCTGGCTGGGGTAAGAAAGGGGAGGGTATAATAACAGCGGAAGAAGAGCTCCAGTATGTGCTCAAGTCACTGGGTTTATTGAGGATTTCCAATTTGGGTTTTTGTAAAGCTGCACTCTTTAGGCGTGGTGCTACGAAGAAGGTAGGTTTGTTGCCACACATAATAAAACTAGACATTCTTCTGCCACTGGCTATAACTTTTTAGTTAACTAAACTAACTGTACATTAGCTTAGTTCACTTTTATCATTGTATTTTGTTTGTATTTGTTTGGAGGGACATGCTTGATAGAAAATTAGAAAGAAAAAAAAAATGCGAGATATTAAAAAAAAACTATTGAATTTGTGTGGGATAATTAAGAAAAGTGAAGTTTCATGTAATTCCGTATTTTAGTTTTCTAGTAAATGATGATCATTTTCTCAGTCTTCTTTGTTTCAGGAGGACGAAAATACCATCCTGGTTTCTTTTATTTTAATGATCGTTGAATCTAATGCATTAATTATCATACTCTAATATAATCGAAGTTAACTTTTTTCTAACTATAGAGGCTTATCGATCAATTTTTTTTATATTAAGTCGTTTGCACTGGAAAGGCTTATGGTTCATAAATTTATTTTATTTTGTTTTATTTCAATGAGAGTAATTAATCAAAGATATAATGAAGAACCATAGCTCAACTAGCTTTAGCGTTATTCACAATATAACTATTGACAAATTATGTACAATGATTTATATATATGGAGTTAAGCTTCTATGTTTGTTATATTTAATTGATAGGATGTGTCATGAGTGGTAATGTACTATATATGAATATAGGGAGGTGTTTAATAATAATATGAAAGTTAAAAATTGAAATTAAATTAAATTTAGGTGGAATTTGAATAGTTGAATTGTTGGGATCAATGGAATTGAAATCAGAAATCTGGTTCATAACATTAACTTATATTTTCAAATTTTATTTTTAACAAGCTTTAAGTTAGTATTCATTTATTTAAATATAATTTAGTTTATTTAATTTACTATCTTATTTATAAAATGTTGGTAAGTATTATATTTTTATTAACCATGTATTTATAAATTATGTAATTTTGTAGATTATATACTCAAATATTTTTATAAATTGTTTACAATTTTTTTTTAATTATTTAATTTACTATGATTTTAATAACCAATTTATTTCAGTTTATTTAATTTATTATGACTTGTAAATTTTCACAAATATTTAGTTCTACAATTTGTAGTCATGGATATTTTAGTGGATAATTTGTTACAAAAAATCTATGAAAAAAAACTATACTAAGAAAGATTAATTCATATTTTGTTAGTATTGTTTTATTGTACATAATATGGGAAAAAAATTGAGAATATGAGAGAAAACTTTAAGGATGGAAATTTATCTTAAAGTTCTAAAATGTTGGAAAATTTCACTTGTTCATGATATGTAATATGTAAAAGAATTCACAATATTTTAATAAATATATTAAAATTTCTAATGTTTTTATATTGTCTCAATTTATAATGATCGTTAATCTATGATGTGGCATCCTCTTAATATATGGTGGTAAATCATGCTAAATCAACTTATGGTAGAAATAACTTTTCCATTTGAACTCTAATTGACACAATTGTTGCATTATTGGAAAAGTCTTAAGTGTAGAACAATGTCACTAATCTTTACACTTAAGAAAAAAATGCTTAACCCCAAAAAAATGGAATTTAAGGTCTCAAACTAATAGGTGTCAAACCTTGGTCCCGTCCATAAAGTTGCTCCTATTGATCGAATCCAATTTATGCACTCTAAAAGCATTGAGATTCATGAGTAATGAAAAATTATAAAGTGTTCCAATCAAGATCATGCTACCCCATTTGCAACACCATAACAATTATTATAAATGATGAAATATCCATTTAGAGAAGGGATATTTGAAGGGATGGTTCATAGGGCATAATACTTTCCACTCTTTTCTTAATGATGTAGCAACTTAAATAATATTAATTAATAAAAATATTTGTAGTTAAGTATACTTTAGCAAAGTCATATTGAAATAGTTGATCACTATGAGAAATCCTAAATATAATGGTTAACATCACATGATTATTCATTGTACATTAATTTCAATTCCACCTTAAAAATTATTTTTTTATTGTATCCCTAATTTGGGTTATGAACACCTTCATATACCAAAGGCCACTTATAACTAGCAGTAATTGTTTCCAATTAATTTTTTTGCACATAACTTATACAATTAAGTTGTTTCACAATAAACAAGTTCGAGCGGCAGAAAAACAAAGGTGGGGAAATCCACCCCCGAAAGGAAAACACTAGAAGACATGGAGGAAGATCGCATGTAAAAATAAGTCTTAATTCACATAGGTAAAATCTTGGAAGTTGAAGAGAAGCACAATATACCGAACACAGATAAAAAAACAATGTTTGAATTCTTTCAAGTATGGGTGAAAGAAGACATCAAAGATATCCCCTCCAATTAGCTATTCCACTTTCAAAACCTATTCAGTCAATGGTGTGCCATATTATCCCATAAGGAAGGAGACCTGAAGCAGTCAAACCTCAACAAGGATAGTGATCAACTAATCCTTTTGCAATCAGATCTCCCCATAGTAGAGCAGGGGGAACGAGGCAAAAAAACGTTTAAGGAAGTATTGAAGGAATCTAGGTAATCCCTATTGAACTATGGTCAAATGAGCCAAGTCATGAAGTATTTCCCCCAGATCCTACATATTACTTAATGAAGATTATCGCATGGAATATTCAGGGCATAAATATTCAAGGTAAGATCTGCTCTCTAAAATCAAAGATAGGTAAGGAATAACCAGAGATTATTTTGCTGCAGGAAACAAAAATAACAAGAAAAAAACTAGAAACCATCATGCCTAAATGCTGAAGGGGAAGTGAGGGAATGTGCATTGATGCTCATGGGGTGGCAGGAGGGTTATCCATCCTCTTGGACCCATCACTAGTGACCTTTAAGAACTAGGAGGTTTCAACCCATAACTTGACATGAAATTTCTGTTGCATTGTATCTTAGTAGTGGACAAGCCTTAAGGTGGTATGTGTTTCCTGGTCTAGGTATGAAAGTAAATTTCCTACATGATCTTTGAAAATTTTATTAATATCTTGAGGAACCCAATTGCAGAGTATGGGGGGATTTTAACATGATCCATAATTTGGAGGAGAAACGAGGGGGAATTCAAAGAATCAATCTAATTTTAGCCCTATTCAATGATATCATTCAAGATATGAAGCTTGTTGATGTGGAGACCTGAAATGGAGTCTAGACATGGAATAACCATAGAGGCAGCCAATAAAACATTTCCAGTAAACTATATCAATTCCTTATCTCAAAAGAAGTCATTAGCAGAGATACTTTTGTAGAATCTATGATCCTCCCTAGCATGGAGCCTTATCATTGGCCCATAAAATTTGAAATAGATATGAAATTGACTCCCAAAAATAGACCTTCATATTTGATAGCTTTTAGTCGAGGCATCTAGGGTTTGTAGATAAGTTGGCTCAATGGTGGAGGGAGATTGAGGTCTACGGTAACAACCAAATGTAAAGATTCCAAAATAAACTGAAAGAATTGAAGCTCAAGATAAAAACCTGGAATAAATAGGAATTTAGGGACATCCTGCAAGACAAAAATAAACTGGAGGATAAAATGGAAGAGTTACAGATTCAAATCATCAAAGAGGGATGATCAGAGGACATAGTTATAGAAGATGGAATAATCATTCATGAGCTAGAGAAGAGGTGCAAGCAAGGGGAATTTTTGTGGGGATAGAAATTGTGAATTCAGTCGATGAAGGAGGGGATGAGACACTTGTTTCTTCCATCGCTCAACGATCAATCATAAAAATCAGAATAGGATTTTATCCCTTTTCTCTAGCACCGGGGAAAGGCTCCTTGATCACGTGGACATGGAGGAGTATTTCATATCATATTTTTCTAATATTAGGAAAGAAAGCGATCAGGATCAAACAAAGGCCATTGAGCATGTAACTGCAATTATTCTGAAGCTAGTACCTATGGATTAAAATAAGGTTTTGATGAGAAGAATAATGAGAGAGTAAGTAGAAACAATAGTTAAAGAAATGCCCAATAATAAATCTACAGGTTTAGATGGCTATGCTTTAAAGTTTTACAAGTCCTGTTAGCCCTTTCTCGAAGAAGACATAGTGGATTTCATGGAAGAGGCTTGCAGAATGTAATAGATTTGGTCAAGGATGAATGCAACCTTCCTCTCCTTGATTCTGAATACAAATGAAGCTTGTGATCCTAGAAAATTTAGACCCATCATCTTTTGTAATTTTATTCTCAAGATAATGTCATCGGTCATGGTGAGATGTTGGAATCCCCTACTTAATATGATCGGCAGTCCTGAGAAAACTAGTTTTATGTAGGGACGATAAATCCTCGATGGCATAGTCTTAGCCGAAGAAATTATCCATTCTCTGAAGAATAAAAAAAATTCAAGTATGTTGGTTAAACTTGACATATGAAATGCATATGATCACCTAAGATGGAAATTTATTTTCATATACTGGTAAATTTCATCATCTCATAGTGATGTATCGAGTGGATAAATTCGATGATAACAACTTTATTCTTCTCCATCCTACTCAATATATCTTTATCGAGAACCTTTCTTGCTAGCAGAGGATTGTACCAATGTGATCAGATATCTCCCTTCTTATTTATTATATCGATGGAGGGATTGGGAAGGTTGATTCAAGAAGCGATGATATTGTGATAGATGAAAGGCCTCAAAGTCTTTCATACAAACCTTTCAATGTCCTACAACCAATTCATGGATGAAAATATTCTCTTTCGAGAACTGATAGTTCATGAAGTTAGGGAAATAATTTCCATCCTGGACAAATTTCAAGAAGCCACAAGTATTTTAGTCAACAAAGAAAATTCTAGCATATATTTTTTTAATACCCATCTCGAGGTCCACAAGCATTTAACACATATCATTAGATTCGCTATTGGTACTTTTCTGACGAGATACTTATGAGTGCCCTTCGTGACTAATCCACTGCAAATCGCATGTTGAAAAGAAGTGTTCGATAAATTTATGAAAAGGTTCTGTAATTGGACCTTTTGGTGCCTTAATTTGGTAGGATGGGCCACCATTTCAAAAGTAGTGTTAGAAGTTATATTGATCTACCAAGTGTCAGCTCTACTAGCCCCTACAGGAAATTATTAAGGAATTGTATCTATCTTCTGAAAATTTCTATGGAAGGGCTTTAATCCCCTTAAAAAATGGGCGTTGGTATCTTGGGAGAAACTCTTACCTTCCAAAGATTGGCGGATATTTGGCGTTGCAAGATCCTTAGGTGTTAAATTAGGTGATGGGTGCCAAAATCTGGTGGCACTAGATCTAGGGGGAACTGAACTATGGAAATAAATCTAGAACAAAAAGTATGGATTGGGTCGTAGTCAAGAAGAGCTTGTCATATTTGCAAATTTCCCTCTAAGTTCAACTTTATGCAATCTAGCCTGTAGAAATAGTCATGTTGTTCAAGATCGCCTTTTTTGGGGAGATTCATAATGGCACATCGACCTTCTTTTGGGAAGGTTCACTGTAAGAGATTCCCAAACTCACAAGGAACCCTTACTTATATGCTTTCCACAATCCCATGAAATCTCTTAATGCCAATGAGGTAGCAAACTATTAGAAGGACCGATCCACCATTGAAGAATGGAGATAATGGAAAATAAAAGTAGATTGGTAGGGTTCAGAGAGAATTCAAAACCGTTTTCCCTTCTTCGATATTCTAAAGGAGTATTTTATCTATATATCTTAATACCAAGATAAACTCCACTAGGGTTACAAGTCACTAGGTATGCTTAAAATTAAGGAAGCTTATTCAATTATTACTCACCAAACAAATCTCCCAGAGATCCAGTCTAGAGAAAACTTTGGATTTCAAAGTTAATATGGAAAAAAAGTCCACTTTTGTGGTTGTTATGCAGAAGCCATCTCCTCACATAGGATAAAATGCTCAAAAAGGGGCTCAATGGGCCATCAAGGTGTTTAAATTGTTAACAACGAGAGGAAAATATGGAACACCTATTGAACACTTTCTTGATGGGAAATACCTTATGGGAGTTGGTTCAACATACTTTTGGTCACTTGGATTACTCAAGAAATAATTTTGAAACCATAGAATAATGGAGGATGCCCTTAGTTAAGAATCCAATTTTCAACCGGTCATGGTTTCTTATCTTGGGCTATCTTCAAAGAACAAAATCGAAAAATTCAACTAATTTGGAAAACCACCAAAGAAAATATCGTAGAAACTATTCTATGAGAGAAGTGGACAGAGGATGATTGGAAATCTAATAGAGAGGAAGCCTCGATCCTTACATTTATTGACCTTGCCCCGGTGATGCTAGCTCCTCAGCCTACTTCCTCACCCTCACACCAAGTGGCCTATCCATCATTTTTCATACCTCCGCTTAAGGGCTTTATTAAACTTAATTTTGATGGGGCCTCTAAAGGTAACCTAGGATCAACAGGTTATGGAGGTATTCCCCGGGATTCCTCAGGACACCCCGTTGGCCTCTTCATGGGATCTTTTGGCTCTACAAAAAATAATGTGGTTGAAGTTATTGCGCTTGAGAATGGTCTTCAACTAGTTAGAATAGTGAATATCCCTAAGCTCCAGCTCTCAGGTGATTCGACAGTGTTGATCTGAGTTGGCCAAAGAATACTCATTCGAACACGTGTCTTCAAAGTAATTAGGAGATGGCAATTAGAGGCACAAATATCCCAAATTCATGAGTTATTTCTTTCCCTCCCATATGTGATTGTAGAACACACTAAAATAATATGAGATAAAGTTGTAGATTGGTTATTGAATCAGGTGACATTTGAAAAAATTCAAGACCTTACATATGAATGGCTCCCTGACATTAGTCCAAAGGTATTGCACCTATTAGAAGAGGTGATTCATAATGATAATTCTTCCCCATTGGGGGTAAGGAATGAAGATTGCACCAGGATAGAAGGGAATATTAATCCCCCATGCATAAATATTCATGTATTAACATGGTATCTTGTGGGCATTAGGAAGCTTCCCAGAGAACATTCTTGAGGATCGGTTTGATATAACACTGCAGATGATGGTCTAGAAAGAAATTTTTAACTGCATGGAAATGAAACTTGGTGTCCTCAAAGTTGTAATTGGTTTTGATTTTTTGAGTTTTCTTGAAACCACAAGTTGAATCTCTGGTAGATGGGAGACTCACATTTCTCTTCATTGGATAGACAAAGGCCACACTCTAGAGCTGGTTGATTTTGTACCTATACTCTGGGATCCAGGGTCAGTTCTTATTTGGGGCTACTAGGCGAAGAGAGTACATTTTTATTTCACCTACCTTCATCGACAAGGATCCCAATGGGGAGTAGATTGGCATTTAATCTCTGTGGCCATATGGTTCTCAAATAATTTTCCACAGATAATTCATCCCCTATCGACATTCCTTGGTAGGATAATCTTCTTGTCAACTAATGTTGGGATACTCCTCCCATTTTCTTAGTTGAATTGATAATTTGTGCCTACTATCAACATCTGTGAGGGATTGTTGTCTCCATTGTCACTCCCTTGTGGGAGGATTATGATGATTTTTAGTGGGCCAATATGTGGCTAAATATGTGTTTCGTTACAATTCTTATTGTCACACAAGCAAGTTTAATCTCGGCCTCGATGGAGCCTAAGGGAGGAGGTAGGGAATTTTTCATTTTATATGCCATCCACAATCAGGAGTTTGGAAGATTAACTCCCTTAGAAATATCAGTTGGGCATAGTTGTGGGTTCCTGTACACTTTTACTGGGTGGGGTTTTTTGTTTGTAGTTATTGCTAGGATATTTACGAGTCATCAAGTTTAAGGAAGTGTTGTCAGCTCCATTGAGGGGGTAGCTAACAGGGTAGAGGAGAAAGTATACTAAGCAACCTGGAGGAGGATGGTGAGCTCAAATTTCCCCAAAGAGGGTCATCTAGGTGTGTTGAGTTTCCACCTCCTTTTGATTCTAGTGAAGCCCAAATTGGCCTTGTTCAATCCTCAATGTATCATTTTTCCCAAATTCACCAGGTGGACCACAATGAAATTATTAGCCACTTTTATGATATTCTACACAATCAGGGGTGTGTTCTTGAACACCAAGAATATATGCGAAGAAATCAACAAAGGATGCATGATCGAAAGGATGGTTTTAAAGGGTGGATGATTCACATGGAATCTTATATCCATGATGCCTTCCATCACCCCACTAATGGAAGTAATGATGATCACTCCTAGAATGAAGGAAATTTGTAATGAGACAAGTGGGATATTTTCTGATTTTTGCTAATTTTTGTGCCTTGTGGACTCTTGATATGAAGCTAGCTAATTTGTTCAGTTACTCTCAATTCTATTTTGTATTTATTTAATGGCCACAAATTTGGCGAAAGTTAAACCTTGTTTTCCTGGTTTTTACTCTCCTCATGAGGTATCATTCTCCAGATATAATAAAAAATCGTTGAGTTACAAAAAGAGTGGTTTCAATACAAATACTTTCATCATTACAATGAATAGATGATTACACCTCTTCTTATACTACTCTACCTAAGATAAGTAAAATCCTTATGTTTGCAAGATCTCATTTGCCTACCTTTACCACTTTTCTTGCAGTTTTTTAAGGCCATCTTTCTCTTTCTATTTTTGTATTTTAGATGAGAAATATTATATTAAAAGTGGTTGTTTCGAAGTTAACAACAAATTTTCTTTTCTTAATTTAAATTTGAAATAATTATATTAAAAATTGTTGAAGTCAAGCCAATATTTTATTTATTTATAAAAATACTATTTTGGAGGTTCTTAAGACAAAATAAACAACTTTTAATTATAACATATAATATTTTTCTACAAACTATACAAAGACACTTAAAAGTATAATATCTTTCAAAATACATAACAAATAATAAAATAAACTTTTGTTGTTAGTGTCTTCATATCCAACATCTAGTGGGGGTGAGCAACACCACTTGATGTCCATGGATTCCTTCAATTCATGAACTATCTCTTCTTCCTTGAATTATACCAGTGTAGAGTTGAAAATACCTTATTGTTTGAAGATGAAGAGAGAGTCCATGCAAAGCCTAAGTACTAAGTTATTTAACATGCTTCATTCTGATTCTAAGAGGTTGAGCATTGTTGACCTTGGTTGACCATGACCATGGTTCACCAAGTATTAAGAGGATGAATTATGGTTGTCTTTAGTTGGTTACAGTTGACCTTGGTTTACCATGGTTGTGCTTAGTTGACCATGGAAACCATGGTTTGCCATGATTATTATAGTTGACTAAGGATTAAAAGTATAGATTGTGGTGGACTATGCATGACCACAGATGATCATCTTACCCATGGTTGGTTGTCGTCGGCCATAGATGAGTATGTTATAACCATATTGTTCATGGTTGACTATGATTCACCATTGTTTAACTGATTTGACTATGATTCAACATGGTTGATTTATGGTTGAACTTGGTGACCATGTTTGACCATGGGGGGACATGATTGACCATGGTTGCCAATGTTTAACCATAAATTACTAAGCTTGACCATGGTTAATTTTGCTAGCGATGTTGACCACGACCATGCATCATTTAACCAAATTCATCATGGTTGACCAAGTAAAGTATATATGGCCATAGTGACCATGGTTGACTATAGTTGAGATGGTTTGACCATGGTTGATTATGATTGAACTTGGTGAATATGTTTTACCATTCCTAAGCTTATTTGACCATAGTTGACCATGGTCACCTATTGTTTACTGTGGGTGAACATGATTGTCAAAATTTAAATATATATGACTATGAATAAGCATGTTGATTGTGGTTAATCATCTTTCACCATGGTTAGCCATGTAGAGCACCTAGCCATGTTTAAAAAGGGTTTCTTATGGTGTGCATGTTGTTCATAGCTAATCATGTTTGACCAAGTTCATCATGGTTGACTTTATTGTCTATGGTTGATTATGGTTTATCATGGATGAACATGTTCACGAAGTTTGGCAATGGTAAACCATGGGTGAACTTGGTTGACCTACTTAAATAGGGTTAACCATAGTTAACAAAGATTACTATAATTGACTAGAAATGACATTTAATTTTTCATGTGGTTATGTGTGATGTCTTTGTTTTCCATCACATTATAATGTCGATATTTGTTTGCACATTACAATGTTAATTTGTGTTCATCAAAAGAAATGTTGATTTTTGTTCGTCACATTACAAAGTAAATTTCTGTTTAACACATTGTCACAATGGATTGTGTTTATGACATTGTGACAATGATTTTAGTTATCCCATGGATTGGTCACATGTATTGTTCGACATATTGCGAAGTAGATGTTTTTTCATCATATTGTGTTGTTGATATTTGTTTTTCACATTGTAATGTCAATTATTTTGAATCGCATTGCATCATCAATATTTGTCAATCACATTGCAAGTCAACTTTTTTTCATCACATTGTGACATGATTATAATTCATCACATTATGAGATCCATTTTGTTCATCATATTACAACACTTATTTTTGTTCATCACATTGTGATGTCAATATATGTTCATCATTTGTGATAATGGTTTTCGTTCATCACCTTGAGTTATCAATTTTTTATTCATCGAATTATGACATCGACTTTCTTGAACATGGTTGAGCTTGTTTGAACATGGTTTTCTATGGTGAACATGCTTGGTCATGGTTGAAAATTCTTACCTATAGATGAATATGGTTAACAACATTCACATTGCGGTGGCATTTATTGTTTGTCAAAATGCGATGTTATTTTTTTTCATCACATTGTGATGCCATTTGTTCTTTGTCACTTTGCAATGTTGTTTGATATTCATCACATTTTGATGTCATCATATTGCAATGTGGTTTTTTGTTTGTCACATTATAACATTATTTAATGTTTGCCACACTACCATGTCATTTCTTATTTGTAAATTTACAATGTATTTTTTTTTCATCACATTACAACACTATTATTTTTTCTAATTATGATGTTGTTTATGTTTAAAAATTAATAAGGCAACAATTAGAGTGATTTCTCTTTAATTTATAATTTCTTGTGAATATTTGTTGGTTTCTTATTTATTTTATTATGTTCTTTTCATCAAATAATTTCCACAACCACAAACCATTAAGATCACAAAAAAAGACAATGAACACAAGATATAGGCTCCAAGTGAAGGCAAAACACCTCCAAGGGGAAAACCCAGTCAAATATTCTCTTCTTATAAAATCAAACCAAAGTGGGAAACCATAGACCAAGGCCTCCCACAAGACCCAATTTAGCCCTCCTTCCAAGCTTTTCCGATAAGTTAGTGTCAACTCAAGTCAACAATAGTCAAATATATCCAAACTTGCTCAAACTTTATATTTTTGCCCCTGAAACTCCTGTATTTTTGCACATATGATAGAAATTAGGGCATAAAAAATTTGCACGTGTGGCAAATTCTTTCCTTTGGCCCTTGCTTTGTCTCCCTTGACTTTAGCTCTTCTTCTTGAATTCTCCATTGGTTTTCTCTCTCTTCTTGGCATATAAATCAAACTTGCTTGATGGTCTTCAAATAAGGTCAAACTCCACTATATATATATACACATCCAAGAGGTTGAATGGGTCCCTTTCAAGTCGGACTTGTTCTTGTGCAGACAAAATTGATAATCTTGACTCAAAAAAAGCTATTTTTCTTGCTCTCTTCAAAATTCCAAATGGGACTTGCATCCAATATAATAAATTCTCATGAAAAATATTTTTTTTACTTAATAAACTCTAGAAGCATGAAGAACATGCTTGACCTAAAAAACCAATTGACTTGAGCATGAAACCCATGCTTGAATTTTTTTTTTTTACATGAAATATATAATGACATAAGTGAAATAATAATTATGAAGACTAAACCTAGTTACATTTTCCAACAGTATGTTGTTCATCACATTGTGACATTGTTTGTTGTTTATCACATTGTGACGTTGTTTGCTTCTTGTCACATTGAGAATAATATTAAGGTCATATTGTGAACAATATATAATTAAAGTGATATTTCTAAGTTTTAATACAATGATTAATGTTATAAGTTATAATAAAAATTAATATTAACAAATTTAAATATTAAATAGTATTAATAAATATTTAATATTAAGTATTAAATATATCAGATAAAATTATTAAAGTTAACAATAAATGAATATGGTAATGTCTATGCCCATACTAACCATAGGCATGATGCTTATGGCGAAGCATGGGCTGTTGTTGGAAACTAGATCACTATTGAGAGATGGGTGAATTAGTAGCAATGAAACTTACGAAATTTTCTCCAAATTAGTTAATAATTAAACCATGCAAAACTGAAACACATAAAGAGAGATCAGAGCATAAAAAATAAACAAGAAACCATGAAAACATTCAACACAAGGGAGATAATTATTTTTGGTGGAAAACACTCCTCCGGGAAAAAAACACCCTTGTTGTTGTTGCACTCCTCAAAATATTTGATTATGTCAAGAAAAATATTTACATAGAGATTCAGATGGCTACTATCAAATTGATATCTCTTTCTCACACAGATCCATGGACAACCATCTGCTAGAATCCATAACGACCAACGATCCTCACCTGATTAATCTTGAAATATCATATGACTCTACAAAGTCCTATCTTCTAGAAGCCACCACAACTGACGAACCCACCAAGTTTCTTCTGAACTATCCAACTACCATTGGATGGAGAAAACTTCCCCCTAAATTTATTTTGTCATATTCCTCCAACTCCTCTCCTCTATGTGGTTCTCGTTTTATTTATTTAGACTATAACCGAGAAATTCTCAACGAGAACACCATAGAAATAATCTCTTCAAGGAAAAAATTAAAACTCCAAAATGAAATGAAAGAAAAAACCTACATAAAATTATCTGGTAAATGCATCAACAAAAAACCTCTCTACAATAGAAAACCCACTCACTAATAACTGGTGCACACAACCAACAAAATGGAGAATAGGCAAGCTACTACTGACCACCAAATAAATCTTCAATCAAACTCTACCTCATCTCCTCTCTCACTACACAAAATGTTGGCTAAAACATACTCCTGCTACCTACTGCTACACCTACAAACTACTTCAGAAAATATGCATAACAACCCTCACATAACTTGCACACAATCCTCCTCTCTCACACTCACTCAACTCACAATGCATCCAACCAAACTGCCTTTGAATTATGTCCAATATACAGATGAAATAAGGTGCTCGACTCAATAATTATAAAGAACTATTGAGTTCCACAAACTTTGTTCATATGCTTGATTTGATCCAAATTCAACTCTTTTACTTTTTCAAGCCACTCACTCCACTTAGTGATGGATCTTCTCAAGTTTAACCACTTTCCCTAGCCATTTCCAGCCTTTACATGAAATGTTTCGAACAAGACAACCGAGAAAAACACATAATAAAATTGATGTGCATGATAAACTGCCAGATTTCTACTACACACATAGAACTTCTAGATTTAGGTTGAAGCTACATGCAAAAGCCTGGAAAATTTTGGTTGGAGCTCCCCAGCCACATGCATGAGTCTATCTCAATTCAATTGTGGTAGAGGATAGAGAAAACTCACCCCACTCATCTCAAAACTATGCCAAACTTCTTGGGCACCTTCATCAACTCTTAAGCACACTTCCAAACCTATGTGACATGATCTGAAACCGATGAAAGAGGCCAAGAACCTCTACAACAAGCCAATGACATGCAAACCCTAGTCTGCCAAACTCCTCAATAAGACCAACACCTCTAACTCCTTTAGTAGCAACAACAACTGTCCAAACACCTATAGCACCTATAGAAACATCTCCAATGCATGTCATAGCATAACCAACCTATAACAAACCAACATAACATGCCTTATAACCATCTCTACTTAACTTCCAATCCTTGCACTAGGTCATACTGCACTATGTAATGTCATAACCATGTTGTCATTGATGCCAACTAACAATACCAACAAGTTGATCATTGCAACAACCCAACACTCATCACACTTCATGAGGAGGACTACCAACATCATCAGGTTGACATAACGCATATGATGAATAGTACCAAGACCTTGTTGACATCAATTCCAAGATTATAATGCCAACACATGTTAGACATCATGCCTATGGGCATGTGGGGCACGATGCCTATCCTTTACTATGGACATGTTCAACATGATTCCTATGTTTAACTATGGTTAAACGTGACGCCCACATTGGTTATGTTTGGCTATGGTTGACTACGTAACCATAACTAACCATAATTAACAACACCCAATGTAGTTTACTTTATATTGTCAATGCTTACCTCCAGATAAACCATGATCCTCGTGTTGACTATGGTTGACCATGTTAACCATAGCAAACCATAGTTGACATGTGTTAATGTATAGTTACTACGTTATCAATGTGTTAATCTGTAATTTAGTCTTTTATTAATGTCCTAATGTGTTTTTTGTTTCCCGTAGAAAAAACTTGTAACTTGTATTAATAGAAATAAAAATTACATTTTATAAACACACAAAGTGTCTATGCTAAAGAGGCATGTAAGAGAAATAAAATACACTAGTGAGAGTAAATGAGCATATCTACAGCTAAAGTGTCGATAAAAATCTAATCATATGGCAATAAAAACAAGAAAAAGGAAAATAGTGAAAGAGGAAATTATGGATGACAAAAACATCTGGTTTTTTCTTTTTTTCCCTTCCTCCTTTGAACCTATTGCCTTTGAGTTGGATTTGAATCAACCAAACCAAAACAAGTTCTCGACCCTCCTCTAGATGAGGGGGTTCTTTATTTGAATCTAAACCCTCTCAAGAATGTGCTTATTTGGTTCAACCTGGACTTGTCTAAGGTTGATGTTCTAATTATTAATTTGCCAATGTGTTACTAACGTATAAATGAATATGTGAATGTGTAGATTAATGTATTACTAATATACATGATTCTTGATTTTTCCACATTTTAAGATATTGTTTCATAAAATGATGTAGTGTGTTACAACAAACCTTTGCTTCTTGCTCTTATTCTAGAAGGAAAATTGTTTGCTTTCCTTAATTTGATCTATCTCCTCACCATTTTCAATATATATTTACAGAAACATCATTTCATTATCTTCTACATTTTCCTAATATTTAGATAGCTTCAATGGCCTTAAAGTGTTTTTATTTCACAAAGTACTAAGCAAACAAAGAAATTGAAAATTACAAAAATAAGAATTTGATTACTCTAATAAAAAAAACATTATACACTAATTATGTTAAAAACATTTCTAATTCTTAATCCTATGATAATGGACTTTTTAAATATTAATTGTTTTATATATATATATATATATATATTATCTATAAAAAATTTAAACATTAATACACATATTAATTATTATATTTTTTTATTTTAATTTTTTTATTAAATTATAAAACACCTTCCGACTAATAAAATCCAATAGTATAATATAGAACTATGGTAATATTTAAAAAAATAATTGGACCAAAATTTTCGATTACAATAGCTCTTAATGTTAAAATTCAATATCACTTTTATTAAGTTTATTAATATCACTTTTATGAACTTTATAAAAACTTTATGAACTTTATAAAAATATTATATTTAGCAAGAAAAATACTCTCAAATTCCATCCATTCTCACCGTATCATAATCTTTGTAATGTTTCAATTCAGGGTAAATCTGAATGTTCCAATTAAAATCTGTGGTATGCCTTTTATGGTTACAACAGAATCACGAGCAATGATTGTCAAAATTTTAGCATGTCATGAAACAATGTCGTTGCAAGCCGGCTCCAACTTCCTATCTATTCTGTCAACAACCACAAAACTTCTTGCAGAATTATCATCTGGAATTCTTGTCTTTTCGCTTGTAAAAGTCTAGCTATTGTTGAGATTTTTTGTTTTATGTAAAATAGGTAAAAATCTCAGTAGATGACAACAATAGGAATTTGTTGCTAGATTAGCTCTAGGTTGTTGGGAGAGAGTTAATGCATCCTAAATTTGAGTTGAGAGGATTTATGAAGCAGTTAGATTCTGCTTGCTATAAAACAGGTATCCATACGGATTGTTTTTGTGGTGTGAGAGTCTGTGAGGATTTGATTAATTTTGTAATCTCCTGTTTGATTAATAAAGATTGCCGATGCCTATGTTTGGTGGACGTAGCCCAGATTGGTTGGGTGAACCACTTTAAACCTCTGTGTTTCCTATGCATGTTTTTTAATAGCTGTGTATATGCTTTTATGTTTGTTGTGCATCTAATCTCCAACAATTGGTATCAAAGTAGTTGGAGGCGTGGCGCAGCTGGACCGGACTGAAGGTGGAGCGCAGTTGAGTGCTGGCTGTGTTGAACTTCTGTCCGCCTGCGTGGAGATTGCTAGCCAGGTTGAATTGCGTGCTGGAGGTGGAGCGCAAAGGCTTGGAGGTGCTGATGCATGTGACCTGATGCATATTACCTGCGTGGAGATCACTAAACCTGCGGTGTGGAAGGATTAACACCATAAAACAGCACTGGTGCGTGGAGTTTTTTTTTTATGCGCAGAACTGGTGCAGCATTGAATGGCATTGAATAGTGTGTGCGTAGTATTGCTGGAGTGCTGCGTAGTATTGCTGGAGTGTGTGGTGCTGCGTAGTATTGCTGGAATGCTGCGTAGTATTGCTGGAGTGCGTGGTGCTACGTAGTATTGCTGGAGTGCGTATGACCATTGATTGCTGGTGCTACGTGGAGCGCTGGTAATGTTTTCAATCATCACTATTGCGTGGATTATTGGTGGTGCGCATAATCACTGTTGTTGCATGGATTATTGGTGGTGTGTATAATCATTGTTGTTGCGTGGTTTATTGTTTTATTTATAAGTGTAAGATTGCTGTGAAATGAACTATTTCACAAAGTTCCATTGAATTTTATATGGTTGACATTATTTTTGATGGTGCGCAAATCTTTTTTTTTGTTCCAGCGTAAGGTGGTTTTTTTCACATAGGCTCCATCTAAGTTAACAAAAAAAAAAGACAAATTCAACACTCATTTGAAAGTTGAAGAGGTTTTTTAAATCAGTTGGAATATGGACGTGATATTTGTGCCAATGGACCCCAATTGTGAGAATTTGAAAATGTCATATTGAGGAAACCACAAACAATATATAAGACCAATCTATAATGCACAACAGAGTGAATCGTGAGTGAATAATTGACTCAGGTCCAATGCACCGATTGGGAATTTAATACTCAGTTTTATGTATTGTAATTCACAACAAAAATTTTGTTTTTTGAAAGCAAAGGCTATAAGGCATAGGCAGTTTTTTAATTGCTGGTATTTAACAGTTAGTTTTGGAGATTATTGTTGTTTTTTTTGGTTGATACAAGATGGAGAAAACTCAGAGTGCCCGGTTTGAAATTGAGAAGTTTAATGGTAAAAATAATTTCGAGATCTAGAAGGTGAAGATGTATGATTTTCTTGTCCAACATGTCGTGGCAAAGGCGTTGTTGGGCAAATCTAAACAACCTTACAACATCACAGATAATGAGTGGGCCGAGATGGATGAAAGAGCGATAAGTGCTATTCGACTGTGTCTAGCTGATGATGTCCTGTTTAATATCGTGTCGGAGACAACAGCTGCTGGTTTGTGGACGAAATTGGAGAAACTGTACGTGACCAAATCCTTAACCAACAGGATTCTCCTGAAGCGATAGTTGTACAGTTTGCGAATGAAGGAAGGTATATCGATTGCTGATCATTTAAATTCCTTTAATACTGTTCTTGTGCAATTACAAAGTATAGAAGTACAAATTCAATCCGAGGATAAAGCTATTACTTTATTGTGCTCGTTGCCCGAGTCATGGGATCATTTTGTTAGTTCTATAAGTCTTAGTTCATCGGAAACTATTGAGTTTGATGATATAGTTGCATCCTTATTATCGGAAGAAACAAGGAGAAGGTCGCATTCTGAAACCTCTACATCAGAAACTATGATGGTTAGAGGTCGTTCGAAAGAAAGATGTCCCAGGAAGCCGAGCGACTCACGTTCAAAGTCAAAAGGGAAGAAGAGTAAGGTAAAGTGTTGGTTTTGTGGCAAATCAAGGCATTTAAAGAAGGACTGTTGGGAGTGACAGCAGCAAACTTCTAAAGCAGATTCTTCGACAGAGAAGAAGGAGGCAAATACGACAAATACAGGTTCGACATCTGGTTCAGGTATGAGTGATGAAGTATTATCAGTTAATGTGTCAAATCATGCTAAACATTGGTTGTTAGATTCCGGTGCATCAAACCACATGTGTATTCATAAAGACTGGTTTACGACATATAAATCAATTGATGGTGGTGTTGTGTACATGGGTAATGATGTAACATGTAATATTGTAGGGATTGGGAGTATACAACTACAAATGTTTGATGGGACAACTAAAATGTTAACTGATGTGAGGCATGTACAAGATTTAAGGAAAATTTTGATTTCATTAGGAGCACTTGATTCAAATGGATATAAGACTATAATTCAAGGTGGAGTAATGAAAATTTACAAAGGTATTTTACTAGTTATGAAAGCTAAGAAGGTAGGAAATCTATTTCAGTTAGAAGGAAGTACAAGGTCAAATTATGTGTCTGTGGTGTCTGAACATGACAGTAGTTCCATTCACTTATGGCATCAAAGATTGGGGCATATGAGTGAAAGAGGGTTAAAAATTTTGGCTGATCGTAAATTACTTCCAAATCTAAAGTCTGGAAAGTTAGATTTCTGTAAGCATTGTCTGTTTGGAAAACAAAGTAAACAAAAGTTTAAAACAGGCAAACATACTAGTAAAGAAATACTTGATTATATCCATTCAGATGTTTGGGGTCTAGCCCCTACAACTTCATATGGTGGTTCGTCTTATTTTCTATCATTCATTGATGAATTTTCTAGGAAAGTGTGGGTCTACATGTTGAAAAGGAAGTCTGATGTTTTTTCAGTTTTCAAGCAGTTTAGAGCATTGGTAGAAAACAGCACTAGTAAAACAATAAAATGTTTAACTGACAATGGTGGTGAGTTTACTTCCAAGGAGTTTGACAGCTATTGCAAGGATGCAGGGATCGAGAGACATAAGACCACGTTTTATACTCCTTAGCAAAATGGAGTTGCTGAACGCATGAATAGGACTTTTCTAGAGAGAGCAAGGAGTATGCTGAGTAACGCTGGGTTGCAAAAGGAGTTGTGGACCAAAGCGGTGGCAACAGCTTGTTACGTGATAAACCGATCTCCATCGACGGCGATAGGCTGCAAGATTCCGCAAGAGGTATGGAAAGGACACCCTTGTGACTATTCTAAACTCAGAGTGTTTGGTTGTGATGCATATGCTCTAGTGCCTAAACATCAGTGAACTAAATTAGATCCAAAGTCTAAAAGGTATATCTTTGTTGGGTATGGAACAAAGGGATATAGATTGTGGGATCCTACTACCCGCAAAATCATCATCAACAGAGATGTAAAGTTTAATGAATCCTCTCTTGTACAGTTAGATGTAGATAGTAGATTGAAACAGGATGATGTATCTGACATTCAACATATTCAGTTTGATAGCATTTCTAATGATAGCCATGATGACCATAGTTCAGATACTAGCCATGAACAGGTTTCAGAATCAGAACATGAATAGGGTTCAGGTTTAGATCATGAATAGGTCTCAGATACTAATCATCAAGAAGTTCCTACAGATGGTAGTCAACCAATCGAGGAAGTGCCAAAAACATCCTTAAGGAGGTCTACAAGAATCAAAAGGCCACCGAGAAGGTAGGATGATTATGTCACTTCTGTTGCTTTTACTGCTAATGACGATGAACCTCTGTGCTATCAGGAAGCAATAGAAGGTTCGAATAGTGACAAGTGGAAAGTAGCCATGAAGGACGAAATGATGGCCTTGGGTAAGAACGGCACATGGGATTTGGTTGAGCTTCCGAAAGACAGGATAACTGGGGGGTGTAAATGGGTTTTCAAGCTGAAACGAGGTGTGAATGATACGGAAGACAGGTACAAAGCGAGACTGGTTGCAAAAGGGTTTTCTCAGAAAGCCGGTATTGACTTTCATGAGATTTTTTCACTAGTGGTTAAAATTGTTTCAATTAGAATTGTGTTAGCATTAGTGGCTTTACTTGATTTAGAGTTGCATCAATTAGATGTTAAGACTGCATTTATACATGGAGACTTAGATGAGGAAATTTATATGGAACAACCGGAAGGGTTTGTTCAGCATCACAATGAGAAATTTGTCTGCAGGCTCAAGAAGTCATTATATGGCCTGAAGCAGTCGCCTCGGCAGTGGTATAAGAAGTTTGATTCTTTCATGTTGAGTCAGAAATATGTTAGAAGTGAATATGATCATTGTGTTTATTTTAAGCAATTTAAAAATGGCGTATTCATTATCTTAGTATTGTATGTTGACGATATGCTTTTAGCAAGCAAAAGCATAGAAGAAATCAACAGGTTGAAGGCTCAGATGGCAAGGACATTTGATATGAAAGATCTAGGAGCAGAAAGACAGATTTTGGGCATGGAGATTTTCAGAGACAGGAGAAATGGTAAGCTATGGCTATCACAACAAAAGTATATTAAGAAAATACTTTTGAGGTTTGGTATGAATAACGTGAAGCCTGTGTCAGTCCCTCTCTCTTCCCATTTCAAGATTTCTTCGAATTTATGTAAAAAGGATTATATGTCTCGAATTCCATATGCTAATGTAGTAGGGTGTTTAATGTATGTGATGGTGTGTAAGCGACCAGATATTTCACATGCAGTTGGGGTTGTTAGCAGGTACATGGAAAATCCAGGTAAAGAGCACTGGTCAGCAGTGAAATGGGTGCTTCGGTATTTGAGAGGCACAAGTAGTTATTGTATCACTTATAATAAGAGTAGTAAATTTGTTTGCAGATATGTTGATTCCGATTTTGCAGGTGATTTGGATAAGAGAAGGTAAACTTCAGGGTATGTCTTTACTCTTGCAGGTGGAGCTATAAGCTGGATGTCAAAGCTATAGAACATTGTTGCTTTATCCACTAATGAAGCATAATACATTTCTGCTTCTCATGCTTGCAAAGAAGCGATTTGGTTGAAAGGTTTGTTTGGTGAATTTGGTAGGTTGCAGGACAACATCAAGTTATTTTGTGACAGTCAAAGTGCAATACATTTGGCTAAGAATCGGCCTATCATAGTAAATCAAAGCATATACGATCAAGTACCATTTTGTAAGACAGGTTATCAATGGAAGAGGAGTCTCTCTTGAAAAGGTGCATACAAAGGAGAATTGTGCAGACATGTTCACAAAACCAGTTTTGTTAGAGAAGCTACGCTGGTGTTTGGCTTCTCTTGGCTTGCAGAAAAGATAAATTAATAAAGAACAGGGCATCAGGCTAATTGTTTTGAAGGTGGAGATTGTTGAGATTTTCTGTTTTATGTAAAATAGGAAAAAATCTCAGTAGATGACAACAATAGGAATTTGTTGCTAGATTAGCTCCAGGTTGTTGGGAGGGAGTTAATGCATCCTAAATTTGAGTTGAGAGGATTTATGAGGCAGTTAGATTCTCCTTGCTATAAAACAGGTATCCATACGAATTGTTTTTGGGGTGTGAGAGTTTGTGAGGATTTGATTAATTTTGTAATCTCCTGTTTGATTAATAAAGATTGCCGATGCCTATGTTTGGTGGACATAGCCCAGATTGGTTGGGTGAACCACGTTAAACCTCTGTGTTTCCTATGCATGTTTTTTAATAGCTGTGTATATGCTTTTATGTTTGTTGTGCATCTGATCTCCAACAGTTATAGCCAAGAATAATAGACCATCACAGAAGAAAACTTAATTTGAGTAATAAATATAATGTAAAATCTCTACGCTTTAATCCGACTTTGACTATGTGCATGCATGCATATGATAGGTAAAAGGGCGATAAAATAAATACATTAAAGAAACAATCATGAAAATGAAGCCGATGCAACAATGCTCCAATTCGACATTCCTATGAGATGGCTTGAACTGCACCAGAATAAACTATGGATGTGTAAGTTAAGAATAAAACTAGACAACATGATCATTTAATGGTGATTCTCATGAAAACAATACAAGCATCATTTTGTAGCTTTAAGTGAATGCAATTAACTATACTGGAGCAAAAGATAGATGCATTGATCATGGAAAATCATAAACCAATATGATCTCTCGATCTCCAGTTCCATTGAATACATTCCTCGTTCTCTCAATCTCCAGTTACATTGAATACATTCCTCGTCCCCTGCATCGACTTTTTGGTTAAGTGCAATTTAACTATGGTTTAAGTCACTACTACACAAAAGGTAATTTTAAGACTTTTTTAAGCCTTAAAAAATCATATTTTATTTTAGTTATTTTACATTTTAAATGACAAAAATATTTTAAGACAAAACATTATATTTAAGACAAAATCACTTTGAGACAAAATTTTATATTTAAGACAAAAACAATTTAAGGAAAAAATATTTTAAGACAAAAACACTTTGAAACAAAAATATTTTAAGACAAACTTTATATTTAAGACAAAAAAAAATTAAAACAAAAATATGTTAAGACGAAATTTTATATTTAAGACAAAAACAGTTTGAGACAAAGATATTTTAAAACAAAATCTTATATTTAAGACAATGGCCCCTTAAAACAATGGGAATTAAGATGAAAGTCATTTAAGACAGTTAACAATTGAGACAAAACCATATCAATTTAAGGCAAAATTATCTAACACTTGCAAAATTCACTTTGATAGCTTGAGTCTGTTAGCTTGCAGGGGGGCACTGTCTCGTGCCTACCTATATCTTGGTTGCTATTTCACTTAGCATTCACATAATCTTATATATAGATAATTATTTGTCGGGCTCTTCGTTTTGTGGGGATAGCTGAGTCTAAAGAACACGATAAATTTTCTTGGCAAGATTTCTCAAACATCAATTACTCTTTTGTCCCTTCCATCTCTGTTGATACAATTAAAAACAACTTGTTTGTCGTTGCATTCAGCCAGTTTGTATAGATATTCCATGAGTGAATAGGGAATAATTATATATATATATATATATATATATATATATTAAATAAATATTCAACCACATGAAATTTAATCATATCAATTTATCTCTTTCATATTATATTTTTCCTTTTTCATTAATGTTTTTAATTAAATATGAAATTAGAATATGTTAATTATATTATTTTTTAAATTAATTATAAAATTAAAATATAAACTTTTAAAAAGTTAGAATATTTTTGAACCAATTTTTAATTATTTAATTTAATGTATATTTATTTGAAAATCATATTCAAAATTACATAAAACTAATAAATTTAAAATAAATAAATTATCTATTTATTTAAACATGTGAAAAATTTTAAATTATTTCAACTAAAACTTTGATATAAATTTGCAATAAATTAGATGCAATATAAAGATTATATATATATATATATATATATATATATATATATATATATATATATATATATATAAAGAAATCCAAAAAAATATACAAATTCATCAGTATATGCATTTTAAACCTTCATTTTGTCTTTCTAAATGAAAAGCAAGAAATTTGATTTTTGCATATCTTGTACTCACATCTCAATTTTGTTTTCACCATGAACAAATATATTAAAGAGATAAATAACAACAATTTAATTATTTCTTAGATAATATTTTAGTATTTAAATTTTTTCTTATTGTAAAAAAACTTTCTACTAATATTGTAAAAAAATATATACAAAATGTAGTTTAGTATTTTTTCTAATATTAATTTATTCTTAGGTATTAATATTTTGGTAGAAATATTGATCTAGTAATTATAATACCATGAATGTATTATTGAGAAACCAAGTGATATTAGTAATAGATATCATTTCAAACTAGGGAATAACGAGTATGTGATTTATCTTCCTCACTTAATAGAAATACATATAAACAAATTATGAAGGAGGTTGAAAGCGTACTTCCAGCATAAACTTTAATTTAACCTAAAACGTCATTGGCATGCCCCTATAGTCACCCACATCGGAGGGTGACTTAGTGCAACCAGATGGCCCATCCTTGAAGATTTGCAATTCATTGTGACTCATTTCATCTAATTGATTTTCTCAATCTGAAACTACATGATTCCATGTTACACCTCACTTTTTATATTTCACGATTATTAAAATTCATAAGTTTAACATTTATTGAAGTATGTAGATAATCATTCCATACAATTATGCCTTAACATAACCAATATGAAAATGATATGAATGAAAGTAATCTTATAGAATCAACAACCCAACTAACCTAACAATTGTCAAATATTCAAATGTGTTACAACCAAGTGAACTCTAGTCTCGTATAGCAATTTAAAAATTATAAGAGCACACAATTCATACAAACTTATCCCCAAATCTCCTATTTGATTTACTAACATCGATCACAACTTTGTCATAGATCAAAATTGTTTCACTTGATAGAAATAGTAAGTAATCTTGTACACATGCAATGTATAAGAGTTAAGTTAAGTGAAGAAAAGAAAGTTAAGTCTAATATTAGAAGTCAAGTGAGTCAGAGATCAAAAGTTAATTCCTTGTCAAGAAAAGCTAAGTTAAGGAAAAGATAAATGTCGATTTATGTTAAAGTGAAGTTAGAAAAGTTTAATTAAAGTGTCAAATCATAGTTTACATGAGGAAAAGAAAGATAGAGCTTGCATGATTCCATATTTATAAAGTTTAGTGCTTATATACTCATGGTTGAGTCATTGTGATGTGAAGTAAGAGGAAAGAATAACAACAACTCGGTTGATGTATATGCAAGAATAATTATTGATTAGAACTTTTTTATTCAAGAAGAAACATGCAGACTTATTTGTCTTCTGTTTGCATGTTTATTTTTATCTCTAAATAACAAGTGGTATCATAGCAAGGTTTAGCGAGGTTTCAAAGAATGAAAGGAGTTAAAAAGGTCATGAGTTACTTCCACTAAGAGCCTTGGCTATTATGAGTAGGCCGCGAATCAAAGCTTTCATCCATTGGTCCATAAGTAGAAACTAGAGCTCGTTCAAAGCTTGTAAACCTAACTACTAAAATATTAGGGTGAGTAGCCTATAAAGCCACCACCATATCAAGAGTAAAGAGACACCACCACAGACCAAAGAAGGAGTCTCCACCGTAAGCTATAGCCATGAGCCTCCATAAGAATTTGCGTAGAAGAGCTTGGAAAAGTTGCTGGTAGTTTTTGGGAGACACCATTAAAGTGAAGGTTAAAATGTTTAGTTTTAAAGATAATCAAGTGTATGCGATGTTCATTTCTAGAAGATTGACACAATAAGGAAAGAAGATAGAAAACAATAGAAATATGGCAGTCATGGGTCACAAATCAAGACTGAAGGAAACTGAGTAAAGGAATCAAAATGAAGAGACAAAGTATTTCAAATAGCTCATAGAGGTTATCGCCATAGTCAGGGCATCTAAAAGGAAAGTAAATGAAGTTGAACAATTTGAGGATGAATGCATCGAGATAGATTTGGTAACACTTCCAAAATTTACAGGTAATTTCTTTTTTATTTTTGGGAACTGTCAAAAGAAAAAAAATTCTTCAATGTAAAGAATTGATTGAGTATCATTCTAGTAATCCATATGATGAAGCATGTGATTCCTTAGTATTGGATCTTATAAAACATGCATTGGATGAGAAGTCCTTATGTAAGGTAGAAAAAGATACATCTTCCTAGGAAGCATTAAAGACCCTGCCAGTAGAATTTGGCATAAAGAAAAGTCACATAAAGGAGCAAATTTTGTTACAGTGTGTTGAGGAATCAATAGAAATTCAATTATAGGTCTAACAGTAAATGAGAAAGACTCTAGGAGGAAAATAGAGCTTGGAGAATCCCACTCAAATGTGGATGATGGTCATAAATACTATAAAAGTGAAACCCATCATGTAGACATGCATATGGATGAAGAAGACACATAAAATATTGTAGAGTGAGAAGTTAAAGCCCCTACGTGTGAAGTAGAGAAAGAGCATATAGATGCTAGATAACCCCAATGCAACATGGATGGTGAAGCTGATGGTGAATCCCAATATGGTGAGACACATGTGGATGGTTACTGCAAAGTGAATTGTGAATTGGTGAATCCAAAAATAGACCTTGTTGATGATGGTGAAGCTTCCAATAAAGAAGTGAATAACATGTGTGATCTAGTTAGTATGATTGTAGTTGATGATGTCCTCTTTGCATCTGATTTTAAGCCATTTAAGTTTGAGAATAACGAAGACATTTTTGATATGAAGTAATGGTTTGTAGAGATAAACGCGAATCTCTCATGAATCAAGCAATAAATGATGAATTTGGTGAAGTTGAAATTGGTAATGAGAACATGCATGCTTAGATATCTTACCACATAATGGATAAAAATTATGTTGATGAATTTATGGTCTATTTTGTTAAACAAGGACTAATCGTGGAAATATGGAAAGTGTCATGGTTGATGAAGAATTAAAGGTTCAAGCTACCACTATAGTAACAAGTTATGAAGAAATAGTTAGAATTTCTCATGAAGTAATGTGCGACCTAACAACAATTGATGATTAAAAAGAGGATAAAGTGATTCATGATTTTTTTTTATGAGAATATCCACTAAAAGAATAACAGTGGAAGATAACCTCAATGGAATTGATGTAACAACCCTTGTGAAAATTCCATGTAATAAAGTTTAAAAACAATAACCACAGTCGATGGGACACTTATTCCAAGTTGAATGTTAGGCAATACATCCTTGTGTGTGTTCATTTAGTTGTTTATGGTTAAGGAAATTGGAAAAGGAAATGACTAAGGCTATTGAAAGGAAAAATAACATTTTTGTCACAATTATTTATGAAAATAATGAAAATTAGGAGAATAGGGAGGAAAAAGGTCACAGGTTTCATGTGAGGAGGAAAATGAAGGAAAATAATGGAAGATAATGGAAAATGAAGAAAATAAAGGCCTCGTCCATAAAAAGGCTTCTGAGGATCAGTGCATAACCTTTTGTTAATTCAGGGTTAGAGCACTCTCGTTATTATCTCTCTCTCACACACTCTTAGACACTTAGAGGTTTCTTGGAGCACTTTGGAATTAGAGCAAGAAAGGAAAAGAAGGCAAGACAAACAAAAGATCAAGCATCAAAGGACGAGATCAAGCAACTACATTGAATTTCATTGTAGGTATCGACTTGCATGTGTATTTTCCTTTCTATATTTGGCATGCATGGGATTACATGTGTTTCTTTTCTATCATGGCATGGGTTTTTCCAGGTGCGAAAATATTTTTAGCCTACCCTTGCCATTTCTTGATAGCTTTAATGAGATGGGTTCTCTCATTCAGTTTATGTGTGATGGCAGTATTGGATTTGAAGTTGAGTGGGGTGGATCTCCGAATTGACAAACACATGGTGTAGTCATCCCTAAACCGGACTGAGGATCATGAAGCCACTGGACTATTAACCCCTAAACCAGACTATGGGTTGTGGTAAAGCTATGTTGTGTTCCTTGATGGGCCTAAGAATCCTTGTCGATGAATGGTGGGCTATATGGTAAACCCAAGAGATGGATTTTCTCTTCGTTGGGCCCAGTGGTTCCGGGATGGAATGCATGGTAAAGACTAGAGAGTATGTCTCAGTTTAGGGCCTAGTGATCCCTGTACCAGGCTATTGCTGCAGGGTAAAGCCTAAGAGACTAGGAGGAACACAAATTCCTCATGGTGTAGGTGGATAACTCTAGTTATATCCATGTTGATTGGTGTTTTTGTTGTGTTCTATGAGTCACACATTCATGTTTGGAATATGGCATGGTGGTGATTGGCTAAAGAGAGACTTTGCTCAGCCAATCTATGGTCAGGTGGAACGTGGTAGTCCCATCACCAGTGTAACAACCCTGGTGAAAATTTCATGTAATAAAAGTTAATAAAGGAAAAATAAGACCACGGGTAATGGACACTTATTCCAAGTTGAATGTTGGGCAAATATATCCTAGTGGACATCATTAGATGTGTGTTTTGGCTAAGGAAAATTGACAAAGGCTAAGACAAAGGTATTAAAAGGAAAAAAGGCATTTTTGGCACATTTATTTATGAAAATAGAGGAAATTAGGAGAAAAGTAAAGTGAAAGGTCACAGGTTGAATGTGAGGAGGAAATTGAGGGAAAATAATGTAAAATGAAGAAACTAGAGGCCTCATTCATAAAAAGGCTTATGAGGACCAGTTCATGACTTTTAGTTAGTGAAATATTTTATCAATTTAATTTTGTAGCTCTCTCATTATTCCCTCTCTCTCACACTCTTGACCACTTAGAGTTTTCTTGGAGCACTCTAGCTTTGGAGAAAGGAAAGGGAAAGAAATTAAAGCAAAGGAAAAGAAAGCAAGGATCAAGGAAAGGAAAGAAGGATCAAGCAACTTCAACAGGAGTACTTGGAGGTAACCTTTTACATGTGTGATCTCCTAGCTGGTTTGAACATGCATGTATTTACATGTTGATGTATGATTCTCTTGTTGTCGGTGGCATGGTTTTGTTGGGTTATGAGAATGGTTTTTAGCATAACCTTGCGTTCTTCTCGATGCCATGGTATGTTGGGATATTGATCTTGGTTTTGAGCTTTCAAATTGTCGGAAGCATTTTAGAATCCAGGGTGGAGGTGGTCTCAAGGTTCATTCCCAAAGGCCTAGGAATACCTTGACTAGTTTTGGCAGGATGCACAGTAAATCCTAAGGGAGAAGTCTCGATTTAAAGCCTAGTGATCCGGGTTCAGATTCTGGTAAAGCTTGAGAGACTGGTCTCGTTTTAGGGCCTAGTGATCCAGTTTGGATTGCGGTAAAGCATGATAGAAAATGAGATGGAAAATTCATCAATGATAATGATCAATTCTAGATGGCATTCCAAGTTATGTTCAGTTGTGATTGGAGCACTGGTTTTGGTGTGATCACGATTTGATGAAGGTGGAGGCGGTTTAACCTTTGGATTCCTTTGGTTGTTATTGGATTGGTTGTTCTATGAGATCCCACATTCATGCTTGGAATATGGCATGGGGGTGACTGGCTGAAAGAAAGATTTTGTTTAGCCAAGATCAAGTGGTACATGGAAACCCTGAACCTGGTCGAAATTTTCCTATGATTAATAAAAGCTAAGTTCTCTTACTCTTACACTGAATTATATGTGGATTTGATGGTTGCCTTATCTTTGATATTTATATGGTTTTATACCGTTCTAAGCATGGTTAGATGACTAGTTTATGTCATGGTTATTTCATGTATTTACTTATTACTATTAAATGGCTGGATGCAAGACCTAATTGATGATTTAGTAGTTGAATGGAGAAGGAGGTGATCTGTCTGGTTATATTTCAAAAGTTGTTTCATTCATTTATGCTATGTCTTGTATCCTAGACCTATAGGTTCATTGAATCCAAGTGTTTGATAGAATGACAGTCCCGGTTGGGAATGCTAAGGCCTAGTCTTGAGGTTGATTTTTGTTTGATGAACATTGTTATCATGTTTTTAATGAACTCTAGAAGTTACTTGTTTCTCATAAAAATCTTCCAGAATTTTCCTGAGCCACACAATTTTCTTTATTACATCAGCTACGATCACATATTCTACCTCAGTTGTGGAATCTTATGGAACTGACTATTTGTGTGACCTCCAAGAGACAATGCTTTATCATAGACTCATAACATAACCTGAAGTAGATACTTTGGTTTCTTTGTCTCCATCAAAGTTTGAAATACAGTATCCAATGAAGATGACATCACCCATGTGTGTATACTTGAGTCCAAAGTCTTGAGTTCTCTTGAAGTACTTTAGAACTCTTTTTAGAGCAGGCCAATGACCCACATAAGGATTTTGTATAAATCTGGAGAGGATTCCAACAACAAATGAAATGTTTTTTCTAGTAGTAGTCAAGTAGTTGAGACTTCCTACAAGCTGTTTATACTTTGTTGCATCCTCAAATTATTTTTCTTCAGTGGATGTGAGCTTTAAATTTTGTTCCATTAGAGTAGTTAAAGGATTGCACTCAGCCATGCTAAACTTGTTCAACATATCTCCCATGTACTTATGGGGGAGGAATATAAACTTCAGACATTGGGTTACTTCAATACCAAGATAGCAGTGAACATAGACCAAACCTATCATTTCAAAACCTTTCCTTAGTTCTTTCTTTATGGATGTCATCAAAATATCATCTACATACACCAAAAGATACACAATTATTTTTCCAACTTTCTTAACAAACAAAGTTGCATTATCAAGATCATAATGTTTGAAATTGAGTTTTAGAAGATTCTTAGTCAACTTCTTGCATGAGGATCATGGTGCTTACTTGAGGCCATACAAGGAATTTACAAGCTTGCATACTTGTGTTCCTGACCCTTCACAACAAATCCTTCTAGTGGGACATAAAAACATTATCTTTAAGATCTCCATTCAAGAAAGTGATTTTTACATCCATTTGAGAAAATTCTGAAGATCCTCTGGGTAAGGGGAAGGAGATTTATGCAATTACATAAGTGGTACAATAGATTCAACGCCCTCTTGGATATGCCTAAAAACGACATTGTGTGGGTGAAACTGTTAAGGCTTCCACTAGAATTCTGGACTAGAAGATCTTTAACAGAGATAGGGAATTTTGTTCGCAGTTTTATATATTTAGATATGAAGGTTATGGGTGCACATGACAAAAGGGTGGCCTGGATTTTGGTAGAAGTTCGATTCTATGGGGGCCTTCAAGAAAATTTGGATTTGGCTTGGGGTTCGTTGCAGATTCGGCAACGACTGGACTATTGGGGCATCCCCTTCAAATGTCTTTTCTACCATCAGACTAGCCATTTGATGAATAGATTCCCTTGTAGGAGGATATCATACCATAACACTTATGTGGTTGGCTTTCCTCGCTCGAAAATGTCACGACATCGCCATCATTCTGGTATCGATAATACAAACAAAGGTACCTTCTCTACACAGTTTGATTCTTCTCGAATTTATGTTTCATCATCTTCACTGAACATCTCTTCTCCATCTCCTCTTCCTATGGGAATGGAATATACACTGGATTTTGAAGACTCCCTCCCTCGTATATCTTTAGTTTTCATTTCATCAAGACCTATAGCCTCGCATTGAGACGCCCCCCATGCAATGTGATTCCTCATCATATGGAATATCCTCCAAATTGTACCTCATCGAGGAGCCCCCATATTAATGACCCATCCCATTTTCTTGCTCTTGTGATCTCACCCTCTATGTCTCCATTAGAGTCTTCCTTATCCCCACCCCCTTCATGCCCCGATGACCCAGTCCTAATATCTTCTCCTTATAATTCGATAGGGAGAAAAACTGATTTCCTTCTCCTCAATTCTGACTTAGACCTAAAAGCGCTGACCATACATAAGGAAGATTCCCCTAAAACATCTTTGCATATCATTCCTGGATCTTCTTTAAAAATCATGGTTTGTAAGACCTAGAAAAAGAGTAGCAAGCACTTTCATGGTCACCTTGCTTCTCAATCTTCTCTTTTTAAAGACTCCACTAGATTATTGGATGTCCCTATCATATCCACCACTAATTCTTAGGCACTTAGAGATTTGAATCGTGGTCAAGAGAACCCATGATGATTATTCTATCTATGAACTTTGAGGTCTTGGGGAATCACTTCAAACAATTGGGCCTAAAACATGTAATTCAGGACTCTCAACCTTTCATTGTTCTCATATAGGAAACACCTGTTGATTCACATTGGGCCATTTCATATTTTAGAATAATTTTCCCTTCGTGGCACATAGTTAGTGTTAGTTCAATGGGTATTTTCAGTGGTCTCATAGCAATGTGGGTTGCTTGCCGAGAAGATTTTCATGCTTTCAATCTTTTTGCAAGCATTCTATTGTTTGGACATATCAAAGGTATTCCTAGTCATATACATCTTCATAATATATATGATCCATGTTGAAATCGAGTAACCTTTTGGGACTGGGTACAACAATGCAATCTTCTAAAGGTTAGCAGGCTTATCTTCATGGGTGATTTGAATGCAACTCTCATGCCACAAGAAAATCATGGCACGCACAGTAGGATGGATCCACCTATAGATGGTTTATACAACCTCTTAGTAGATAATCATTTGGTGGATATTTTCCCTTGCCTCCTCTCCCCTACATGAAATAATCGATACGTGGGAGATGAGGAAGTGCAGAAATGATTAGATATATTTCACCCATTCACTTTAGTTGAACTATTTGCACTAACCCATTCAACATATATAGAGACTCTAGATCTATCATAGAAGGAATACAAGGACAAACTAAATATGACTCACCTAATTTAGCTAGATGGATCAATAGTATTCAACACATAATGGGATCCCTCACAACACACAAAATAAATCATATATACAGGGAAGCCAATATGGAGGCTGACAAATTCTCTAAAGAAAGTCTTGTTGGGCAATATGGAGTTATCAAATACAAATACACAGAAGGCATGAACATCAAGGAGGAAGTAAGGATCTACTTGTCGTAACATCTTATACACTTGTTCTCTACTTTCTGTTTTTTGATTGATGATCATATATATTTGCAATGAGGACTTATTAGAAATTTATTTTTGTAAATGATTTTTGTAGACTTACATGTTGATAGATAAGTTATATAGGAATACTATTTCTGAATCCTTCTTGGGCAAAAGATGAGCCATATTCCTGACAAGCCCAAAAAATTTCCCTGCTATTGATTGATAAGCTATATAGGAATACTATTTATGAATCCTTCTTGGGTAAAAGATGAGCCATATTATTGACAAGCCCAAAAATTCCCCCCACCATTGATTGAGGCCACATGTAAGGATCGTTGTTTTTTGATACCTCAAAGGGCTCACAATTAATGTTGGGAGTTCCAAAGTGTACCAAAACCCAAATTTACATCCAATTGGAAAGGATATATATCCATTGGTATATCAAAAAAACAAAATAATTAAAAGTTGTATATGGTAGTGGAGGATGAGATATCAAATTTCCTATAGTCACAAGTTTCTATTATGGTTTCATAAGTCACCATAAGGAAAAAATATGTGACCAACTCTATGAAATAGGAGTAAAGTTAATTATCAACATCGAAAGTCCAATAGCTAGGAATTTCTCCTTTGTGATTACCGAACCTTCATTATATCCTAGCTATGTGTAAGTGGGATACATGATAAAAAGGATGTGTATCAAATATGATATCAAACTATTGTTAAGAAAGTGTTATCACTTTAGGTAACAAAGAAAATAATTATGTGACAATACATAAAATAAATAAATACCATATATATGTAAATGAATGCAAGAATTAATATATGTAAGTAGGGGGATAGAGCCATAAGACGAGAAGAATATATGGTTTATATGTTAACCAATGATTATACTGGTCTTTATCTCATAATATTAAAGCCAGTCCAAAAAAAAAAAGTAAAAGTAATAAATAAAAATAAGTAATATATATATGTATATATATATATATATATATATATATATATATATATATATATCGTGAATATTTAACCTGCCTAGTAGACTATTGAGTTAAAATATCATTTCCTAATAACCTAGCCTTTGTTACTCCAGGTTATTATTCCTCCCTAAAGTTTGCTAGTGCAGGCACAACTGAGTCATTTTGTTAGGAAAAATATTTTATGGAGTCAACCATCATCCGTCTTTGGCCCTCAATCAATCAGAGGAATCAATAAAATTAGGGGATACAGGGTTGCAAGTGGTCCGTTTAGTCCCCGAGTTTTCCCCTTCATTTAAAGGTATCAAATAGGAGACATGTCGGTGGCCATGGACACGGAGGCTTCCAAGAAGGAGTGGCTCCACAAAGGCATTCTTGGAGCTGCAATCCCATTCTTTGGCTCTGATGAAATTCACTGTCCAATGGAAGGAGCTTGAAGACCACTTCAACAAACTAGAGAATCTCATACAAAAACACTTCAAACAACTCAGAAGAAAAGGGAATGGAGATGAAAAGGAGAAGAAAATTGTCGTTGAAAAGTGCACTAGAAATCCTAATGAGATCTCGGAGAAAAAATTTGCCACAGAAAGGAGCACTGGAAACCCTAATGAGACCTCGGAGGAAGAATACATTGTAGAGAGGAGCACTAGCAACCTTAATGTGACCTCAGAAAATGGACGGTGAGGGTCTGAACAATTTCTTTGTCGATTCCTGCAGTGACACAAAGAGAATCTGTAACAAAGTCCTCGTGGCTCTAAGATAAGCAATGAACCCAGCCAAGATGATTATATAGGCCCTAGGGTGTGTTTATGTGGATGAATACTACCAAAAAATGGTATACATAAAGTTGGGAGCTGAGACATGCCTGCCATTTTCTCTTGAACTCCTTAATTCATTTTTTTTTGTCATCAGGAAAGTTGTCATCGAAGACAAAAAAGGACTCAGAATATCGCTACTGCATGGAAATCTAAACTCAAACATGAGGTTGAATCTTGGGTAAGTATTTTCGAGGCATGCACATTCCTGCAGCTCTTGGTTTCTTGTGGAATTTTGAAGGAATTTAAGGATGACGACCTTTGTGACCTAGCCTTTCACATTTTCTATCACCTGGAGTTTTTGGAGCTCTTCCATGCACTTCAAATCAGTCACAAGATACATTTTCTGTCACCTAGAGTTTTTCGAGCTCTGCCCTACACTTCAAATTGGGCACAAGATACTAGGTTGGTGAACATTTTTTTTTTAATTTAGTTGGCCTCTAGTTTGAGTTTAGTTTTTGTATTTAGGAAAAAAATTCTTTAGGTTCCATTGTCATTTCTTGTTGTATATAATTATTAAATTCACTATTTTCTGGGATTTCATATGTTTTTCCCATTTTTCTTTTTTTACTAGTTTGTTTGAGTCATTATTTGTGCTGAAAGAAATATCATGTTTTGTTTGGATTAAGGCCTCTCACTGTCTAGCATATTTTTAGATCTTGCACCTTCTCAAAAGTGCTAATTTTGTCTTCTAGCCAAATTAACACAGCTAGTCTTTTGGGACCTCCTTTCCCAGACGCACTGGGACACATGTAAATTTTTATGATTCTATTGATAGGCCCGCCCATCTACACCCTTCAGTACAACCATTTTAGATTATGTTGACATCTAATAGAGGGATTGGGTCTACAACTATAATTAATGTAAATAAATAATAGAGAAGATAAAGAGACATCGGGACATGAACTGAACAGTCACTCCCTCTTGTTTATAACAATGAACAACCTGAATGAATAATATGAGTTTTGATTTGAGGAGTTACCTCCTGGTCTGACATGGTATCATAGCAGGCGCCATTTTCTGGCTTCCCTTTTAATTTGTAACTCCTATTCTATTTTGCCTTTGTTTTGCATCTTTTGCAGGCTGACATTTCTGTCAAATCCCTGCGAAATCTCATTTATCCTTTAATACATTCGTTGAAGTGCATTGTGTCAGTGTCCAGGTATGAACAAATTATTCACTCCTTTTCCTACATTAATCTATCAATCCAGGTGCGCATTCTTTTCAAGGCAACATGCAAGGTATATGCAGGTGCAAGGTTACGATCTACCCTCAACCAAGGGTTCATGATTGGCAGTCAAAACATTGCTAAGACAGAAGTAACACTCAACTGCAGAAACAAGAAATAAACACAGCAAATGGAAAATACACAAAACACAAGGAAACATGCAGCACCTAATCAGAAGAGCAAGCCCAGCTCTCTGATCAGGGCTGCGTTACTCACAACGAATGATAGATTAGCAAAGGGGTTATATCTTATTAATCTGAATAATGTTGTTGCAATATCATACCGAGGGTCCCCTTGATATAGGAATGACCCGTCTTTTATACAGTACAAAGGAGAATAATTCTACCCAAAACTTGGAAACTATATGCCCAAAGATATACATCAGTTGTATTGCAGCACTAGAGCCAAGAGAACCAAGAATAGGAATGGTGAAAAATGGGTCAAGAGAAGCTGTAATCAGTTATTCTGTTTTGTCATGGTCAATCATCTACTGTGAAGCATGGAACTACTATGATACGTTGCACGGTCAACACTTGTGCTCCATAATCTGCGGTCATCACAAGTTTTAGTGGGTTGTGTAGGTAGATACCTTCATGACTCTACTTCATTAATTAAATATCCCAAGATAAAATAAATTGGAATCACCTCATAATGTTACAAAGTAAATATATGTGAATGAATGCAAAAAGGGTGAAAAGAGGAGTGGAAATGCAAGAAAAATATTGGCCAATTTGGTGCCCAACATCTCCCCCCAACTAGCCTTCTGTATGCCCTTGTGTAGCTCACTGTCTCTGTGGGTCTGGGTTGGATAAGATGTGTGCGTCCTGAAGCTAGGAAAGATCATATTCCTCGGCCATTTCTGTTCCTGGAACCTTGAACCCTTCTGAGAGGAGAACTTCCTTCCACTAATCATTTGGTACATTATAGGCTAGGGTGTAGTGTTCTACTGGCAGCCATAGAATAGGGTACTGGAATCAAATTCCCATCCATCAGACCCCACATGTTTAGATGCACGCCACATATCTTGGCACCCTGCTGAGTGCCCATGCAAAATTTGGTGCTCCAAACAGTTCTCTGTTCCAAACAGATGTGGGTGACATCATCCACCTCCTCTGACAACTATTCAGGGCCTCAACCTAAAACGTGACTAATTGTTTGATGCAGGGATCGATGCACCACTTTTTTTTCCTCAACATCCATTCCTTGTTTCCCATAATTTCCAAAAATGTAGTGTGCTTATTATACATAGTCACTGATCTCTCAGGTTCTCCTCTTACCATAAAAGGCTTCATGGCCTAATTTGACTCAAACGTGTTAGAAGCCTTCTACCAACTTCTTTGATTAAAAGTGTAAGAGTGAGGGCCCTTAAAAAAATATCCCCCACATATGGAACCAGATTAAAGTCTTTCTCAACATGCAAGAGATACCCATGCATATAAGGCTCACACATCAAGTGTTGAGTTGGCACATCATGGGCTCTCAATATCCAGAGGAACTGTACACCGTCCTCAATCTCGTGACTAATTTCTTTCTAGATGCTTTCCAAACAAAAGAAAAGAAAGTGCTCATGCAAAAATAAAGAATAATCGAAAGTAGGAGGGTGACATGCCATTACTTCTTGTGCTAAATGGAGCATCTGCTCTTTATTGGTTTTTAGTTCTGCTACTTTCCTTTCCAGCTGCTCTACCTTGAATTGCTGATTCGCATGCTTCAGTCGCATTATATCAATGTGCTCTACATATTCAAAGATAGTTGTGGATGCTCTCTCTTGGGCTCTCTTTACTTCATTCTGATATCGTGTCGCGGTGGATTTCCAAGTCTGTACCTCAGCTGACAAAGAAAATTCACGGCCATCAAACAAATATTCTATCGAGTCTATCTGACTAGCAACAGAAGTTGTTGCTACTTCTTCTACCTACATCCCTGCTTCGGTTGTCATGGGTTTGGGCTTCTTACCCCGCCACTTATATTTCTTCACTTGATTCTTCAACCGGTGCATCTGTTTCCTCAGCCTCTTAACCTTTGTTTTGAGTCACATCATTTCTTTGAGCTGAAGCTGATATTTCCACTTCATAGGTAGCCTTCGTTGTTCACACAACTCCACCCATTCTTGTTTAAACACCACCTTATCTCGTACTACAGCTGGTTCAACAAGTGGTGATTTACCCGAGGGAGTATCCACAGGGTTACTCCGCGGGGCTTCCTTACTCGGTTTCTCTTCCTGGGGAGCAACCATTTCCTTACTGTCTCCTACCTTGCCCTGTTGTGAAGCTATCTCAATAGGTGGTTGACCCATTCAGTGAATGTCCATCAGTGGTTTAGCCAAATTTCTCCTTCCAATTTCCCTTATTTTAAAATCATCTACCTCTTCCTTTTTCTAGGTCCTTGATAGAGGTCTATGTGGGGATATGTGGCCAACAAGCCTATGGCAGCTGGTCCCTTCTTCAACCCATCATATTTCAAAATTGGCGGAATGGCCACCTCCTCTTCTATATGTCGGGAAAAGTGAGATGCCCTTGCCCTTTCGAAATGGATAAGTACGAGGAAAATTGAAATAATTCTCCTACCTGATCTATCCCAGCACCAGTTGTGATCTCGAGCTCTTTCGCTCTGTTTGCAGCGTCTCTGTTCCGGGTTAAAACCTCTGCCTATGTAGTCCCCTGTTCTAAGGTTGACACTGGTTCCTTTGGAACAGTGTCAATCCCGACATTTAATTCCTCTATGGTCTCCAAAGTCAGACAGGTTGATGGTGGTTCTTGTGGGACACCACCTTCCATGTCCAACATTTCTTGAATAGGCGATGTTGGCACTGTTTCTTCCAGCATGACATTGATCCAGATGGATTCTTGCATAATCACATTGATTCCATCCATTAAACCCCTATCCTCTTCTTTTGTTGGCCCCATAGTTCTTTCAGCTTCGGGCCCTTCTCGTTTTGGTTCTTCCTCCATTGGTTCTATGGTCGAGGGTGGTTCTTGTGGGACACCCCCGGCTACAATATTAATGGATTCCTCCAGGTCAACCTAATGTGGTCCCTCTTTGCTTATTATAGTGCTGCTGCCTTGCTCTACTAGCTCTATAGTCGAGGCTGATTCTTGAAGGATATCCTGGGTCATGGTGCTAGTGGCCCTTTCTATATTGGCCCTTTGCTACAACACTTCTTCTTCCATTGGTTTTGAGGTTGAGGCTGGTTCTTTTAGAGCAGCCTCAACTATCTCTCTTGGTTCACACTCCTGATTTTGTTCCCACTCTTCAAGTTCCATCTCCATCTCCTCTGGTTTCTCTTGATCTATGTATTCATCCTCTGCTCCAATTCCTTCCTCCATTGGCAGCCGTTATTTCTTCCTCTATAGAATCCTGGAATGTTTCCCATGGGATTTGACATCGACCAGTTGCATGCATGACTAGCAGCTGGACCAGGCCATGGTTGGTAATGACTGTTGCCACTTTTCATGAATGCCGAGAAGAGTATGCCATCAACTAGAGACTTCTTAGTAGGAAGAAAGGGATATTCAATGAGAAGGCTTCCGCCTGTGAGAACAGGACGTGAGCCAATATTCTAAAATGGTACTTAAACATGGTGGTATACCTCCCCTTGCAGGTTATGTATCTCATTACAAAACTTGCTATCTCACCTCATGGGTGTGGTAATGAGTTTCGGTCGTACCCCTAACCCTTCTGAAAAACATTTTCTCTAGCCTATAACAATGCTTCGGGGAACTCCAAAATGGCAGTTCTTCATGAAAACCATTTATGCCCCTATTGGGGTAGCCTGCTAACCTCTGCAATGGTTTCTTCAGTGATAGGGATTTTTATCCCTTGGACCCGAGAGCTTTCTTCTTCTTTATTGAGTGCAAATTCAATCGCAATTGCCTCATTAAATCCTTGCAACCTATCAAAATAAACGTTCCACCCTGCATTTACGAAGACCTGTCATACCTCTGGATTGTTTCTGACCATTGTCATGCCCTCTGGCTCATGGCACATAACCAGCCCACCCATTGCTGTAAGAACTAGATCAACCCGATGGGTACAGTTGGCTGGTAGGGGGAGAGTAACAACAACCCAACTGACGATGACAATATTATTAGCATGGTGGCCGTGGGGTGAAAGGATAATAATGACTAGTATGCCTCGAAAAACACAACAATTAATGGTAAGGTGTGGCAGTACAGGTGAATGATTATGGCAATTGAATACAGCCTACTGGGGAAATGATTAGTAAAGTTCTTGGCATATGATTTCAAATTCCAATGCATGGGAATCATAATTACAAAATCTAGCAATTTCTTTTGATTTTCATTTTCATTGGATTTGGTAATGATGTGGTATGATTACAATTTTAGGTACGCCATCATTTGTTTATGACAGGACCCCCCCAACTTAAATGCAGTCGTCTATGACATGTACTAGTCTCTTATTGGAATATTTTAATTAAATCTGTAAGAGTCAATGAAGGCGTACCTGGCAACATTCTTGGCGGTGGAGTAGTAGCAAAGATAACTGACGAAGTAACAACATAGTGGAGTAGCAGCACGGTGGAGTAATAACACTGGCAGAGTAACAGCAACAATGGAGTAACAGCACCGGCAGAGTAACAGCACCAACGGAGTAACAACAACGGTGGAGTAACAACACCATCGGAGCAATAGCAACTAGTGGAGTAAGAACAATAGTGGAGTAACAACACCAGTAGAGTAACATCAACAATGGAGTAACAGCACCAGCGGAGTAACAACAACTAGTGGAGTAACAACAATAGTGGAGTAACAACACCAGTGGAGTAACAACAATAGTGGAGTAATAGCACCAACGGAGTAACAGCACCAGCGGAGTAACAACAACAGTGGAGTAATAGCACCAGCAAGTCACAGAACTAGCGGAGTAACAACAACAGTGGAGTAACAACACCAATGGAGTAACAACACCAATGAAGTAACAACAACAGTGGAGTAACAGCACCAGCGGGGTAACAACACCGACTGTTACTTGAAAAATTTCTCTATTTCTCCTTGTCATAATTCAGTTCTTGTTCCTGCAAAAATACAAACAAGTAAGTAGTAATAGCATATTATTATTATTATTATTATTATTATATATTTTGTTAAGGGGCAGATGGAGCATTCTCTACACCAACAACCATCAAACTAGATGTATCAGAAAGATGTTTTATGAAGGCATATTTAGACGTTGGACAGTGGTATAAATTTAGACGGTGTCCATTCACTAGGAAGGAAGTATGATTTTCAACTACTGTAACCAATCTGACTATGCCATTAGCAAATACAACATCCACTTCATAGGGTCCCATCCAATGAGTGGGAAATTTTCCTTTAAAATATTTGAACCAGGAATCATATAACAATGCCCAATCCCCTGTATGAAACACCTTATTCTGGATAAATTTATCATTCCATTTCATTCTCTGTTGTTGGACAACGGTAGTTCTCTGGACAGCTTTTGAATGAATCTCGTCTAGCTCATTGAGTTGTTCCAGCTGGTGTTTTTGGGCCTCTCATATGTCCAATCCTATTTCCAAAGCTGTTCTGAGCGTACTAATCTCGAATTCAACTAGAAACAAGGAAGATTTCCCATAGACTAGCTCCAACACCTTGTTTGTACTTTTTACTTGTCCATTCGCTTGGGGATGGTAAGGATTTGTCACTCCATGTTTGACCCCATATTTTTCATAAGCCTCTCTATCATGTGGGGTGTGAACTATGCTCCTCCATCTGAAACAATTTCTCTCGGGGTACCATATCAGGCAAAAATCTCTTCAAAAAGGAAGTCTACCACCACCTATTCCATTGCTTTCGCAACCGCTCTAGCTTCCACCCACTTAGTCACATAATCAGTACAGACTAGGATGTGAACCTTCTAATGGGAGGGTGGGTTAATGGGTCCAAAAAAATTGATGGCCCATTTCTCAAAAGGTTCGAGGACTATCTGGGGCTATAATGGCATTTCATCTGATTTCCCAGGTTGTCCCATATGTTGGCAGCTGTCACATCTTCGGACATAATGTCTAGCATCTCGAAAGATAGAAGGCTAGTAGTATCCCATTTGCAGCACCTTGTGGCCTGTTTTTTTATCTGCAAATGTCCTCCACATGGCCCACTATGGGTGGCCTTCAATATCTCATAGATATTATCCTCTGATACACAGCGCCAAATCTATTGATCCACCCCCATATGAAAGAGGTATCTTGCCATCCATTAATATCGGGTATTATGATGAATAATTTTCCATTGGTCCTTGTATGACAAATGATGAGGTACCTTTCCTGTAGCAAGATATTTAGCAATATCTGCATACCATGGAGTGTTAGCAAAAATTGCAAAAAGATATTCATTTGGAAAGTTATCTTCGATAGGTGTACCTTCGGTATTGTTTTCTTATCTAGACAGAAAATATGCAACCACGTTGTCTTTTGCTGGCTTATCTACTATGGTAATATTGAATTCTTGAAGTAGCAAAAGCCATCTTGTAATACGACCAGGAGTAACGGGTTTCTTCATCAGATACTTGATGGCTGCATGGTCTATGTGTACAAAGGTGGGGTAACTAGTGATATAGTGCCAGAATTTGTTGATGGCGTAGATGGCAACGAGGAATTCTTTTTCATTCATTGTGTAGTTTAACTCAGCAGAGGCCAAGTTCTTGCTAACATAGTAAACTGCATATGGTACCTTATCCACCTACTGCCCTAAAACTGCCCTGATTGTTGTTTAGGAAGCATCAGCATAAATGTGGAATGGTAATGCCCAGTCTAGTCCTCTAAGGATCGAAGCACTACAGACCAGTTCCTTGATCTTTACAAAGGCTGCATCACAGTCATCTATCCACACAAAGTCTGCATCTTTTGTCTGTAATTGAAAAAGTGAATGTGCTATTTTAGCAAAATTTTCTATAAAGCACCTGTAATAACCAACACAACTGATAAAGCTACGTACCTGAGTGCATGTTCTAGGTATTGGAAAATGTTGTATTACCTTTATCTTGGCTGGATCCATCCAAATTCCTGCAGCCGAAAGCAAGTGTCCCAGGACTATCCCTTCATTCATCATCATATGGCATGTTTCCGTATGTAAGGAGACATGTGCCTGCTTGCATCTTTCAAGAAATTTTTCTAGCTTTCCTAATGCTTCTTTGAATGAATCTCTATATGTTGTGAAATCAACCATGTAGATTTCAACACTATCATCCATCAGATCAGAGAAAATCCCCAAAATTTCCCTTTACAATGTTGTAGGTGCATTACGGAGACCAAACAGGAGGACTCTGTATGCAAATTTTCCCCAGGGGCATGTAAATTTGGTCTTCAGGAGCTATCTAGATTTGGTTGTACCCATTAAATCCATCTAGGAAGGAAAAAAACTTCTTCCCCGCTAATGTATCCAAGACTTGGTCAATGAATGGTAATGGAAAATGGTCTTTATGAGTTTCCTTGTTTAATTCTTTGTAGTCCACGCATGTTTGCCATTTACCATTTTTCTTAGGGACCATTACCAATGGGGAAACCCATTGGATATCTAAAACGGGGTAGATAAATCCCACGTCCAGCTGCTTCTAGATCTCTTCCTTAATGATGTTTTTCAGTGCAGGGTTCATTCTTCTCTGGGGTTGCCTTACAAGACGACAGTCCCCCTTAATGTATATGTGATGAGTGCACAGATTAGCAGGAATTCCCTTCATATCTAAGTAGTCCCAGGCGAAGATTTCTTTGTGTTTCCAAAGAACATGCAGGAGTTTTTTTTCTGGGTATCTGATAGATCTGGATTGATATTCAGGGTTTTCCCCTATTCTATTTCCATGGAAACACTATCATGGGGCGTAGCTGTAGGTAGATCCTCGAATCCATCTGCTGCTCCAATACTTTCCTGAGTCTCATAACTCAAGACTAATTCCAAGATTTGCTAATTCAAATCTGAAATAGAACAAGGATCATTGATAAAGGTAGTAATTGCGTCATCTTCTATTTCATCTTTCAACTGGAGGGCCTACCCAATAGTGAGAACTGGTCTTAACTCCTCATTTTCTGATTCAGACTCTTTCTTGTATACAAATTTCTTGTGGCCTGTTGGTTTTGTTGATGGGTTAGGTTCTGCGGGAGGATATAACATTAGATTCTTAGTGTTTTTCCCATTTGAGATGATCATATTCCCAGACCGACACCCAATATAAGTGTTTGCAATTGCCAACCATGGTCTTCCCAGAATCAAGAAATGGCCTCGAGCTAGAGATTGTGTTTGGAGTACTAGGAAGTCCAGAGGGTAGTGCCATGAATCTACTGAAATCATGATATCTTCTAATTTCCCTACTAGTTTGAATATAGATTGATCTGCCAGTTCTAACACCGTAGGTGTATGTTTCAAGTTACGAAGTCCTAATGCATGCATGGTTTCAGTAGTGATCACATTTATGGCAGTGCCCAAATCTACCAGTACATTTGGAATTTCTACCCCATTAATGTGCACGGTCAAAATTGGGTTCCCAGGATCCCCATACTTTACAGGCGTGGACGTTCCCATCATGAAATCTAACATTTTCCCCATTACATGAATGGTGAGCGGATCTCTTGATTTCTTTTTAGACTTATTAGCACAATATTCCCTAAGAGTTTTAGCATATATAGGTACTCTTCATGGCTTACAGCAGGGGAATCTTGACAAATAAATCTTGTATCTCCCTTAACAAGTCAAACACAGTTTAAGGGGTTGGTTTACTTACAGCCAACCATTCTGGATAGGGCAGTTCAGCTTAGGGTTTTTGAGTAGCTAACGGTTGAGGGGGTGTATGATTTTTGTTAACTCGATTTGGTTCCTCTCTGACCGTTTCTGTTTCCTTCTCCTCACTATCAATCTACTCAATGATAACTGGTGAGGGCTGAGTGCCTATAGGTCACCCAAATAGTAAATGTATCTGATATAATTCTACGGTGGAGATGTTGTATGAAGGCAGGTTGAGGTTGTCAGCTTGTTGAACCCCTTTATTGTTAGGATTTGGATTGGGTTGGATAGGGAGTTCAGGACAAATAGGCTGATTATCAAGGGTCACATTAGAGGGCAACTGAAGTTGCTGTTGTGGCATTGAGTGGGAAAACTGACCAGGAGGGGAAGGTCATTGCCAATTCGGAGCTCATGAGGAGCTTGAACTAGCTTGAGGAGCCCACCGCTGCCAAGATGGAAATTGGTTTTGGGGCCATACGGGCGAATAATGCATAGTCTAGGGACCCATATTAAAATTGCTAAAATATTGAGATGGATCTGGAAACATACCTTCATTTCCCATCGAAGGCCGAGGTTTCCATTGCTTTTTAGGTCCCATAAAGTACAGTTGCTCCATATCTTCTCCTGTCCCTTGAAAAACCACTTTTAGCCCTGGCAAAGATGGGCATGAACTTGTCGCGTGCTTCAGTTCATAGATTTCACACTCCTCTACAGAGTTCAACAGACATTCCCTCTGTGGATGTTTCTTTTTGCATGTGGGGCAAAATATGGCCGCAGTTCTTTCCAATTCTAGTTGTTTTGTTTTACCTGCAATGTGGTTATATGTTCGGACAAGGTACTCAAGATATCAATCCTCAGGCTATCTAGTAGGTTTCCAATTTCTGCTTTTGTAACACCTCCGCTAGATACCTTTGTTGATAGAATCCCCTGTTTATTTCTTGCAACCCCTCTTAAGCACTGAATACACAAATAGCAGATGGTATCAAAGTCCTCCTTTGATATATCCCCCTTTCTGACTATATTCAACAATTCCAAAGAGTCTTCTCGGAAGGCCCGGAGGAGGATAATTTTCAAAATGTCTTTATCTAGGTCAGAGTGACTTGACCTTTGTAATGTGTGTTTGAAGCATTCCACATAGTCTTCCATATTTTCATCCTCTTTCTGTATAAATTTAAAAAGCTCTTCTTTAATATCCAGTGATTTACAGTAGTCTTGGTATTTCTCCAAGAAAGTAGTTCTCATTGCTTTCCACGTGGTGATAGACCTTCCCCCAAGACCCATAAACCATTGCAGGGCTATCCGTTATGTAATCATACCCTCGACACACAATGTCAAATTCAAACAGCAATGTGTCAGGGTCTTCTGAAGTAAGCCCATGGAAATTGGGTAAAGTTGTTAAAGGGATGGGTTTTGTTGGTGCACCAGTCCCCAAATCCCCAATTGGGAAGTAAATAGTAGAGGTTGTAGGTGCCATGAATATCCTCCAATACTCACTAGGGATTTCAGTTGGCTCCGCAGGAAGGGCTTTTATCACAGGGGTTCAAGTTGCCTTAATAGTGCTTCCTCTATCCTTTGGTGATAGAAATGTTTCTAAAATATCTTCCCCCTTGTCACTGTGGCTGGACCCTTCGGATCTCCTCTCCGCAATTTCTTCTTCCCTACCGGGATGGACAGTTCCTCCGGATGCTTTACTTGTAACCTCTTCTTCTTCTATTGCAAGCAACAGGATTCCTTTAGTAGGCGTACTGTTGCTTGTCTCTCTGGCTACTGGAAGGGTCTGTTCTATTGAACCGGCAGGGGGTGCTGTGAACAACACTAGTTGATCTACAGATTATCCCTCTGATTTTGTCTGTTCACCTGGCCTCATGGCTGCACGGGAAGACACCTCCGACTCAGCTTTTGCAATGATTTTCTTAATGTAGGTGTTCCTTCCCAAATCTTGTCTTCCTTTCTTTGGGGCTCTCCCTCTACCCCTTTTATTTGGCTTTCTATTCATACAAGTTGGTGGGGTGACAAAAATCAAACCACAATGCTCCGGGCCTGGAGTAAGGTGTCAAATGAACATTCCCTCCCCAGGACAAGAGATCATGTTGAAGAGAGGGTAGTTGAAGGAAAAAAAAAAGAGGAAAAGACTACAGGAACCTAGGGTTTAGGACTTGGAGCAAGGTGTCGAAAGACTCCTCCCTCCTTAGGACAAGACCCCAATCAAGAAATAACACACATGCAAGAAAACCTTAATACTTCAAGACCTGAAGTAGGGTGTCGGGAGACCCTTCCCTCCCCAGGGCAAGAGATTGGGTTTCTCAAAATCAAAACAAAATTGCTAGGAAAAGATCTAAGCTCAGAGCCTGGAGCAGGGTGTCAAAAGACTACTCTCTCCCTAGGGCAAGAGATCGGCCCTACTAAAACAAAAACAATAAAAACTCAAAATAAACGAAATACCTGTGCTCACAACTTGGAGCAGAGAGAGAAAGCTCTTTCTCTTCCCAAGACGAGAGATTGACCATCTGTTTCACACAGATCGTGTCTTGCACCTCGTTAGCCTCCTCGGAAACGATGCCAAAATGTTGGTGTCCAGGTATGAACAAATTATTCACTCCTTTTCCTACATTAATTTATCAATTGAGGTGTGTATTCTTTTCAAGGCAACACACAAGGTATATGCAAGGGCAAGGTTACGATATGCCCTCAACCAAGGTTTCGTGATTGGCAGTCAAAACATTGTTGAGATAGAAGTAAAACTCAACTGAAAAATGTAAAAAGGTATTCATAGTTATCTAAGAGATCTGTAGCAGCAACAAGAAATAAACACAAAAAATGGAAAATACACACAACACAGAGAAACACGTAGCACTTGATCAGAACAACGGGCCCAACTCTCTGATCAGTGCTGCATTACTCACAGCGAACAATAGATCAGCAAAGGGGTTATATCTTATTAATCCGAATAATGATGTTACAATATCATACCTGGCATCCCCTTGATACAGGAATGACCCATCTTTTATACAATACAAAGGAGAATAATTCTCCCTGAAACCTGGCAACTATATGCCCAAAGATATACATCAGTTGTATCGCAACACTAGGGCTGAGAGAACCAAGAATAGGAATGGTCAAAAATGGGTTGAACGCAGCTACGATCAGTTATGCATTTTTGTTGTGGTCGATCATCTGTTGTGAATTATGGAACTACTGTGATATGCTGCGCGGTCAACACCTGTGCTCCATAATCTGCAATCATCACAAGTTTTAGTGGTTTGTGTAGGTAGAAACCTTCATGACTCTACTTCATTAATTAAATATCCCAAGAGATGATAAAGGGGAATTACCTCATAATGTTACACAGTAAATATATGCAAATGAATGAAAAAAGGGTGAAAAGAAGAGTGGAAATGTAGGGAAAAGATAGGCCAATTTGGTGCCCAACACGTTGCATTAGAGCTAGCTGTTGAAGCCGAAGGTGTTGTAATGACTTGGATTTCCTCCAGCTCTAAGTATGGTATATATACCCTTTCGCATTGAAGAACCATATATCCTTTTTCGTATTCCCTTGAGTCAGATCTCAAGTATTATAAACCCATCTATATAAATATTGTTGGGTCCGCTTTTTAAGCACATACCGCAAATCTCTTGCCCGAATCAATACTGTTGCATGTTTGCGATGTGATCATACCCTTCATTAAACCTGCTCAGACACAGTTCCTGAGGTTTCATTTTATCTGGCTCGTTCTCCACCGTTGATCTCCACCTCCAGATCCGACGGCTGACATTGATTTCCGGGGGGACCACTTGCATGGCGATTACCTGCTCGAAAAGTGCCTTTTAATCTCCACTGTTGATCATCACCTCAAAATCCGATGGTTTATAACGATTTCGGGTGAATTAGTTGCACGAGAGTTACCCGCCTGATACGAGCAGTTTTTCTCTCTCCCCTAGTCGCTACGTGTCAATCGCTTAGTGGAATTGGGTGCTCCCCTCTCAATACCACTTACCACTTTTTATCCACCCGAAATCTCGCTTGTAACGCGAAATCTGCCTTTAGCCGTGGTTATCGCCCCGACTTGTTTTGCTTGCGAAAACCATTGATCGCTTACCATCGATGGCCCTCCTTTGTTCATCTCCTCCACTCATCTCCACCGTTCATCTCTTAACACCGTTCATCTCTCTGTCGTTCATCTCTTAAACATCAAACTCTTGTATACAAGTGAAAGAAGGCGATACCAGGTTGAACGTTATTGGTATAACGTTGTTGGTATAACAATATGCATTCAATCATATCTATTGTGAGAATAGTTCTCACTGGCAAGGAGAACTATGCTGAGTGGTCCCAGAAGATAAAACACACTCTCATTTTTAATGAGCTATGGAAAGGAGTGTGTGTTGGAGAAGGAGACGAAGTGCTAGAATAGCCTACCTTAGACAAGGAGCTCACAATTTGGGAAAATAAGAACAGCAAGGCCTATGCATTGATTGCAGCATCCATAAGCGAAGAGGTGAGTCGACATATTTCGCCATTTTCAAATTCTTTTAAAGCCTTACAAAAGCTGAAAGAACTCTATGACTCACACTATGCACTTGAAGTTGTTCAACTCATGATTAAACTCTCCACCCTTGAATTACAAAATAATGATCCTCTTGCTCTTGCATCCGAAGTAAAATCTATAATGCATGATATCAAAGTCACTAAGGTTGAATTAGATATTCCTATGATCACTTTTCTCAAGGCACTTTATCCTACTTACTCCAATTAACTTGAGTCATTGCAAGCAAATGGAAATCTCAAAGATATTACCTTTGACTCCCTTGTGAAAAAATTTGTTGAAAGAGAGAAAGCTTTTGGGAAGAAGACAACCCTTGAATCTTCTGAAGAGGCTATGTGCCTTGCTCATAAAGAAAAGAATCTCGCACAAGATTCTTCTAGAGGAAGAGGTGGTCAAAGAGGAAGAGGAAGATATTTCAGAGGCAGGGGGGGCAAACACTCTCAAGGAGAAAAGTCAGATTTGCACTTCATATGCTACAAAAGAAATGGATCACATGATGCCTCCACATGCAAGTTACCTTGGGACAAAATTGATTAGCAAATAAACCAACCCAAAGGTAAAAATAATGACACATACAAAGGTAAAGCCCCTGAATCCACTCATTATGTTGTGGCACAATGTAATATTGGAGTAAATGAAGACTTATTTAATGCTTCACTTGCTTCTTCGAAAAATTATTGGTTGCCTGATTCAGGAGCAACTTGCCACATGACTCATAGAAAAGATTTTTTTGAAGAATTTACTGACATTGTTGATGGAGTAGTATACTTTGCAGACCAATCAAAACTCAAGCCATCAGGGCTTGGCACAATTAGGCTTAAATTGCTTAGTCTTCCAGACTTTCTTCTGCATCATGTTCTATACCTCCCATAGCTGAGGAGAAACTTGTTATCCTTGGTCCACATCCACCAGCAAGGTCACTCCATTCATATGTTTGATGGCAAACTTGAGGTGAGAAAATCATCTGACCACTCGCTTGTCATGACGGGGATAGAAGAAGAAAGGCTTCTCAAGCTACAAGGTATATCTGCTCATGCAAAACAATTCTCATTATGAAGAAGGTACACTTCCATTAAGTTTATTATGGCATGCTATATTTGGACATTTGAACTATGACAGCCTCTGCTTGTTGAAGAAAAATGGTGTTTCTGGTTTCCCTACAATTCCGAAGCTTAAGCAATGTGATGCTTGCATTCTAGGAAAGCATAGCAAATAGTCCTTTCATGATTCACACTCTAGAGCACATAGAAACTTGAACTCATTCATTCAAATTTATGTGGTCCAGTGCCTGTCTCTTCTACAAATAGAAATAAATATATGATGACATTTATTGATGACTACACCAGAACGTGTTGGGTTTATTTATTGAAGAACAAATCTGATTGTTTTCAAACATTCAATAATTTTCATACATTGATTGAAAATGATGCACAATCTCTTATTGGCTCTATTTGCACTGATAATGGAAAAGATTACACTTCAAATGAATTTGAAAACTATCTTCACCAACATGGGATCAAACATCAAACAATTGTGCCTTATAATCCCCAACAGAACGGTGTAGCTGAAAGAATGAATAGGAAAATCTTAAATATGGTACACTCCATGATGTTCTTCAAAAATATAAAATTGATGTTTTGGGCTGATGCAGTTCTATGTGTTGTATATATAAAGAATAGATGTTCGTCTAATGCTATTAGAAACAAGACTCCTTATGAAATCTTGTATGGGCACATTCCTTCGGTAAAGCATCTTAGGGTCTTTGGTTCCACCTGTTATGTGTTGATACCAAAGGTACATAGAAACAAACTTGGTGCAAGAAGTTGTAAGTGTATGTTCCTGGGGTATTCAAACACCTCCAAAGCATACTGTCTCTATGAAGAAGTCAACAAAAAGTTTGTTGTATCTAGAGATGTAATCTTTCTTGAATTATCCAAAACTGACAATGTTGTTGAAAGGAAACTTGACCGCTTGGATAGAGTCACAAATACAAAAGCATTTCAAGAATTTGATAATCAGATTCCACATCTTTAAGGGGGGATACGTATACTAGATCAACCTATGGAATCTTCTTCTGAAACACTGTCTCCCCTGCATGAAACTCCAACAACAGATGATACGTTGAGTCATGTGATTGAAAAAACTGGGAGACTCAATATTGATTCAGTCCCAACTCAATCAATGGACCAGCCTGGACCATCTGAGAAAGCTCCCCTAAAGTGGCTAACAAAGACACTTGAAATTGTTCATCCTAATGAGGTTGGAAAGATATAAACTAGAAATTCAAACTGGAAAAATGGAGGTGACGTAGATGACTCTCATTCACCTATTGATATGGATGTTTCTTATGATTTTGAATTGAATTTGTCTACATATTTTGAACCAACTTCCTTCAAAGAAGTTGCTTCTCATGATGAATGGAAATAACAATGCAAAAGGAGTATGATGCCCTGATAAAGAATGACAGTTGGAAGCTAGTTGATCCTTCATTGGGAACCAAACCAATTGGCTGCAAGCGGGTCTACAAGAACAAGTATAAAGCTGATGGCTCACTTGACAAGCATAAAGCCAGGCTTGTGGCAAAAGGCTTTATACAGAAGGAAGGGTCGATTATGAGGAGACTTTTGCCCCCACAACAAAATGGGCTACCATCCAAGCACTCTTTGCCCTAGCGGCTCAAAACGATTGGAAAGTCCATCAAATGGATGTAAAAAGTGCTTTCTTGAATGGAGATATAAAAGAAAATGTTTTTATGTCCCAGCCTGAAGGATTTGCTATGAAAGGACATGAACATAAAGTATGAAAACTTGTGAAATCCTTGTATGACCTCAAACAAGCACCACGAGCTTGGTATGAAAAACTGACTAAGCACCTTCTGAAACTCAATTTCAAACATTATGATATTGATGATGCAACTTTGTTTGTCAGGAAAGATGGAAAAACAGTTGTATATATTGTGGTATATGTAGGTGATCTTTTGATGACAGTGAATAATGAAAACTACATTGCATCCATAAAGTAGGAATTGAAGAAAGGTTTTGAAATGACTGATTTGGGCTATGTTCATTACTATCTTAGTATTGAAGTAACTAAACATTCGAAGTCCATATTCCTTTCTCAAAAGAAGTACATTGGAGATCTGTTGAACGAGTTTGGCATGATTGAATGCAATCCTATGACTACTCCAATGGAACAAAACTTAAAGCTCACATCCATTGAAGGAAAAGAATTTGAGGATGCAAAAAAGTATAGATAGCTTGTAGGAAGTATCAACTACCTAACCACTACCAGACCAGACATTTCATTTTTTGTTGGAATCCTCTCCAAATTTATGCAAAATCCTTGTGAGGGACAATGGTCTGTTGCAAAAAGAGTTCTAAAGTACTTGAAGGGAACTCAAGACTTTGGAATCAAGTATACACAGGTGGGGGACTTCAACTTGATTGGATATTCTGATTCAGACTTCGATGGAGACAAAGAAACCTGGGTATCTACTTCAGGTTATGCTATGAGTCTTGGATGAGGAGCTGTCTCCTGGAGATCATGCAAACAATCAGTTCCAACGAATTCCACAACAGAGGTAGAATATGTGGTAGAAGCTAAGGCAAAAAAATAAATAGTGTGGATTAGGAAAATTCTAGAAGATTTGCATGTAAAACAAGTACAATCGACTCCACTCATGATTGACAATACCGAGCTGCAATAAAGTTGCCAAAAAACCCAAAGTTCCATGATTGAACAAAGCACATCAATACTTAATATCATCTAATTCGACATCATGTTGAGGCCAAAACAATCCATCTCTGCCATTGTTCCACTAATGAGAAAATTGTAGAAATCTTCACCAAAGCACTTGGAAGAGAAAATCTTGAAAGATTCAGAACAATGCTTAGACTCACCGACATCCCTTCAGATTAATGGGGTATTGTTGACACCTAATCAAAGGGATTAGGTGTACAGTTGTAATTAATGTAAATAAATAATAGAGAATATAGAGAATCATCAAGAGAAGAACCGAACAGTCACTCCCTCTTGTATTTAATAATGAACAACTTGAATGAATAATATGAGTTTTGATTTGAGGAGTTACCTACGAGTCTGACAGATCCCCTCAGCCACCATATGCAGTCACTCCTATGACTTTCATTTCTCTGGATGAGGCAAAAATGTTGGTTCCCTTACAAACATATAGGATCAGGGTATGCCATTACAACCACCTGACCCCAAAGTGGGTCCTTACTCACACCTTCAAGCCAAGTGCAAATGATTTCCCATCAAAAAAATAAGATTCATTCCAGCCCTGCCCATGGGAATTATTTTCCTAGTAAACACAACCAATGAAATATGTCAACACGGATTATCAACCAAATATAGGGGAGTTGGATAGATAGCACCCGACTTGAAATTGGAGGAAAAGGCGCTTTTAATCCCTCCTCCTATTGCTCATCAAGAATTTGGAAGGGGTGGAAATAAGAAGGTGGTTATGTGGTTCATCCCTCCCCCCCACTCCGACCAGATAGAGGAAGAACCTTTCACTTACTAGATAGACAACAAAAAACATTGGAGGTTGTGGGGCGGACCATTAATTTTCTTACTTTCACCATGCAAATTGCAGGTTATTCAAGGAGTAGAAAATATCAAAGAAAAATACAACACAGTTACATGGATGTTGGAAGTTAGTTCTATTGTTTCTAATCATCATTTAGGGATAGACTTTGCAGAGATTATGAAAAATATTCCCTCCACATGTAGTCCTTAAGGAATCTAATATTTTGGCACTAGAATCCTTTTGCTAGCATTACGACAAGTCTACGAGATACTAAGATATCCACTTCAAAGTCACGTTTTAATATTTCATTTTTTTTGGGGGACATGAAGGTGGAATAAACCTTCGTTAAAGAGCTCAACTCAAAATATATACTTCACTACCCAATACTCATAATCATTCTTTGGACAATTCACGTCCTATCTGTGGAAGTAGTGGTGGACTTACTCACAAAGTCTTGATTATAATGTTGCTAGATACTTCTTCACACCTACCCAAAATATTTTGTTTAGATAGACATATCATCAAAATGTGTGATGCTCTCATTTTGTATCATATAGACTCTTCCTAGATACTAATGACTAGATTACTACATATCAGGTGCATGAGCAATGATCTCTTTATCATTTTTGGGGCTTTGTATGGAGTATTTATATTCTTAGGAGTCAACAACTTTCAAATGTGCAACCTTTGGTTGCAATAGAAAGAATTGTGTTCTACAGAGAAATGGGTGCAAGAATGTACTCTACATTGCCCTATGCTTTGGCTCAGGTTATTCCTATATCCATATTTCATCTTATTCTATACATTTGAATTCTTCATGTGTCAAAGATTAGCCAAGCATAGTATGGGCCTATAAAATTTCCCACCCAAAATTAAACTTTTGGTTTCAAATTATTGAGTTAATATGCCCATACTTTCTTATTAGCGCATATTAGTATTGAATAATCGAGTTTTCTTTAGTGAGACTTTTTGGAAGCTTTTCCGGTGCATTTTTCTGGTGTAATTTCTCAAATATCTGGTAGGAATTTATTGAAATCAAAAGCTTGATGGGCAACCCCTGCACAATCTAAGTTCTCTAGGGGTTTTTTAGGCTATTGAATCCACATATACAGTCAAAAACTAGTTCAAATAAAACAAATCAACATTTCACTTCAAATGTTTCCACCATATTCTAGCACTGTAAAGCCAAAAAAGTCGCACTAAAGACAACTCAGTAACTAATGCTAAAGGCACCCTTGGGATTTGCGGATGTTCCTTTCCTAGTTTGGAAAGGTCTTGAAAGGTTCACAACTACACGAAAGGGTAGTGTAAGAAATGTTTTAAGTCTTAAACATTAAAATTGTCTTAAAAAAATTTCTCAAACCAAGTGAAATACCATTGTCATAAGAAAAAATGTAGTAAACTAAGTGAAATACAATTGTCTTAAAAAAATTTGGTGGAAGACGCTTTATTAAGGGAGTTGCTCTGGTGCCAAAAAAATATCAAACACATGTTATATCACTAGAGAGGTCTTTGATTGATTTTTCCCCAATCATTCCCTTGATTCAATCCTTTCCTTCATTCTCTGTGATGAACCAATGGAGGGTTTGTATGGTAGCAGAAGCTAGGTTCTTATGCCATTTTCGACCCATCGTATACAAGCCCTATGGTTAAGAAATAATTTGAGCTCTGGTGTGAGTTTTTAACCAGGAAACTAGAGAGATATTGACAAAGAGAGACATTAGGCACTAAGCATTCAACAATGGTGGCAATGGATTCCGTTCAATGCTTTGGTCGAAAGAAGATGGCTATAGTTGTGACATATTGCAAACAAGTTTGAAGTTTGACTAAGATCAAGGGCATTGAATGAGTGTGGTATGTAGGAGCGCTAGTAACAACCGTGTTTACAATGTTGTGAAGGTATCAAGAGTGTGTTTGTGGCATATCTCAGTGGCTAAATGGAGTGGAAGGATTATTTGATAGAATAGTTGTTAAGGGAGACAATCACAATGGTCTGGTGAGAATTCAGAAGATTATCAGTCAGCACTAGCCTTCAACTTAATGTAATGGCCTTTGTTTTAGGTATAGACCTCTCTCTATTTTCTTCAACGCGGTAATTCTTTCATCTTTACCTGATTTTGTAGTGCATTCTCTCAAGTAATTTGAAAAAATATTTTCTCTCTTATATTTTGCATATGTATATCTATATCTATATGTGTGTGTGTGTGTGTGCATGTTTGTTGGGGTTTACCTAATGTTGTAAATCAGTTCTCTCAAGTAATTTGAAAAATATTTTGTCGCACCTTATATTGTGTGTATGCAAATTATTTATGCTCACATTGGTTGTATAGAAAAGAGCTGCAACGGTCAACAGAAGGATTCTTTTCTCGGAGGTATGTAAATAGATTTTCTTGCAAATCTCAATTTTCCTTTGATTGATAATAATTCAAAACATCATTTTCATTAGGTTAACAATAATTTCTAATCGTCTATGTTTGAGCTTTTTCATTATAGCACGGGAAAGCTTGGCATCTTGATCTATGAACCGTATCAGTCTGTTCATGTCAACTACCAATTATCATATTGACATATATACAAGTAATGATACCATATTATGGATTAAATGTGTTGATTTTGGTCCAATTTTTATTTTTATTGATTGCAATAACTACTCTTTTCATATTTCCCACATTGTGAGTTTGGTTGTAGAATGAAATTTATGTACAAGATTGTTATTTGACCTCTTTATTTTAAATTCTTTGAAATTACATCTGAAGGGGTTCTCCTAACTTTGATGATTGAGGGAATTAATTGGACCAGCCTACATGACAAGTGAGAGAGAATTATGAGTTGTCTTACTAGAGCCTTGAGATGAGTATGTGCATATATAACAATTTCATACCAATAGCTAGGAAACGCAGGAGAGATAATATTGAGGTTCTTGGATAACTATCTCAATTAGATACCTAGCATTCCACTGGAAACAAAAAGAAAATTTATGTGTGGGAACATACAATCTCCACACTTTTGCTTGCATGACAAGTGCCAAAGAGATTGTCTACATTTTAGAATCTCTTTGATAAAGCCTTGTAGCATAAAGGGTAAACAAGGGACCTGCCAACATAGCAATAAGCTACAACTACAGAGATCACATAGAAAATGACCACATGTCAAATAGGGTCTAGATGGCATCAAGGATCTTTGGTTTTCAAGCTTTGGTTGGAAAAACACTTTATAGATATAGATCCTATTATAGGAGAAAATGTAAATTCTGCCTGCATAGGAAAGAACAAATTCAACTATGCATTCAGTACATGCATCTGCCTCTATGGTTTCGGTGGGAAGTTTCTATTTGAGTTAGAGCATTTTGTAAGAGATTTTTCTTGATAGGTATTATCAATTGGAAATTTAAAATAAGAGAGATTCTTGCCATCTCAAGGGAGCTTAAATCCAAGTATCCAAGAATTGGATGCATGTACGGGTTAAATTATATGGATAAATTAATTTTATTTTGAACATGGGTGAAAGGCTGAAAAGAGTGACCAATTTCAAGGATCCCAATTTAAGAAATGTGTTCCTGCGATATCCAGGGGTGTAGAGTTCCCATGGAGACTTCTAGGTATGTGATTTCTAAAATGCTACTTCAAGAGTCTGTGAATCTTGTAGGGCCCCCACTGTAATAGTTGAAAACTACACTAACTGCTCTTGATATCATCTATTTTGAATGCAAAACTCATGACTCCAAAGGGTGAGGCTACCCAGTCATAGTTCACTTGTCCCTAGTATAATTGCTATACATGTTCACAAAATGACCATATTTTCCATGGGATTACTTTCAATAAAATAATTTTGTGACTTGAATAATGATTTATGATGCATTTGAGATTATGTAAAGCACTCATTTTTATGAATATATTAGTTGGTTGTGTTGTCCAATATGTGACCAGTTGGAGGGCTCACAAGCAGCCAGATTTTGTCTCTTCATAGTTGAAAAAGGCTATATATGTTGATATCAATAGAATAAAATAAACTAGGAATTTCTATTAATGCAAGGATGAAAATGATCCAGGTGGATGTTGGTGGCCACCCACCAACCCATTTGGACCCCCACAACTGTCTCTTTCAGTCTTTTCAGTTTCCTAAATTGTAGCACAATTTACTATTTTTAGCAGTTTTTCGGGTCCTGAACTTCCGGAGCCGTTTTGAGGCCCTAAACGACGTTTTTTTGGGATTCTGGGGCAACGTGGGTCTATGGACCGATGTTGCCTCCCAAAGTGGTAGTACTCGGATAGATCTTTCTAACGAGCTATCGTACGCGTCAAACGGAGATCGTATGCCAAAGTTACGACCCCGGGAAATTGATGTACCAATTTACCCAAACAGGGCCCACAATTTGGCGTTTCATCTTCTTGGGTTAGGTTTCGGGATGTGAAGGGTTTTCCATTGTTTCTCAACAATAAATAGGCCTTCGAGCCTCATTGTAACACAGTTCGGAACAGTTCAGAGGCATGTAGCCGCCACATCTCTTCTCAGAGATAAGCTACCATCGCCCTAGCTGGTTTCTTCCCATTTCTGTTTGTAAGCATATTTCAGTATTTTACAGTAATGAAATGAAGTATTATTTCCGCTGCATTTCAGTATTTATGGTTATCTCTGTAATTTGTTGCGTTACTGTTTAAATCCGGATCAGTGGTATCAGAGCGGTCTGCTTTTTCTCTGTTTTTCTTTGGATGTCCCCAACGAGGTCGGGATATAAGGAGTTAGGGCTTGAACTGGTCGAACCTTTGCAAGACTAGCCTCGAAAATCCCGACGGCCTCCCATGGCGGATGAGAAGAAAGACGAGGGGGCAGGAGATCCTATCAAAATCTTGCTCGAAGAAGCGCTCGAGCGGCAAAGGAACGTGATGATGGATAGCTTTGCGCAGATCCTTCAGCGGCTACCCAGAGGCGACGCATCGGCTTCCAACAGCGACTCTGGAAACGCCACACTGTTTAAGGTACAAGTTAATTTTGAAATCCCCATCTTCCAGGGTCAAATAGACGCAGATGTCGTAGATAAATGGTTAAATCTGCTAGATGGGTATTTTTCTGTTCACGAATTTTCAAGTCGGGAAAAGATGGTTTTCGCTCTTCTCAAAGCAGCCCCCCACGTCAAGGACTGGTGGGAAACCTACTGCGAGCAGAAGGATGAAAGTACAGGCTCACTATTTGCAGCCGCACCCACTTGGAATGACTTCCGGGATGCCATCAAGGAGCAGTGCTACCCTGTCGGAAGCTATGAGGACAAATACATCAAATGGACCACACTGCGACAGGGACGAGACTAAGATGTGCCGGAGTTCACAAACATTTTTCATACCCTTCGCACACAGTTGGGTATCAAAGATTCTGAGCTGCATCTGGTACTCAAATACCGTGGCTGCTTGCACAAATACATCCAGGAAGAGATGGTGTTCTTGAACATCTCCTCACTCGGCACAACATACCGATACGCTGTCAAAATCGAGCAAAAGTTCAAACAGAAGAAGCGAGACTTTGGATCTGCAAATCCAAAGCCCAAAGGACAAAGCCAAGGCGGGGTGACCCAAGACAACCCGTCGAAGCCGCAAGAAAAGAACAACACCATGAAGCCGAAGAAGGACACAGGGAAGTGGTGTGAGTTCCACAAGAGTCCCACTCATAACACAAGTGAGTGTCGGACCAAGCAGTCACTGGTGGCCGAGTTGAAGGCTTCCGAATCAGATGCATGTTCTGACCCTGAGCCAGAACCCGAGAAGGGGAATAGCAAAGGGAAGCAGATCATTGATGCGGATCCCAGCGCCACTGTTGCCACCGCCAAGATCCAGAAAGATGAGCCCGAAAATCCAGAGGAAGGGGAGCATCTTTTCCACTCACAGATGTGGGTGAAGGGTTCGCCGCTGCAATTCATTGTCGACAGTGGTAGCCAAAAGAACCTCATTTTAGCAGAGGTCGTGAAGCGGTTGGGCCTACCGACTACACCGCACCCGCAGCCGTACAGTATCGGGTGGCTTCATGAAGGACGAGATCTGAAAGTTCGCCAGCAGTGCTGCCTTCCCTACAGCATCAAACCCTTCACAGACGAGGTATTATGTGATGTTACACCTCTAGATGTTTGTGATGTATTATTAGGCCAACCATACTTGTGGAGGCGACATGCTGTGTATGAGTCAAGGCCTCGTGCTATCATTATTTCTTTGAATAATTCATTATACAGGATACCGGAGGTAGCCCCACCTACCACCACATCTTTGATCACTACCAAAAAAGGCAGCAAGCTCATATCACAGACCAGGAAATTCATCTGTCTAGTTCACTCCCAAAATAAGGGGAAGATCGTTGCTACATCCATGACCCCTGCAAAGGGTTCCTCCATGCAGCAGCAGCAGCAAAGGGATATGGTCATGACAAAACACAGGAACAACTTCTCCTCACCCACATGGGTACCACACAAGTTTCAGGTGGGCAACAAAGTCTGGTTGCATCGACAGAAAGAACGCCTTACCAGAACCCATCAGAAGCTCAGATCACTCCGACATGGTCCTTACAGCAGTACCAAGGCTATGGGGAACAATGCTTTGAAGCACAGCATTCCTCCATTCCTTCGCTTGCACCGAGTATTCAATGTGGACCATCGTCGACCATGCTTTCCACCATTTCTGGACACATCAGAGATTGCAGAACAGCTCACCAGAGAACCAACTCAGCAAAAGCTTCCTCATCTCAGGGAGGAGCTCAACGCAATGGGGACCATTGCTTCCTAAGGGGGGAGGAATGATCCAGGTGGATATTGGTGGCCACCCACCAACCCATTTGGACCCCCACAACTGTCTCTTTCAGTCTTTTCAGTTTCCTAAATTGTAGCACAATTTACTATTTTTAGCAGTTTTTCGGGTCCTGAACTTCCGGAGCCGTTTTGAGGCCCTAAACGACGTTTTTTTGGGATTCTGGGGCAACATGGGTCCATGGACCGATGTTGCCTCCCAAAGTGGTAGTACTCGGATATATCTTTCTAACGAGCTATCGTACGTGTCAAACGGAGATCGTATGCCAAAGTTACGACCCCGGGAAATTGATGTACCAATTTACCCAAACGGGGCCCACAATTTGGCGTTTCATCTTCTTGGGTTAGGTTTCGGGATGTGAAGGGTTTTCCATTGTTTCTCAACAATAAATAGGCCTTCGAGCCTCATTGTAACACAGTTCGGAACAGTTCAGAGGCATGTAGCCGCCACATCTCTTCTCAGAGATAAGCTACCATCGCCCTAGCTGGTTTCTTCCCATTTTTGTTTGTAAGCATATTTCAGTATTTTACAGTAATGAAATGAAGTATTATTTCCGCTGCATTTCAGTATTTATGGTTATCTCATCTCTATATTTATGGTTATCTCTGTAATTTGTTGCGTTCCTGTTTAAATCCAGATCAGAAAAATACACTTGATTGTGTTTCATATTATTTTGCAAGGGTTATATTTCTTATTTACTATGCATTTCACAAAATTTGGTAGTTAGATCTGTTTCAACTTAAGCAACCAAGGTCTATGGGTGTGGGTACAAGATTGCTATTTTTGGTATCCTTATGAGCAGAGGTGCGGGATGTTGCATCACACAACCAAAATATTCTATTTTTCTTCCCTGGCAGGGGATTGTCTCCACAATTTATTTTTTCTAAACCCCTGGATAATAGTAGATAACCTGGCGGCTGCCACTGAGGGGGCATAAACTTGTACCTTTCAACTGGAATGATGATATTTTCCATTGGTGTACTTAACTTATATTGACTTAAATAGGAATTGGTTTGAAATTTTTGGTTATGTCTAACACTCCTTTTATGAATATGTGAGCTGCTTATGCTATCCAAAATGTGACTAAGTAGAGGATTCAAAAGCATCCATATTTTGTCTTGATTGTTGAAAAAGGCTATATCTATTGATATCTAAAGAATAAAGTAAATTAGGTATTTCTTTTGATGCAAGCATGAAACAAATGCTTGATTGTATTGCATACTAAAATATGTTGGAAGTGTTCTAATTATTCTTCACTATGCATTTTAAAAAATTTGGTAGTTATATCTGTTTCAATTGGAGCAGCCAGGGTCGTCCTTGAAGGAGGATTTCATGATATTCTTCTTTGAAAACTGTAAAGATGACATAGCCATGATGATCCATTCAAAAATAAAAAATATTATTAAAAAAAAATGTTGCAGATTTCCAATGCCCTTCCAGGTACACAAACGACCTCTGTTATAAGTACTTGATATTCTCTGTTACAAGACATTTGAGTCCATTATTCTATTGGGATGCCATGACTTCACTAGCGTGGATATGAGAATCAAAGTGAAAGGAGGGGACACTTGTAGATCTAAGCCATTAGGCAGAGAATTGCACTGGCATGGATATGAGAACCATAGTGAAAGGAGGGCACACTTGTAGATCTGTGCCATTACATAGAGAATTGTGAAGTTCGTAGTTTCCTTCTACCAGAAGTACATGGACGAGTAGTCAAATAAGGATATAAAGGATATCCTCATCAGGTATGATAGGACTCTGTGGGTGGCTGATCTAAGGCGCTGTGAGCCTAAGAATTTCAGAGGCCGTTGTTCTCATGCTCCTTTCCAGAACTCCTACGGTTGAAGTCCTACACGTCATGGTATTTTTGTTAGGTTTGTTGAGGTAGTTTTTTATATTATGAAGTTCAACTAGATTATTTTCATTTAAGGTCATCATAAAGTTTAGGGTTTTGGGATATTTCATGTTCCCTGTAATTTTTGCAAGCATACCAGGTTTTGAGCTCATGAGAGCCAAAATAAATGCTTAGTTTTGTTTGGAAAAATATTGATGTAATTTTCATGACCTAGAAAGGGATTTGTGGATCTGGAAGAAAAGGGGCAAATAGATGGGTTCTAGGCAGAGGGGTATGTTGACTATCAGTGGAGAAAAATACAAGGAAATTTTTTGGCCTAATGTTGTAACCATGTACCCAGAGTGTTTTACTCACAAAAATGCTCATGGAAGTGAAAAATATCACTATAGGTACCCCCCAGAAGAGGGGTAACTAGTCCCATAAGCATTCATGATCTTGTTGTAGACTTCAGTAGGAACCACAAACGTTAAAACTATGAAACTTTTTTGACATCCTTTGCACTCTCCACTTCTTTGATCCTGCCACTAAAATTGTATTTCTTTACTATGTGTTGATCATCCTGAAACTATGTCACAAAGAATGTACATGAATCAGTTGATTTTATTTTCAGGAGCATGCTCATGAGCTTAAAATTTAAATAAATGTGTAAAATTTAAATTTTGAGGCAACAAAAAATTTTACCCTAGAATGTTGTTGGTTATAAACTTTTATTTTATGTTTATTTATCGATTTTACCTAAAATATTGTTTCTTATGATTGTTTGAATAGTGATTTTGTAGAAAATAAAATTGAATAAGAATTTTGAAAGGCTTATGCTTAATTTTTCATTCCTTATTTCCCATCATAATGTTGATTGTTATGCTTATACGGGAAGTCGGGTTGTTTCCTTCATTTGATAAATTGGCTCTATACCAGAAGTTGCATCCAAATTGTACATTCTATTTAGTTCTAGTAAGCTTAGTTATATAGCATTACTTATAAAAATGTACATGTACACATGGTGTTCCCATGGAAATAAATTACAAACATTGAAGTTGGTTTAATAGATATTGTTTTTCTCGCTGCATTATAGACATCATAGCCTACATAATGTATCTTAACAAGCACCGGTTAACACACTAGGAGACATAGCATAGATGTAATAGACTATGAAAAATCACCTAGAAACCTAAAGTACTTAAGCAAGTGCTTTTTAAGGTGTCAATTAGCATACAACACGAGTACACAAACCATGGCTTCTACACTTGAAAATAAGGACACAAGTTGGCATCCATTGTTGGCATGAGAACCCTTCTAACTCTTATAACTTATGTTGTCTCTAGGAACAATATCTCAAAGACAAACATAGCATGAAACTTTCATGTAGGTATACTGAATCCCATATAATTACATGCAAGATTACAAGTCATATACCGATAGCTTTAAATATCACCTAATGATTCACCTATGTTTTCATTGAGATCAAGATATTATTGTTTGAAGGATCCACATGTCTTGGTACATAATTTTCATTGGACTTACTCAATATTTCACATTTGACATAATGTGCATAAACAGATTATGCTGAGAATTAAGTGATGCCTGTGCTAGTAAAACATACATTTTCTTAGTGGAATTTAGTTGATCCAGTGGCAAGTTGATCCCACCATACTCCATCATGGTATATTTAGAGTTAGGGTCCATGATTCCATGCACATGTTGTTTCACAAGACGTGCTTCCAACAAAGTCCACATTCACCTTTTGACTAGTTTGGCAATACCTGTGACCATGTTGCCCAACCTTGCCAAGTTTCTTACACCAAGATCTTGGCATGATGACAGTTAATTAAATGAATTGTTTAATCACAACAATATCATAAATTCATAGGATTGTCAAGTTTAACTGGATGCACATCCAACCTCGTTATTTGACTGGGAATTCTAGTGACTAGTTCATTATTCACTGAGAGTCAACTTTCCCTCAAATCATTGGTGTAATTGTGTGGAAATTTCAAACCATTTTCATTGGTGAAAATCATCCACATTGGGATTTAACTCATTTTTTTGTTGCTTGGTGTAATTCCCTCACACTTCCAGTGTTTCATCCATTCGTGGTACGTTCATTATGGTATATTCATCCAGGTAATTTTTGTAAACTATATTACGAAACTAAAATCATTTGGATGGTTTTCTGACTAGTGCAGACATCATTTTAGTGATCTCCTACTTATAAATTTTCTTAAATGTTAAATGTATAGCTCATATATATTCTTGTGGGATTTATTGTTGTGGGAAAAGCTTGTGCTCTATTTCCCAAGCTAATAATTAGTTTACTATGTTTCCCAAGCTAATAATCAGTGCACCATTGTGTACTTTTGGCATCAAATACCAAGGCATGTGCATGGGCACTCATGAACAACCATTCATATTTGAATTACTGGAGCTAAATTCGTAAATTTTCATGGTTCTCTATGTTATCACAATAGATTTTGGGAGTTGCAAATTCGTAAACAGAGGCCTATTTATCTAGTTGGAACTGTAAGCACTCAAATCTTGAACCCAAACTGGAAGGAATATTTCTCATGCAATTGTCATATGGAATTAGAGTGCGTTCACGTTGGTGGTTAACATTGGTCTTGGCTTTCCATAGTAAGAAAAACAAACCTTCAAAACAATAGTAGAACATTCAAAATAATCATAAAAAATTAAGCTCTAATGTTGAGATTTATGATTCTTTGGCATAAGTTTTAGTTGCGGCTTTTACTTTTCTTAAAAAACTTTGTTACTTCTTTTTTAATTGGGAAATTATGTTCGACCCTTATCATGCTTCTTAGTTGTGTGTTTTGGAAAAATAATATTCACTAGAATTATATCCTTTCCACATCTAAGTTGATACAATAACAGGTGTTTTTCCATATGAGTTGTCTCATACTTGGTGTTTCTGTTTTTTTAAGACCATTACACAAGACTCGGTTTTGATAAGATCTGAGAAGGCCAAGCATGATTTGGGTCATAGTTTGAGGTGTTTTGAGTCCATAGTGCCACAAATATTATGGCAATAGGTGGGTTGCTGACATGCCACCTTTTTTAAATTTCTTGTTTTTAACTTTATACATGCCTCTAGGAAATTTTTCATTGTGCAATTTAGTATTCAAGAGAATGGAGAAGTCATATATTTTTTCCTTTTTTTTTATGTGTATCAGGAAGTGAGCATCTATTATATTTAAATAAAAAAATGTATGTTTCACCTGTGTTTGAATTGAGATTATCCAACAGAATTGAACCAAGGGGACCTAATTTTAGTTTGAGTGGTTGGTTATGTCATGACTAGATGTGATCCCTTGAGGCATGACCTTATATCTAAAATGGCTCATATTGTTGTGTTTCACTTGCAATTATCTGTACAAATATTCTACTGTAGTGGACCTATTTTGAGTTTTTGAGCCCAGTGTGAACCTTATGAAAGGCCTCACCAACAGTCTAGTTGTGAAAAGCAAGGCATCTATTTATGAAAATATGAAATTAAGTTTAGTGATAAAGGGATCTTGTTCATGCTACACTACTGCTCAAAAGAGTTTATTCCTTTTCCTACCCTACTATAGCATGTGCAAAATAAGGGTGCTACCTAAAATTAGTGATCCACTACAAACACCTTAAAACTTCATCAATACAATGTTTTCTTCCCTTATATAAAAAATTATAAAAGTTTTCTATATTATTCTACCTTTTTCTAGTGTGTTGAATATTATCAATTTTTCTTTCTTTAACTATCTAGACTAATTATTATTGTTTACATTGTTTGTCTTTTATTCATAAAATTCTGTTGAGAATTTGAACTCCATTATAAAGATTTACTGCTTATGAGAACAACTTATTTATGTTACTTTTCTCATAAACAATCAAGATCTGGAATTTTTGTAATTATTGAGGGATTGTTCATCTCACTCCTTAAGGAGTAAATTCCCATGTCTAGAAATCAAATTTTTATTTCTCATGACACAACTGTTGCTATATTTGTATATGAATTGGACTTGAAGTATAACTTTAACATTGATATTAGATAACCTTGACATTGTATTACTAGGTACTAGAATTTGGACCATCGAGGATCTTACCATGTCTATTTACCTTCATACTAAGGATGCCTAGTGATTTGAAACCATCTAGAGGGAAATTATTCACTTTAGATGAAACTAGACATAAACTAATAATGGTGGCTTATTGTAATTCCGTTGAGACATGTGATAGAAGTGACTCATTATAAATATGCCTTGGTGATTACTTGTATAGGTGCTATTGCTATGGTCGAATCTCCCAAGTAAGTAATTTATACCCTATTCAAGGACTGCACAGATATTATAGGACTCTGTTATCACTAGTATTTATTCATTGGTTGTTCAAAAAAAAATTTGTGTGTAGACTATGACTGGAAAGTACTTGGGCTAATTGTCTACGGACAAGAGAACATAGTTGCGAGACTATGAGCGGCAAGCACTCCAAAGTATGGTTCATCTGGCCTTAGGGAAAATATTATCTAAATACTTACCTGCCACAACATGTAAGAGTATTGTACATGAGAAATATTTTAACCCTGACCCCTACTTCTAGTCAAGGAGAAATAATAATCTTTCTAAATGCCATTTTACTTCTGTCCCATGCTATGCTCTTCATTTTGGATTGAACGAAGAGATGAGATGCCATTTTATTTCTTTCCCATGCTATGCTATTCATTTTGGATTGAACGAAGAGATGAGGATTAAGCTCAAAGATCCTGAAACCAATATGTTTCAAAATTAAAACCCAATTACCAATTGATCTTTTTGCTTTATAGTTTTAGTCTTCAATTTGTGTTTTTTGCTATAAAATAAAACTAAAATCAATGCACAATTCTAGTCAATAATAAACATCCAATGCAAAATAGCTAATGGAAATAGATATTGTAGTAGTTTTCACTTGTAATTGATTGCTTGATATGATCCAAAATCATATACTGTATTTTTATTATGAGTAAAACACTTGATATTCAGATTACAATAGAGAGGGTTGAAGAAAAGACAAACAATGCTCCATATTTACACTATTTGCAATATATATATATATATATATATATATATATATATATATATATATATATATTGTTTGCAGCCATGTTTTTTAAATGCATAATGAAAACCGGTTGTAACATTGCATTATATTAGTTGCAAGTCAGGATCCTGATGATGAGAAACAAACTCTGGAATGCCTTCAAAATATGCAATAACTCTTAGATAGATTGTAGTTGTACTACAGATGAATACAACTTGAGAAATGCTCCATATTGTGACATTAAGGGATAGATGGAGGGATTTATACATTTCATCCTCTCCCCATAAAGAGCCACTTGGGACTATGCTAGTGATAACTCACCAGAGCATTGGATCTATACTAGTTGTATTATCAAAAGATGGGACAAGAAATAATAAACATAAGCCTTTTACACTCCCAAATGTAATAACAGGTTCCAAGCATGTGCAACATTGCCTCTAGGTTCTCCAATATAAGCCTAATTAAGATAACAATAGAGTGTTATTCCCCACATGATTTTTTTGATAAAACTTGTCTTTACGTATTGATATAAATGATGATAATATCATTTTTTCCATATACAACTTCCTTGGGGAAACCCTCCAATAGTTTCTTCACATTCTGTGAATGGTGCTCTGTTGTTGGTAGACATGTGCCAACCCTCAAGGGACCCAAGTGGATTATGCCTTGTGATATTTTTGGTCATTATGGCTTTGGCATGGCATGCCAAATCACTTGAACTAACCATTGGGGCTACAAAACAAGGTTATATATCTACCTACCTAGCTACCTACCTATCTAGATATATACACACATATTTGTTTTCTTTAAACCTCATGAGTATTTTTTTCTTATGAGAACACCTTGTGGAAAACCCTTCAAGTACTTTTCCATGACACATGGATGGTGAATTAGGTAAACAAGTGGCCCTAATTAGGGTACTTAACTACTAGGGAACCAAGAGAATTGAATCTATAACTAGGGAAAGTTTTAGGGGCTAATATTTGCCCATGGATTAATTTTCAATACTTTTTCCAAAAAAAAGATTCGCTAATTTCCATTTTTTTGTAAAAATTATTTGCATAAATTTTATAGAATGAAACTATTTTACCCTCAAAATCGCCAAAAAATTATATATAGACTATATAAAAATATTAAAAATCTGAATATTTCTACAAAAATCTCTACAAACATTTTATAGATTTCATATTATGGACTAGTGGGGTTCGACAAGGTTTCTAAACTCTAAGATAAATTTCCATCCTTCAAATTTTCCTTGTCTATAACCTCCCTAACTTTGGGTGAGAGGTCTCACATTTGGCTCATGACAGATTTGCATGCATGGCTTACATATCAATGAGCTAATTAAAAAAGGAAAAAGTTATTTCTTAAATTAACAGGACATATATTAGACCTTTTAAAAGCAAGATCTGAAATTTGTCGACTATCATAGAACCTATGAAGTATATCAACAATAGAAAACAAACTTTTCATGGCTTTATAACACAAAAATACATCATTGTAGAAGTCAAAGTATCTGTTTGTAGAGAATTTTATAGCTAATTTTCATGAATGAAATAATTTGTATGCCCATGCTGAGAGATGAAATGGTTCAAACACCCTCCTCCAGCCCCAATGCCATTTTGAAAGCCCATCAACTACCTTGTTCCTATCCCTGTATATGTGAGACAAAGAAGTGTGTGGCAAGGTTGTCATTTAATGTTGTATATCATCATGGAGTGGCTATAAAGTGAAATCTCTGAGTGTTGATTCCTTTTTGCTTGAAAATTTGATCTTTGCAACATTTTGAATCCTAGGGTAAACAAAGAAGGCACTTCTATTTGCACATAATGTTTTCTCGAGATGTTGTTTCATGGAATGAAATAAGAGTGGGATGCACGTTGAATGGTCATGGCAAGGAGGACCTAAAACTATTTGGTCAGATGCAGCTTGAGGGTATAAAGTTTGGATGCCGCGGAATGTGAATAGGTGTTCTGTTTGGGGATTTTTGTAGTATGCAGTTTCTTCATTTTCTATCCTCTTTACACTTCTTTTTAATCAATCTCTTCACTCCTAGAAGATGTTTGTCATCTTTTCCTTAAAACTAGTTTATGTTAAGGCTTTTGGGAATAGTTAGGATTTAGAAAAATTTCCATAATGTGACTTTTTGACATGTATTATTGAAGTATATTGTGGCATGTTTCCTTCTGGGTACGAGTTTGAGATAATTTTGAAGTTGGGTTCCAGAAATCTTACCAAACTTGAAGTAGGTGGTTGTTTTTCAAGACATTTCTATTGTTGATTAATTATTAGTTTCATAGTGTTATGTTGTGATGTGCATTCTAATGCATGCATACAATGTTCTTTTTATAAGTAGGATTTGCTACACCTAATTTCATGGTTCGTAGTATCATTATTTGAATTATTGAAGACATTGCTTCGAGTTATCATCATTTAAATAATTGTTGAGATTCCTCTAAGGTTTTTAAACTAAATACTGATGTACGAAGGAATGGAAAAATGACATAATTTAGCTCTTTGGATATTTTTTTGTGTGGGGGGGGGGGGGGGGGGGGGGGGGGGGGGAGGGGTGAGGTTATGTTGATTTTTGGGACCAAATCCTTTTGTTGCTTATATATTTCCGAAACTTGTATATAATATATTGTTTTCATATACATCAAAGAGGATATATTTTGTTTTACATTTCATTTACTTTCCATCATCTGTGTTTTATTGTTCCTGTTTGTAGCATCTATATATCATTGTTGAACTGATAAATTACAAACTTTCTTAGGTCTTTACTTGGGGTTCTGTAAATTTCAACGCTAGTAATTTTGTCTACATCTTGCATGCAATAATAGATTTTTGACACATACCATGTATGTGGATGATAATCAAGAAATGCAACAGCAAGCTAGGCCTATGACAATAGAACCGAAGCATAATTTAAAAGGGTATCCTACTGAAGCTCAAGCTATGTTTTACTGGGAAAAAATAACATCAACCTTGGTAATGGTAAAATTAATAAATTTCTTCTGCTCTATGATAGATAAAAAGTTATCCAGGATTTTGATCATAGGGTCAAAGGAACCATATCCATTGGGTGATAGTATGTAGAGTCTAGATTTATTAATATAGATATGTTTAGTGAAGCTTCTGATGTGTGCCAGATGTTCCAGTGTGAATATGAAATTTTGTTGTTGAACAGTAATTGAAAGAATGATTCCTTCAAAGTACAGGCTATGAAGGTGAATAATCATATGGAGCTTGCGCAATCGAGGAATATTGAAACATATTGTACTGACATTTTTTTGAAGGGATGCTTAACTCAGGAACATTTAGGTGAATTAATGGAAATATATACTCTTGGTTCAAATTTAGTAGGAGATCAAGCAGAACATTGTAACGAGGATGGTGTACCAATAGAGACTAGTATGAAGTAAGCAAGCACTCATGCTTAAATTATAATTGAGTTTGTTGGAGATTTTGTAGCTTCCTGTTACATCATCATCAATTATTATTGTTCTATATTTTAATGTAAATGTAAGTCTTTGGTATTTTTTCCCATTGATTCGTGGAGAACAAGGGATTTCTTCAGAGACACTGAAATTTCTATCACCAAAATGGAGATGTGGCAAGGAGGCACCCGAGTGCCTTGTGCATCCCTACATATAGAGGAGATATTGAAACTTCAAAAGGGTTTGGTCCTTTCAAAAGGAGACCAAAGAACGTACTACACTAGTAGAGTCTACATTTATTTCTCTTACTATTTCATTTTTTTTAACAGTATCATGTTTGCTTACTGAATTTTGTTATCTTGGCTTTTTTGGAGCAGAACAACCAAGAGATGGAGTAACCAAAGAAAATTGCATTTGTGGAATACCAAATGCCAGGAAAGAAAATGTTGCTTATATCTTGTCCAATACTGAAATGATCTCAAAATATTCTCAATGGCAACATCTTTTGAGGCGGGGAATACATAATTTTTATATATGGCACCAGAAGATGAATTAGAATGATAAATTCTATTCTTACAAAAACAACCTGCTTGAAAATGCAAGCGCAAATCACTCTTGTTCCGGATGGACCCTTCACATCCATTCTTTTTGAGATCAATGAATATGTTGATTTAATATCTCTTTTCCTATTTGTTTTGACAATAATACTTCCATGAATATCTTTGCAGAGAATTTAATTTTCAGGGTGATAATTAATTTGTCTGAAGGGAAGCAGGCATTGTGGAAACAAAGGTGTGATGCATTGTTGGTGAATGACTACCTCAATCAGGAAAGAGAAGCTAAGAAGCAGGGTAGGAAAGAGAAGGGACATAAGGAGGCACAGGCTATCATGGCTGCAACCATGGCAGTAGCTGCAGCTTCTCCTAGGATTATTTCATCCATGAATGATGGAATTGACGATGCAATTGAAGAGCATAGTCTACGTTAAGTTAGCTTTCCTAGCAAGTGTTCATACTTGGATGGTTGGAATAATTTGAAAGCTTCCTTTTTTGGCATATTTTCTACATCACAACCAATGAAATTATCACTCGAGAAACATCTGAAAGGGAACATTACTGCTAGACGCCCAATATCTTCTTCTCAGATAGTGTTGTGAGCTAAAGAGACAATGTCTCGACCCCTTGTTTCAAAAGTTCCATTGGAAAGGCATTTTATTGTTAAGAGGTGTCATATAGCTCACCAAGAGAACAATCTCTTTTGTGCAATATTTGTAGATTTCTAGAATCTACTCGCTTAAACAAGATTTTTTTTTTCAATTACTGTAGGGTAATCTTGATATTCCTTTCTCTATTTTATTTTTATATCTCTATTTACTGCAGTATTGTTATAGTGGATTATATTGGGTATCTTAAAATTTTCATGTCAACATTACATTATAGGTAGAAGTTCACCAAGATTGATATGGTATTTTAAGGAATTCTTTTGGAGGATGTTATTTTCAGCCATGTGAAGCTCCAAACTGGAAATACCAACTCCTAGGCAAGAGGAGTCCAACTGTAGCTAGCCATGGTATGCTTGGTTGTGGTATGAATTGTGTTATATGTTATGGTTTGAGTGGTTCTTTTAAGAGGACTATTGATGGTGAGTGGGTTCATGTATTTTGCGCCAAGGTAAAAATCTTTGATTTAATGGTGTTCACTTCAGAATAATGCAAGAAGTTAATTATGAAAAATCTTATTGTTGATTTTATCTTGTGTTAATTATTTGGTGAGGAACAATATATTTTCTCCCTTACGATATCTTCATTTCCTTTGTGAACTTGCAGTGGTTGTTGGAGAATATGTTCAGGAGGGGTCAAATGGAGCTTGTTAAAGGGATGGTATGTTTAAATTGAGATGTTGCTTCACTACCAGTAATGCATAGAAGTTTGAGCATGATGAATTGTTTTGTTTCACTTGTTGTGTGGATGATTGTTGCATCTAGATTCTGTCTAGTGGGATGCTGTTACATGTTGGCATTTTGGCACAGGTGTGGCGCTACGGCACAGGTGTTGTCCTTGATGGCAACTCTCTTTGATGATAGATCTCAGTCCAGACTACAAGAATGAAGAGAAATTTCATATACGCAGGTTCATTAAGCCCAAGATGCGTATACACGCTGGTACGCTATATACTAAGTCGCGGATACGCAGGCTTGCTATATACGAAGTCGCGTATACACGCAGTTTCATGAACAGAAAAGAGCGTACATGTCGAGAAGCTTCCCTTTGGTCCGTGGTAGTTAGTCCTCAGTACTTGAGCCTATGTTTTTGGACCAAGGTATCTCGACAGTCGTGTTGATCCCGAGTTTTGAAGTTGATGGTATTGTATTACTATGGTTTTGGCCTGTGGTATTGAGGAGGGCCTAATGCTATATAAGGAGAAGAAGATCATTAGGCTAGTGTATTGAAAAAGTCTTGAATATCTAATGAAGAAAGAGATCTAGTATGCAGGTTCTGGGTTGATGATACATTGCTTGATCTGAGCTAAGGAGAGATCACATCGTTTGATGGAAGGATAGATCGGGATCAAATTGTTTGAAATGAACTATCGGTATATGGTTGATTACGCATATTTTTAGATTTGCATACTGACGCAATGTTATGTTCTGAGTATGACTGATGACTGGTACAACTGCAAGTTATGAGAAATTATTTTTAGATCTGTACACAGGTTGGCTTCGGTAAAAGCGCGTGTATACGCGGTTTGTTTCATTGAAGTAGCGTATATCTTTTGAAGCTTAATTTTTGGGTTGCAGTTGGGTCTGTCTGTTATTGCAGGGTTCTGTAGTCTGCTCTGTGTTCTGGTGACTGGGTGTTGACAGGGTTTCAGTGGTTCAGTGATTCAAAGTTTGATGATGCTAGTATTGGTTGTTTTGTGCTTCTACGATTTGCTATGAAAAATGAATGAATCGTGGTCTTCAGATTGAAATGTTGTGCTTCAGGAGTATCCAGTTTGAAAATTGATGAAAAGTGGTACCTGAAGGAAAGAAGATTGTAGGCCAGCACCTACGTACTAGTATCTTAGCTAGTACAAGAGCAAAGGGGGTTGGAGCTCCCTTCCAGGAGAGTTTGGAAAATGAGAGAAGGTTGTAGCCTGCGTACTGGTATAAGGCTGCACCAGTACAAAAGATTGTAAACTGAAGTTTCTTATTAAAGAAAGATAGAGACGACTTGCAGCAGGTGGTTTTCACCCACATTGGGTTTCCACCTTATATCATGGTGTTCATGTGTGTGGCTTTTGTGTGATGATCTGTTCTGTTATACTGCACCTGTTTACTTTTAATATGGTTAATCATGTCATGATGCACTTACTGAAAATAAACTAACTGAATCATAAGATTTCTGGTTATACGCTGGTTGCTTTAGACACAGTAGCGTGTACACGCTGGTTCACTTAACTGAAGTAGCGTATATGTTTCTGAGTATTGAAAAAGTTTTATTGATCTGATAATACTGATTCACCCCCCCTCTCAGTATTATTTCCAACAATTGGTATCAGAGCAGGTCCTTCAGAGAAGCTTGATCGCTTGAAGGTAGATCGTTCATCATGAGCAACTACGAGAGAGAAGCATCAATCAGGCCACCGGTTTTTGATGGGACAAACTTCAATTATTGGAAGGTAAGAGTTACTGCCTATCTTCAATCTCTTGGTACAGAAGTTTGGGACATCGTAGAGACAGGCTACACTTTTCCTTCAGCTACTCCTACAGATGCAGCCGAGAAAAAGAAGTATGAAACAAATGCGAAAGCAGTCAGTACCCTACTAGGATGTATATCCGAATCAGAATTCATGAAGGTAATGCACTATAAATCCGCAAAAGAAATATGGGACAAAATTGTCACGAGCTATGAAGGAGACGAACAGGTAAAGCGTGCTAAACTTCAAACTCTCAGGATTAAGTATGAGACTCTCAGAATGTATAATGATGAAAGTGTGGCTAACTATTTCCTTAGGGTAGATGAGATTGTTAATTGCATGAAAAACTTGGGTGAAGAAATAAAAGAGGCTATTGTGGTTGAAAAGGTTCTAAGATCATTGTCCCCCAAATTTGAATCTAAAGTGTCTGCAATAGAAGAAAAAGAAAATCTACGAATTCTTACTATGTCTCAGCTTCACGGAATTCTAACTGCTTATGAAATGAGAAAAGGAGGTCCATCAGACAGAAGAGAAGCTGCTTTCAAGGCTTCAGGCAAAGAATATTATTATGAAGCAAGTCACGTGCCAAAAGATGAAGAAGAAGAATCAAATTTTGTCAGAAATCTTCAAAGGGGTTCTGGAAGGTTCAGAGGTAAGTTACCTTTTAAATGCTTTGCTTGTGGAAGAGTAGGTCATTATGCTACCAAATGTCCTCACAAAGATAAGAATGACAAGGGAAAGGAACCTGTTAAATGGAACAAGAAACAGAATGAAAAGAAGAAAAGCTATTACACTCATGAAGATAGTGATGGTCTTTCAAATAGTGACGAAGATGAACAGGGTTATAGATATAAACTTTTAATGGCTTTTGAAGATGATGACTACATGGATGCTATAGATGTAGAAGGCTTTTATGAAGAAATGAATAATCTCAAAGTTTGCTTAGAAGAGAAAAGTGCTATTATTGATTCTCTACAATGTCAACTGGCAGAAAAGGAAAAACATCTTGAAAAATTAGAATGTGAGATTGTTTGTCTTAGAAAGGAGATTGAGAAAACAAAAGCAATTAATCTTAAATTTGTTAAAGGATCTGAAACCTTGGATGAGATTATCAATGTGCAGCGTTCTCCTCTGATCAAGACAGGTCTGGGATATAATGGAGAAACATCTCAAGCTTCTACCTCTAAAAGTTATCTTGATGCAGCAAGGAGGAGCGAACAAAGACCAAATAAAAGTCATCAGGTGAATCAGGGACAGTTTACCTCAAGAACAAATAAATACTATCAAGAAGTTCGGGGACAAGCGGCCTTAAGGACAAACAGAAGCGACAATCAGCCTCAGGTAAAATCTTCCCAATTTGCCCCAAGAATGGATGTCAATAGAAGCTACAATCGGTTGGATGATAGATCTGATTATCGGAGAAATTTCTTTAATGGCCAATGCTTTTCTTGCCATAACTTCGGTCACAAAGCAACTCAATGTGTTGCCTACAAGACAATCATGACTAGAGAAGCTCAAAAGCAAAGAAGTATGACTGGAACCATGAAAAGGACTTATAACAACTTTTCGGTTCTTGAAAATGAAGTTGAATGCTCTATTTGTAATAACTTTGGTCATGAAGACTCTGAATGCAGGAGCAGGTTCTAGAATACAACTCAGAAGGAACAAACCTCAAATGTCAGAACATGGAGAATAAAGGAACCACAACCAGAAAGATGTGGGATAGCCTTTTATGCAAAAGGTCAAGAAAGTCTATGGTACATTGACAGCGGATGTTCGAAGCATATGACAGGGGACAAAGAAAAACTTGAATCATATACCGCATTAGAAAAGGGAAAGAAAGTTTCTTTTGGAAACGATATCTCTGCAGCCATAAAAGGAAAAGGCGTTGCTCCGTTGAAAGAGAAGGTCAAAGCTGGAAATGTTCTGTATGTTGATGGATTGAAGAATAATCTTCTGAGTGTCAGTCAGATGTGCGATCAAGGAACAGCGGTAATATTTATATCAAATGGATGTTGTGTTCGTGATCTTGATACAAGTGAAACAGTGATCAAAGGAAGAAGGACTCCAAATAATCTATACATATTTGAAGAAAGACAACAACAATGTTATTTGAGAAAGAATGATAAACACTGGCTATGGCATCGGAGGTTGGGGCATCTAAGCTTTCCAGAAATAAGGAAAGCATGCAAATATCAGGCAGTTCGTGATCTTCCAGATATCAAAATTCCAGACAACACCATATGCAAATCATGTCAGTTTGGAAAGCAAACCAGAACTAATTTTCCTGAGAAGGAAGGATCAGCTAGCATGCCTCTTGAGCTAGTACATACAGATACATGTGGTCCATTCAGAAAAAGAACACCTCAAGGAGAAGAATATTTGATATTATTCATTGACGATTTCTCCAGGTTTGTCTGGTTAGGACTTATGAAGCACAAAGATGAAGCATTCGAAAAATTCAAATCCTTCAAAGCCTTGGCTGAAAATGAATCAGGACACAAGATTAAGTGCCTCAGATCTGACAGAGGTGGGGAGTTTACCTCAAATGAATTTTTCGATTTCTGTGAAGAACATGGGATAAGAAGAGAATTCTATACAGCTAGAACTCCTCAGCAAAATGGAGTTGTGGAAAGAATGAACAGAACAATCCAACAAATGGCTCGTGCTATGCTTGATGAATTAGGTACTCCCGCAACTTTCTGGGGTGAAGCTGCACATGCTGCGGTTATTATTCTCAACAAAACAAATGTCCGAGTAAACAGCACTCAAACTCCTCATGAGCTCTGGTGTGGTAAGACTCCTTCGGTGAAGCACTTCAAAATCTTTGGGAGAAAATGTTATATTAAGAATACTGATGAGCAACTTGGCAAACTTGAACCAAGAGCAGACGAAGGCATTCTTCTTGGTTATTCTCCACATAGCAAAGCATACAAGTGCTACAATAAAAGACTTGGCAGAATTGTTGACAGCATTGATGTTGTGGTTGATGAGAAGGGATACATTCCTAGGCAAGTTCATCATGAAGACATCGAAGAAGATGAAGGCTACCCTCAAAGACAGAATGATGAAGAAGAACCTCAATAAGAAGAAGAACCTCAAGAAGAACCAGAGGAGCAGACAAGAATAGAAGAGAAGACTCCATCCAGATATGTCCAGAAGAATCATCCAGAATCTCAGATTGTGGGACAGAAAGAAGCAGGAGTACAAACAAGAAGAACAATTGCAGAAGCTTCAAGCTATTTGGCATTACTCTCTTCCACTGAACCACAAAATGTGAAGGAGGCATGCAAAGATGAATGTTGGGTCAAAGCAATGGATGAAGAACTTGAGCAGATCGAAAAGAACAACACTTGGGAATTGGTTCCTAGACCAAAAGACAAGAATGTCATAGGGACAAAATGGGTCTTCAAAAATAAATTGAATGAAAATGGAGAAGTAATTAGAAACAAGGCCGGACTTGTTTGTAAAGGATATGCACAGCAAGAAGGAATAGACTTTGAAGAGACCTTTGCTCCTGTTGCAAGACTTGAGGCCATCCGAATGTTCCTTGCTCTCTCAAGTTTTCAAAACTTCAAGGTATTTCAAATGGACGTGAAATCAGCCTTTCTGAATGGAGACTTAGAAGAAGAAGTATACATTGAGCAGCCAGATGGTTTCATTCTTGGGAATGATCCAAACCTTGTATGCAGATTGAAAAAGGCTCTCTATGGTCTCAAACAAGCTCCAAGGGCTTGGTACTATCGGTTGGACAAATATCTTCACCAACAAGGCTTTTCAAAAGGATCAGCAGATAGCAATCTCTATATGAAAGTTGAAAATAACAAATTGCTAATACTTGTTGTGTATGTAGATGATATTATCTTTGGTAGCAATGAAGAGGCTATGAGTCAAAACTTTGCCTTGGTTATGCAGAAAGAATTTGAAATGTCATTAATTGGAGAATTGACATACTTTCTTGGATTGCAAATCCAACAAAATGAAGGAGGTATTTTCTTGTCTCAAACCAAGTACCTCAAGCAGATCTTGAAGAAGTATGGCATGGAAGATTCAAAGCCAGTATGTACCCCCATGGTTATAGGATGCAGCCTCAATACAAATGATGAATCAGCAGCAGTTCATCAACCAACTTATAGATCCATGATTGGGAGTTTGCTTTATTTGACAGGTACCCGACCAGACATTATGCATGCAATAGGAAATGTTGGAAGATTTCAAGCCAACCCAAAGGAAACTCATCTTCAGGCAGTCAAAAGAATCTTCAAGTATCTTCAAGGGACTCAAAACTATGGCCTATGGTATCCTAGAGATACAGATCTCACTCTTCATGCTTACACAGATGCAGATTGGGCCGGAAGTGTGGATGACAGGAAAAGCACAAGTGGTGGTGCATTCTTCATGGGTTCCAGATTAGTATCTTGGTTCAGCAAGAAACAGAGTTCGATTGCTTTATCTACAGCTGAAGCAGAATATGTGGCTGCGGCATCTTGTTGCACACAACTTCTTTGGATGATGCAGACCTTGCAGGATTTTCAAATCACTTGCACTCCACCTGTCTCTATCTTATGTGATAATACAAGTGCAATCAGCATTTCAAAGAATCCAATCATGCATTCAAAGACCAAGCACATACCAATCAAGTATCACTTCCTCTGGGAACAAGTGCTTGAACAAAAGGTTAAGTTGGAGTATATTCCTTCTAAAGAACAAGTTGCTGATATTCTCACAAAACCACTGCCCAGGGAGACTTTTGAATATCTCAGACAGAAGCTGGGAGTAGTTGATGCTTCATCCTGCTGTTGAAGCGTGTCTGTTCTAAAGAAAAGTTGGTGTACGCGTGTTGTATAAGGGATATCCGCATACATACGCTGATTTAGGCAGGTGAAGTCGCGTATATGGAGTTCTGAATAGCAAGGGCAGATTCTGATTGGAGAAGGTCTGAGATGGGTATGACAGAGTCCTTCAGGCACAGTTTCAGGGGGAGCAGTAGGCACAGTTTCAGGGGGAGCAGCTTAAAGTCTAATAAAGCATTGTTGGCATTTAGATGCTTTTGTTCCTAGTTCACAACTATTGTTGAAGAAGGAGCACAGAAGGAAATCTTGGTTGCTGATCTAAAAAGATGATTATCAGATGTTGCTGGTGACTTTCATAAGTCTTGGTCTAGTTCTTTCGTCTCTATGTCATGTATCTCTTTTGTGATATCTCTTCTATGGTGTCAAGGTCATGTAACGGCCTATGTTGGTTTCCCCACTATGCCTGGGATGAATGATGTAATGTAATTGGTTGTTATATGTAAATTTCTGGTGTATCCCTTCTTGGTTGGGAGTATGGACGTATGTATTGAGTCTTTTGGTGATAGGAAGGTCCTTTATGATGTATAAGTCTTGGTTCTTTTTGAAGAACATCTTTTGCAGATCTTGCCTACAGTCAGGGGGAGCATGTTCAGCACAGCAGAGCAGAGATATCAGCACATTCACAGGGGGAGCACAGCCCTTTGCCCTTGATGACAAAGGGGGAGAATGATTCTAAGGATCTTGGGGTTGCCATCAAGTCCAAAGGGGGAGATTGTTGGCATTTTGGCACAGGTGTGGCACTACGGTACAGGTGTTGTCCTTGATGGCAACTCTCTTTGATGACAGATCTCAGTCCAGACTACAAGAATGAAGAGAAATTTCATATACGCAGGTTCATTAAGCCCAAGATGCGTATACACGCTGGTACGCTATATACTAAGTCGTGGATACGCAGGCTTGCTATATACGAAGTCGCGTATACACGCAGTTTCATGAACAGAAAAGAGCGTACATGTCGAGAAGCTTCCCTTTGGTCCGTGGTAGTTAGTCCTCGGTACTTGAGCCTATGTTTTTGGACCAAGGTATCTCGATAGTCGTGTTGATCCCGAGTTTTGAAGTTGATGGTATTGTATTACTATGGTTTTGGCCCATGGTATTGAGGAGGGCCTAATGCTATATAAGGAGAAGAAGATCATTAGGCTAGTGTATTGAAAAAGTCTTGAATATCTAATGAAGAAAGAGATCTAGTATGCAGGTTCTGGGTTGATGATACATTGCTTGATCTCAGCTAAGGAGATATCACATCGGTTGATGGAAGGATAGATCGGGATCAAATTGTTTGAAATGAACTATCGGTATATGGTTGATTACACATATTTTTAGATCTGCATACTGACGCAATGTTATGTTCTGAGTATGACTGATGACTGGTACAGCTGCAAGTTATGAGAAATTATTTTTAGATCTGTACGCAGGTTGGCTTCGGTAAAAGCGCGTGTATACGCGGGTTTGTTTCATTGAAGTAGTGTATACCTTTTGAAGCTTAATTTTTGGGTTGCAATTGGGTCTGTCTGTTATTGCAGGGTTCTGTAGTCTGCTCTGTGTTCTGGTGACTGGGTGTTGACAAGGTTTCAGTGGTTCAGTGATTCAAAGTTTGATGATGCTAGTATTGGTTGTTTTGTGCTTCTACGATTTCCTATGAAAAATGAATGAATCGTGGTCTTCAGATTGAAATGTTGTGCTTCAGGAGTATCCAGTCTGAAAATTGATGAAAAGTGGTACCTGAAGGAAAGAAGATTGTAGGCCAGCACCTACGTACTAGTATCTTAGCTAGTACAAGAGCAAAGGGGGTTGGAGCTCCCTTCCAGGAGAGTTTGGAAAATGAGAGAAGGTTGTAGCCTTCTGCTGGTTGTAGCCTGCGTACTGGTATAAGGTTGCACCAGTACTAAAGATTGTAAAGTGAAGTTTCTTATTAAAGAAAGATAGAGACGACTTGCAGCAGGTGGTTTTCACCCACATTGGGTTTCCACCTTATATCATGGTGTTCATGTGTGTGGCTTTTGTGTGATGATCTGTTCTGTTATACTGCACCTGTTTACTTTTAATATGGTTAATCATGTCATGATGCACTTACTGAAGATAAACTAACTGAATCATAAGATTTCTGGTTATACGCTGGTTGCTTTAGACACAGTAGCGTGTACACGCTGGTTCACTTAACTGAAGTAGCGTATATGTTTCTGAGTATTGAAAAAGTTTTATTGATCTGATAATACTGATTCACCCCCCCTCTCAATATTATTTCCAACATTACAAACCTTTGGTAGCATCTCACTGAATGGCTTGGTTATTAAAATATTGATCAAGGTGGATCTGTGCAATGTTAAAATTAATGATTGGTATGTTATGAAATTTAGTAAATACTTTTTAGAGAATGATATATGTTTCTGTGCAGTATTTATCATTGACAAGGTGCCTATTTTAAGGTTAGGATTCATTGTATATGAAAGTTTCAAACTTATAATAAGACTTTCTAGGTTAGTAGATTATTCTATCCTTGGTAATTCTCACGAAATCTATATTTTGTTTTCGCACTAACTGACATAAATTTTTTGTGGTTTCATAGTGAAATTTTGGCCACTACCAAACTAATTTTCATCCCTTATGTGCAAGAGACTCTGGGTTTTACATAACCGTGAGTACTCATGGTGGAAGGGTTCAACATAAATCATATTATGAAAAACATAGTGCAGAGAAAAACCTAAAGGTACATGTAACATCATATATATTCTAGTGAATTTCCATAGTGTTAATTAAATATAATAATTTTCTTTCTTAACCTCTCTCTATTGAATGAAAGATTGAAGCACGTCGATGGAGAGGAAATGAGGAGTTGAAGAAAATAAAATAAATGTAAGTGAGCATATGTGTCAATTTTCTGCAATCATTCTTCATTCTAAAATGGTTTGTAGAAATCCCAAGGAATTTTCTTACATACAATCTGAAAGGCTTTATGTAGTCTCATGTTAGCTCCTGCATTTAAAGAATGCAATCCAGAATTCTGGTTTTCACATGGATTCATTTATGAACTTCTTGCCTATCCTCATCATCATTCATTTTCATATGGATTGATTCATGAGCTTCTTAGTTTTCCTTGTTATTGCTTGCACTGTGCTTATGCCTAGACCCACTCTCATGGTTCCCTCATTCCATGCCATCAGTACAAGTGACTTGCATTCTAGGCCCCCCTCCAAGTTGACTTGTTGTGTGTGGGTTCTATTTTGTCAATCTTTTGATGATTTTGAACATTATAGGGTGTTCTCTGTTACTAGTGTTAATTCACTACTCCATCACATCATTAGATGTTTTATATTGTTCCATCTATTTCTCTCGAGTCTCAACATCACAACACACACAAATGAAGTTTTCTCCCGTCAAATTATCCAGCACACAATCCAAGGTCATTGTGACCATACCTTATAACCATATAGTAGACAACATGCAACATTAGAAAGACAGTGAAATTGAATGAGGCTAAAGATTTATTAAATAAAATGTTGTTTGAACCAAATTCTTTAGTATGGTAGACCTTGTTGTCCTTCTATAGAATCCATGGAAATGTGGATTTAGGGAAACAAGCAACAAAACATATTCTCAAGTTGGAACCACAAGATGCTCCAACATATGTGCTTTTGTCCAAATATATATATTACAGCTGGTAGGTGGCATTGTCTCGCAAATGTGAGGAAAAAGATGAAAGAAAAAGTATTGAAAAAAGTAACCAAGAGTCAGCTAGATTGAGTTCAAAGGTAGGGTGCATAGTTTCACTACCAAAGACAGAAGGTGACAACAAATAAGATTGATCTATGAGAAGCTAGAGTAATTAACCAAGTTCAAGAAGGAGGATTAGTATGTTCCCAATAAAACATTTTTTTGCATGACGTACAGGATTAGAAGAAAGAACAATTTTTATCCTATCATAGTCAGAAATTGGCTATTGCATTTGGGATTATTAGTATTCTTGGGAGAATGCCTATTTGAAACATCAAGAATCTTTGCATTTGTGGTGATTGTGATACTTCTTCCAAACTCATTTCTAAAATTGCAGGGCAAGAACTTATTGTGAGGGATTCCAGTTAGTATCATCATTTCAAGGATGGAATGTGTTCATGTGGGGATTTTTGGCAATACTAAAACAAGAGACAATTATATGTATGTCATTCCCTCTTACAAGGAAAACTAATTGATTCCTAATCTCTTGCCTCTTGCATCGACAATGTATACTCCAAGAATTGAAAGATGATCAACACTAAATTAAAAAAATAAATTTTATCCTTGACATTGCTCAATTTAGGATCAAAGCCCAACCAACCTTTTTGAGAAGACACGGGTAATGTAAATATGTATTTTCTTGGTACTGCCAGCCTTGTTGTTGGCAAGCACTGTTGTGATCTAGTTTCATGCCCCACTATTCTCTTTTATTTATAATATGTTGTTACCTGGAGCTAGAGCACACAATTACCATTATAGAAGATAGCTTTTCCCAAATTTTCTTTCTTTGCTTCTGTTTGTTGAACACAAAAGCAAAGAGCAACAATATTTCTTGTATCTAGATAAAATCCTAGGGAAGGTATTTAGCATTTGCAAGATTGGATACCTACTTGAACAGAAATAACAAAATCATGCTAGATGTTGATGGGATTCAGGGAATGGATTGATTGTTAGGTGAAGCCTTTCACACCCTTGTAATATCACCGGGCTAGTCCAACAATTTGTCCACTAGAATGAGCTCCTAAAAGTTGGGCACTTTTACTGGGTACAAAACATGCATTGATATATAGACCATTTTAGTGGCTGGAATGAGTGATGAACGCCAGTCTAAAGGTAACTTTAAATTTCCACCTCATTATTTGAATATTAGATATTATTTGGAAAAGATATCGAAGTATTATTACCTCTAATAAAGGTGTTGGAGAATTGAAATTCAGCCATGGAAAATTCACTTGTAAAATATTTTCATTATTTCTCTTATGTAAGTTATCCATACGATATCAAATTTTACGATATGTATTGTAACACCTAAATTCCCACTTTGCAGATGGCTCAAATTTAACACATTCTTTGGTTCAACAGTTTATGGAGGGTAATATTTTCTGCTCGGATGTTTTTGCAAAAGGACCAAGAGTAGTTGTTAGAAAGGAAAAAACAGGGCTTCGTTTTGGCCAAGATGAATCCCCTACTTAGTTGAATCATAAATGAAAGCTTTTGAATCTTGGGGAGATTATTTCTTATTTGTGTACGTCCTTTGGTAAATAGTTTTTTTAGCTATTGATTGTTGGAGATGGATAATAGCCAAGTTTTGAAAAAAATAAGTTCAAGCTTGGAGTAATATTGACCTACTTCTTTCCAAGAAGATTGCAAGTGTTGATAAATTTCTAGTAGCACGTCACATTGGTTTCTGTGTATTTTTTTCTTCTAAAGTAGCCTATAAAATGCTGGCACAAGTACTCCAAAACATCTTTTGGGAAATCAAGGTGGGGTAAAAATGATTGATATGGTGTCTTTGATTTTTTTGTAACTGAAATTTCCATATATTTCACTTGCTTATTGACTTCCAAATTCCCACTTCTATCAGCATTCCTTTGCACCTCTCGATGCAATTGCTAGTTTTAAAATCAATTCCTATATATGCAATTTCAAGGACTACCATAATTCTCACATAACTCTTTAAAGGGTGCTAGCTCAATGGTAGAGCACCTTATTTATAAGAAGGAAGTCCTAAAATGAATTAATTAATGATATTGTAGTTTATTTTTAATTAAATACATTTAATATTGGTTTATTTCAATGGGGAGATATTTTTCTAGATGCATTATTTTATATTGTCTCTAAAGAGACATAAGTGATGATGTATTATCTTTGAATGCAATTTTTTATTGTCTCTCGAGAGACAATAGTTAGGAACAAAGACATTGTCTTTTTAAAGACAATATGTCTTTAATCCAAACAATTGTCTCTAGAGAGATAAAAATGAAATTGTCTCTGGAGAGACAAAATTGCTTGTGTTATTTATTGTCTTTATAGAGAGAATGTTTTAAGACAATTTATAGAGACAATATTTTAAGACAATTTAATTTGAGACACCCGCTTAAAGACAATATTTAAGACAATACACAAGTTTTCTTTTGTCTCAAGTTAAGACAATTTACCCAAAAATTGTCTTAAATATTGTCTTAAAACTCCCCTTTGTTTGTAGTGAGTTACGGTGGATTCTACTTTGAAAAACAAACAGGAACGTGTAAATAACTAATCAAGATTGCTAAGATTTTGGTGTGAATCAAGAAGAGGGAACCTTGTGCACCTTAGGTGCTACCAATATGTTTCGCTTGTTGTTAATTATTGGGCTAGTGATCCCACCAATTACATACATTTTACAGTCCTCAAATTGGCTTAACCTAACCCATGAGGGTGGTTGATTTGCAATTAATCAGAGGTGAGGCCTAGAGCACCTCATCTCTAAGCTAGATCTTCCAAAAAACCTCGACTCAAAAAGGAATGAATCAAACACAATCAGAAAAAATAAGATAAAAACTCTAACATTCAATTATATTATCATGAGGCTTGATAGACATTTAAAGAGATCACAAATACATATTTAGAATGTTCCTTCTTTATTGTGAGTTGCCAAATAGGAAAAATCTAAATACATGATGTAGATGTTGTCTTTCTTGATATAAGTTGCCTAGGAAAAGATGTATATTTCCTCATTAGATGTTACCATTATGAGCCAAGTATCCTAGCTACCCAATTCCTATTGGTTTAGATGGAAAGTGTCCCCTCCTTCCTGCCTCCCGATTTAAGAGTAAACCCATGGCTCAATGATGTTTGGATGTTGCTCGAGTTGAATTGATGTGATGCTGATTGTTGATAAAGTAGCAGGTGCCTACATAGTCTGCGGTGGGGGGGCACATCTTCAAATGAACCCAAGTCAGATGTTGCAATGCTGAAACTAACGAATGTGCAACATGTTCTTACTAAATCAGGGTGGTAGGGCACATCTCCAAAGGGAACTCTATCCAAATGTTGCCCTTGATATAAAAACTCATGGATTCTGGGTGGGGTACCAAAGTAGGAAACACCATAGATATACTTAAACTATAAATGTGTTTCATACTTGTAACAAAAGTGGCCATGGGTGTTGTAAATATTGTGATGAGGTAGAGGAACTGAGACATCATAGCTAGAGAACGTGTGAAGAAAAAGATAAATATTAAGAAATAAAGTGAATGTAGAATGACTAGAAATAAGAACCTATAGTGGCTAGAAAACAGGGAGGATGCTAATAGGAACAAATTGGAGAATAAATAAAAATTTTAGATCAATCCCTAAGGAGAAACTTGCTATGATTCCCATTGATTTGCAGTTGATTGGAGGTGAGGCTTAGAGAGCCTCACCTCTCAGTTGGATCTTCCAAAAACTCATCTCAGAAAAAAATGAATCAAACATAATCACACAAGATACGATAAAATACTCTAACATTCACTTTTATTATCACAAGGCTTGATATCCTTTTAAAGAGAATACAACTACATATGTAGAACTTGCCTACTTTGTTGTGAGTTTTCATATACGAAAAAGATAAATACATTATTTACATATTTCCTTTCTTGATATAATTTTCATAGGAATAAATGTTTCATTCATTATTAGATGTTACCATTATGAGGGACGCAGCTTGAATACCCAATGGTGCTCTTGAGGGGATTCTAAGTCTGTCATTCTTTTGGCCCACAAATGAACACTCTGCTCTCATGCCTCAAATAGGTTGGGCCTCTCAATTTTCTCTAATGGTTAAAGAAGGATGCCAATGGGATAGATGGATGGAGTAATGAATCAAATAGAGTAAAATAATGAAATGAATGGATGTATCTGTTATATTTTTTGAAATTTTCAATCAAATTTTCTAGCTTACAAATTGTATTCTCAACCCTCAATATGTGACGACAATGAAGAATATACATTTTTACTCAATCTCACCCATACACCTAAACAAACATTGTAGAAGGATTATTCCATTATCCAAACTTGTGCAGGAACACAACAAAATACAGATATAAACATAAACACAAAGATGCAGTATAAATAAATATTCATTTCATTAATATCAAAGAACTGAGAGATGCTTAAAAGCAGAATGGAAATAAACTAGCTTGGGTGATGGTAGCTTATCTCTGAGAAGAGATGTGGTGGCTACATTCCTCTGAATTGTGTCACAATGAGGCCAAAAGGCCTTTTTATTATTAAACAACAAAGGGAAACCATAAACAACCAAAACCCTATTCTTAGGAGATGGAACGACAAGAGTTTGTAGACACCATTGGAGTTAGTTGGGCAGCCAACTTCTCAGGGTCACAACTTGGTCATATGATCTTCCTTTGGTGCATACGATACCTCATTGGAAATATCTCTTTGATTACTATATGATTTGTAGCAGGCCCTTGACTATGACTATGGGCTTATTGCAAACCTCAAGAAAACGTTGTTTAGGGGGTCAAAACAACTCTGAAAGTTCAGGACTCAAAAAAATTGCTATAAATAGTAAGTGCTTCTATAATTAAGGAAACTAATAAAACTAACTTGATGTCTAGGAGGAATAGGAGGGTGGTCACCAATATCCACCTGGATTAATCCTCTCCCCTTAGGAAGTAAAGGTTCCCATTATGTGCAAAGCCTCCATGATGTCAGGAATTTTTTGTTGAACCTGGTCCCTGGTGAACCACTTGCCTTGATGAAGGAGTTGGCATGCTCCAACAACTTGATATAGTTGGATCCTCTACTAGAGAGTGTTATTGATATGTTTTTCCATGCTCCTATCAGTTGTGTCCTATTCGATGCAGCCTTGGTTGAGCTCTGTTGGTGTCATTTTATTAGCAATGTAGAATGTGTCCAACAATGGAGGAAAGTATAGTCGCAATCGGTCCACATTAATAACTGGGTGCAAGACAAGGAATGGTGGAATTTTGAGCTCAAATGAATTTTCCCCTATAATCTTAGTCATGGTGTATGACCCATATCAGAGTGGGCGAAGCTTGCTCCTTCTGCAAATGTATACAAACATTGTCGCACCACCTAGAACTTGTCACTGTCCAATATGTCATGGACTTACTTGCAGTGATGAATGAACTCAGTGAAGTTGTTAGCCATGTCAAATTTAGACTGGAGATGAGCTAAATCTGCCTGAGTAGCTGCAAATGGTATGACCACATCAATGGGATATAGTGGTTGGAACCCTAATCCTACCTAAAACGGGTTGTGCCTAGTTGAGCTATGCAGATCACTATTGTATCTATGTTAGACATGGGGGAAGCTTTCATCCCATGTGCATGGATGCTTCAACTTGTACATGCATAGAATGTGAACAATCATCCTATCGACCACCTCTATTTGGCCATCTATTTCAGGGTGGAAAGCTATGGATTTAGTGAGCTTGGTATCCAACATAAACCAGAGGCTTGACGAAAATGTACTAAGGAACCTGTTGTCCCGATATGAGATAATGGACTGTGGGATCCCAAAGTGTACCCACACTTGTTCAAAGAAGAGCTTAACAGTGGCTTCTATTGTGATACTCTTCTTGTCGACTACCAGAATGGCCATCCTAGAGAATCTATCAAAGACCACGAAAACGCAGTTGTTTCCATGCTTAGTAGAAGGAAGGCACAACATGTAATCCATGGATATGGATTCCCAAGGCCGACTAGGAGTAGGCAAAGGAGTATATAGGACTTTCTTCTTGACTGTCAGTTTTCCAATGGCGCAGGAAGTGTAGGATCTAATGTACTTCCTAACATCATGTCAAAAGTTTGGCCAATAAAAATACTTCAGTAGTACTACCACAGTTTTATCTACTATGAAATGTCTAGCAATCTAACTATAGTGCGCCTACTAAATAATCTTGGCACACTCTCATGAAGGAACATAGAGTTTTCCCATGTAGCATAACATTGTGCCCTAAAGGTTAAAATCTAGAGCTTGCTTTCCTTCCAAGAGCATTTGGTATGTGTTTCTAAATTCTGGATCACTCTTGTAATGATGTGGCCACCCTGAAGTCTCATGTCCCCAAGAATTGCGCATAGTGGTCAGCGTCATAACCTACGGTCAACTGAGATAGGCTCTAACATTATTGGTTTTTACCTTCTTGTACTTGATGTTCAAATGGAATTGTTTAAGATATGTGGATAATTTCAGATGGCGATCATTTTGTAACTTTCCTTGTGTCTATATGAACTGCAGGGGTTGATGGTCTCTGTGGATGACAATTTCCTCCCTAGAATTTAATTCTTCCATTATTGGCAGGCCTACATAATGGGATACATATCTTTGTCATAGGTGGGATACTTTCGAACTGTTCCTAAACATGTCTGACTATGATATGCCACTAGGAATCTATATCAATCTCAAATGGTTGTTGCAAGTCTAGTAGTTTGAGCACTGGTGTGAAGTAGAGGCGATGCTTCAACTTACAAAATGTCTTCTGTTGGGATTCAAACCAGAGGAATTTTTCTTTCGCTGCACCCTTGCTGACTTGACTCAAAGGCAAACTGATATGAGAGAAACCCAACATGAACCTGTGGTAGAAATTGGTAAGACCCATAAAGATGTGTAGCTCTGTTAGAGTGGTTGGGGGTAGCTAATCTCGAATAAGTTGTATCTTGGTTGGGTCCACATGTACACCATGCTCATCAATGATGTACCCTATATATTGAGCCCGGGTCATACCAAAAGTGCATTTCTCCAAATTGGCACACAACTTGTGTTGTCACAGGATTTGGAGGACCCACCCAATATGGTGTAGGTGCTCTTCCAAACTCTAGTTGAATATCAGGATTTCGTTCAAATACACTACCACGAATGAGTTGGTGAAGGGTTGCAAGATCTACATTATCCTCATGAAGTTTGTGCGGGAATTTGTCAACCTAAAAGGCATGACAAGCCATTTGAAAAGGCCCTCCTTGGATTTGAAGGTAGTCTTCCACACATTGGAGGGTTCGATTAGCACCTAGCAATAACCAGACTTCAAATCAATCTTTCTCAAATATTTGGCCCCCTTGAGCTGGTCCAGAAGGTCATCAATCCATGGGATTGGATACCTATTCTAGACAATGATACTTTTTATCACTCGATAGTTAATACAGGGTCTCCAGGTGTCGTCTTTCTTCTGTACCAACACAATCAAGAGCCCACAAGGTGATGAACTTGACTAATGTGCCATTTCTCGATGGAGTGTTTGACCTGACGGTGTAGCGGTACCCCTTTGGATGAGGTGAATATGTCCCTATACTCCTCCACAACCTTGTCCATTTGTTTTTTTGTACGAAGGAGACCTATCTAGAGGCTATGGATGTGGCCATAGTCTTCTTCTTGCCCTAAGGAAGAATCATAAGGAAAAAAACAAATCCCGATCTCTGAAATGATCTTACTGTATTGCTTCATAGAGATCAAAGAGATGGTGGTCAATGGTGTTACCTCTGGTATCTTGTATAACTTATTTCCCAAAGAAATAATCATAGTGTGAGGCCTCAACTCATATAAATCATGATGCTTCCACAAGTATGGTTTTCCTAATAACACATCACAAATTTGAAGAGGAGAAACATCACAAAGTACCTCATCTTTGAAGGGCTTGATGTTGTAGGGAAGGTGACACTAGTGGCTGCTGCGGAGATTTCGTCCTTGGTGAGGCCACTTGATGGCATATGGTTCTAGGTGTGGTGTGGTCATTAGGCCCAACCACTTCATGACCTCTGCTAAAATTCAGTTCTTTTGGCTTTTTCTGTCAATAATGAACTGCAACAGAGAAGCCTTCAACCACATCTGTGAGTGAAGAACCGCTCCCTCCTCCTCTGGATCTTTGGTCTCAATATTTTGGATCTCAGTGGCGGCAACTGTGGCACTAGGATCTGTATCAATAATATTTGTCCCTTTATCATTCCCCTTGTTCGGTTCTGACTCAAAGTCAGAACATGGATCTGATTCGGAAGCCTTCATGTGAGACATCAGTGACTTCTTGGCTCGACACTCACTTTTTTTATGAGTGGGGCTCTTATGGAACCCACACCATTTCCCTATGCCCTTATTTATCTTCATTGTGTTGTTATTTTCTTCCATCGTCGATGGGTTTTCCTAGGTCTCCCTTCCTTAGCTTTGTCCTTTATTCTATGGTTTGGGGGCACCTTTCCCTCACTTCCTATTTGTAGATCCAAAGTCTCTATTCTTCTATTTAAATTTATGCTCGATCTTGATAGTGTATCGATAAGTGACACCAAGTGAGAAGATGTATAAGAAATCCATCTCATTCTTGATGTACATGTGTAGATAGTCGCGTTACTTGAGTACCAAATTCTGCTCAAAATCCTTGATACCCAACTTTGTGCGAAGGGTATGAAAAGTATTTGTGAACTCTAGCACATATTGGACCCTTCACTTCTGCAACATGGTCTAATTTATGTATTTATCCTCGTAGTTTCTGACAGGGTAATATTGTTCCTTCATGGTGTCTCAAAAATAATTCCAAGTGGGTGTGGATGAAAATAGTGATGGCTCCCTCTCGTCCTTCTAATCACAGTAGGTTTCCCGATAGTCCTTGACATGGGGGATAAGTTTGAGGAGTGAAAAATCAATATTTCCCCAATTAGAAAAGTCATGAACCAAAAAAATATCCTTCCAATAGATTTAATCATATATCTAGGGCATCTACATCTATCTGGCCTTCAAATATGGGAATGTAACATTTGAGTTTTAGCTTAAAGGGGTTGGTGCCCTGAGAGTACCTACTAGATGAAGATGTGTCGCCTGTGGGTAACCATCGACGGATCTGGGAAAAGTTATCCATCATCACATTCCTTTATCACTTGAGGGATTCCTCAATAAATATTTTGAAAGGATCTCCTGCTCACTTGTCTTTCTTTTCTTCCTCCATGGGAGGTTGCCAGGGTTTTCAAGGTTGGTCTTGTAAAGGTTCAACCAGCTCAAGCCCTAACTCCTTATACCCTGACCTTGTAGGGGACATGCAATGGAAAGCAAAGAAAGAGAAAGTCGCTCTAATACCATTGATCTAGACTTATGCAGGAATGCAACAAAATACAAATATAAACATAAACACAAAGAAGCAGTAGAAATAAATCTTCATTTCATTAATATCAAAGAACTAAAATATGCTTACAAGAAGAATGGAAATAAACTAGCTTTGGAAATAGTAGCTTATACCTGAGAAGACATTTGGGGACTACATGCGTCTAAAATATGTTACAATGAGGCTCAAGGGCCATTTTATTATTGAACAACAAATGGAAACCCTAAACAACCGAAACCCTAACCCTAGGAGATGGAATGCGAAGAGTTTGTGTGCTTCGTTGGGGTTATTTGGGCAACCAAATTCTTGAGGTTTTAACTTGGTCATATGATCTTTGTTTTCCTCATACGATACCTCATTGGTAATATCTCTCCGACTACTATAGGATTTGTGGCAGGCCCATATGGGCCTACTACGGACCTAAAAAAAAATTCGTTTAGGGGTAAAATCAGCTCTAGAAGTTCACAACCCAAAATAATGCTAAACGTAGTAAATGATGATATAATCAAGGAAACTGATGAAACCAACTAAAGTTCTAGGTGGAATAGGTAGGTGGACACCAATATCTACCTCGATTATTCCATTATAGGGATGCCTTTGGTGAAATATTGGGTTGCACTGGAGATCGGATTTAATATTCCCATTGAATTAAATTCCTTCAATAAATGTTTTTTTATTTAAGCCATTCATTCAAGTAAACAAAGCTCTTTCCAATCCTCTTTTTTGTTGCAATTTTTTTTAAAATGTTGTGTATATCCATTGTACAGATATCCACTACATGATTACATATTGACATCTTCCTCGATGCATCAATCCACATCGTTATAATTATGTACATACATACATCATATATATATATTTAGTATGAATTGAGATGTGTGTATTTTTTTTTTTGCATGGTACATAGTTGGGATGTGCACATCTTCTACATGGTGTATATTCTTCTAGAACTTTCTCACATGGAGTAGTCTAATCTGTTTACATTGACTTTTCTCGTTCAAATTTGGTGATACAATTTTTGAAATGGATTAAATTATTATACGATTTTCATCCTTATCGATGCTTGTAGAGTGGAAAATGTGGAGTAATAAGCTTTCAGGACCATTTTTACTAGTAGGTCCTACTTTGGAAAATTTTAACTATATGAAACTGTTAGGCCCCTATAATACTAGTGATTCCCCCATTACTATTCTCACTATATCCCTTATTTTTATTATTGTGCCCCTATTGTCCCCATATTGTTATTAGTATGCCCCATAGAAACCCACTATTGTTATTTTTGTGCCCTTATGTTATTACTATTATGTCGGCTTGATTATATTGTGACTCCTTAGACTCCTATATGTAGAAGGGAGGTTTAGTCATTTGTATCATCTAAGAATTGTTCATTTGTGTGATGTAAAGGAGGTTTCCCCCTCGAAGAGGCTGAATTCTAAGGCGTTGATCTATCTTTTCTATCCTTTTGTGAGCTGGTTTCCTAACATTTGGTATCAAAGCTTTAGATTCTAGGGTTTCAATGCTCCCAACAGGTCATCATGGCATTTTCACTATAATTTTTTTTCTGCGACATTTTAGAAGCTATAAAAAAATGCATTTGAGCCAAAGTCGTTCTAAACTTAGGTTCCGAATTTCAGAGCTTGTTTCATTATATTTGTGGAGATATGATCTGAGGAAGTTTGGGTTTTTGCAGACTCCCGAATTACATTCCAAACAGGTGACTTGGGGAAAATCGTCATAACTTTTGTTTTGAGCATTAGATTGAAATTTCATCAAAAGTTTTAGAAAGAGAATGGCCTGTATTTTTTTATATCATTTTTAGGTACTAAGGTCGAAACAGTGACATGTGGCACGTTGTACAAATTTTCTCTACTGAACTTGTCTATAATAAGGTCACCGTGGAATATTTCGCATAACTCTTCCTCGGAGAATCCAATCTTGATCATACTTGTGGCGTTAGAAAGAGGACTAAAAGGGAAACTATAGGACAATATTTAGATATTCAAGGTCCACAGCTACAGAGACACAACAAATTCAATATCGAGCTCTTACAAAGTGAAAAAAGGTGTGTAGTTTTTTTAAAATTTTGCATAAGATTGGTTTGAAAAATTAGTTTGAAGGAATTCAAAGGGAATAGTGAAGAATTATTAGCATTAATTAATTCCCTGAAGAAATAAAATGGAAACACCTAGTAAGCAACCTGAAAGATCTAGCATGACTTGTGAAGAAGAGGAAGAAATGCAACATCATATATCGAAATTACAAGACCAAGTACAACAAATTTCACTCTCACTAAAGGTAAATGAAGCCAAGATGAATGGTGTGGAAGCTAAGATGGATGGCGTGGAAGCTAAGATGAATCATATGGATGCTGAGATCAATGGCATGGACGATAATGTGGAAGAATTGAAGATAAATTTGAATAATTTGCTACAAGAAATGGTCACTAATGGTGAAAGGGTAGTAAAGGAAACTCATGATGAGAACAAATAAATGTTAATAATGATTCCATAGACTCGAATGTTGGATCGAAGACCCACCATGTTCCAAAAATTGATATGAGGAAGTTTGATGGAAAGGATCCCGAAACATGGATACTACAGATGGAGCAATTTTTCAATCTCCGTAATGTGCAAAACACACAAAAGGTATGTATTAAAACTTTATATTTGGAACCAAATCAGTTTGTGTGGTATCGATGGCTTTTCTATCATAAACAAATTGTCACTTAGGCAATTTTTACAGAAGAAATGATAGCACATTATGAGGATACAAAAAGCAACACCTTTTTTAGCCAATTGATAAATCTCGAACAAAAGGGTTCAATGATGAATCACATTGAGAACTTCCAAAAATAGAACATAAGGGTAAAATATATTCCAGAGGAGCATAGGATTGATGTGTTCATAGGGACTTTAAAGGATAATATCCAACATGAGGTTTTCCTTTGGGAACCTGATTCATTGGAGAATGCATTCAGGTTAGCAAGAAATATGGAAAGCAAAATTATGGAAACCAGGAAGCCTCCCACTCACAAATATAAAGATGGAAGTGTTGTTGCCCCTAACCTTCCACAACATACAAGGATGACAGCACAACAATATGAAGAAAAAAGAGGAAAAGGGTTTTGTTATAGTTGTGATAGAAAATACACTAAAGGTCATAAGTGTGCTGAGAAGAAATTATTCTACATAGATTGTGAAGAGGAGGAAGAAAAGGAACAAGAAATTTTAGAAGAAGAGGATATACTCCAGGAAAAAACCCTAGATAAAGAAGAAATGAATCCAACCATATCTTGTAATTCATTGGCTAGAATTACCACTCCTCAAACTATTAAGGTAGAAGGTCATATCAAGAAGAAAAAGGTAATAGTGTTGATTGATTCAGGAAGTACCCATAATTTTATTCATTGTAAGATAGAAAAGGAATTGAATTGCTTCCTATATCCAACACCGAAGTGTTAAATGATGGTTGCAAGTAGAGGAACCATAAACTGCTCTAGAAAGTTCCATAATATCAAGCTATCCATGGGAGAATATGTATTGAATAACCCAATGCTTTCCATTCCAATGGTTGGTGTTGATGTTGTACTAGGAGTCCAATGGCTACAATCCTTTGGTACAATAGCTTTTAATTTTCAAGAAATTTTCATGAAATTTTATGTGGAAGGAAAAGAAGTTGGGTTAAGGGGTATTGCAGGGAAATCGGGAAAGATAATCAACTCTAATGGTATGACAAATCTTCTAAAGAAGGAACAATGAGGTGTAATTGCAAAATTATGTTTGCTAGAGGTTCCCACATCGAAATCGTCTATTTCTCCAGATCTCCAAAAAGTCCTGGACAATCATTCCAAGGTCTTTGAGACTCCCAAATGTCTCCCACCTATTCGTGATCATGATCATGCTATTCATTTGATTCCAGGAAGTGTTCCTCCAAACATCAAGTGGTATAGATATCCCTATGCCAAAAAGAGAGAAATTGAACGTATGGTTGCAGAAATGCTAGAGGCTAGTATAATTCAACTTAGTCAAAGTTCTTTCTCTGCTCTAGTAGTATTGGTGCACAAGAAGGATGGATCATGGTGCATGTGTCCGGATTATAGGGAGCTCAACAAGCTCACTAGTAAAGATAAATTTCCCATTATCGTCATTGATGAATTATTGGATGAATTGCATCGATCAATTTACTTCACCAAGTTGGGTCTTCGTTCAGGATATCATCAAATTAGAATGAAGACTGAAGACATTCCGAAAACAACATTTAGAACTCATGAGAGTCAGTGTGAATTTTTGGTCATGCCTTTTGGCCTTACCAATGCACCTTCTACATTTCAAGGTTTGATGAATTCCATTTTCAAACCCTTCCTTAGAAAATTTGTGTTAGTATTTTTTGATGATATATGAATCTATAGCAAGTCTTGGAAGGATCATGTTGAACATGTTCACAGGGTGCTCAAACTATTGGAGGAGAAACAACTATATGCAAAAAGCTCCAAATGTTTATTTGGAGTGCAAGAGGTGGAATCTCTGGGTCATATTGTATCTCATGAAGGTGTTAAGGTAGACCCTAGCAAAATTAAAGCCATTAAGGAATGGAAAATCCCCTCATCCACAAAGAATCTGCAAGGATTTCTCAGGTTGACAAGGTATTATTGCAAGTTTTTTAAGAATTATGGGAGAATACCAACACCTCTAACAACATTATTGAAGAAAGATGCATTTTCATGGACTCCAGAAGCAACAAAGGCTTTCAAACATCTTAAAGAGGCAATGTTCCAAGCACCGGTCTTAGCTACGTCGGACTTCACAAAAACCTTTATTGTGGAATGTGACGCTAAAAGAAATGGAATTGGTGTTGTTTTATGCAAGATGGAAGACCCATTTCTTTTGAAAGTCATCCGGTCAAGGGAATGTGTTTACACAAAGCTATTTATGAGAAGGAAATGTTGGCAATACTACATGCACTTAAGAAATGGAAACCATACCTAATGGGAAGACACTTCAAGGTAAAAATGGATCATGATAGTCTTAAATACTTTTTAGAAAAAATATTATCCTTTGAAGAGAAACAAAAATGGTTCACAAAGATGTTGGGTTATGACTTTGAAATCATCTACAAAAAAGGGAAGTAAAATGTTATGGCAGATGCACTCCCAAGAAAGGATGAGGACGTGGAAGCATTGTTGTGCACCATTTCTATTATCCAACTAGACTGGATAAACGAAGCAAGGGAGGAATGGAAGAATGACGAAGAAGTGTGGGCACGCATTCAAAAGATACAACAAGATCACAATACATCTGATACATTTAGCTGGAAAAATGATTCATTATGGTACAAAGATCGCTTATACCTATGTAAGAATTCCCAACTCCAAATAGAGATTCTTATGGAATTGAACACTTCTCCCTTAGGAGGGCACTTAGGATTTTTAAAAACTTACCACAGGGTTAAGAAGGGATTTTTTTGGGATGGCCTTAAATTGGATATTCAAAAGTTTGTGGTGGAATGTTTGGTTTTCCAACAAAATAAAGTTTAAGCAATTAAGACCCCAGGTCCATTACAACCTTTATCCATTCCAAGCCAACGTTGGGAGGAGGTTTCAATGGATTTTATCATTGGCTTACCCAATTCTGAAGGAAAGAGTGTCATCATGGTGGTAGTTGACAAACTTACCAAGTATGCACACTTTTGTGCATTATCACATCCATTTAAAGCCAGTACAGTTTCTACTGCATTTATGGAAACGATTCAAAAGCTACATGGAAACCCAAAGATTATTGTAAGCAACAGAGATCCAATTTTCACTTGAAATTTTTGAATAGAATTATTTTCTTGTCTCGATACTCAGTTAGATCATAGCTCATCTTATTATCCTCAATCTGATGGGAAAACTAATAATAGTAAATAAATGCTTGGAAGGATATCTTCGTTGCTTTGTATCTGATAAACAAACACAATGGGTCAAATGGTTGCCTCTAGTTGAATGGTGGTATAACGCTTCCTTCCATACTGCAGCAAAAATGACCCCATTTATGGCACTTTATGGATATCATCCACTATCCATCACATCATATTTAAGATAAAATTGTAAGGTTCAAACAGTGGAACATCACATAGAGCATCAAAAACAAGTTCTCCAACTCTTAAAGGATAACCTCACATTGGCGCAGAATAGAGTGAAACAACAGGCAAACCAACATCACAGCGAAATAAGTTTTGATGTAGGTGATTGGGTATTCCTATGGCTACAACCATATAAACAAATGTCCCTCAAGAAAGCTAAGAAGGATAATAAATTATCACCAAAGTATTATGATCCGTACAAGGTGTTCCAAAAGATTGGTACTATGGCATACAAATTGGAGCTTCCTGCGGCTTCCCGAGTGCACACAGTTTTCAATGTTTCATGTTTAAAGAAGGTTATAGGTGACAAGCTCCGAGCTCAATCAATATTTCCATAACTTGATGAGGAATGAAAAAACATATTGGAATCGGAAGTAGTCACAGAAACAAGAACTCGACAGCTACAAAATCGCTCAATTTCGGAGTATCTCATCAAGTGGAAGAACTTATCTGTTGAAGATTCCACATGGGAGGATGATAATTCTATACAGAAGAATAATGAACTACTCAAGCATTGAGGACAATGCTTTTCGGAAGGAGAAGGGCATGTTAGGACCCTATAATACTAGTTATTCCCCCATTACTATTGTCATTGTATCCCTTATTGTTATTATTGTGCCCCTATTGTCCCCTTATTGTTATTAGGATGCCCCATAGAAACCCACTATTGTTATTTTTGTGCCCTTATGTTATTACTGTTATGTTGGCTTGATCATATTGTGACCCCTTATACTTCTATATATAGAAGGGACGTTTAGTTATTTGTATCCTCCAAGAATTGTTAATTTGTGTAATGTAAAGGACATTTACCCCACGAAGAGGCTGAATTCTAAGGTGTTGATCTATCTTTTCTATCTTTTTGTGAGTTGGTTTCCTAACAGAAACTTTTTTGAGGTATTTTTAGGCATCGAACATTTTTTCTCGACGGTAAAAATTTGTTTCTTGTGTTTCACACCCCATATGTTATTCTACACATATATATCTTTCCAATGGTCCAAGAATCACCTCAATAAGAAACCGCATACAATGTTATATCACCCAAAATTTGACCTTCGTATTCTGACCCCCAATTTACCATGTCATCCCCCATTATTCATTGAAAAAGGGCTATCAAGTAAAAATCATTAAAGAGACTCTAGAAGAGTTGATATTGTAACTCTAGTTAAGATATGAAGGTGTCAAAGCTAACCACTAGTAGGCTATTGGGTTGTGTTATGACTTGGCCACTAGGAGGAAATGAGGTTCCATTATATGTGAGTGCAATTTATTTCATAGATGAGAAGAGTAGAGAGTGGATAGGGAGAGACAAAAAAAAGAGGATTTGTGTATTGTAGCAACCCACAAACCACAAGTCTCACTTCTTTGTAGTTTCATCCATTTCAATTTAAGGAAAGAGAGAGTAGAGATGCCTCACCTTCCAACTGGACTTTTTCCAAAAGAGATTCTTATGCCATAGCCTCTGCTAGTGTTGTCTGCAAGTAATTGTTCTATTTGTTCTGTGTTTTCTAAATAATTATAGTTACATGCATATACAATAAATTGTAGTTAACAGATCCAAAAATCTAAGGAGAAATAGAACCTCATAATGTATATCTCATATTTGTAATATATTTTAGAAGGTTTGTTCGGACGAATTGTCTAGTGGAATATCTACAACAATTTTTGGATCAAATATGTGTGAAAACATAGTTTTTTGTTGTTGTTTAAAATATATTTTTGGAAGAATAGATGGATTAGAACCCTTGAAAACCCCTATAGCACCACATATAAAAAATGTATTATGTATATTTCATAACACATAATAATTATTTTAACAAATCATTTCGAGATATTAGGAAAAATTGATCAGAAAATATACCCCAAAAAAGGGCCAAAACGTAGAAGAGTTAGACTATAGATTTTGAAATTGGTTTAAAAGTCCTACATTAATGAAATAACGGAGAATAATGGTAGAAAAATTTAAATTAGAAACAAGGGTTTTAACCTTAATTTCATTAAATCGTATTTTAATTAGAAGGCACTAAAAAATGCTATAAAGAAACCAAACTCTTTAAAGGAGAAATTTATTGGGTCTGATCCATTTCTAAACACATGACAATATCCTATATTTATAGTAATTGAATACGTACAAAATTTAATTATAACAACCAATTACAATTGGAATGATAATGGAACTTATGTGGTTACAAATCACACATTGGAAAACAACCTTATCCAGAAAAATGCATCGAAACAATAAGTTTATATACAGATCTCTGACTAACTAACAATCTCCAAATAATATAAACAAATATGGATATTACATGCCATCCTAAATCCATCTTAACTCTGGATCTATCAAGTGCCAAGAGGGATCAAATATCTTGAGGTGCAAACTTCTTTTTTAAGTGCAAAACATGAGGAAAGGTTTGCACCTCGAGAGATTTGATCCCTCTGAGAGCTTCATAGGTCTGAAGTTAAGAAGTATCTAGGTTGGTTTATTTATTTTTTATTTTTTTGTTAAGTTGTCTGTGTTCCTCCAGGCTTGACCTGTGGCTTAAGAAACCATGACCCATGGGAATCTAAGTCTTCAAAGTCACCCAGCAGATTGCACCCAACATGGGCCCCACTAGCCCTAAGATGACTAGAATTACCATATCTCCTCCCCCTAGCACGGGTGCAGTAGCCTTTATAAGGTTTGATCTCGAGCCGCCTTGCTAACGAGGCCCATACTCAACTAGTGTGCTAGTGGGACTTGGCGGATCTAGATTGGTTTAGTTATTAGTAATTAATAATTATAATTATAATTGTATTTTTATTTTTATGTAATTTCACTAAGACAAATATTTTAGTTAATATATATTTTTTATTATTTACTTTGACTGAGTCAAAATGTTTAGATAACATAACATAACATGACATTAGAAAATCTCTTCCATATTAGGTTGGAGGATGTCTCTCGAGACAAAAGTGTAATAAAAATAATTTTTTAAATATTTTGACTGTGAAATTAGAGATGGTTTTTGGGCATGGCATATTGATAAGCCATGTTACTGGTCCATGGTATTGTAACAAAATCTATTTACAAGTTAATAATATCCATGGTAAAGTGGACATGAATATCCATGATTAAAAATCTTGTTATATTGTAGTTATTATGTTTTTATGTGCTTATCATTTTAATTTATATGGTAAAAAGGATTTTAATCTACAACTATTTATATACTATATATTTTAATGTGATATAGAGTTTAGGTATATCTAAAAGTAATTGTACTTTTTTTCTTTTAGATTTAATTAATTTTTTTTTATAAATTAAATTCAAATAAAATGTTATAAAATATTTTAATTGTGAAATGATAGATGGTGCATGTGGTATTGATGATTGATGGTATTGGCTCATGGTATTGTAATAAAGCATATTTACAAGTGAATAATATCTATGGTAAAGTCGATGTGAATATCCATGGTTAAAAATATAGCTATATTGTAAGTATTAAAGTTTTAATGTGCTTAACTACACCTTGAACATATTAATATAAATTCAAGTTAACTTTCTTACACTACTCCCACACATCTCCCATATATTGGGCTATAGAGTGTCTGTGCTTGTGGTATTGATGATCCATGGTATTTGCTCGTGGTATTGTAATAAAGCATATTTACAAGTGAATAATATCTATGGTAAAGTCGGTGTGAATATCCATTGTTAAAAATATAGTTATATTGTAAGTCTTAAAGTTTTTATGTGCTTAATTACATTTTGAACATATTAATATAAATTCAAGTTTACTTTCTTACATTACACCTACACATCTACCCTATATTGGGCTATAGAGCGTGTTAGGTCCCTATAATAGTAGTGATTACCCCATTACTATTGTAGTTGTATCCCTTATTAATATTTTTGTGTCGTTATTGTTCCAATATTGTTATTACTATGCCCCATAGAATCCCTCTATTGTTATTTTTATGGCTTTATATTATTATTGTTAGGTTGGCTAGGTTATATTGTGACTCCTTAGACTTCTATATATAGAAAAGAGGTTTTGTCATTTGAATCATTCAAGAATTGTTCATTTATGTAATGTAAAGGAAGTTTCCCCCTCGAAGAGGCTGAATTCTAAGGCGTTGATCTATCTTTTCTATCCTTTTGTGAGCTGGTTTCATAACATTTGATATCAGAGCTTTGGATTCTAGGGTTTCGGTGCACCAAATAGGTGATCGTGGCATTTTCGCTATAACTTTTTTTCTGCAATGTTTCAAAAGCTAAAAAAAAACCCATTTGAAAATAAATCACACTGAACCTCGGGTCCAAATTTTAGAGTTTTGCGCACTACATTTGCGGAGATATGATCTGAGGAAGTTGTTCTTTTTGCAGACTCCTGAATTACATTCCAAATAGGTGACCTGGGGAAAATTGTCATAACATTTTCTCTAAGCATCGGATTAAAATTTCGTAAGAAGGTACAAAAAGAGGATGGACTTTAGTTTCTTATATATATTTTTCAAAGAAAAAGTTCGAAACAGTGACTCATGGAACATCATACAAGTTCACACTACTGAACTAGTCTATAATCAGGTCACTATGGGAAATTTGGCAGAACTCTTCCTTGGAGAATCCAATTTGGATCAGACTGGTGGAATTGGAAAGAGGACACAGAGGAATACTGTGGATCACAATTTCAGAACTCGATGATCTAAAATTATAGAGATATATCAGAGGCAATATTGAGCTCCTACAAAGTGAAAAAGCTGTGTAAATTTTTTTAAATTTTTTCTTAAGCTTGGTTTGAAAAATTATTTTGAAGAATTCAAAGTGCATAGTAGAGCATTATTATTGGAAACTTATGCCCCGAGGAAAGAAAATACAAACACCTAGTAAGCAACCTAAAAGCGTTAGCATGACTCATGAAGAAGATGAAGAAATGCTACATGATATAGCAAGATTACAAGACCAAGTGCAACAAATGTCACTCTCACACAAGCTAACAAAATCTAAGATAAATTGCGTGGAATCTAAGATAAATGGTGTGGAATCTAAGATAAAGGGCGTGGAAGCTAAGATGAATGGCATGGAAGCTAAGATGGACGATTTGAAGATAGATTTGAATACAGGCATGGAAGATTTGAAGACGGATTTGAAGACAGATTTGACAAAGTTTCTACAAGAAATGCTTACTAATGGTGAAAGGGTAGTGGTGGGCTCCAGTATTGCAGCAATAATGCTGCAACTCCTAGGACTCCCTTCTTTACTCTCATCAACCTGGTAGTTTGTAATAAACTTGGAAGCGACGGTGTTGTATGCACAAGTACTAGCTCTTGTCGTAGCTGTCACTTGGTCAGCTGGCACAAGTCCGCTAGGAACTTAAGCCAACTTCTATGAGCTCTAAGAAGAAGCTTTCTAATTGATGGATGGAAGCTAACTCAAAGGAGGCTAATCTACTTGTAGAAAGAAACTGAAAAGCAAAAAGGAAAAGCAAACCCTAGCAAACCCTAATTTTACCAGCTAATCCTACTGATGAATGAAAGAGGACGAAAGCTACTACAGGAGATGCCATTGACTACTAAGAAGGTGAAATGCATGTGTATAAGCTACTTCTACAGTAAAATCTGAAAAAACATCCTTTTGTATTTTTTTGAGTAAAGTGTGAGAATTGTCACGCATGTGCTTTCACTGGTTTTTGACTGTGCAGAGGTGGATTTGCGAGAGGAAATGCTTGTAGGAGGTTGGAAAGGTTGGAAGAAGGCCTAAGGGGTCCCTACCACCCTTCTAGATAGTTTCAAAGAGTTTGGCTATCAAGAAACCACTTTTGTGAGCTTCTACAGGAAGTCTGCAGGGGTTCTACAGGATGTTCTGTATTTTCTACAGGATGTTCAGAAATGGGATTTTGGAGGGTGGATGGAGAGAGAAATGTGGATAAGTGAGTATGGGGGTAAGATAAGGGTGTGAGGAGGTCCATGACTTGGTGGATGGAGCTAAGGAGTGATGAGGATGGCTGGATTTGTTCAAGGAGGAGTGGAGCAATGTTGCACAAAAATATGGAAACTAGGTCAGAGTGAGATAACGTAGCAAATGTGAGGCAAGAATCAGAGTTAGGGGATGGAGCAAATGGGATTGATGGAGTATGTGTAGATGGAGAGGTATTACAGGTGCTCTGCAAGTTATTTCTCAAACTGAACAAACAATGACTTGGAAAACCAATGACCTAACTACTTTGCTCTAATCTGGCCTAAGTAACAACAAGGGAAAGGAACAGAAGTTTGTTTTCAATGAAATCACGTGAAATAGCTATGCAAACTAAGAAATCATGAATCTGAACACATAACCACAAGTGGTATCAATTCCTGCAAATGAGAATCTAACACTAATGATTGCATGGTGAGGCAAAGACAGTGTTTTTGTTGGCAGCAAGGTCACCTTTGTCCCAGCTCACGATCCCACTGAGGGAGAGGTGAGATCAGAGGTTCTTGATGGCCTTTTTCTGAAGATATTCCCTGTTATTAACCTATAAACTCAATCTGAACATAAAAAGCCTTTCAAATCATTAGTAATGACCTAGGTAACCAGCAAGATTTTAATCTACTTAACAGAAATTATTTTTCAAAGACATAAAAGACAAATAATAGTACACAAACGAAGCCTTGGCACTTGGGTTGGGCCCAACCCCAAGAGCTATAGGCTCATAAGAAAAAAACTCAGAACTAATGCCAAATAAAGCTTCTCTTCATTACTAAAAAATAATCATGTCATGAGAAAGTTATACAGCAACAGCTACGAAAATGAGCTGAGACAATAAAAACACTATAGTGCAAACCCAACAGTTCAAAAAGTAACCTACAAAGGCTAAAAGCCTTCCTATTTATGCCTACGAGGGTCCTCAGCAGCCCTCCTTAACTAAAGGGGCTCGGCTGTTCAAACTGCCAGTAAACAATCACTTTTCACAAAGCTGCTCGGCTCCCTTTAGGATTCATTCTGGTGGCCTGCTGAGCTCTGAGTGGAGGGTGGAGATTTTGAGGAAGGGCCATTTAATGCAAGAGACACCCTTCCTACGAATCCTCACCCTTGTTCCTTCATGCTTGGCTGTCATTTGGCTCATAATTGCTTGGCCTTGTTCCAAAATTTGTCCAAAAAACCTGAAATAACCACGTATTAGCCTTCTTCATTAAGTGACCACCCTCATTCGTTCAAATACATAAATATACTCAAAAAACATGCATAAACTATGAAAAATGGTGGATTGATGAAGAACAGTAGGCAAAATGAGCCCAATAAGTTACCCATTTTTTGGGCTCATCATCACCCCCCTGCTAAATGGGTTGCTCATCCTCTGAGCAACTAAGCTAGTTCATCATCCTTGATAGCTTTAACTGCCTCTCCCATGTCCCAAGCCTCCACGGTGATGTCTTCTTCCTGGTCGTGAAATCCCACTTTTCTTTCCACTTCCTCCCACTGTCTGTTTTCCTCCTCTTCCTTAACTCCTTCTAGCAATCCCAAAAGCAAGGGAGGACTGAATTTTAGGCCGATCCAATTGGCCTGGAGATTTTGCATTCACTGTTTGTAGAGGGGTACCCTTGCCAAGGCTTCCCTCATCCTGGTGGGAGAATGGTATTCTCTTATCTTCAAGCTGTGGGGCAGTGTGTACCACCACCTTGTGCAGGCATGAAGGTAGTTATCCCCTAACAGTCTCTCCATGTCCTCAAAGTGGGAAATAGCTTCAGCCTGTTGCTCAATGTATTCTGTAAATCCTGAGGGTTGTTGGCCAAATGCTGGTGGGTGATTATCACTACTGAGGGATCCTCTGGCTCTGCTCTAATCATTAGTGGCTCACTGAGTTCCCTGCTCATAATATTTCAGACCTCTGCTGCTCTTTTTTCCTCATGAATCATCCAAGAGGCCATGGCCATAAGTTGGACATCCCCTACCACAGTGTTGGGATCCCATGAATTCATATTTGGAAGGGCTAAGTTGTGCAAATAAAACTCTGATAATTTAGCCTTGTCCTCTGATGAGCTACTGTCACATAAAGCCATAAATTGATGTGTTCCACAAAAATATCGTCACCATGATTATTTGCAGTCAGTATGGGTCTATCATCACTTGTACTGTCCTCCTAAGCAAGTCTCAGACCTCAGATCTTCAAATCAAGCTTTGGAAATGAGAGAAAGACATTAAAAATCAATGTAACTCTGGTTCCGAACTTTCTCTCATGGTCACCTGCAGTCTCGCACCTTCTGTGTACAAAAACTGTAGACCTGCCCGCTCTGTCCCTAACGGTGTAGGTGCGGACCCCTGTGAGTCTGTATGGGTCTATCATCACTTGTATTGTCCTCCTAAGCAAGTCTCAGACCTCAGCTCTTCAAATCAAGCTTTGGAAATGAGAGAAAGACATTAAAAATCAATGTAACTCTAGTTCCACACTTTCTCTCATGGTCACCTGCGGTCCCGCACCTTCTGTGTACAAAAACTGCAGACCTGCCCGCTGTGTCCCTAACGGTGTAGGTGCAGACCCCTGTGAAAGTCAAAAGGCACAATTTTTATCTTAAAAAACTCACTTTGGGTTAATTCTAGAGGTTTCTAGAAGGAATTTTAACGTGGATTTTTCGCTCTAAAGTGGTTCATGCATCCCAAAAGAGAAGGAGCTAATCCCTTGATGAAAGGAGCTATCCCTTTGAAGGAGGGATTTATCCCTTTGAAGGAGGACCTAGTAACCTCCCTCCATTGCACTATAAATACAAGCATTGGGCTGGTTGCTAGGGAGGTTAGAAGCTGAACATTTTTTAGGGTAAATGCTGGTGAAATCAAGACTTCCTAATTGATCTTAAGAGGAGAGATCACACATCTTTTTCGCTTCATTGGGGAGTGAGTGAAACTTGTCAAAGTAGAGGAGACTTCTTACTGGACCCTGGGAGGAGCTTGTACAACGTCAAGGCAAAGGTTGTAAAGTTCTTCTTCTTTTGAATTAATACAATCGAACTCATTTTTCTCAACAAATATCTCATGTTATTTGTTTCATGGACTCCTTGACTTTCATGTTAAATATGTTTTATGCAATTGGCTTTTCAGGTGCTATTTAATTTGTTTGCCTTGTTTGTGTTTGCAGATTCATGAAAAGGAGCTCATTTGGATCGAAAGAGCGAGGGCATCCACAAGCTTGCGTTGGACCTAAGGTAGGCCCTAAAAACACTTGTTTTCTTGTTTATCAAAGCATCTTTAGAGAAAGATAGTGTCTGGTTGGTTTGCTTGTCATTAGGTCTTCTTTAGATTCTAGGAAGGTCTATCTTGTCTACAAGATCGACTTATTCCGTGTGATAAAATGGTGACTCCACTGGGGACTTGATTGTTTTCCTTGTTTTACTTTGACCTGAGAAACTCTATTTTTGTTTCTGTTTTTGGCTTGTTGTGTGTAAAATTGGGTAGAGTTTGTAGATCTAGGGTTATTTTTCGTTTTTCATAGCTTTGGGAGAGGACCGCACCCTATCCATTCGACACAGTGCGTACCTACCCGCAGCTTGGCTTTTAGCACAGAGCGGGACCGCACCTGTGCCAACTGTGGGCTTGCAGACCCTATCAAAATTTTGAAAACCCTAAGATTTCCTCTGTTAGTCAGCTTAGTTTGTGTTTAGAAATTGTTATCCACTGCCCAGACCTGCATATAACCTGTCAGAAGCTTTCCTTGGATTGATTTTGTTAGTGTTAGGGTTTTAGGTGAAATTCCTAGGAGTTTTGCTTGTTGGGTTTGTTTTTCATTGTGGTTGTGTAGTGGCTCTGAGCTTAGAAGCTGTAGGGACTTCAGATCACCTTAGTGTCTACCAGCCTTCTTATGAATCTGACCATTGATGAAATCTCCCCTTGTTTGAGGAATTCGCTTTGAATTTTCTCTTTACAAAACTTCGAAAAGCTTGTGTTTAAGAGTTTGGATTTTCATTTTCAAAAAGAAAATGAAATTGGTTGTTCTTGACTGATTTGTGATTCTGCATAAATTAGTCCTTAGCTTGCATCTAGTTGAGTAAAACATCCTTAAAAAAGACTTTTAGTAGGCTTTGACTTCAAATAGGTTTTTATAATTTGTAGATCTCAAAGTTAGTTGTTTGCATTAGTTTTGAGTGTGTTATTAAAAAATATAAAAATCTCTTTTGGAAAAAAGTTTGTTTTTGTAGTGATTGAGTGCTTTGAAACGAAAAAGGGAAATTTTTGTGAAATAACTAGTTGTCTCGTTTTTTGAGTGCTTTGGAAAGGAAAAGCTCTTCTTTTAATTTGTTTAATTGAGAAAGATTTGTGTTTACAAAATATTTGCATTCTCAAACTCTTTCTTAGTTTAGAAGTTCATCGAAGAGGAAAGGATTGTTTGAATCATCTTAGGTGCATTTTTAGTGATTTTTAGTCAAGTCTTCATACCACGAGTTTCATCTCCGCACCTTTGGACTTAAACAAAAACCACTAAAATTAACACTTAAAGTAAAATTCACCTAGTAACATTTTTATTTCTAGGGCTCTGATACACCAACTTAGCTTAGGCTAGTGTCTTGGAGTAGGAGATTAATTAACTCTCCAAGACAGTAAAAACAAACAAGTAGTTGTATCTTGTGGTAGGGAAGAAATCTAATTGTTGCATTTATACTCTGGGAAAGCTTCTCTTAAAGGAGAAGCACGAGATCGTGTCTGAACCAGTGTGGGAATCAATCCTTCCTCATTGGGAACGACGCCAGATATTCACGTATTAAAAATGGTAAACCTCGGATTAACCATTATCGAGGAGCCTGGGGTCACTTGTTGGTAAACCTTGGATTATGTCAAGGAGCCTTCAAGGGGATTGAGCTTGCTACTCTGCCCTTGCGTGCGTATCGGATCGTAGACTGTTCCCCCAGGTATATTTGTCTCAGTTGGTAACCTTAGTGGCCATATTCTTTAGGACTCTTCCTGAGGTGACAGTGGTGGGAAGATCCCACTGTACCTGGAGCAGACGTCGGCTAGACTCACTTGGATTTTCTGGGGGGTTCGCTTCACTCGAGATGGTTAAGTGGAGAAACTTGTGCCAGTCTATTCATTAAGCAGGTTTTCGGGGTAACTGTTCCAACCGCCATTTCTGTATTGAACTCTGCGATGTTGGATTTCATCACCAACTAGTGTTTTTAGTCCAGAAAGTTACTGTTTGTGTGTGTTTGATCTCCTAGATTCTTTAGGCATGTGATTCAAATTTGTTTGGTTCCTTAGAGACTTTAGGTGCTTTTCATTGAGTTTTTACTTTGTTTGCATTTGAAGTAGTTAAAAGTTTTTAAACGTGGTTGAATTACCAAGACAGTCCCGTAGACTTCGAGGCCAGTCTCCTGAGTTTGAAACGTGGCTGAGTTACTGAGGAAGTCCCGTAGACTTCGGGGCCAACCTCCTGAGGAAGTACCGAGCCAGCTTGAAGGCTTGAAAGTCCTCGTAACTCCTAGAGACAGTAGAGTTCGGTCACTTGAGGAAGGAGAATCTTCTTTGATAGTACATCCTGATTTTCAACCGTTAGTAGCAGAGTATAATCCACAGTCAGTGTCTGTCTCCGAAATCGCTAGTAGCTTTTCATCTACTAGTGATATAGGTGAAGAACCCAAAATATCCGAGCCTGAAAGTGAATTTGCTGCTACTCCGACATCGGGGTTTGTTTCTCCAACTTCTAGTGGTCCTGGTTCACCTAGGGTAGAAAGAGTAATGACCCAAGATCTTCCTTCTGGACTTATTGCTATTGAAGAACTTGCTCCGGAAGAAGAAGTAGGCATCCCTATCCCTGAAAATCAACCTGTTATTGAACTAAGGGAGCGTGAATCAATTTTTTACAGTCCACCTAGGAGTAGTTCTTGGTATCTTTCTTTGACTAATTTTCTAGAAAACTCAGGGTTAATTTTTTCACCACCTCATGCTCCTTATCACCGAACACCTAGAGGTTTTTATACTCCCGTCAATATGGCAGGAAAGTCATCCATGTTTACTCAATCGCCCGAATCTTTTTTGTACGGCGGTCCTTCTGTTCCCTCTGGGTATCAGTCACTTTCTGGTACTTTTTTGGGAGCATCTCCTCAACCCATTGAGAAAGGGTTATTAATTGGAAACAATGGTACTAAGCCGTTGAGCGTAGAAGAAATTCTTATGATGTCAGGTTCTATTCCCAATCCTCAACCTCAAGGTGGCCAGTTACCGCCTGGGGGGCAGCCTCAATTAACGCCTGGGGGGCAACCTCAAGGTACACAATTTGCATCTGGGGGGCAACCTCAAGGACAGTACATACCTATGGGACAATATGTTCCTTAAGGTCAACCCCAGACTCAATATGTACCCCAAGGTCAACCCCAGTATCAATTTATACCTCAAGGTCAACCCCAGTATCAGTATGTGCCTCAAGGGTATCAACCCCAAGGTCAGTACTTGAACCAAGGTTTCCAACCACCCCAAGGTCAAACGTATGTTCAAGGAACGGGAAATGTACCTTTCAATTATCAATCCTACCCTCAACCCGGTTATGGTCCTCAGTATTCTCAACCTGTTATGGGTCAGTACCCCGGAATGAATATAGTGTGGGATCCATCACAAACTCAACAAGTGTTGCAGCCAAGTGTACAGTTGTCATCTCAAACTGGACAACCCTTAGTTTCTGGCCCACCCCAGCAACCAGTCCAGTCTAACATTCAAACTTCTGTACCTTCGGTAATTTCTCAGCCTGGGCCTAGTACACCGTGTACTCCACCTCAAACGACTGCTACAACTACCGCAACATCTGTTCAATCTACCCCACCTACTTCTAGAGTATCGACAGCTCTGGTTTCTATTGTTCCTGTATCTACTCCTCAGACATATTTAACACCGTCTAGATCTACGATTCAAACTTTAGTTCAGATGCCTGTAGGACAACCTGGTTTAAGTACGGTTGTCACAAGTCAACCACAATTCACCTATCAACTGTACCAGGGACAATACCAATTTGGTCCTGCTGTGCAGCAGCCAGTCTATCAGTATCAATTGTACCCTGGGTACACTTATCAACAACCTCAACAACCCCAGTACGGTCCGGTTAATCCTGGTTTTCCGGGAGGATACAATATCTCGAACGCCATTCTTATTCCTAGTTATCTTGGATATCCTCCTCCTGGGGCTGGTCTCATGACCCAGAGTTTTAGGGATCCTAATCGGCAGTTACCGTTTATTGCAACTTTGGACTTACCTGACTTGTCGCGCCTAATGAACGATCCTATTAATTAACTTCCGTTTTGGCTGCCAATGCCGAATAAGTTGCCCAGTGGCATTCCCAAGTTCAAAGGTAAATCAGGAGAGGACCCGTCGAACCATGTGATGACTTACCACCTCTGGTGTGCGTCTAACTCCATTACAGATGATTCAATCCATCTTAGACTTTTCCAGCGCACTCTAATTGGTCTCGCAGCCAAGTGGTAAATTGAGTTACCGCGAGGCACTTTTTATAATTTTAGTCAGTTAGCCACCTCGTTTTTAACTCATTTTCAGTTGCCAGTCAGATATGACAATGGCACGGAATTGTTAACTTCGCTAAAACAATCAACATCCACTTACATTTCAGATCATATTCATGAGTGGAGACGTCGACGACGTTTAGTGAAGGTCTTTATTTCGGATCAAATCTTGGCTGAGTGGTTTGTAAAATCTTTGTTGCCAAAGATCACTAAAGATGTTGCTAAATCTGGAGTTGTTACTGAGGAGCAAGTCATTGCTCAAGCACGGTACCTTGACTTGGTCTACACTCAGTCAGGTATGTTACACGAAAAAATCCCTGATCTTCCCAAGCAAAATCAAATCGCTGCAGCTCCTTCGGGATCTCATGCAGCCGATGGTATGATTGGCATGGTTAACACTAAAAGTAAGAAGAAGTCTTCCAAGAATTCTTCCCCTATCATAACCTTGCCTGATTCCCCAACAGGAGATTCTTCTACAGAGATTTCCGCTGATATTCACATTGTACAGTCATCTACATCCAAATCAAAATCCGGTGGGAAGAAGAAAGGAAAGAAGAAGAATAAAACGGACAAAAGTTCAAAGGAGAAACTTGAAAATGGAGAATCCAATGATGAAAAGCGCAAACCTCGTTATCCTTGTCTCATTTGTGACGATGAACATTTTACAAGAGACTGACCTCATCATGCAGAGGTTGCGAAGATTGTCAAGGGTTCCCAAACTCCTGCTGTTTTGAAGGATCCTTTTTCGGCTCAAGACAGTAAGATGATAGGTTCATCCTCGAATACCAATGAAGAACCCATACTAATGATGTCCCATGTTAGGATTGCGACTCGATCGCAAGATTATGGTAGTAAAAGTCCTGTTGATGGTAAAGAAGCAGAATCTTCTCATTCTAATCCATCAACCTCAGCTCCTGGTTCCGATCCACTACAGGTCGAGAAACCTAATCTAGACTTCGTAATCAAACCGCCCGCCAAGGGTATACTTTGAAAGTCAGCTTTCAATCTACATGCGAGAGCGGCTCAGAATTATAACATTGTTGAGGATTTATCTGTTTCACCCTCAGCAATGTCGGCTTTGGAAGTGCTGCAATCATGCCCAGCACAACGTAAATTACTTTTGTCGGCTATAGGAGATGTTGATGTTCAGGACCCGAACCTAATAATCTTCGATCTAGAAAATAGTACACCTCGTTTGCCTCATCAAATGGCTTTCCAGATTCCAGTGATAGTCAAAAACAGGCCTATTCATCAGACTGTAATTGATGAGGGAGCCTCAACGTGTATTATGTCGATACAGTGCTGGAGATCGCTTGGTTCTCCTTCGCTAAATCAATCCCCGACGATTCTAAAGGCCTTTGGTGGCCGTGGGTTTCATCCTTTTGGCATTCTACAGGATTTGCCTATAGGGGTTGAAGGAAAAACCATTAATCTAGATGTGGAGGTGGTTGATGCCCCTCTAGATTACAACCTTCTCTTGGGTCGAAGTTGGTCTTACGCTATGACAGCGGTCGTTTCATCGGTCTTTCGAGTAATAAAGTTTCCACACAGTGGAAAGATCGTAACAATAGACCAGCTGGCTTACTTTTCATCCGACCCAGCCTCTTCAGAGAGTATTCAGCATGTTGTTAAAACGACTATCCCATATAAGGATGTTGGGGTAGGACTAGTTAAAGATGTCGGTTTACTGGGAACTTTTCCTTTTCCTCCGATCAATGCATCGTCTTCATTTGCAACCATTCATATGATTATATCAGACACCATTATTTATGATGATCCTTGGATTGTCCCTTCTGAATCTGAGATAGACTCATTTGGTAATACCATGTCTTTGAGTCCATATGAAATTGCCTGTGAAGCCGTGCAGTCGTTTGCCGACCCATTTTCAACCGAAAATGACTTAATGAATGTGGTCCGTGAGGAATCACTTTTCACATCAACCTCGGATTTAACTATGTTTTCTGAACTTGTTCACTCTGACGAGCAAATTCGTGAAATCCTATGTGTAGATGATTTACCATGGGAAGATCTCCATCACAGATCTTCGTTTTTACCTGAGGATGATCATTTTGAAAATGATTTCTCATCAATTTTTACCACTGAATATGTCAAGGAACCTCAGAATCCAATGAAACATCCCGATTTAGAGTTAAATTTGGGAAACATCTCTCGAACTATTCCTATTGACATTTCAGTTAAGCCTGGAATTGTTGAGAACATTCATATAGGTGCCTCATGTATAGATGACGAAATTCACTTATATAAGGCCCTATTTCAAGAATTTTGCGACATGTTTGCCTGGTCCTATGAGGAAATGCCAGGAATTGATCCCGCAATTGTTGTTCATGAGATCAAGACTTACTCGGACGCTAAACCCGTCCTGCAACGTTTGCGTCAGATTCACCCACGAAAAGCTGCTGCAATTAAAGCAGAAGTTGAAAAATTATTGAAAGCAGGTTTCATTTATCCGATCTCGTTAACGGATTGGGTATTGAATATTGTTCCAGTTAACAAAAAGCAGGGGACAATAAGAATATGCATCGACTATGGGGATATTAATCGAGCCTGTCCAAAGGACAATTACCCAACTCCCTATATTGATCAAATCATTGATGATTGTGCCGGCAGCGAAATATTTTCCTTTATGGATGGTTTTTCCGGATACAATCAAATCAACATTCTACCTGTCGATCAACCAAAAATGGCTTTCATTTGTCCATGGGGGACATTTTCTTATTGCAAATTACCTTTTGGGCTTAAGAATGTTGGAGCAACTTTTCAAAGGGCGATGTCTTACGCGTTTCATGACATCAAACACATTGTGCAGCCATATCTCGATGACTTGCCTGCAAATTCCTTACATCGAGCTGATCACCTCGTCCATTTATGAGCAATTTTTATGAGGTGTAGGCATTATCGGATCCGGTTGAACACACACAAATGTGAATTCTGTATAGAAATGGGTTGATTACTGGGATTTGTAGTTTCGAAAGCTGACATTCGCATTGATCCCTCGAAGGTCGAAGCTATCATCAATTTGCCTCCTCCTTCGAGTCTTCGCCAACTCCAAAATTTGCAGGGGAAAGCAAACTTTTTACGACGATTCATTCCTAACTATGCCGAGGTTACAAAGGGTTTTACCCGGTTGTTGAAACAAAATACACCATTCTATTGGGATGAGATAGCTCAGAAATATTTTGATGCACTCAAATACGCGTTGACCCATGCACCGTTGTTGCATCCTCCCCACTACAACCAAGATTACTTCTTGTATCTCGCCGCCCCTCATTCCACCATTGGAATGGTCTTAGTTCAAGAAGATGAATTAGGAACGGAACATGTGATATATTACCTTAGTCGAAATTTAAATCCAACTGAGCTAAAATACTCACATGTGGAGAAATTGGCATTGGCAGCTGTTCAAGTTGTCCAACGTTTTCGTCACTACATTTTACTACGTAAAACTACAGTAATTTCGCATTGCAACCCTATGATCTACATTTTGACCAAGCAATTGCTAGGGGGAAAGTACTCTAAATGGATCGTTATCCTGCAAGAGTTCGACTTGGAATTTGAGAAATCTAAGTCTAAGAGATCTTTAGTTTTTGTGGAAATAATGTGTGACTTCCCGCGTGCTGACACGGAAACTGTGGTGGAGGAGCCCATTGCGGACGAATCCTTATTTCTAATCAGCACTTTAGATCTGTGGTATGGGGATATCATCGTTTATCTCCAAACCCAATCCTTTCGGCCAGAAATTTCAAGGTCAGAATGTCGGAAAATTCGATTACAGTCCCAACAATTCAGGATTATTAGAGATACTCTTTATCGCCGTGGGGCGGACTCTGTTTTTAGACGTTTCTTAACTCACAAGGAAGCTGAAAGGGTTCTAAATGACTGTCACTCTGGAGCGTGTGGCGGTCATCTGTCTGGGTTTGCCACAGCCCAAAAGATATTGCGCGCAGGCTACTTCTGGCCGTCTTTATTTAAAGATTGTATTACGACGGTCGGAAAATGCCACAACTGCCAAATTTTTGATCGTAAGATGCGCGCTCCACCTGCTCCTCTCCACCCTATAATTGTCGTTGGTCCTTTTGCCAAATGGGGTATCGATTTTACTACATGTAACCCTCACTCGGCCGGGGGGCATGCGTATATCATCCTTGCGGTAGATTATTTTACTAAGTGGGCCGAGGCGATGCCTACATTCGAGGTAGACGGCAAGACAGCTGCAATTTTCATGTTCAATCATATAATTGCTAGGTTTGGTGTCCCACAAGTGATAATCACTGATCATGGGCGTCATTTTCGAAACGTTATGATGACCGAACTTACAGGCCAGCTTGGTTTACGTCATGATAGTTCAACCCCTTATTATCCACAAGCGAATGGTCTGGTTGAATCCACAAAAAATTATCAGTTATCATGATCCGACGAATCATTGGGATTCATCGGTCGAATTGGCACAACATGCTATTTTCAGCGCTTTGGGCATACCGAACTTCAGTAAAAACATCAACAGGGTTCACTCCTTTCCAACTAGTCTATGGTTTGGAAGCTGTGTTACCCATTGAATGTGAAATCCCGTCATTGCAAATGGCCATCGAGTTACTTCCAGCCACTTCCAAAGAGGAAAAGCGTTTGTTATACTTGGCTCAATTAGATGAGAATCGACGTGATGCTGCATTGGCGATCGAGACTCACGCAAAACGAATGAAAGCTCAGTATGATCTAAATGTGACCCCTCGAAATTTTTCGGAAGGAGATCTAGTCTTAGTTTACGATCAAGCTAATGATAAATTAGGTGCTGGAAAATTCGTTCCTATGTGGCATGGTCCCTATGTTGTCAAGCGAAAGCTAGCCAAAGGGGCTTATGAATTGGTAGACTTTGACGGGGACTCTTTGGGTAAACCCATAAATGGCCTTTACTTGAAGAGGTATTATGCTTAAAAGAATGGGTATGGAGATTCTTAGTTAGGATAGTTTTTTCTTTTTAGCTGGTGTGTTTTAGTTTAAATAGTGTGCTTAGCTTAGAGAGTGTTTTTCGTCATTATTCCTGCTTATCTTGGTTTTACTCTTGATATTGCAGATGTCGGTGCCTCTCCAAACATACATTGGTTTTGCTGATGGTGCTTGTCGTAATACACGGAACATCGCTTTCGCAACTTGGGTTATCTATTCACCCTTTGACGAGTTAGTATCTATGCATGGGGTAAGCCTCGGTCAAACAACGAACAACATTACCGAGTATAGTGCAGTGATTGAGTTATTATCTGAATCTATTTCATTTGGGATTCGGAGTTTGACAGTGAGGTTAGTTTCTGAACTCGTTGTATTACAGCTTAATAAAGTGTATGCCATTAGAAATCCAGTGTTATTAAGATTATTTTTGAGAGTGCATCTCTTGGAACGTGAATTTGATTACATTGAATATCAGCATATTCCAAGATCTTTAAATACATTAGCAGATGCAATTGCTTCTCGAATGTTAAATAGACATTTGCAATAATCATACATGCAAATTTAAAACCATTCCATAACATGATTTACAAGATAAGCCAGTAATAGTGATATATATATATAGGAGTGTCAAAAAATACATCGTCCTCGATCATAGGTTGAAAAACACCTTATGATCGGCAAAAATGATAAGTACAAAAAACAAAAATGTCACATGTGCCCACAATAGGCGACCATCCTATCACTGGTGATGATGTCTATAAGAAACCACTGCACAGGCCACCTTGCAAAGGAACCTCCTAAAAGGTCCCGGGACTCCAATCACATAGCGCTGAAGTCGATGAGGAATGTCGTCTATAGTGGTCTCAAGAATATCTCCTGTCAAGCGCTCGAGATGACCCTCCAACTCGGCCAAAACCTCTACTGATTCGTCCTGTGGGGCTGGCGCGGGTGCAACTGGTTGCCTCCTCTCGTAAGGCCGGAGAGCGGCTGGTCGCTGTGGACCCACATCTGCATTTGAAATTTTTACTATCAGTTTTGAGACGATGAAAAAATAACAAAAAACTTAAAATAAAAAATGTTGAAAAGGATTTTACCTGACTCGTCCCACTACTCTCCTGGTGGAAGAACCATGTCTAGAGTCCCGTGCAGAGTCAAGTCTTCACCTCTCTTAGGAAAACCAGTCAAGAAATATATGTCCGCCAGCTCAATTTCGAGCTGGTGGCTGCCGATGAAAAAACATTGGTCCTGTATGCTCCATCTGTCAACCAACCACTGTAAGAAATCCACCTGAGCCCTCATGCCAGGAATGGCCCAGAATTTATACAAACCGCATGCCCTCAAAGCATCAAGTGAAGGCTGATGATTCCATGCGGTAGCATCCACATCCTCATGCTCTCATTCACGCCAATCTAGCATGATGTACTCTCTGCATCAAGAATAAAGACAAATTAAAATGCTAGAAAATATTTTGTGTGGTCCATTTTTGAGAATTTTTGGGTTAAAAACCCTTGCGGTGAGGACCGCACCCTCTAGGTTAGACACAGTGCGTGGGATCACACTTTGTCTACACGGAAGGTGCGGACCCCGATCTTTTTCCCAATAGAGAAAAAGTCGCGGTCCGTAGGCCCACAATGGTAAACCTGCGGGCCACCGCGCGCGGGTTTTGCGCCTAAAAACCCTCCAAAAAATGAAATAAAGGACTAAAACAAAAAATTAAACGGTTAAAAATGAAGAGTGGGATGATGTGGATTACCTGGAGAAGATGGCGTTCGATTCCGACGGTTGGATTTTCTGCAATCTTCATGGGAAGTTTTCTGAGCAAAAGCACTATTTTCTCACCCAAACTCAAACGGTAAAAATGAATTGACAAAGGCCCTTTTTATAAGTTTTTTGAGTAAATAAATTGCAAATTTGTTTATGTTTCACTTTGAAAAGGTATTTTGTGAAATTTTTATCCATTTCAAACATGTATGAGTAATGTTTGTGTTTTTGTGCAGAATAAAGGATTATTCAGGCGAAATCTATCATTTTCGACGAAAAAACATGTGGAGTCATCTTTAAGCTCTTTTCTGACTCCTAAAACATGAAAAGATTGCCGAGTGTTTCTTTTAAACTCGTTAAAATGGAATTAAAAGACGTTCCACTTACAGCTCTTTTCCGACTGTAAAAACATGAAAAGATTGTCGGATTTTTGTCGTTTCAAATTCGATATCAGTCATAAAACGACGTGTCGTTGATCGCTTTTTTACTTTTTCGGGTCAAAGGCACTAATGACAAAAAGTACTCCTTGGTCGTAAACGATCAAGCGGTTCTCTCAAGTATTATTTTATACTTTTTCGGGCTTGGGAGACACAAATTTACAAAAAAGGTCAACCCTGGAGTCTTCTTAAGTTTTTTTAGACTCTCTAAAATTGAAAAACGCGGAGTTTTTCCTATACTAGACTCGTTAAAATTTCACAGTAAAAGACCTGTTCAATTACAAACAGGAACGAACCACTCCTTCTTAGGGTTCAAATTTAAACTAAGTTGGACTCATCCGAAGGATGAGCTTATAATCAAGCAAATGTTATCCTCCTCAAGCTTGTCAAAAATAAAGATGTACTTGCCAGAAATGGTGGGGGAAAAGAGAGAAAAATGAGCCCGTTTGTCATACTTTGTAACCACTCTTGAACACGACACTTCCATTCACCTGGGTTGGGAAATCCTTCGCCTAACAGTTGATCAAACCACATTTAAAGTCTTCTGCCGGTTTCTGGGTATTAACTTTGGGTCAATTGTCACCAAGCCATCTGTCGTGTCGTTATGTGTTCAAGAGGTCACTGGCAATAAGCCATTCATCTGCAAAATATCTGTCATTCATCTTGACCATCCCTGAGTCAGTCCTTGCAACTAAATTTCTTCAACTTGATCTATGATTTCGTGTTGTGGGCTTGCCTGCGACGGATCGCTTTCTATCTACTTCAGCTCATTATCTAGAAAGATGATCTAGAAATCGTCAGTGCCTTGGGATCTACATGTCTCAATGGCAGGTTTCTCACCTTTGACGATGAGCTGCATCATTGACCTTCGATCAAAGGATTCTGTGACATGTTTGACATCAACACATTTATTCACATCTCATGGATTGTACTGGGTACTCTGAGAGCCATTGACATCACTGGTGGTTTCTCTCACACTTGTTAACAGTTTACATCATTGACTGGTAATCAAGTGGTTTCTACCATGTTCGACATCAACACATTCATTCGCATGGATAGAATCATACTGTTTCGGGAAGTAGAAATGAAGACCCTGGATCTAGTTTCCATAATCCAGGCTGCGAGGAATTTTGTATTCATTATATAATGGACTATTCATAAACAGATGGCTGCTTCCATACTGTGTCAACATGAGTCTTTACTTGTGATGTTTTACAAGATCATTCCTGTATTAGAGCAGTAGTTAGTTTTCTAGTCAGTTTTGATCTGAGTATGGGAATGCCTACCTCAGCGATGTTATGATCTCATATATATATCTTGCATTGAATGTTTTTACAGGTTCCAACTGGGCTCTCCACAAGATGATCCTCGAAATGATAAAGTACTTCACTCTTCCTAAATGATAAGAAATCCTCATCTACTACAGACTTTGCACTTTAGGGGGCAATCTGTTACACAAAAATATCGTCACCATGATTATTTGCAGTCAGTATGGGTCTATCATCACTTGTACTGTCCTCCTAAGCAAGTCTCAGACCTCAACTCTTCAAATCAAGCTTTGGAAATGAGAGAAAGACATTAAAAATCAATGTAACTCTGGTTCCGCACTTTCTCTCATGGTCACCTGCGGTCTCGCACCTTCTGTGTACAAAAACTATGGACATGCCCGCTCTGTCCCTAACGGTGTAGGTGTGGACCCCTGTGAAAGTCAAAAGGCGCAAGTTTTATCTTAAAAAACTCACTTTGGGTTAATTCTAGAGGTTTCTAGAAGGAATTTTGATGTGGATTGTTCGCTCTGAGGTGGTTCATGCATCCCAAAAGAGAAGGAGCTAATCCCTTAATGAAAGGAGCTATCCCTTTGAAGGAGGGCTTTATCCCTTTGAAGGAGGACCTAGTAACCTCCCTCCATTGCACTATAAATACAAGCATTGGGCTGGTTGCTAGGGAGGTTAGAAGCTGAACATTTTTTAGGGTGAATGCTGGTGAAATCAAGACTTCCTAGTTGAGCTTAAGAGGAGAGATCACACATCTTTTTGGCTTCATTGGGGAGTGAGTGAAACTTGTCAAAGTAGAGGAGACTTCTTGCTGGACCCTGGGAGGAGCTTGTACAGCGTCAAGGCAAAGGTTGTAAAGTTCTTCTTCTTTTGAATTAATACAATCAAACTCATTTTTCTCAACAAATATCTCATGTTATTTGTTTCATGGACTCCTTGACTTTCATGTTAAATATGTTTTATGCAATTGGCTTTTCAGGTGCTATTTAATTTGTTTGCCTTGTTTTTGTTTGCAGATTCGCGAAAAGGAGCTCATTTGGATCGAAGGAGCGAGGGCATCCACAAGCTTGCGTTGGACCTAAGGCAGGCCCTAAAAACACTTGTTTTCTATTGTTTATCAAAGTATATTTAGAGAAAGATAGTGTCTGGTTGGTTTGCTTGTCATTGGGTCTTCTTTAGATTCTAGGAAGGTCTATCTTGTCCGCAAGATCGACTTATTCTGTGTGACATGATGATAATTTTGAAATGGAGTGATGCCCCTTTGGGCGAAGGTGTTAATCTGAAACTGTAACCACTGATCCTTAAGGTATAGGGCGTATGATTTGGCAGGTTGCCTACACTGTAGAGCTTCCATCGCCCAGCTGGCCATGCAGGCCAATTGGGCCTCCTTTTCTTGCACCTGCTATTTCAGAGACTGTATCTCCTGGGCTACTTGAAAGTCCTTCACTTGTAGCTATCTAGTTAGTGTCTCAATTTCAGCCTGTAACCCATCTCTTCTCTGCTATTCATCAGGGGTTTCCTTGTCTGTTGTGGGCTCCTCCTATTGCTGTTGTTCTCCCAAGATGTGGGGCCTATCTTACTTATGTTGTTCCTGTAGCTGTAGTTGTTGTTTAAGCAGCTCATTTTCTTCCTGTAGCTTTGCCCGCTGGCTGCTTTCCACATGTCGTACCATAGCCAATTCCTTTATCACCTCTTTGAGTTGTTCCTCTAGGGGACCTATATCAGCCACACCCTTGGACTTAGCGATCTTCATTCAAGTGTGGGTCCTTACTCTCTCTTCTTCTAGTGCAAGGAAAAGTGGCACTGCGAATTTTTGGGGAATGATATTTCCGGCCTCTAACAGGTTATAGTAGGAGCCCAAGCTAGGATGGGGGCTTGTTTCCACAATGTTCTTCGTCTTTTCTTCCTCCTATGGTGATTTAGCTGCCTCTCCTTCCAATTCTTCGGTCTCCTTTAGCCTAGCTAGCGTTTCCTGTAGAACAGTTTCAGCATCCTGTAGAGAGGTCTTTGTGTCTAGCATTTTCATCCTTTCTCTCCAGGTGGATGTTTTCGGGCTTCCTCGTTCATAGGTGATGGATGCCATTGAAGGCGCTCTCTCCTTTTGTTTAGTTAGGGTGTCCATAATCGTAATTGGCTCCTTTGATTGTGGCTGGGGTCTGCTAGTTTTTATCCGCATGCTCCTTCTTGCCTTAAAATACATGGAAGGCTCCCTTTTTCGCTTCCCTTTTTGCTTTGGTGATGTGCTTAAGGCAACCAGCACTGCTGTCGCCTCCCTGGCCAAAATCTCAGGTGATTTCACGTTTTGCTGCTCTGTTTCCATGCTTCCTGTAGAAAGTCCTGTGTCGATTGTTTTCATGCTTCCTATAGAAACTGTTTCAACTGTTCCGGTCTGCTTGGCTGGATGTGTCTTTCCTTTTAATTTTTGTGTGGCTACCTTGGTTGTGCCCTCCTTTGTTTGGACTTTTTCAGTCCTCTCTGCTCTACTCTACAATCGTTTCTCCCTGGGTGTTGGTGCCATTGTTCCTCCCACAGTTTTAGGCCCAGCGCGTTGGCCTTTCCCTCGTTTCTCTTCTTGTTCTTTCTGTGGTGGTCTATCCTATGTTTCTCTACCACTGGCTTTCTCTCTTGCCTCAGTGTGTTCCCTCTCTTCACTGCTGGATGAGGTGAGTTCCTTGGAAAAAATTCAAATATCGTCATCTCTGGTCATGTTGTGGAAAATCTCCCAGGAGAGAGGGACAATGTAGGTGTGGAGGGCATCTTCCACTAAAAGCTTGATGAGCCCATGACGGGCTAGCTGATCCGGTGTCCCTTCAATTTTGTGCCACACTCAATTAATGATTGCAGAAGAAAATAGGGGATGCTTAAATTCTTTTCTGGAGGTAAACCCATCCCATGTCTGAGTTCACTTAGCAATGGGAAATGATATCCATAGACAATACTTAACCACACCTCACAGGTAATGTATTTCATTATCTGGAAGCTGACTTCGCTGTAAAAAGGATGTAGGCTAGCTCTCCGGACCCTGTTCTTGTCTTCTGCAAACTGTTCCTCTGGTAGGAAGAATTCTTTCTTGGCCTTTTGGCCCAATGCCCTCTCCTCTTTGCTCCAGGGTAGCCCCAGTGGCAGATCAGTAACTCAACTAATGAGTTGTGGGGTAAACTTTCGGGTCAACCCTCTGAAATTCACAATGGCCAGTGTCTTTGATTTAGGTTGTAGGGACATTAAGAACTCCTCTATTATCTCATCATCATGACCCTAAATTCTATCACAAAAGGTCATCCAATTGACACGGGTGAAGAGGTTCACCACCTCAGGATGTTCGCGCAATTTTCTGGAATCCGAAGGTTCCTTCCTGATAAACCCCCCTGGCATGGTGAGAGTGCTCTATTTTATGCTCTGAGCAGAGGGGACTTGCTGTGTTCTGGTTTCCTCCTTTGAACTTCAAGACATTATCTCTCAGGTGTTTATATTTTACTTTGCACCAATTCCTTGGTTCCAATGCTTTTGTTGCCCATAACTCGACTGTCTGTGTATAAAAGGAGGAAGTAGGTTTCCTCAAACAGAGTGTAGAGCTCAATTTTCATCCCCAGCATACATACAACCATGTAAAATTCACATCCTTCATACACAGGTTAGCCCTGACAGTGCTTTATCTTTTCTATAGGAGGAATTTCTTAACAGGAACTATGGATGAGAATTTGGACGTAGAACCAATGAAGAAATTCCGTGCAACACACAAGTAAACTGCTATATTCGATTCACAGGTAGACTTGTCTCTAACCCTCCAATTCAAGACAGCTCAATTCACCATTTTTTCGAAATATACCATGCATGGAAGAGTGTTTTTGAGCCTACCTCTCTCGGAACTCCAAATTTTACGAAGAAAAGTCCAGGCTTGTCTACTCCGGAACGCTATGCCACATTTCCTGTAGAGCTTCTTCCTGTAGAACTCTTGTTGGCTTCTATAGGATGTCACTGCGCTTCTGAACGAGCCTGGTACGCGGGAGAATTTTGAAACAGGCCAAAAAGATCAGGTTAACAGATTGTGGAAACAGAGGATGCGTACTTCAGCCGAGGATGGTTGCAAGTGCAAATGAACAGCGGTGAACGCGAGTCCTCAGCCGAGCATTTTTGAACTTCGGCGCAATTCGTGGCAAGGGGGTGAGGTGGCTGGGCCGAACCATTAGCCAACGTCGCGGCCATCATTCCTATGTGTGTCCATGACCGCCATTACCTCTCCTCTGCCATTAACCACCGCCACCACTGCCAATCCCGCCAATTTTCCCGGACTGGACACTCCACACGTGTCGGCTGCACATCTCATTAGAAAATTTGAACGTAACTGGGCTTGTTCAAATCCCACGAAACTATGTGACTGGTTGTGGGTGACCAGTTGACTGGCCACCGAATTTGTTCAATTCGAACCATTTTCAAAGACATGCATTTTTTGAAATATAGTTTATGCAATTTGACGAATGAGGTTAGACACTTACCTGCATGGTCGTGGATGTGTTATGCAGACTGTGGGACTTGGAACGACTACTTCGCTTGCTGTTGCCTCGTGCACAGGTGCTAGAACCCATTCTTTCATTTGTTGATGTTGTATGCATGGCTTTGGAACCCGATCCTTCGGTTGGCAATGCTGCATGCACCGGTTCTGTTTGGTTTCAGCTGTCAAGGATGTCTTCACATCTAGAAGGAGTCTTTTTACATGTTTCCTTTTGTTGGTTTCGGCTGCCCCTGCCTCTAGAGTATGTCTTCCAGAGGGATCAGTTGCTACAGGATTCCTGTAGGATGTCTTGTAGCTGCTTCTCCTCCTGGGATGCAGGCTAAACGATCAGGGCTATATTCTTTGATGAAGAGTCTATATGGAGCTTGAACAGGTTGAGCGTGCAGACCTTTGCTGCTTGATTTGTCACTTGAAAAAAAATGTTATGTCCATTTGAAGAAAACAAGGTTTCTTGTATGACTGTGCAAGAACACACAACTAGGTGGGTGCAACAGGGGTGGCATATAGTGATGGATGGAATAGAGGGGCGGCTGTAGGCCTAACCAACATATTCCAAGTTCGAGATCCCTTTCCAAAATCGAATTTGGCCCGCTCGAAGGTTCTACAGGATGTTTCTTGTAGAAATGCAGAACTTCCTGTAGAAAGCCCAAAATTTCATGTAGAAAGCCCAAAACTTCCTGTAGGAGGTGGAATCTCGACCCGAATGTGGTCAAATCCTAGGAAAGGTAAGTGGCCATGGAGGGAGTGTCTATAAGGATGTCCTGTAGCATAGTATAGACCAATGTCCTCATTTTGCACGACCTTCTTTATCTGCAATGTATTCCCTGCAACCTCCGATAATTTTATAGAGATTAGGCCTATTTCTTTTTTCTTCTTTTGTTTTTTTCTTTTCTTTCTTTTGAGAGACAGTTGGGGTGCCTCCATGAGGTTTTCACCCCCATAATCTGCCCTAGGTGCCTCAAAGAGGTTTTCACCCAAGGATCTTTTTTATTCCACTTATTTATTTTTTGAGAGACAGTTGGGGTGCCTCCATGAGGATTTCACCCTCACTGTCTGCCCTAGGCACCTCAGAGAGGTTTTCACCCAAGGATATTTTTATTCCTGGTTTTTTTTTTTTTGATGATCAAGGTGTGGGTGGAATAGAGGTAGAGCGCTGCTCTACTACCAGCACTGATTTTTCCAAAGTTTCAATGAACTTCTGCCTCAAAAGGGGTTTCTTGTAGATTTTCAATTGATGCCCATTGACAAGCATGGGGATGGATTCTTCATCAATGGTCCTGATAAGGACTGAACCATTTTCATTGCATTTTTCCACTGTATATGGTCCTAACCATCTGGTCCTCAGCTTTCCTTTGAAATCCTTGTATCTTGAGTCATACAACAGTGCCCAATCTCCCAGCTGGAATTGCTTTTCATTAAGGTGTCGGTCATGCCATATCTTCCTATGGAGTTGAACTACTTCTGAGTGGAGGAGGGCCTGCATTTTGTGTTCATCTAATCCATTCAGCTGCAATAATCTTTCACATTGAGCATGGCTGAGATCCAAGTCCAGCTGAGCTACCACACTTAATGTGTTGTACTCAAACTCTATGGACAACAAAGCTTTCTTCCCATAGACCAGTTCATAGGGTGTGAAATATGTGGTAGTCTTCCAAGTGGTGTTGTAGGCCCAGGTGGCCTCAACCAGGCGATCTGCCCAATCCTTTGTGCTGTTGCTCACAACCTTAGTCAAAATCCCTTCCAATGCTCTAATAGTGACTTCCACCTGCCCATTTTCTTGTGGATGATATGGGGTGGAAGTCCTGTGCTTCATCCTGTTATGAGCGAGAAAGTCTTCAATCAGGTTAGAGGTGAATTGGATTCCTTGATCACTGACTAACTCTCTCGGGTAGCCAAACTTGTAGAAGATATTTTCCCTTAAAAACTCAGCCACCTTTTCCTCTGTCGCTACTTTGATTTCCTTTGTTTCTGCCCACTTTGTCAGGTAGTCGGTGCACACAATGATGTAAGACCTTTTCTTTGAAGGAGGGTTGATAGGACCCACAAAATCCATGCCCTACTTCTCAAATGGCTCGAAGGTCACTTGAGGTTGGAGAGGCATTTCATCCCTTGTAGTTGGTTTCCCCATCCTCTAACATCGGTCATACTGGCTGATGTATCTTCTGACATTTTGATGAAGAGTAGGCCAATAGTAGCCTGCATGTAGAATTTTGAAGGCAGTCCTTTTTGCTGCAAAGTGGCCTCCACAGGGCCCATCGTGACAGGTTAGGAGGATGTCAAAGACTTCCTCCTCCCTAACACAACACCTCAAGATCTGATCTGGGCCAAGTTTGAACAGGTTGCCCCCGATCCAAGTGAATGGGGCACTCTTCCTCACAATTCTGCTCTTCTCCTTTGAGGATAGATGCAAAGGGAACTGTGTTAAGACCAAGTAATTTGCTATATCAACAAACCATGGAGAGAGTATTGAGATAGCAAACAGTTGTTCATCTGGCATCTAGTCATCCACTATCCCTTCTTCACCTGCAGGCAAGTCCAATCTAGACAAGAAGTGAGCAACAACATTTTCCTTACCTGGCTTGTCGACAATAGTCAAATCAAATTGCTGCAACAAAAGTAACCATCTAATGATACGAGCATTTACATTAGGCTTATTCATTAAATATCTAATCGCAACATGATCAGTGTGTACAAATGTTTGATAACCAGTGATGTAGTGTATGAACTTGTTTAGGGAATGGACTACAGCCAGGAATTCTTTCTCAATTACAGTGTAGTTCATCTCTGCCTTGGACAGGTTTTTACTGACGAAGTATATGGCATATGGCAGTTTCTCCTCAACTTGTCCTAAGGCTACCACTGTGGCTTTGTTTGAGGCATCAGTGTGGATGTGGAAAGGTAGGGCCCAGTTTGGACCTCTCAAGATTGGGGCGGACACCAGCTTATATTTCAACTCATCCAGAGCCCCTTGATAGTCATCAGTCCATTTAAACTCAACATCTTTCCCTAATAGGCCAAACAATGGCGAGGCTAGCTTACTGAAATCTTTAATGAATCTTCTATAATATCCTACTAAGCCTAGGAAACTCCGAACATCTCTTACCTTCTGAGGAGGTGGAGCCTTTTGGATCATAGCAATCTTGTTAGGATCCACCTATAATCCTTGCTGAGAAATTGTATGACCTAGCATAGTCCCTTCAGTCATCAGGAATTCACATTTTTTAGGACTGAGGGACAGGTTCATCTCAATACACTTGGTTAAAACTTTTCCCAGGTTAGTCAATGCTTCTTGGAAGTTGGACCTATAAGGAGTAAAGTCATCCATATAGTTTTCTACCGAATTGTGGACCAACTCAGAAAATATGCTCAATACTGCTCTCTGGAAAGTAGCGGGAGCATTGCATAGCCCAAAGGGAAGGGCTCAGTAGGCAAAGGTACCCCATGGACAAGTGAAGGTGGTCTTATCTTGGTCCTCCGGGATGATTTGGATCTGATTATACCCGCTGAACCCATCTAGGAAAGAGAAGAAATTCTTCCCTACCAGTCCATCCAACACCTGATCTATGAAAGGCAAAGGGAAATGGTCTTTCTTGGTGGCTTTGTTAAGTTCTTGGTAATCTACACAGATTCTCCACTTCCCATTTTTCTTGGGCAAAAGCACTAGAGGTGAGACCCACTCACTGTTGGAGATGGGGTAGATGAATCATGCATCCAACAATTTTTGCAATTCTTCTTTGATGATGTCTTTAAGGGCTGGATTCATTCTCCTCTAAGGCTGCCTAACTAGTTTACGATCTTCTTTAATGTAAATATGATGGGTATAGACCAAAGGGTGGACTCCTTTCATCTCCTTATAGCTCCAAGCGAAAGCATCCAGATGATTGTTCAGTAAGCTACATAGCTCCTTCTCCTGGGAGGGAGATAGGGAGGAGCTGATCTTTAAGGTTCTTTCGGGCCCAAATTCCACATTCTTAACTCTAAGAGAGGTCAAATCAGTCACACAGAGGTCCACTATAGTGCTGGCTTGGGTACCTTCCACCAACGCCTCTAAGGATAGTGCACTGGGAGGTGGATTTTGAATCAAATTTTCAATCAAGTCATCCTCAGTTTGAGGGCCTCCCCTGGTGGTTTCTACAATGCACAATGGTGCAGAGTAGACCACATCCTCATCTCCCTCTTCCAACCAGAGTGGTAAGTCATGTTCTAGCAGAGGTTGGGCAGGAGGGTATAGGACTAGCTATTTGGACATAGGCCCATTCTTGATGGTCATGCTTCCAGCTTGACAACTGATGTAAGCATCCGCAGTAGCTAACCAAGGCCTTCCCAAAATGAGGGGGTATCCAGTGAGCTTTTCCTTTGGATGAAGGACCAAGAAGTCTGCAGGGTACTCCCAAGAGTCAACAGAGACCAGGACATCTTCCACAATCCCTTCAGCAGTCACGATGGAGCGGTCTGCTAACTTTAGTACTGTCGAGGTCTTCCTTAAGGAACTCTGAAGGTTGAGTTTAAGCATAGTGTCCCTGGTCATCACATTAATGGCAGCCCCAAGATCGATCAAGGTATGGGTGATTATGGTGCCATTGATGTGGACATCAACTACAGGACTCCCAGGGTCCAAATACTTTGGACAGATTACTTGCCCCAACATTAGATCAGACAATTGTCCTATGACATTAATAGTCGAGGAATCTCTCTTTTGCCTGCCTGGGTGCCTGAAACACTTCTCCTTGATCAATTTGTTGTATATTGGTACATCTTTTATGGTCTGGAGAAGTTTTATTTTCACACACAACTGTTTAAGTTCTCCCAGAAGTTCAGTCTCCTCCAGGTTTGGTTGCGTGGTTACTGTTAGTCGCTCAGGAAAGGGTGGAATGGCTTTGGGTTCACTTTCCTGTTTCTCTTCCTCATCCTCCGGGGGAGGAGGTTGGCGATCTGGAAGGACCTTCCCAGATCGCAGGTTGATCTCCTGGATCTCCACAGCATAGGTAGGGCATGTTGTCTCCCAAGTGCATACCTGCTGGGCCTGTCTATTGTTGGGGTTCGGGTTCGGTTGAGCAGGCATCTGGGGTTGTCTTGGAGAAGTAGGAGGTAATGGTTGTGGTTGAGCTGGTGGTGGAGGTAGAATGGCAGGAGGAGAGTAGTATTAGGGACTCCACCCTGGTTGAGGTGCATTCCACTGAGGTTGTGGCTGGACATCTGATTGAAATGAATGAGAAGTGGGTTGAGTATGGTATTGAGATGGATAAGACCACGGAGGAGGTGCATACCAGGACAGATGAGAGGGGGGCCCCAAGAAGGTATGTGAGCAGATTGGTTGGGGCTATAATAAGCTTGGGATGTCCCTTGCATCCCCTACTAGTAAGGCCTAGGCCCATGTGGCCTCCTTTGGTTGAGGAAGTAGAGAGGTTCATTGGACGCCTCAATCCCTTGGTACATGGCTTTAAATCCGGGTAAGGTTGGGCATTGGTTTGTGGGGTGGTCTTCCTCACAAACGAAACATACCTCTACTGAGTGCAGTGGAAACTCGTTCTTAGGGTGCTTCCTTGTACATTTGGGACAAAAAATGGCCAAAGCCCTCTCAGCTTCCTCTTTCTTCTGCTGGATTCGGAAAGTATCAATTTGCATGGAAATGGCCTGTTTCATCTCACTTTTTAGGTCTTCCATCTGATTAGCAAACTCATGCTTGGAGAAGGAAGCATTACCTGAAATCTGATTCCCCCAAACGATTTTCCAGGCTGCCCTAGAATGGTTTCTAAACACAGTCTTTATGTCCTCATAAGGTAGTTGGTAGATGTCCCCTCCAGCTAGCAAATGAAGGGTATCTAGAAGGTCTTCAAGGACTCCTCGGACCAGAACCAGCTTCAGAGATTCAGGGTCAAGTGTGCACCTGGCCCGTTTATAACTAAGTTGGAATCTCTTCTCGTAGTCTTCTAAAGACTCATCATTTCCCATGGTCATCCGGAAGATTTCTCCCTTTGTTTCCTTGGACCTATAATAGTCCCGGTATTTGTTGTTAAAGGCTTGCTGCATCTGAGCCCAAGTGGTGATACTGTTTCTAGGTAACCCCATGAAATAGTGTAGTGCTGCGTCCTTGAGGGTAGAAGGAAAGAGTTTCAGCTTTTGCTCATCCTCAGCATAGTCATAAGTTCGCCAAAGGATGGAAAACTCAAACAGGAAGGTATCAGGGTCTTCATTAGTCAATCCATGGAAGTGAGGTAAGGCTAAGGGACTCATGTTTTTCATTTTCATGTCCCCATTGGTCTCTCGGATGGGGAAGGAACCTTCTATTCTCTCATCATCCTCTCTACCGTTTCTATTTTTAGCCATGGTCTCAAAAGGAATGTTTTCTTGCTCTTCTTCTGTTATAGGATCTTCGTATATCTCAGGAGGTTCACCTATAGGTTCTTCTAGATCATTGCCACCAAAGAAGAGAGAAGGGTGACTCAGTGATGTGGTGGGGGTGTTGGGTAGAAATTTTCCGATATTATCTTTGTTCCTACGAGACATGAAAAGATTTTTGGTTGCTTTTGCTTTTTTCTGCTTGTACCTGCAAAACTGAAACAAATGGAATTGCAACTAACTAAAATATATCTTGCGGAATTGAAATGAAAGCAGGAGAGGACTAATCTATTTTGCTGAAATAAAGCTGCGGAATTGAAATGCTAATCTATGCTTGCAGAATTGAAATGCTATTCTACGCTTGCGGAATTGAAATGCTATTCTACACTTGCGGAATTGAAATGCTATTCTACGCTTGCAGAATTGAAATTGTGGAATTGAAAGGCTAATCAATGAAAGCAGGAAATGTCTAATCTATTTTTGCAGAAATGAAATTGCAGAATGGGACTAAAATAAACTACTTAGCAGAAGGTTGGAGTAGAAAAATAGAAGAAAAGCAGCAATAAAAAATACTCTGACGCTTCCCTGGCAACGGTGCCAAATATATGGTGGGCTCCAGTATTGCAACAATAATGCTACAACTCCTAGGACTCCCTTCTTTACTCTTATCAACCCAGTAGTTCGTAACAAACTTGGAAGCGACGGTGCTGTATGCACATGTACTAGCTCTTGCCGCAACTGTCACCTGGTCAGCTAGCACAAGTCCACTAGGAACTTAAGACAACTTCTATGAGCTCTGAGAAGAAGCTTTCTAACTGATGGATGGAAGCTAACTCAAAGGAGGCTAATCTACTTGCAGAAAGAAATTGAAAAGCAAAAGGGAAATGCAAACCCTAATTTTACAAGCTAATCCTACTAATGTAGGAAAGAGGATGAAAGCTACTGAAGGAGATGCCATTGACTTCTAAGAAGGTGAAATGCATGTGTCTAAGCTACTTCTACAATAAAATCTTAAAAAACACCTTTGTGTATTTTTTTGAGTAAAGTGTCAGAATTGTCACGCATGTGCTTTCACTGGTTTTTGACTATGCAGAGGTGGATTTGCAAGAGGAAATTCTTGCAGGAGGTTGGAAACATTGGAAGAGGGTGTAAGGGGTCCCTAGCACCCTTCTAGAGAGTTTCACAGAGTTTGGCTATCAGGAAACTTCTTTCGTGAGCTTCTACAGGAAGTCTGCAGGGGTTCTACAGGATGTTCTGTATTTTCTGCAGGATGTTCAGAAATGGGATTTTGGAGGCTGGATGGAGAGAGGAAGGTGGAGAAGTGAGTATGGGGGTAGGATAAGGGTGTGAGGAGACCCAGGGCTTGGTGGATGGAGCTGAGGAGTGATGAGGATGGCTGGATTTGTTCAAGGAGGAGTGGAGCAATGTTGCACAAAAATATGGAAACTAGGTCAAAGTGAGGGAACGTAGCAAATGTGAGGCAAGAATCAAAGTTATGGGATGGATCAGATGGGATTGATGGAGTACGAGTAGATGGAGAGGTATTACAAGTGCTCTGCAAGTTATTTCTCAAATTGAACAAACAATGACTCGGAAAAAAAATGACCTAACTACTTTGCTCTAATATGGCCTAAGCAACAGCAAGGGAAAGGAACAGAAGTTTGTTTTCAATGAAATCACGTGAAATAGCTATACAAACTAAGAAATCATGAATCTTAACACATAACCAAAACTGGTATCAATTCCTGCAAATGAGAATCTAACACTAATGATTGCATGGTGAGGCAAAGACAGTGTTTTTGTTGGCAGCAAGGTCACATTTGTCCCAGCTCGCAATCCCACTGAGGGAGAGGTGAGATCAGAGGTGCTTGATGGCCTTTTTCTGAAGATCTTCCCTGTTATTAACCTATCAACTCAATCTGAACATAAAAATCCTGTCTAATCATCAATAATGACCTAGGTAACCAACAAGATTTTAAGCTACTTAATAGAAATTATTTTGCAAAGACATAAAAGACAAATAACAGTACACAAAGGAAGCCTTGGCACTTGGGTTGGGCCCAACCCCAAGAGCTATAGGCTCCTAGGAATAAAACTCAGAACTGATGCCAAATAAAGCTGCTCTTCATTACTCAAAAATAATCATGTCAAAAGAAAGTTATACAGCAGCACCTACGAAAATGAGCTGAGACAATGACAACACTATAGTGCAAACCCAACAGTTCAAAAAGTAACCTACAAAGGCTAAAAGCCTTCCTATTTATGCCTACGAGGGTCCTCAGTAGCCCTCCTTAACTCAAGGGGCTTGGCTGTTCAAACTGCCAGTAAACAATCACTTTTCACAAAGCTGCTCGGCTGCCTTTAGGATTCGTTTTGGTGGCCTGCTGAGCTCTGAGTGGAGGGTGGAGATTTTGAGGAAGGGTGTTAAAATTGAAAACCAGGGCAAAACTTCATGTGGGTCATCTTATTCATGGCTAATAATATTTTTATTAGATTCCTCTCGTCGAGAGGTGTAGGATTGATATAAAGATCATCTGATTCCGATAAGTATTCATGGAATTTATTTTGATTATGGAATTATTATCAAGCTGACCTACAACTCATGTAGGCTCAGAAGCCCAACAGTCACATCTATTCACCCACCAACATTGTGTATAAATATAAGAGGACTTTTCCTCATTTGGACTCACTCATCTCATCACATCTCTCTCTCTACTGCGCAGATATGAGTCTCTTCTCTACTGCGTTGAAATGGGTCTCTCTCTCACACACATTTGAAGCCGGAAACTGCTGAAACTGAAGCTGCAACTGTAGAAATTAAGATTGACTTGCGTGGCCTAGAAGATCTCCTCTTTGGAACTACGCTGTAGGTTCATCTGAACCTCCTTTAAAAGCCGCAACTTTTGGTGGTGGAATGAATTCAATCCGACGAACGGTTTGCAAGATATCAACTACCCTAGTTTGAAGCCGGAAACTGCTCAAACTGAAGCTGCAACTACAGAAGTAAAGATTGAATTGTGTGGCCTAGAAGATATCCTCTTTAGAACTGCACTATAGGTTCATCTGAACCTCCTTTGAAAGCCGCAACTTTTGGTGGTGGAATGAAGTCAATCCGACAAACGGTTTGCAAGATATCGACTGCCCTAGTTTGAAGCCGGAAACTGCTGAAACTGAAGCTGCAACTGCAGAAGTAAAGATTGACTTGCGTGGCCTAGAAGATCTCCTCATCTGAACTACGCTATAGGTTCATCTGAACCTCCTCTGGAAGCCAAAACTTTTGGTGGTGGAATGAATTCAATCCGATTGTCGGTTTGTGAGATATGGTCTGCCCTAGTTTGATAATGAAGCTGCTAATGCTGATGCTACTGATCTAGGGTTTGCTACTGCTGATATGAATCAGATTTATTGTAATATTTCTCTCTGCTGAATTATTGAAGATAAAAGAAGATTTGATCAAAGGGTTTCCCCACACATTGTGGGGTTTGTCCCTGGCTAGCTGCCACATCTTGTGTCTCTTGTCTTGTCTTGTTTTTTGTCGATCGTTTAATGTTCTATCTGCACTTTACTTTATGTACATGTGATTGCTAATCGGTGGAATATAATAAGAAAAAGAAGTAAACTGTTATAAGCATAGAACATACCATAGCTTAACAAAGGGCCATTTAATGCAAGAGACACCCTTCCTATGAATCCTCACCTTTGTTCCTTCATGCTTAGCTGTCATCTGGCTCATAATTGCTTGGCCTTGTTCCAAAATTTGTCCAAAAAACCTGAAATAACCACGTATTAGCCTTCTTGGTAAAGTGACCACACTCATTCGTTCAAATACATAAATATACTCCAAAAACATGCATAAACTATGAAAAATGGTGGATTGATGAAGAACAGTAGGCAAAATGAGCCTAATAAGTTACCCATTTTTTGGGCTCATCATCACCCCCCTGCTAAATGGGTTTCTCATCCTCTGAGCAACTAAGCTAGCTCATCATCATTGATAGCTTTAACTACCTCTCTCATGTCCCAAGCCTCCATGGTGATGTCTTCTTCCCGGTCGTGAAATCCCACTTTTCTTTCCACTTCCTCCCACTGTCTGTTTTTCTCCTCTTCCTTAACTCCTTCTAGCAATCCCAAAAGCAAGGGAGGACTGAATTTCAGGCTGATCCAATTGGCCTCCAAATTTCGCATTTACTGTTCGTAGAGGGGTACCCTGCCAAGGCTTCCCTCATCCTGGTGGGAGAATGGTATTCTCTTATCTTCAAGCTGTGGGGCAATGTGTTCCACCACCTTGTGCAGGCATGAAGGCAGTTATCCCCTAACAGTCTCTCCATCCCCTCAAAGTGGGCAATAGCTTGAGCTTGTTGCTCAATGTATTCTGGTAGATCCTAAGGGTTGTTGGCCAAGTGCTAGTGGGCGCTTATCACTACTGAGGGATCCTCCAGCTCTGCTCTGATCATTAGTGGCTCACTGAGTTCTCTGCTCATAATATTTCAGACCTCTGCTGCTCTTTTTTCCTCGTGATTCATCCAAGAGGCCATGGCCATAAGTTGGACATCCCCTACCACAGTGTTGGGATCCCATGAATTCATATTTGGAAGGGCTAAGTTGTGCAAATAAAACTCTGATAATTTAGCCTTGTCCTTTGATGAGCTACTGTCACATAAAGCCATAAATTGATGATAATTTTGAAATGGAGTAATGCCCCTTTGGGCCAAGGTGTTAATCTGAAACTGGAACCACTGATCCTTAAGGTATAGGGCATATGATTTGGCAGGTTGCCTACACTGTAGAGCTTCCATCGCCCAGCTAGCCATGCAGGCCAATTGGGCCTCCTTTTCTTGCACCTGCTATTTTAGAGACTGTATCTCCTGGGCTACTTGCAAGTCCTTCTCTTGTAGCTGTCTAGTTAGTGTCTCAATTTTAGTCTGTAACCCATCTCTTCTCTGCTATTCATCAGGGGTTTCCTTGTCTGTTGTGGGCTCCTCCTATTGCTATTGTTCTCCCAAGATGTGGGGCCTATCTTACTTATGTTGTTCCTGTAGTTGTAGTTGTTGTTTAAGCAGCTCATTTTCTTCCTGTAGCGTGGCCCGCTGGCTGCGTTCCACATGTCATACCATAGCCAATTCCTTTATCGCCTCTTTGAGTTGTTCCTCTAGGGGACCTATATTTGCCACACCCTTGGACTTAGCGATCTTCTTTCAAGTGTGGGTCCTTACTCTCTCTTCTTCTAGTGCAAGGAAAAGTGGCACTGCGAATTTTTGGGGAATGATATTTCCGGCCTCTAACAAGTTATAGTAGGAGCCCAAGCTAGGCTGGGGGCTTGTTTCCACAATGTTCTTTTTCATTTCTTCCTCCTGTGGTGATTTAGCTGCCTTTCCCTCCAATTCTTCGGTCTCCTTTAGCCTAGCCAGCGCTTCCTGTGGAACAATCTCAGCATCCTGTAGAGAGGTCTTTGTGTCCAGCATTTTCATCCTTTCTCTCCAGGTGGATGCTTTCGGGCTTCCTCGTTCATAGGTGATGGATGCCTTTGAAGGAGATCTCTCCTTTTGTTTAGTTGGGGTGTCCACAATCGTAATTGGCTCCTTTGATTGTGGCTGGGGTCTGCTAGTTTTTATCCACATTCTCCTTCTTGCCTTAAAATACATGGAAGGCTCCCTTTTTCGCTTCCCTTTTTGCTTTGGTGATGTGCTTAAGGTAGCCAGCATTGCTGCCGCCTCCCTGGTCAAAATCTCAGGTGATTTCACCTTTTTCTGCTCTGTTTCCATGCTTCCTGTAGAAAGTCCTGTGTCGATTGTTTTCATGCTTCCTGTAGAAACTGTTTCAACTGTTTTGGTCTGCTTGGCTGGATGTGTCTTTCCTTTTAATTTCTGTGTGGTTGCCTTGGTTGTGCCCTCCTTTGTTTGGAATTTTTCAGTCCTCTCTGCTCTACTCTACAATCGTTTCTCCCTAGGTGTTGGTGCCATTGTTCCTCCCACAGTTTTAGGCCCAGCGCCTTGGCCTTTCCCTCGTTTCTCTTCTTGTTCTTTCTGTGGTGGTCTGTCCTATGTTTCTCTACCACTGGCTTTCTCTCCTACCTCGGTGTGTTCCCTTTCTTCACTGCTGGATGAGGTGAGTTCCTTGGCCAAAATTAAAATATCTTCATCTCTGGTCATGTTGTGGAAAATCTCCCAGGAGAGAGGGACAGTGTAGGTGTGGAGGGCATCTTCCACTAAGAGCTTGATGAGCCCATGATGGGCTAGCTGATCCGGGGTCCCTTCAATTTTGTGCCACACTCAATTAATGATTGGAGAAGAAAATAGGGGATGCTTAACTTTTTTTTTGGAGGTAAATCCATCCCATGTCTGAGTTCACTTAGCAACGGCAAATGATAGCCATAGACAATACTGCACCGCACCTCACAGGGAATGTATTTCATGATCTGGAAGCTGACTTCGCTCCAAAAAGGATGTAGGCTATCTCTCCGGACCCCGTTCTTGTCTTCTACAAACTGTTCCTCTAGTAGGAAGAATTCTTTCTTGGCTTTTTAGCCCAATGCCCTCTCCTATTTTCTCTAGGGTAGCCCCAATGGCAGATCAGTAACTCGACTAATGAGTTGTGGGGTAAACTTTAGGGTCAACCCTCTGAAATTCATAATGGCCAGTGTCTTTGATTTAGGTTGCATGGACATTAAGAACTCCTCTATTATCTCATCATCATGACACTAAATTCTATCACAAAAGGTCATCCAATTGACACAGGTGAAGAGGTTCACCACCTCAGGATGTTCACGCAATTTTCTGGAATCCGAGGGTTCCTTCCTAATAAACCCCCCTAGCATGGTGAGAGTGCTTTGTTTTATGCTCTGAGCAGAGGGGACTTGCTGTGTTCTGGTTTCCTCCTTTGAACTTCAAGATAGTATCTCTCAGGTGTTTATATTTTACTTTGCACCAATTCCTTGGTTCTAATGCTTTTGTTGCCCATAACTCGATTGTCCGTGTATAAAAGGAGGAATTAGGTTTCCTCAAACAGAGTGCAGAGCTCTATTTTCATCCCCAGCATACATACAACCATGTAAAATTCACATCCTTCATACACAAGTTAGCCCTAACAGTGCTTTATCTTTTCTACAGGAGGAATTTCTTAACAGCAACTGTGGATGAGAATTTGGACGTAGAACCAACGAAGAAATTCCGTGCAACACACAAGTAAACTGCTATATTCGATTCACAGGCAAACTTGTCTCTACCCCTCCAATTCAAGACAGCTCAATTCACCATTTTTTCAAAATATACCATGCATGGAAGAGTGTTTTTGAGCCTACCTCTCTCGGAACTCCAAATTTTACGAAGAAATGTCCAGGTTTATCTACTCTGGAAGGCTATGCCACATTTCCTGTAGAGCTTCTTCCTGTAGAACTCTTGCCAGCTTCTATAGGATGTCACTGCGCTTCTGAACGAGCCTGGTATGCAGGAGAATTTTGAAACAGGCTGAAAAGATCGGGTTAACATATTGTGGAAACAGAGGATGCGTACTTCAGCCGAGGACGGTTGCAAGTGCAACTGAACAGCGGTGAATGCAAGTCCTCAGCCGAGCATTTTTGAACTTCGGCGCAATTCGTGGCAAGGGGGTGAGGTGGTTGGGCCGAACTGTTAGCCAACGTTGCGGCCATCATTCCTATGCATGTCCCTAACCGCCATTACCTCTCCTCTGCCATTAACAGCTGCCACCACTACTAGTCCCGCCGATTTTCCTGGACTGGACACTCCACACGTGTCAGCTGCACGTCTCATTGGAAAATTTGAACGTAACTAGGCTTGTTCAGATCCCACGAAACTATGTGACTGGTTGTGGGTGGCCAGTTGACTGGCCACTGAATTCGTTCAATCCGAACCATTTTCACAGACATGCATTTTTCGAAATATAGTTTATGCAATTTGACGAATGAGGTTAGACACTTACCTGCATGGTCGTGGATGTGTTATGCAGACTACGAGACTTGGAATGACTACTTCGCTTGCTGTTGCCTTGTGCACAGGTGCTAGAACCCATTCTTTCATTTGTTGATGTTGTATGCATGGCTTTGGAACCCGATCCTTCGGTTGGCAATGCTGCATGCACCGGTTCTGTTTGGTTTCAGCTGTCGAGGATGTCTTCACATCCAGGAGGAGTCTTTTTACTTGTTTCCTTTCGTTGGTTTCAACTACCCCTGCCTCTAGAGTATGTCTTCCAAAGGGATCAGCCGCTACAGGATTCCTCTAAGATGTCCTGTAGCTGATTCTCCTCCTGGGATGCAGGCTAAACAAGCAGGGATATATTCTTTGATGAAGAGTCTATATGGAGCTTGAACAGGTAGAGTGTGCAGACCTTTGTTGCTTGATTTGTCACTTGAAAAAAAACATTCTGTCCATCAGAAGAAAACAATGGTTTCTTGTATGACTGTGCAGGAACACACAACTAGGTGGGTGCAACAGGGGTGGCATACGGTGATGGATGGAATAGAGGGGCGACTACAGGCCTAACCAACAGATTCCAAGTTCGAGATTCCTTTCCAAAATCGAATTTGGCCCGCTCGAAGGTTCTACAGGATGTTTCCTGTAGAAATGGGGAACTTCTTGTAGAAAGCCAAAAATTTCATGTAGAAAGCCCAGAACTTCTTGTAGGAGGTGGATTCTCGACCCGAATGTGATCAAATCCTAGGAAAGGCAAGTAGCCATGGAGGGAGTGTCTGTAAGGATGTCCTGTAGCCTAGTACAGACCCATGTCCTCGTTGTGCGTGACCTTCTTTATCTACAATGTATTCCCTGCAACCTGCAATAATTTTATAGAGATTAGGCCTGTTTCTTTTTTCTTTTTTTGTTTTTTTCTTTTCTCTTTTTTGAGAGACAGCTGGGGCGCCTCCATGACGTTTTCACCCCCACTATCTGCCCTAGGCACCTCAGAGAGGTTTTCACCCAAGGATCTTTTTTATTCCACTTATTTATTTTTTGAGAGACAGCTGGGGCGCCTCCATGAGGATTTCACCCTCACTGTCTGCCCTAGGCGCCTCAGAGAGGTTTTCACCCAAGAATCTTTTTATTCCTGTTTTTTTTTTTTTTGATGATCAAGGTGTGGGTGGAATAGAGGTAGAGCACTGCTCTACTACCAACATTGATTTTTCCAAAGTTTCAATTAACTTCTGCCTCGAAAGGGGTTTCTTGTAGATTTTCAATCGATGCCCATTGACAAGCATGGGGATGGCTTCTTCATCAATGGTCCTGATAAGGACTGAACCATTGTCATTGCATTTTTCCACTGTATATGGTCCTGACCATCTGGTCCTCAGCTTTCCTTTGAAATCCTTGTATCTTGATTCATACAACAGTGCCCAATCTCCTGGCTGGAATTGCTTTTCATTAAGGTGTCATTCATGCCATATCTTCCTGTGGAGTTGAGCTACTTCTGAGTGGAGGAGGGTCTACATTATGTGTTCATCTAATCCATTCAGCTGCAGTAATCTTTCACGTTGAGCATGGCTGAGATCCAAGTCCAGCAGAGCTACCACCCTTAATGTGTTGTACTCAAACTCTATGGACAACAAAGCTTTCTTCCAGTAGACCAGTTCATAGGGTGTGAAACCTGTGGTAGTCTTCCAAGTGGTGTTGTAGGCCTAGGTGGCCTCAACCAGGTGATCTGCCCAATCCTTTCTGATGTTGCTCACCACCTTAGTCAAAATCCCTTCCAATGCTCTATTAGTGACTTCCATCTACCCATTTTCTTGTGGATGATATGGTCCTGTGCTTTATCCTGTGATGAGTGAGCAAGTCTTCAATCAGGTTAGAGGTGAACTGGCTTCCTTGATCGCTGACTAACTCTCTTGGGTAGCCAAACTTGTAGAAGATATTTTCCCTTAAAAACTCAGCCACCTTTTCTTCTGTCGCTACTTTGATTGCCTTTGTTTGTGCCCACTTTGTCAGGTAGTCGGTGCACACAATGATGTAAGACCTTTTCTTTGAAGGAGGGTTGATAGGACCCACAAAATCCATGCCCTACTTCTCAAATGGCTCGAAGGTCACTTGAGGTTGGAGAGGCATTTCATCCCTTGTAGCTGGTTTCCCCATCGTCTAACATCGGCCACACTGGCTGATGTATCTTCTGACATCTTGATGAAGAGTAGGCCAATAGTAGCCTGCCTGTAGAATTTTGAAGGCAGTCCTTTTTGCTGCAAAGTGGCCTCCACAGGACCCATCGTGACAGGTTAGGAGGATGTCAAAGACTTCCTCCTCCATAACACAACACCTCAAGATCTGATATGGGCCACGTTTGAACAGGTTGCCCCCGATCCAAGTGAATTAGGCACTCTTCCTCACAATTCTGCTCTTCTCCTTTGAGGATAGATGCAGAGGGAACTGTGTTAAGACCAAGTAATTTTCTATATCAACAAACCATGGAGAGAGTATTGAGATATCAAACAGGTGTTCATCTGGCATCTGGTCATCCACTGTCCCTTCTTCACCTGCAGGCAAGTCCAATCTAGACAAGAAGTCAGCAACAACAATTTCCATACCTGGCTTGTCGACAATAGTCAAATCAAATTGTTGCAACAAAAGTAACCATCTAATGATACGAGCATTTACATTAGGCTTATTCATTAAATATCTAATCGCAGCATGATTAGTGTGTACAAATGTTTGATAACCAGTGATGTAGTGTCTGAACTTGTTTAGGGAATGGACTACAGCCAGGAATTCTTTCTCGATTACAGTATAGTTCATCTCTGCCTTGGACAGGTTTTTGCTGACGAAGTATATGGCATATGGCAGTTTCTCCTCAACTTGTCCTAAGGCTACCGCTGTGGCTTTGTTCGAGGCATCAGTGTGGATGTGGAAAGGTAGGGCCCAGTTTGGACCTCTCAAGATCGTGGCGGACACCAGCTTATCTTTCAACTCATCCAAAGCCCCTTGACAGTCATTAGTCCATTTAAACTCAACATCTTTCCCTAAGAGGCCAAACAATGGTGAGGCTAGCTTACTTTAATCTTTAATGAATCTTCTATAATATCCTGCTAAGCCTAGGAAACTCAAAACATCTCTTACCTTCTGAGGAGGTGGGACCTTTTGGATTATAGCAATCTTGTTAGGATCCACCTATAATCCTTGCTGAGAAATTGTATGACCTAGCACAGTCGCTTCAGTCATGAGGAATTCACATTTTTCAGGACTGAGGGACAGGTTCATCTCAATACACTTGGTTAAAACGTTTCTCAGGTTAGTCAATGCTTCTTGGAAGTTGGACCTATAAGGAGTAAAGTCATCCATATAGATTTCTACCGAATCGTGGACCAACTCAGAAAATATGCTCAATACTGCTCTCTGGAAAGTAGCAGGAGCATTGCATAGCCCAAAGGGAAGGGCTCGGTAGGTAAAGGTACCCCATGGACAAGTGAAGGTGGTATTATCTTGGTCCTCCGAGCTGATTTGGATCTGATTATACCCGTTGAACCCATCTAGGAAAGAGAAGAACTTCTTCCCTGCCAGTCCATCCAACACCTAATCTATGAAAGGCAAAGGGAAATGGTCTTTCTTGGTGGCTTTGTTAAGTTCTTGGTAATGTACATAGATTCTCCACTTCCCATTTTTCTTGGGCACAAGCACTAGAGGTGAGACCCACTCACTATGGGAGATGGGGTAGATGAATCCTGCATCCAACAATTTTTGCAATTCTTCTTTGATGATGTCTTTAAGGGATGGATTCATTCTCCTCTAAGGCTGCCTGACTGCTTTACAATCTTCTTTAATGTAAATGTGATGGGTACAGACCAAAGGGTGGACTCCTTTCATCTCCTTATAGCTCCAAGCGAAAGCATCCAAATGATTGTTCATTAAGCTACACAGCTCCTTCTCCTGGGAGGGAGATAGGGAGGAGCTGATCTTTAAGGTTCTTTCGGGCCCAAATTCCACATTCTTAACTCTAAGAGAGGTCAAATCAGTCACACAGAGGTCCACTAAAGTGTTGGCTTGTGTACCTTCCACCAACTCCTCTAAGGACAATGCACTGGGAGGTGGATTTTGAATCAAATTCTCAATCAAGCCATCCTCAATTTGAGGGCCTCCCCTGGTGGTTTCTACCATGCACAATGGTGCAGAGTAGAGCTCATCCTCATCTCCCTCTTCCAACCAGAGTGGTAAGTCATGTTCTAGCAGAGGTTGGGCAAGAGGGTATAAGACTAGCTGTTTGGACATAGGCCCATTCTTGATGGTCATGCTTCCAGCTTGACAACTGATGTAAGCATCCGCAGTAGCTAACCAAGGCATTCCCGAAATGAGGGGGTATCCAGTGAGCTTTGCCTTTGGCTGAAGGACCAAGAAGTCTATAGGGTACTCCCAAGAGTCAATAGAGACTAGGACATATTCCACAATCCCTTCGGGAGTCACGGTGGAGCGGTCTACTAACTGCAGTACTGTCGAGGTCTTCCTTAAGGAACTCTGAAGGTTGAGTTTAAGCATAGTGTCGCTGGTCATCACATTAATGGCAGCCCCAAGATCGATCAAGGTATGGGGGATTATGGTGCCATTGATGTGGAAATCAACTACAGGACTCCCAGGGTCCAAATACTTTGGACAGATTACTTGCCCCAACATTAGATCAGAAAATTGTCCTATGACATTGATAGTCAAGGAATCCCTCTTTCGCCTACCTGGGTGCCTAAAACACTTCTCCTTGATCAATTTGTTGTATATTGGTACATCTTTTATGGCCTGGAGAAGTGTTATTTTCACACACAACTATTTAAGTTCTCCCAGAAGTTCAGTCTCCTCCGGGTTTGGTTGCATGGTTACTGTCAGTCGCTCAGGAAAGGGTGGAATGGCTTTGGGTTCACTTTCCTTTTTCTCTTCCTCATCCTCCGAGGGAGGAGGTTGGCGATCTGGAAGGACCTTCCCAGATCGCAGGTTGATCTCCTGGATCTCCACAGCATAGGTAGGGCATGTTGTCTCCCCAATGTATACCTATTGGGCCTGTCTATTGTTGGGGTTCGAGTTCGGTTGAGCAAGCATCTGGGGTTGTCTTGGAGGAGTAGGAGGCAATGGTTTTGGTTGAGCTGGCGGTGGAGGTAGAATGGCGGGAGGAGAGCTGTATTGGGGCCTCCACCCCGGTTTAGGTGCATTCCACTGAGGTTGTGGCTCGACATCTGATTGAAACGAATGAGCAGTGGGTTGAGTATGGTATTGAGATGGATAAGACCATGGAGGAGGTGCATACCTAGAGGGATGAGCAGGGAGGCCCCAAGAAGGTATGTGAGCAGATTGGTTGGGGCTATAATAAGCTTGGCATGTCCCTTGCATCCTCTACTAGTAAGGCCTAGGCCCATGTGGCCTCCTTTGGTTGAGGAAGAAGAGAGGTTCAGTGGTCGCCTCAATCCCTTGGTACATGGGTTTAAATCCGGGTAAGGTTGGGCATTGGTTTGTGGGGTGTTCTTCCTCACAAATGAAAAATACCTCTACTAAGTGCAGTGGACACTCGTTCTTAGGGTGCTTCCTTGTACATTTGGGACAGAAAATGGCCAAAGCCCTCTCAGCTTCCTCTTTCTTCTGCTGGATTCAGTAAGTATCAATTTGCATGGCAATGGCCTGTTTCATCTCACTTTTGAGGTCTTCCATCTGATTAGCAAACTCATGCTTGGAGAAGGCGGCACTACCTGAAAGCGGATTCCCCCTACCTCTTTTCCAGGCTGCCCTAGAATGGTTTCTAAACACAGTCTTTATGTCCTCATAAGGTAGTTGGTAGATGTCCCCTCCAGCTAGCAAATGAAGGGTATCTAGAAGGTCTTCAAGGACTCCTCGGACCAGAACCAGCTTCAGAGATTCAGGGTCAAGTGTGCACCTGGCCCGTTTATAACTAAGTTGGAATATCTTCTCGTAGTCTTTTGAAGACTCATCATTTCCCATGGTCATCTGGAAGATTTCTCCCTTTGTTTCCTTGGACCTATAATAGTCCCGGTATTTGTTTTTAAAGGCTTGCTGCATCGGAGCCCAAGTGGTGATACTGTTTCCAGGTAACCCCATGAAATAGCGTAGTGCTGCATCCTTGAGGGTAGAAGGAAAGAGTTTCAGCTTTTGCTCATCCTCAGCATAGTCATAAGTTCGATAAAGGATGGAAAACTCAAACAGGAAGGTATCAGGGTCTTCATTATTCAATCCATGGAAGTGAGGTAAGGCTGAGGGACTTATGTTTTTCATTTTCATGTCCCCATTGGTCTCTCGGATGGGGAAGGCACCTTCTATTCTCTCATCATCCTCTCTACCGTTTCTATTTTCAGCCATGGTCTCAAAAGGAATGTTTTCTTGCTCTTCTTCTGTTATAAGATCTTCGTATATCTCAGGAGGTTCACCTATAGGTTCTTCTAGATCACTGCCACCAAAGAAGAGAGAAGGGTGACTCACTGATGTGGTGGGGGTGTTGGGTAGGAATTTTCCGGTATTATCTTTGTTCCTACGAGACATGAAAAGATTTTTGGTTGCTTTTGCTTTTTTCTGCTTGTACCTGCAAAACTGAAATAGATGGAATTGCAACTAACTAAAATCTATCTTGGGGAATTGAAATGAAAGCAGGAAAGGACTAATCTATTTTGCTGAAATGAAGCTGCGGAATTGAAATGCTAATCTACGCTTGCAGAATTGAAATGCTATTCTACGCTTGCGGAATTGAAATGCTATTCTACACTTGCGGAATTGAAATGCTATTCTACGCTTGCGGAATTGAAATGCTATTATACGCTTGCAGAATTGAAATTGTGGAATTGAAAGGCTAATCAATGAAAGCAAGAAATGTCTAATCTATTTTTGCAGAAATGAAATTGCAGAATGGGACTAAAATAAACTACTTAGCAGAAGGTTGGAGTAGAAAAATAGAAGAAAAGCAGCGATCACAAATACTCTGACGCTTCCCTGGAAACAGCGCCAAAAAGATGGTGGGCTCCAGTATTGCAGCAATAATGCTGCAACTCCTAGGACTCCCTTCTTTACTCTTATCAACCCGATAGTTTGTAACAAACTTGGAAGCGACGGTGCTGTATGCACAAGTACTAGCTCTTGCCGCAACTGTCACTTGGTCAGCTGGCACAAGTCCACTAGGAACTTAAGCCAACTTCTATGAGCTCTGAGAAGAATCTTTCTAACTGATGGACGGAAGCTAACTCAAAGGAGGCTAATCTACTTGCAGAAAGAAACTGAAAACCAAAAGGGAAACACAAACCCTAGAAAACCATAATTTTACGAGCTAATCCTACTAATGCAGGAAAGAGGATGAAAGCTACTGAAGTAGATACCATTGACTTCTAAGAAGGTGAAATGCATGTGTCTAAGCTACTTCTACAATAAAATCTTAAAAAACATTTTTTTGTATTTTTTTGAGTAATGAGTCAGAGTTGTCACGCATGTGCTTTCACTGGTTTTTGACTGTGCAAAGGTGGATTGGCGAGAGGAAATTTTTGCAGGAGGTTGGAAATGTTGGAAGAGGGCCTAAGGGGTCCCTAGCACCCTTCTAGAGAGTTTCACAGAGTTTGGCTATCAGGAAACTGCTTTCGTGAGCTTCTACAGGAAGTCTGCGAGGGTTCTACGGGATGTTCTGTATTTTCTACAGGATGTTCAGAAATGGGATTTTGGAGGGTGGATGGAGAGAGGAAGGTGGAGAAGTGAGTATGGGGGTAGGATAAGGGTGTGAGGAGATCCAGGGCCTGGTGGATGGAGCTGAGGAGTGATGAGGATGGCTGGATATGTTCAAGAAGGAGTGGAGCAATGTTGCACAAAAATATGGAAACTAGGTCAAAGTGAGGGAACATAGAAAATGTGAGGCAAGAATCAAAGTTATGGGATGGATCATATGGGATTGATGGAGTACGGGTAGATGGAGAGGTATTACAGGTGCTCTGCAAGTTATTTCTCAAACTGAACAAACAATGACTCGGAAAACCAATGACCTAGCTACTTTGCTCTAATCTGGCCTAAGTAACAGCAAGGGAAAGGAACAGAAGTTTGTTTTCAATGAAATCACGTGAAATAGCTATGCAAACTAAGCAATCATGAATCTTAACACATAACCAAAACTGGTATCAATTCCTACAAATGAGAATCTAACACTAATGATTGGATGGTGAGGCAAAGACAATGTTTTTGTTGGCAGCAAGGTCACATTTTTCCCAACTCGCAATCCCACTGAGGGAGAGGTGAGATCAGAGATGCTTGATGGCATTTTTCTTAAGATCTTCCCTGTTATTAACCTATCAACTCAATCTGAACATAAAAATCCTTTCTAATCATCAATAGTGACCTAGGTAACCAACAAGATCTTAATCTACTTAACAGAAATTATTTTGCAAAGACATAAAAGACAAATAACAATACACAAAGGAAGCCTTGGAACTTGGGTTGGGCCCAACCCCAAGAGCTATAGGCTCCTAAGAAAAAAACTCAGAACTGATGCCAAATAAAGCTGCTCTTCATTACTCAAAAATAATCATGTCAAAAGAAAGTTATACAGCAGCAGCTACGAAAATGAGCTGAGACAATGACAACACTATAGTGCAAACCCAACAGTTCAAAAAGTAACCTACGAAAGCTAAAAGCCTTCCTATTTATGCCTATGAGGGTCCTTAACATCCCTCCTTAACTCAAGGGGCTCGGCTGTTCAAACTGCCAGTAAACAGTCACTTTTCACAAAGTTGCTCGACTGCCTTTAGGATTCGTTTTGGTGGCCTGCTGAGCTCCGAGTTGAGGGTGGAGAGTTCACAGAAGGACCATTCAATGCAAGAGACACCCTTCCTACGAATCCTCACCCTTGTTCCTTCATGCTTGGCTATCATCTGGCTCATAATTTCTTGGCCTTGTTCCAAAATTTGTCCAAAAAACCTGAAATAACCACGTATTAGCCTTCTTGGTAAAGTGACCACCCTCATTCATTCAAATACATAAATATACTCAAAAAACATGCATAAACTATGAAAAATGGTGTATTTATGAAGAACAATAGGCAAAATGAGCCCAATAAGTTACCCATTTTTTGGGCTCATCAGGTAGTAAAGGAAACTGATGATGAGAACAAAAGAAATGTTAATCACGATTTCATAGACTGTAATGTTGGACCGAAAACCCACCATATTCCAAAAATCGATATGGGGAAGTTTGATGGCAAGGATCCAGCAACATGGATATTATAAATGGAGCAATTTTTTAATCTCAATAATGTGCAAAACACACAAAAGGTACGTATTGCAACTTTATATTTGGAACCAAATTAGTCTATATGGTATCAATGGCTTTGCTCTCATAAACAAATTATCACTTGGGCAATTTTTACGGAAGAATTGCCAACACATTATGAGGATACAAAAAGCAACACTTTTTTTAGCCAATTGATAAGTCTCAAACAAAAGGGTTCAATAATGGAGCACATTGAGGAGTTCCAAAAATTGAACATAAGGGTAAAAAATATTCTAGAGGAGCATAGGATTGATGTGTTCGTAGGGACTTTAAAGGATAATATCCAACATGATGTTTCCCTTTGGGAACCTGATTCATTAGAGAAGGCATTCAAGTTAACAAGAAAAATGGACAGCAAAATTATGGCAACCAGGAAGAATACCACTCACAACTATAAAGATGGAAGTGTTATTGCCCCTAATCTTCCACAACCTATAAGGTTGACACCACAACAATTGGAAGAAAAAAGAGAAAAATGGCTTTGTTACAGTTGTGATAGCAAATACACTAAAGGTCATAAGTGTGCTGAGAAGAAATTATTCTACATCGATTGTGAAGAGGAAGAAGAAAAGGAGCAAGAAAGGTCAAAAGAATAGGATATACTCCAAGAGCAAAGCCTAGATAAAGGAGAAATGAATCTGACCATATCTTGTAATGCATTGGTTGGAATTACCACTCCTCAAACCATCAAGATAGAAGGACAAATCATGAAGAAAAAGGTAATAGTGTTGATTGATTCAGGAAGTACCCACAATTTTATTCATTGTAAGATAGCAAAAGAATTGAATTGCTTCCTATATCCAGCACCAGAGTGTCAAATGATGGTTGCAAATGGAGGAACGATAAATTGCTCTGGAAAGTGCCATAATATCAAGCTATCCATGGGAGAATATGTATTGAATAGCCCAATGCTTTCCATTCCAATGGGAGGTGCTGATGTTGTATTAGGAGTCCAATGGCTACAATCCGTGGGTACAATAGCTTTTAATTTTCAAGAACTTTTCATGAAATTTTCTATGGAAGGAAAGGAAGTTGAATTAAGGGGTATTGCATGGAAACCGGGAAAGATAATCAGCTCTAACGGTATGACAATGCTTCTAAGAAAGCAACAAAGAGGTCTAATTTCACAATTATGTTCGCTAGATGTTTCCACAGTGGAGTCATCTATTTCTCCAGATCTTCAAAAAGTCTTGGACAATCATTCCAAGGTATTGAGACTCCCAAAAGTCTCCCACCTATTCGTGATCATGATCATGCTATTCATCTGATTCTGGGAAGTGTTCCTCCAAACATCAGGCCGTAGAGATATCCCTATGCCCGAAAGAGTGAAATTGAACGTATGGTTGCAGAAATGCTAGAGGCAGGTATAATTCAACCTAGTCAAAGTTCTTTCTCTGCTCCAGTAGTATTGGTGCACAGGAAGGATGGATCATGGTGCATGTGTCCAGATTATAGGGAGCTCAACAAGCTCAGTATTAAAGATAAGTTTCCCATTCCTGTAATTGATGAATCACTGGATGAATTGTATGGATCAATTTACTTCACCAAGTTGGATCTTCGTTCAGGATATCATTAAATCATAATGAAGACTAAAGACATTCCGAAAACAACATTTAGGACTCTTGAGGGTCATTATGAATTTTTGGTCATGCTTTTTGGCCTTACCAATGCACCTTCTACATTTCAAGGTTTAATGAATTCCATTTTTAAACCCTTCCTTAGAAAATTTGTGTTAGTATTTTTTGATGATATACTAATCTACAACAAGTCTTGGAAGGATCATGTTGAACATGTTGATAAGGTGCTACAACTATTGGAGGAGAAACAATTATATGCAAAAAGATCCAAATGCTTCTTTGGAGTACAAGAGGTGGAACATCTGGGTCATATTGTATCTCATGGAGGAGTTAAGGTAGACCCTAGCAAAATTAAAGCCATTAAGGAGTGGAAAATCCCAACATCCATAAAGCATCTACGAGGATTTCTTGGGTTGATAGGGTATTATTGGAAGTTTGTTAATAATTATGGGAGAATAGCAGCACCTCTAACAACATTATTGAAGAAAGATTCATTTTCATGGACTCCAGAAGCAACAAAGGCCTTTGAACATCTTAAATAGGCAATGTGCCAAGCACCGGTCTTAGCAACACCGAACTTCACAAAAACCTTTATTGTGGAATGCGATGCTTCAGGAAATGGAATTGGTGCTGTTTTAATGCAAGATGAAAGACCCATTTCTTTTGAAATTCGTCCAATCAAGGGAAAGGTTTTACACAAAGCTATTTATGAGAAGGAAATGTTGGCAATAGTCCATGCACTTAAGAAATGGCGACCCTACCTAATGGGAAGACACTTCAAGGTAAAAACGGATCATGATAGCCTTAAACACTTTTTAGAACAAAGATTATCCTCTGAAGAGCAAAAAAAGTGGGTCACAAATATGTTGGGTTATGACTTTGAAATTATCTACAAAAAAGGGAAGCAAAATGTGGTGGCAGATGCACTCTCAAGAAAGGATGAGGATGTCGAAGCATTGTTTTGCACCATTTCTATTATACAACCATATTGGATAAACGAAGCAAGGAAGGAATGGATGAACGATGAAGAAGTTTGGGCACTTATTCGAAATTTACAACAAGATTCCAGTGCATCTGATACATTTAGCTGGAAAAATGATTCGTTATGGTAAAAAGATCGCTTATACCTCTATAAGAATTCCCAAATAAAGCAAAAGATTCTTATGGAATTGCACACTTCTCCCTTAGAAGGGCACTCAGGATTTTTAAAAACTTACCACAGGGATAAGAAGGAATTTTTTTGGGATGGCCATAAATCAGATGTTCAAAAGTTTTTGGCGGAATGTTTGCTTTTCCAACAAAATAAAGTTGAAACAATTAAGACACCAGGTCTATTACAACCTTTATTCATTCCAAGACAACATTGGGAGGAGCTTTCAAAGGATTTTATCACAGGTTTACTGAAGTCTGAGGGAAAGAGTGTCATCATGGTGGTAGTTGAAAGACTTACCAAGTATGCACACTTTTGTGCATTATCACATCCATTTAAATCCAGTACAATTTCTACTGCATTTATGGAAACAATTAAAAAGCTACATGGAAAGCCAAAGATTATTGTAAGTGACGGAGATCCCATTTTCACTGGAAATTTTTGGACAGAATTATTTTCTTGTCTTCGTACTCAGTTAGCTCATAGTTCATCTTATCATCCTCAATCTAATGGGCAAACTGAGATAGTAAACAAATGTTTGGAAGGATATCTTCGTTGCCTTGTATCTGATAAACAGACACAATGGGTCAAATGGTTGCCTATGGTTGAATGGTGGTATAACACTTCCTTCCATACAACAACAAAAATGACCCCATTTATGGCACTTTATGGATATCAGCCACCATCTATCACATCATATTTAAAAGAAAATTCTAAGGTTCAAGCAGTGGAAGAACACATCGAACATCAACAACAAGTCCTCCAACTCTTAAAGGATAACCTCATGTTGGCACAAAATAGAATGAAAAAATAGGCAGATCAACATTGTAGCGAAAGAAGTTTTGATGTAGGTGATTGGGTATTTCTACGGCTACAACCATATAATAAAATGTCCCTCAAACAGGCTAAGAAGGATAATAAATTATCACCAAAGTATTATGGTCTGTACAAGGTGTTGCAAAAGATTGGTACTATGGCTTACAAATTGGAGCTTCCTACAACTTCTTGATTGCACCCAGTTTTCCATGTTTCATGTTTAAATAAGGTTATAGGCGACAAGCTCCCAGTTCAAACAATATTGCGAGAACTTGACAAAGAAGGAAAAATTATATTGGAACCGGAAGTATTCATAAAAACAAGAACTCGACAGCTATGAAATAGATCAATTTCGGAGTATCTTATCAAGTGGAAGAACTTATCCACTGAAGATTCCACATGGGAGGATGAAAATTTCATATAGAAGTATCTAGAACTACTCAAGCGTTGAGGACAACACTTTTTTGAAGGAGAGGGGCATGTTAGGTCCCTATAATACTAGTGATTACCCCATTACTATTATAGTTGTATCCCTTATTATGTTGTGCCCCTATTGTTCCGATATTGTTATTATTGTGCCCCATAGAATCTCTCTATTGTTATTTTTGTCACTTTATATTATTATTGTTAGGTTCGCTGGGTTATATTGTGACTCCTTAGACTCCTATATATAGAAAGGAGGTTTTTTCATTTGAATCATCCAAGAATTTATCATTTATGTAATGTAAAGGAGGTTGCCCCCTCGAAGAGGCTGAATTCTAAGGCATTGATCTATCTTTTCTATCTTTTTGTGAGTTGTTTTCATAACAGAGCACCTCTTGATGCAACAATGATGAATATCAAATATTAAGAGCACCTCCTAGTGAAATGATGATGAATATCAAATATTAATCCCAAGACAAGTAGGAGTTAATATCTCTAACACCCTCCCTTATGGAGTACTTGTCTTAATATTTGGTTTGATTAACTCTTCACCAACATCTTAATCCATTTTTCAATTGCATAGATTGAACACTCTATCACAATCATCCTGTTAGGTCCCTATACTACTAGTGTAACCCCTATTGTTATTAGTGAAACCCCCTTATTATATTGTTGTGCCCATGTAGTCTACATATTGTTATTATTGTGCCCCATAGAAGCCCACTATTGGAATTGTTCTGCCCTTACATTATTATTGTTATGTCAGTTCTGATTATATTATGACCCCTTAGACTCCTATATATATAAAGGAGGTCTTGTCATTTGTATTATCCAAGAATTGTTCATTTGTGTAATGTAAAGGAGGTTGCCCCCTCGAAGAGGCTTGTTTCTAAGGCGTTGATCTATCTTTTCTATCTTTTTGTGACCTGCTTTCATAACATTTGGTATCAGAGCTTTGGATTCTAGGGTTTTTCTTCCTTATGTGAAGTTTTAGAAGCTCCAAACAAAACCCATTTGAGCCAAAATCATTCTGAACCTCGGGTCTGAATTTCCAATCTTGTATCACTATAGTTTCAGAGATATGATCTGAGGAATTTAGGGTTTTTATAGACTCTTGAATTACATTCCAAATAAGTGACCTTGGTAAAAGCATCATAACCTTCTCTCTAAGCATCATATTTCAATTTCGTAAGAAGTTACAAAAAGTTTTCTATGTATCTTTTTGATATCCGAAGGTGAAAACATTGACACGTGGCATGTCGTACAAGTTCACTCTACTGAAACACTATATAATCAGGTCATCTTGGGAGATTGGGCATAACACTTTCTTGGAGAATCCAATTTTGATCAGACTGGTGGCATTGGAAAGAGGACCTAGATGTCTACTACAGGAAGGAATTTTAGACCTCAGAGATCCACAATTAAAGACATATAATAGATTCAATATCGAGCTTCTACAAAGAGAAAAAAAAGGTGTGTAGTCTTTTCAAAATTTTGCATAAGTTTGGGTTGAAAAGTTAGGTTGAAGTTCAAAGGGAATAGTGAAGAATAATTATCATTAATTCATGCCATGAAGAAAGACAATGGAAACACTTAGTAAACAACCTAAAAGCTTTAGCATGACTCATGAAAAAGAGGAAGAAATGCAACATGATATATCAAAATTACGAGACCAAATGCAACAAATTTCACTCTCACAAAAGCTAACAGAAGCTAAGATGAATGGCATGGAAGCTAATAAGAATGGCATACAAGTTAATATGGATGTCTTGGAAGCTAAGATGGATCGCATGGAAGCTAAGATGAATGGCATGGACGCTAAGATGGAATATCTGAAGAAAGGTTTGACAAAGTTGCTACAAGAACGGATTCCTAATGGTGAAAAGGTAGTAGAGGAAGGTCATGATCAGAACAAAAGAAATGTTAATCATGATTTCATAGACTCTAACATTGGAACAAAAACCCGCCATGTTCCAAAGATAAATATGAGGAAGTTTGATGGCAAGGATCCCACAACATGGATACTACATATGGAGCAATATTTCAATCTCCATAATCTGAAAAACACAAAAAAGGTATCCATTGCAACTTTATATTTGGAACCAAATCCATTTGTATGGTACCAATGGCTTTTCTCTCTTAAACAAATTGTCACTTGGGAAATTTTTACGGAAGAAATGATAGCACATTATGAGGATACAAAAAGAAACACTTTTTTATCCAATTGATAAACCTCAAACAAAAAGGTTGAATGATGGATCACATTGAGGACTTCCAAAAATTGAATATAACGGTAAAAGATATTCCAGAGGAGCATAGGATTGATGTGTTCATAGGTAATTTAAAGGATAACATCCAATATGAGGTTCACCTTTGGGAACCTGATTCATTGGAGAAGGCATTTGGGTTGGCAAGAAAAATGGAAAGAAAAATTATGGCAACAAGGAAGCCTACCACTCACAACTATAAAGATGGATGTGTTGTTGCTCCTAGCCTTCCACAACCTACAAGGTTGACACCACAACAATTGGAAGGAAAAAGACAAAAAGGGCTTTGTTACAGTTGTGATAGAAAATACACTAAAGGCCATAAGTGTGCTGAGAAGAAATTAATTTACAAATATTCTAAAGAGGAGGAATAAAAGGAACAAGAAACATCAAAAGAAGAGGATATACACAAGGAACAAACACTAAAGAAAGAAGAAATGAATTCGACCATATATTGTAATTCATTGGCCGGAATTACCACTCCTCAAACTATCAAGATAGAAGGACATATCAAGAAGATAAAGGTAATAGTGTTGATTGATTCAGGGAGTACCCATAATTTTATTCATTGTAAGATAGCTAAGGAATTGAATTGATTCCTATATCCAGCACCATAGCTTCAAGTGATAGTTGCAAGTGGAGGAACCATAAATTGCTCTAGAAAGTGCAATAATATCAAGCTATCCATGGGAGAATATGTATTGAATAGCCCAATGCTTTCTATTCCAATGGGTGGTGCTGATGTTCTACTATAAGTCCAATGGCTACAATCCTTGGGTATAATAGCTTTTAATTTTCAAGAACTTTTAACGAAATTTTCTTCGGAAGGAAAGGAAGTTGAATTAAGGGGTATCATAGGGAAACCGAGAAAGATAATCAGCTCTAACGGAATGAAAAAGCTTCTAAATAAATAACAAAGAGGCGTAATTGCACAATTATTTTCGCTAGAGCTTCCCACATCGAAATCATCTATTTCTCCAAATCTCCAAAAAGTCTTGGACAATCATTCCAAGGTATTTGAGACTCCCAAAGACCTCCCACCTATTCATTATCATGATCATGCTATTCATTTGATTCCAGGAATTGTTCCTCCAAAAATCAGACCTTACAGATATCCATATGCCCAAAGGAGTGAAATTGAACATATGATTGCAGAAATTCTAGAGTTTGGTATAATTATCCAACCAAATTCGATAAACAAAGAAAGGGATGCATGGAAGAATTACAAAGCAGGGTCGGAACTCATTCAAAAGTTGCAGAAGGTCCCAGTTCAAACAATATTGCCAGAACTTGACAAGGAAGGAAAAATCATATTGCAACCTGAAGCACTCATAGAACCGAGAAATTGACAGCTATGAAATAGATCAATTTCATAGTATCTCATCAAGTGGAAGAACTTACCCATTGAAGATTCCACATGGATAGATGATAATTTTATACAAAAGCATTGAGAACTACTCAAGCATCGAGGACAACACTTTTTGAGGGAGAGGGGCATGGTAGGTCCCTATACTACTAGTGTAACCCCTATTGTTATTAGTGCAACCCCCTTATTATATTGTTGTTCCCATGCAGTCTCCATATTGTTATTATTGTGCCCCAAAGAATCCCACTATTGTTATTGTTGTGCCCTTACATTATTATTGTTATGTCAGCTCTGATTATATTATGACCCCTTAGACTCCTATATATACAAAGGAGGTCTTGTCATTTGTATCATCCAAGAATTGATCATTTGTGTAATGTAAAGGAGGTTTCCCCCTCAAAGAGTTTTATTTCTAAGGAATTGATCTATCCTTTCTATCTTTTTGTGAGCTAGTTTCATAAGGCATCCATAGTGAACTATACTTCCACTTGATTTCTTGAAGATACGATTGCTTCAAACTACTAAATTATTTTTTTGTTTGTAATGGCCAAACTACTAGACATTCTATTAACATAATTCCATCTACCGAGATACATGGCCCACCATTGTAGTCGCTAGCGATCTAAGAAATCAAACTAGACACTAAATATACTAAGATTTAAACTTATCACATGAACTTCATCCATATTCATCATCATTTATTTATTCTTTTTACTAAAAAAAAATTACATAAAAAAATCCCACATGCTCATAGAGGTCATTGTCAATATCGTTGTGATATCTTCCTTTACCAATGTACAATTTCATACTCAATGCCTTGTTTACTCTAGTGAAAGTAGTAATAGTATTCACTTCCCACCATTGAGAGTTTGAAGTTGCCAAGCCTCAAATTATTTTGATTTACATCGCTGGACCACATAATCTGCATGTTGTATGACACAAATTACACATAAATCTTCACGCATAAACAGATCCACACACAACAACTAACTAAGTATGGAAGCTTCTCACATTTTAGCAAACCCATCACACAGGGACATAAAGAAAAAAATTGCATACACATATGATAATCTAATCTACATCAATTTTATCTCACATCTCTCACATAGTTATGGGCCCTTGTGTAAGGAAGTTACACATAGAGCTAGTGGCTTTGTTATCAAAATAGAAGGCACTTAAAAATACCATAAAGAAACCAAACTCTCTTGAGGAGAAATTTATTGGATATGATACATTTCCAAACTCACTATAGAATTCCATATTTATAGTAATGGGATAGGTACAACAAATAACTATAACAACCAATTACAATTGGAATGATAATGACATTTATGTGGTTGTAACTCACACTTATTGGAAAACAACCTATTCTAGAAGAATGCCTTGGAAGAAAGGTTTATATAGAATTCTCTCAAATCCAACTAACCAAATCTCTTAAATAATTCAAAAAAATCACATATAGATTATATTTAATGATGAAATTCAAATATTGAGAAAAAAAAGTAGGAGTTAATATCTTTGAAAACTTTAATAAGAGATTATGAAATATAGTTTCAAGTAGCAAATTAAAAATGTTCTCTATAAATAAAACAACAATTACACTCAAAATTGAAACTAACAAAATAAGAACAATCTTTATCTATGCATTACAAAGTACAAATTTATAATCAAATATTTATAACACCATAAATTTCAATCCTTACTGGCACAATAGCCTTGGATGACTGACCTAGTAGCAACTCTTATGTTGACTCCTAACAATGTCATCAAGAAAGCAAAGTATCAAAAAATAAAGTAGCAACATTGCAAAAACAATAGCAAAACCTATTCTAAAGTGTGAGTAGTACAAAATTTCAAGGAAACAACATTCGATCACCTAAGAGAAAGTGAATAACATCATCCAAGCAATTTGTGTTATCTTGAAACATCCTCCTTGTTATTTTCATTAGAAAAGTTACCGAAAATAAATAACCTCTCATCAATATACAAGCAAAATTGTATGAATTAAGGTGTCATGAAGGGGTAGCATACATTGGGAAATATGGTAACAGATAGAGTAAAAGTATCTAATTGTAAGGGTAAAATTTATTGAAAAGGTGAAGGAATGTGGCAAAAAAGATGTCAATTTCAAGACCCAACACTAACCATGGCCAATCTATTATTAACCATAGCGAATATTGTGAAACATTAACAATAATGTTGAACATGTTTGAGCATAGTTAACCTATTAGGTCCCTATAATACTAGTGTATTCCCTTATTATTATTTTCATTGTAGCCCCTTATTATTATTGTTATACACACGTTGTCCCCATATTGTTATTATTGTGCCCCATAGAAGCCCACTATTGTTATTGTTGTGCGTTTACATTATTATTATTATGTCGTCTTTGACTATATTGTGACCCCTTAGACTACTATATATAGAAAGGAGGTCTTGTCATTTGTATCATCCACTAATTGTTCATTTGTGTAATCTAAAGGAGGTTTCCCCCTTGAAGAGGCTGATTTTGAAGTCGTTGCTCTATCTTTTCTTTTATTTTGTGGGGTAGTTGCATGACAATTGGTATGAGAGCTTTGGATTCTAGGGTTTCGTTGCTTCCATGGGGGCTTCACTACGAGAGAAATTCCATACCATGTGGGTTCATATTGGGAGATATATATTGAGGAAAAAATAGCATAATATATTGGGGGACATATAGGGGGTGAAGGGTTTTTATATTAGCAGGTATAAAAAATGGAGCTCAAAGTTAATGAAAAAATATAAAGGGGTATAAAAAATGTTAGTGAAAGAATGGATAACTACAATATCGAGTGGAAGTGGCGAATTTTTAAATTGGGAAGTTGTATTGGGTATATATAGGTAATGGGTTAAATAATGTGATTTTTAGGGGTGTTTTCCAATATGTAGTCAAATTAGGGGTATTGTTTAATATTCCATGAATGCACGTGATAGGTCGGAGGTTCATTGAGTGAAGCTCCCATGGTTGCTTCAAACAATCATTGTGGAATTTTCTCTATATCATTTTTTATACGACATTTCGAAAACTAAACTTAAAACCCATTTGAGAAGAAATACAGATGCACCTAGGGTATGAATTTTAGATCTTGTATCTCTATATTTGCGGAGATATGATCCAAGGAAGTTGGGGATTTTGCAGGCTCCAAAATTATATCTCAAACTGGTGTCTAGGGAAACTTCGTCATAACATTCTCTCTGAGCATCAGATTGAAATTTCATAAAAAGGTACAAAAATAGGACGCACTGTAGTTTTCCTGTTTATTGGTTTTAGGTCTGAAGGTCGAAATAGTGACACGTGGAACTTAGTACAAGTTCGCTCTACTAAATCAGTCTAAATCATGTCATCATGGGAGATTTGGAATAACTCTTCCTTGGAGAATCCAATATTGATCAAACTTGGGGGATTGGAATGAGGACTCAGAGGGATACCATATGACAACATTTTAGACCTTTGAGATCTATAATTACAGAGATATTACATATTCAATATCGAGCTCCTACGAAGCGAAAAAAGGTGTTTAGTATTTTTTAAATTTTGCATACATTTGGTTTGAAGGAATTCAAAGGACATAGTGAAGCATAATTATCATTAATTGATGCCCTGAAGAAATAAAATGGAAACATCTAGTAATCAATTGGAAAGCTCTAGCATGACTCATGCAGAAGAGGAAGAAATGCAACATGATATATCAAAATTACGAGACCAAATGCAAAAAATTTCACTCTCACAAAAAGTAGCAGAAGCTAACATGAATGGTTTAAATAAATATGTGGAATCTAATATGGATGGTTTAAAGAGAGGCATGGAAGCTAAGATGGATGGTGTGGAAGCTAAGATGAATGGCGTGGAATCTAAAATGGATGGTGTGAAATATAAGATGGCTGGCATGGAAGCCAAGATGGATGGTATACAAGCAAAACTTAAAGGTAACATGGAATATTTGAAAATAGATTTGACAAAGTTGCTACAAGTAATGCTTACTAATGGAGAAAGGGTAGTAAAGGAAACTCATGATAAGAAAAAAATAAATGTTAATCATGATTTCATAGACTCTAACGTTGGATTGAAGACACACCATGTTCCAAAGATCGATATGAGGAAGTTTGATGACAAGGATCTCGTAACATAGATACTACAAATGGAGCAATATTTAGATCTCCATAATGTAAAAAACACACAAAAGGTATGCATTGCAACTTTATATTTGGAACTCAATCAACTTGTATGGTATTGATGGCTTTGCTCTTGTAAACAAATTGTAACTTGGGCAGTTTTTATGGAATAAATGATAGCACATTATGGGGATACAAAAAGAAACACATTTTTTAGCCAATTGATAAATCTCAAACAAAAAGGTTCAATGGTGGAGCACATTGAGGACTTCCAAATATTGAATACAAGGGTCAAATATATTCCAGAGGAGCATAGGATTAATGTGTTCACAGGAAAATTAAAGGATAACATCCAACAAGAGGTTTGCCTTTGGGAACCTAATTCATTGGAGAAGGAATTCAGGTTGGCAAGAAAAATTGAAAGAAAAAATATGGAAACAAGGAAGCCTGCCAATCAAAACTATAATTATGGAAGTATCGTTGCCCCTATCCTTCCAAAACCTACAAGGTTGACACCACAACAATTCGAAGAAAAAAGAGAAAAACAACTTCGTTACAGTTGTGATAGAAAATACACTTAAGGCCATAAGTGTGCTAAGAAGAAATTATTTTACATAGATTATGAAGAGGAAGAAGAAAAGGAACAAGAAACATCAAAAGAAGAGGATACACACCAAGAACAAAGCCTACAGAAAGAAGAAATGAATTCGACCATATATTGTAATGCATTGGCTAGAATAACCACTCATCAAACTATCAAGATAGAAGGACATATCAAGAAGAAAAAGGTAATAGTGTTGATTGATTCGGGAAGTACCCATAATTTTATTCATTGTAAGATAATGAAGGAAATGAATTGCTTCATATATCTAGCACCAGGGTGTCAAGTGATGGTTGCAAATGGAAGAACCATAAATTTCTCTAGAAAGTTCCATAATATCAAGCTATCCATGGGAGAATATGTGTTGAATAGTCCAATGATTTTCATTCCAATGGGTGGTATTGATGTTGTACTAGAAGTCCAATGGCTACAATCTTTGGGTACGATAGATTTTAATTTTCAATAACTTTTCTTGAAATGTTTTGCAAAAGGAAAGGAAGTTGAATTAAGGGGAATTTCATGGAAATTGGGAAAGATAATCAGCTCTAATGGCATGAAAAAACTTCTAAAGAAGGAACAACATGGCATAATTTAACAATTATGTTTGAGAGGGGTTCCCACGTCGAAATCATCTATTTCTCTTGATCTCCAAAAAGTATTGGACAATCATTCCAAGGTATTTGAGACTCCCAAAGGCCTCACACCTATTCATGATCATGATCATGCTATTCATTTGAATCGAGGAAGTGTTCCTCCAAACATTAGGCCTTACAGATATCCCTACGCACAAAAGAGTGAAATTGAACGTATGGTTGTAGAAATGCTAGAGGTTGGTATAATTCAACCTAGTCAAAGTTCTTTCTCTGCTCTAGTAGTATTGTTGCAAAATAAGGATGCATCATGGTGCATGTGTTTGGATTATAGGGAGCTCAATAAGTTCACTATTAAAGAAAAAATTCCCATTCTTGTCATTGATGAACTATTGGATGAATTGCATGGAGCAATTTACTTCACCAAGTTGGACCTTCATTCAGGATATCATCAAATTAGAATGAAGACTGAAGACATTGTGAAAATAGCATTTAGAACTCATGAGAGTCATTATGAATTTTTGGTCATGCCTTTTGGCCTTACCAATGCACCTTCTACATTTCAAGGTTTGATGAATTCCATCTTAAAACCATTCCTTAGAAAAATTGTGTTAGTATTTTTTGATGATATACTAATCTATAGCAGGTCTTGAAAATATCATGTTCAACATGTTGATAGAGTGCTTAAACTATTGGAGGAGAAACAATTATATGCAAAAACCTCCAAATGTTTCATTGGAGTACAAGAGGTGGAATATTTGGTCATATTGTATCTCATGAAGGTCTTAAGGTAGACCCTAGCAAAATTAAATCCATTAAGGAATGGAAAATCCCCACTTCCATAAAGCACCTGCGAGGCTTTCTCAGGTTGACACGGTATTATCACAAGTTTGTTAAGAATTATGGGAGAATAGAAGCACCTCTAACAACAGTATTGAAGAAAGATGCATTTTCTTGGACTCCAAAAGCAATGAAAACCTTTGAACATCTTAAAGAGGCAATGTGCTAAGCACCAGTATTAGCTACACCAAACTTCACAAAAACCTTTATTGTGGAATGTGATGCCTCAAGAAATGGAATTGGTGTTGTTTTAATGCAAGAAGAAAGACCCATTTTTTTGAAAGTCGTCCAATCAAAGGAAAGTAGTTACATAAAGCTATTTATGAGAAGGAAATGTTGGAAATACTACATGAACTTAATAAATGGAGACCTTACCTATTGGGAGGACATTTCAAGGCAAAAAAAAATATCATGATAGTCTTAAATACTTTTTAGAACAAAGATTATTTTCAGAAGAGTAACAAAAATGGGTCACAAAGATGTTGGGTTATGACTTTGAAATCATCTATAGGAAAGGGAAGCAAAATTTTGTTGTAGATGCACTCTTAAGAAAGGATGAGGATGTCGAAGCATTGTTGTGTGCCATTTCTATTATCCAACTAGATTGGATAAACAAAGCAAGGGATGAATTGAAGAATGACAAAGAAGTGTGGGAACTCATTCAAAATTTACAACAAGACTTGTGCACATATGATACATTTAGCTGGAAAAATGATTCGTTATGGTACAAAGATCACTTATACCTCTGTAAGAATTCCCAACTCAAACAGAAGATTCTTATGGAATTGCACACCGCTCCCTTAGAAGGATATTCAAGATTTTCAAAAATTACCACAGGTTTAAGAGGGAATTTTTTTGGGATGGCCTTAAATCTGATATTCAAAAGTTTGTGGTAGAATGTTTGATTTTCTAACAAAATAAAGTTGAAATAATTAAGACTCCAGGTCTATTACAACCTTTATCCATTCCAAGTCAACATTGGGAGGAGCTTTCAATGGATTTTATCACAGGTTTAACCAAGTCCGAAGGAAAGAGTGTCATCATGGTAGTAGTTGATAGACTTACCAAGTATGCACACTTTTGTGCATTATCTCATCTATTTAAAGCCAGTACAGTTGCTACTGCATTTATGGAAACAATTAAAAAGCTTCATGGAAACCCAAAGATTATTGTAAGTGACAGAGATCCCATTTTCACTTGAAATTTTTGGACAAAATTATTTTCTTGTATGGGTACTCAGTTAACTCATAGCTCATCTTATCATCCTTAATCTGATGGGAAAACTAAGATCATGAACAAATTTTTGGAAGGATATCTTTGTTGCTTTTTATCAGATAAATAGACACAATGGGTCAAATGGTTTCCTCTAGTTGAATGATGGTATAACATTTCCTTCCATACTAGAGAAAAATGACCCCATTTATGGCACTTTATGGATATCATCCACCGTCCATCACATCACATTTAAGAGAAAACTCTAAGGTTTAAGCAGTGGAAGATCACATCGAGCATCAAAAACAAGTTCTTCAACTCTTAAAGGATAACCTCACTTTGGCACATAATAGAATGAAACAACAGGGATACCAATATTGTAGCGAAAGAATTTTTGATTTACGTGACTTGGTATTTCTACGGGTACAACCATACAAACAAATGTCCCTCAAGTAAGCTAAGAAGGATAATAAATTATCCCCAAAGTATTATGGTACATACAAGGTGTTGCAAAAGATTGGTACTATGGCATACAAATTGGAGCTTCCTACAACTTCCCGAGTGCACCCAGTTTTCCATGTTTCATGCTTAAAGAAGGTTATAGTTGACAAGCTACCAGTTTAAACAATATTGCCAAAACTTGATGATCAAGGAAAAATCATATTGGAACTTGAAGCAATCACAGAAAAAAGAACTTGATAGCAACAAAATCGATCAATTTCAGAGTATCTCATCAAGTGGAAGAACTTACCACTAAAGATTCCACATGAGGATGAGAATTTTATATAGAAGCATCCAAAACTACTCAAGTGTTGAGGACAACGCTTTTCTGAAGGAGAGGGGCATGTTAGGTCCCTATAATACTAGAGTATTCCCTTATTATCATTGTCAATGTAGCTCCTTATTGTTATTTTTGTGCCCATGTTGTAGCCATATTGTTATTATTGTGCCCCATAGAAGCCCACCATTGTTATTATTGTGCCTTTACATTATTATTGTTATGTCGGCTTTAATTATATTGTGACCCCTTAGACTCCTATATAGGAAGGAGGTATTTTCATTTGTATCATCCAAGAATTATTCAATTGTGTAATGTAAAGGAGGTTTCCCCCTCGAAGAGGTTGAATTTGAAGTCATTTCTCTACCTTTTGTTCTATTTTGTGAGTTGGTTGCATAACATAACCATGGTTAAACATATTTGACCATAATCAACTATAGTAAAACAAAATCAATCATTTTTAATCATAGTGAACCATGGTCAATCATGTAGTCAACTCTCATTCAACGTTAGTCAACCATGATTAAACATGACTAACTACATTGAAATAAAGCCATCCACAGTTAAATATGATCAACCATTATCTATCATCATCAAACATAGCTTACCAAAATCAACCAAACTTAATGAGACACCATTAATATACCAAAATCAACCAAACTTAATGAGACACCATTAATATACCAAAATCAACCAAACTTAATGAGACATGACCCTTGATGTACATCACAATGCACATAACCATTAATATACATAACTATCCATGCTAATGATTATTAGCAATGATAAAAGATAATCCACAACAATGAAACCATTGTTAGCCATAGAAAAACATGGTGGGCCATTATCAACCAATTTTAAAATGGTTGAGCATAATTGGACATGGTGAAACATGACTAAACATAGCCAACCATATTTAACCATAGTGAAATTAAGTTAAGCACAATAAAACAAAATCAACCAAAATCAACCATATTTAATCATTATTAACCATTCAGAAGCCTACTAAATCATAGTCTCCAATATTCATCCACATTCAATTGTAGTTGACTATGTTTAAACATTGTTGACCATAGTCAATCATAATTACTTGTGTCAACTATAGTTAACAATAGCCAAACATAATCAACCATGGTTAAATGTATCCAACATCATCTATAGATAATCATGGTCAAATGTAATTAACATCAACCAAAGTTAATGATGGTCAACCAAAGTAAACCATAATCAATCATTGTTCATCACAATGAATCATATTCAACCATACTTTCCCATAGTTAACTTTGTTTATAGTAAACCATAATTAAACATGGCTGATCATATTCAATAATGATGAAACATAGCCAACCATATATAATCATAATGAACCAAAGTTAAGCATGTTCAAGAATTTTCAATCAACGTGAACCATAGTCAATCAATGGTAACTTTTTCGAGGCCTAGTAAACAATAGTTCCGTGTAATAAGTCATGCTCAATAGTAGTTGACTAGTTAAACATTGCAGACCATATTAGTCAATCATAATCACATGTGCTAATCATTGTTAGGGATGATCAAACATAATCAACCATGGTGAAGTCAATATTGTGCCCAGAGGTTCTCTACAACCAAGTATAGGAGGGAGATGTTGTCACATAACATTACATTAAAAATATTAAAAAACATATATGTGTCAGCTAATATATATTGTATATGTTGAAGATATGTGTAATGTTACTTTAAAAAATTAATTAAAATAAATGTTACTTTAAAAAAATTAATTAAAAAAATGTGTCCACTAATATTAACAAACTCAATTAAAAAAATTAATCAAAAAAATATGTCTCTAATATTAGCAAACTCAATTTCTAAAATGATATATATACAATTTAAACAAAGAAGGATTGAATTGGGCATATACTGTAATAATTGAATTGGGCATATCCTGTAATAATAACCACCACGAGGTAAATTTGGTGGCGTTTATGTTTTGCGTTATGTCATTTCTATAATAATAATAACCCAATGGATGGTAAATTTTGTGGCTTTTAGTTTTTTTGTTGTGTGATTTCTATAATAATAATAACCCGGTAAATTTATATTTTGTGGCAGGTTTTTGGTTGTGCAGGTAAATTTCATGGAATTTAGGTTTTCCATTATGTGATTTCTGTAATAATAATAAGTAAATTTATATTTTGTGGCAAGTTTTCGTTGTGCACGTAAATTTCATGGTGTTTAGGTTTTCCATTATGTGATTTCTGTAATAATAATAACCCGGTAAGTTAATAGGTTTTCCGTTGTGTGAGTTCTGTAATAATAATTTGGAAAATTTATATTTCGTCACACGTAGGTTGTGCACGTAAATTTCATGGCCTTTAGGTTTTCCATTGTGTGATTTCTGTAATAATAATAACCCGGTAAGGTGCTCAATAAAATTACTACAAGTGAGGAGAAATGTAGACTGTAATATTTAGGGGGTTGTGTGATTTCTGTAATAATAATAATAATAATTAGGTTTTATAGGAAGATAAACTCAATATAATGGAAGGTGATCAATAAAATTACTACAAGTGAGGAGAAATATTGAGTAGAATGTAATATTTAGGGTGGGGTGTGACTTGAAATATTAGGTAAAATTTTATAATATTACATTTTAATTAGTACTTCTCCCCACCCCTCGCCACTATTTATTAGGTGGGGGTGGTTATAAATATTGGGTAACATATAATATTGTAATATTTACGCTGTAAGGCATTTCCCTTTGGAATGAATTGACCAGCTGACACCGTGTCCTATTGTTAACCATTGATTTGTGGTGTTAGACGATTGAACAAAGTTTGATCGTTGATCGTGGGAAGCCGAAGATCGTGGGAAGCCGAACGATTAAAAGCAGTTTTCCTGTCATTCTCCTGGTTGTATTCCTTCCTTCTTCCCTTGCGCGCTGGTTAGTTTATTCCTCGCTAAGTTCGTCATTTCGACCTTTTACGCGCCATCTCATTCGCCCAATCTCAGGTTCTCGCTCACTAATTTTCGGTTCAAGGTTTTATCAGAGCTTTCCACCGCTATTTGCAGGGCATTTCAAGGTCTGAGGGTGGAATTCGACCTATCCGTTATACACCAAGTTGGCATTAACTAAACCTTTACCCACATTTTTCGGATCTATAAAAAGCCTGTTTAAATTTTTGTATTTCAGGCTCTGAATTGATCACGGTAGAACAGATTCCTTCATTTTATATATTTAATCAGGCTTTACGGGGATTACTTCTGGGTTTATCATTATTTTGTCTTAAATGCTAGTATATTTTATGTAATCAATATATTTATAACAATTAATATAGATGTGTTTCATCTATAAATTTAATTAATAAGGGGATAAAAACTTAATATTTACAATATGACATGATTTTTAATCGTGAATATTTACCATGGATATTATTAACTTCTAAGTAGGTTTATTTACAATACCATGGGCCAATACCCACAACAGAGAGAGAGGGAGAGAGGGAAGAAAATTATAATACCATGGGCTACTACCATGGTTTATCAATACCATAGGCCTTCTAGACTTTTGATTATTATGTTATGGATCTAGGCTTTTAAGAGAGAGGGAGAGGAGGGAAGAAAATTATAATACCATGGGCTACTACCATGGTTTATCAATACCATAGGCCATCTAGACTTTTGATTATTATGTTATGGATCTATGCTTTTAATTGTCATGATCGCATGCCCAAAAACAATAACTTATTTTAAAATGAAAATATTTTACAAATATTTTATTTTAATTTAATTTTATAACATTTTTTAGGTATATCTAAACCCTCCATCCTCACGACGACTAACAATATTTTCATAGAGATTAAATGGAGGTTTTAATAAATTAAAAAATGAGAATACTTTTATATATACATATGTTAAATTTATATAATATAATTAATATTGTTATATATAAGACTTTTGTGATCCTTACAAAGTGATTAATGCGAAAGACTATTCTATAAATAATATTATAAAGTACTAGGATAGATGCATCTTAACCAAGGATCCAAGCGAAGTGAGAAAGAAAAGTGATTAACAATGACAAAGGAAAGATAGTGAGTGATTCTTTTAATTTTTTTATTATTGTATTTTCTGTAACATGATTGATCCAAAATATAGGTTTAATATTTTTTTTTTTCTCTGTAAATGCTAATTCTATTAAGAAAGTGAAAAAATATGTACAGTAAGGTTAAGTCCTCAGAGGAGGCCTAAGCCAGTCCTCAGCCAGAAAAACAGGGATTTTACAATTCAGCCCTTCAGTCAAAATTACAATGTAGTCCTGCTGACTAAATTTAGCATACTTACAATTTTCTTGGCCTGCATTGACGACCAGTACAAAAACACCTCGAGCATAATCATATGAGAGAGTAGACCAGTCATCAACCACTAACTTCCGACTCAAAACCATAAGAACAAAAAAACAAAACGTATGAGCAAGAGAGCCTCCCGGCAAGAAGTTACTGTGCTCAACCGACATGTCTTGGCAAAGGTGGCGTGTCCTCCTTTTCCTGGCTGGTGGAGGCAAGCCAGGTAACGAAACCATCTTCATCCAGAACTGGTTCGCCATCCGGATGAGTAACTAGGTGCAGAACTCTGGAATTTCGTTGAGAGGGTCTGCAAATTAAAACGTCTTCCTGAGCTGGAGTCAGTTGTTGAGTCTGTTCCGGAGCTGGGGCGACTTCCTGCCTATGGTCCACATGATAAACTCGTCCTGATAGGTCCCCGAGCAAGATGCTGTCGTCTTGTGAAGGAGCGTAATCAGAAGGAGCCGAGCTAGAAGAATTACCCTCCTCTTCAGAGACAAAAACTGTGAAATTGATTGTCACAATGGGTCTATTGAGCTGACTCTGGAAGGAGAAGCTGGAGGTCTGAAATGAGTTGTTCGGACGAGACCTATCCGGTTCCGACGTCGGAGATGAGGGCGGAGCAGATGTAATAGGATCAACAATCTGAGGCACGGGACGAGCACGGCCTCCTCTATTTCCTGAATTACTTCCCCTACGAGGGATGCCTCTTCTACGCAGCATGGTTGCGAGGGCAGAGAACCAATGAAGACAAATGAAATGAAGTTGACCAGGAGCAGAGAGAGCTCTGAAAATCTCAGGGCGTCTCCAGTGCCGATCAAGCAGCCAAACCCAAATGACAATGCGCCAGAACTGAGGCGACATAGCCCTATAAAACCCTGAAGCATTGATGGAATTGCGCTGATCCAAAGCCCGGAACGAGAGAGCTATCATAATCGCCATGCTCGAAATGAATTCGAGCCAACTCCGAGGCTGCAACAAAGTTAATTCGCTCACCTTGAACCTGTTAAATCTACCTATGGCTTGTACCATGCAGTCCGCCGGCCTGCCATCCATGGGGCCAGCTGTCTGTCCGTTGTGGTTTTTCATTGATAGCTGGAGGGATCACCCGCATCCGGGTTAATATAGGTTTAATATTTTACAACCAATTATGTTTTTTATTCATTTAGATACTTTCTTAAAGACAATATAATGGGATCATATTTAATAAAGAGAGTGAGATGGAAAGGGGAATAGATTGTGGGAGAGAGACATAGAGGTGAGAGACACAATGAGAGAGAGAAAGGAAGAGAGAGAGGAGGGGGAGAGAGGAAGGGAGAGAGATGGATTTGGAGGGGTAAAGAGAGGGAGTGACAAGGGAGAAATGAAGATGGAATGAGGGAGAGAGGAGACAAGGGAAGAGAGATAAAATGAAAGGATAAATCTAGGGAAAGAAGCGGAAGAGAGAGACAGGAAGACGTAGATATGGAAGGGAGAGAGAGGGGGGAAGAGAGAAGGAGAGAGGGAGGGAGATAGTGACAGAGTTGGAGGGTGGAGAGAAAGTGTCTATGATGGGGGAAGAGATGGAGGGAGGTAGGAGAGAAGGGGAGAGAGAGGAAGGAAAAAGAGAGAGGAGAGAGAGGGGGAGAGAGAGATGGAGTTGGAAGGGGAAGAAAGACATAGACAGAGAAAGGTGGAGAGGGAGTGGCAAGGGAGAGATGGAGAGTCGGTGTGTGTGAGAGAGAGAGAGAGAGAGAGAAGGCAGAGAGAGAGAGGGAGAGGAAGAGGGAGGGAGAGAGAGATAGATAGATATGGAGAGAGATTGTGTATGTTTTGGGGATGAGAAGGAGAGACAAGGGGAGATAGAGATATAGATGAGGCAAGAGAGGGGGTAGAAGAGAGAGGCAAAGAGAGAGAGGGAGGAAGATGGAGAGAGAGAGAGAGAGAGAGAGAGAAAGAGAGAGAGAGAGAGAGAGAGAGGAAGAGGGAGAGATAGATAGATAGATAGATATGGGGAGAGAGAGAGACAGTGACATATGTTTAGGGGGTTGAGATAGAGAGACAAATAAGGAGAGATGGAGGGAGGTATAAATATATATAGCAAGGGGAGAGAGGAAATAAGAGAAAGATAGATAAAGTTAGGAGAGGCTAACAGAGTGAGATGGGGGAGAGAGAGAGGGGAAGAGAGAGAAGGAGATGGGGAGGGAGATAGACACATAATGGAAGGTGGAGAGAGAGGGAAGAAGAAAGAGTCTTATAGAGACAAATAAATACATAGAAGTTAGTTGTAGAAAGTCATGAATATTTTAGATTTTCACTAAAATAGATGTATTGATTTCAATGTAGTTTTTGATTTCTAATACTATTTGATCACATGCACTATATGCATTGATTTCAGTGTAGATGTCGATTTATAATTCTATTTAATACCTTGCACTAGATGCATTGATTTCAATGTCGATGTTGATTTCTACTCCTATTTGATTGCTTACACAAGATGCATTGTTTTTAGTGTAGATATTGATTTTTAATCCTATTTGATCGTTTTCACTAGATGCATTGATTTCAATGTAAATGTCAATTTCTAATCATATTTAATAACTTACACTAGATGCATTGATTTCAGCGTAGAGGTTGATTTCTACTCATATTTGATTGCTTGCATTAGATGCATTGGTTTGAGTGTAGATATTGATTTCTAATCCTATGTGATTTCTTGCACTAGATGCATTGATTTCGGGATGTTGATATCTAATCCTATTTGATTGTTTGCACTAGACGCATTGATTTTAGTGTAGATATTGATTTATAATTTGATACAACAAGATGTATGATGTACATTAATTTCAAAGTAATTAGATTAATAGTGTACATTGATTTCAGTGTAAGCACATCTCTACCTCCTCCATCTATATCTCTATCTCCCATTCTCTATCTATATATCTGAGCCCCTAAACATACACACTCTCTCTCCATATCTATCTCTCTCACTCCCTTCCTCCCTTTCCCCTCCCTCTCTCTCTCTTCCCCTTCTCTTTCTCTGTAACATTTCTCTCTCCATATCTATATCTCTTCCTCCCTCCCTATGTTTGTTTCTCTCTTCTTCCCTTTCCCATAAATACAATACTTGAATTTTCATTCTAAACAAAATGTTTGCTTACCCCAAATGTTTGCTTCTTGAAACTATAAACTATTTATAATTGGGTATATTCTCATTATTCCCATTTTCCATTATTCAACATTGTTAGAAAATAACTACCATTGAAAAGTATTTGGGGTTTAACACTCCATAAGTCAATTTGGAGAAAACTACTATTAATATTGGAGAGAAACGGGGAAAAGGTATGTTGTTTATTATAGTAGATCAAGTTGAATATTTGAATGGTCTATGATTCCAACTACTACTATTTTCATATGATCGATATGAGAAAATGGAAAAACTAATATGTGCGACAATAGGAATAGTAGAAGAAAATAGTTTTAGATTGATTGCAATGAAGATTATTTGTAATTAACTATATTCTTAGTATTCACATTTTCTATCTATCAAAATTGTTACATTGACAATTTGCACTCAAAGTTTGTATTTCATCATTTTTCATCATTCATTCAAGTTACTAATAGTCTCTCTCATCTCAACAAACTAAGGTAACTAAGAAAATTTTAAATTAAATTAACCAAATTAATCTTAGACATATTTAGCATATTTAAAATGATCAAAATGATTAGATGTTCAACATTTTTTTTATGACCGTACACGACTAAAACCAGCCTAGATCCATCTTAACACCGTATCTATCAAGCGCTAAGAGGGATCAAATCTCTCGAGGTGCACACATTTCCTCAAGTTTTGCAATCAAAAAATAGGCTTTCACCTCGAGCGATTTGATCCCTCTAGGGGCTTGATAGATCCAATGTTAAGATGGATCTAGGCTCGTTAATCATAGTCAAACACAGTGATGCATAGTCAACCATGTTAATCATGGTTAACAATAGTGAACCATTCTCACCCATAATCAACTAAGACCAATGAAACTTAATAACCCTTTAGAAACATTATAATGCAACATAATCATAAACCATCATAATTCAATACAATTAATACAAAATGCATAAAAACATATATAATATAGTTGAATCTCTCTCACTCTCTGTATGAAAATCTAGTAAATCACATGAAACATGATATTAGTACAAACACCTACCTCATCTCTTGAGCTAAACTACTTTGAAATAAAATTAAAATATTGCTATAATGTACAACATCACATATTATTATAACAATTAATAATATTTAAAAACAATTATGTATTAATAAATTATTAATAACAATCATGTTAAAATGATTTATCATAACTTAGTTGTGAACTAGCAATGAGAAAAGTTATCATTAACTCCTATCCATAAATGTTCAAGCATTCCATCATTCTTATTCAAAAAAAAATTCCACCACTCTAAAATAACTAATTAATGTGATTATCATACTTTAATTAAAATTTTAATATCTCTTTGTAATATACAATACATTATAAAATATAATTATATTTTTAATAATAAAAAGTTATTATTATTAATTTACCTAATATAAATATTAAAATTGGAAAAAATTATCATAACTCAATTACCAGTGAGTAATAATGGAAAGAATTATAACCGGCTACTATTCACTAATAAGAAATTAGTCATCATTGTTAACCCAAAAAAAAGGCTAAACCGCAATTTGGGATGACTAGTGTCCGCTACATCCAAATGTTTTAGATCTTAGAACATTAGCATATTTAAAGAAAACTCTTAAATAAACCAAAACAAATTGAAATCATATTTGATGTTCAAAATTTGGTTGTTACTGTTTTCTATCGCTGTTACTATTTTCATCACTAATTTTTCCATTTTCAAACAAAATTATGCATCATAACGTTTCCATTTTCAAAAAAAATTATGCATCATAATATCACTGGAATCCAATTATTCATCCTGATGTTACTGGGATCCTTCAATACCAAGATAAATGGTATTATGTTTTTAATAATAAAAAAATTATTATTATTAATTTACCTAATGGAATCCAATTATTCATCCTGATGTTACTTGGATCCTTCAATACCAAGATAAGTGGTATTATGTTTTTAATAATAAAAAAATTATTATTATTAATTTAATAATGTAATTATTTTTTTAATATTGGAAAAAATTATCATAACTCAATTAACCGTTAGTAATAATAGAACGAATTATAACCGGCTACTATTCACTAATAAGAAATTATTCATCATTGTTAACCCAAAAAAAAGCTAAACCGCAATTTGGGATGGCTAGTGTAAGTTTCCGCTACATCCAAAAACATTAGCATATTTAAAGAAAACTCTTAAATAAACCAAAATGGCTAGTGTAAGTTTCCGCTACATCCAAAAACATTAGCATATTTAAAGAAAACTCTTAAATAAACCAAAACAAATTGAAATCATATTTGATGTTCAAAATTTGGTTGTTACTGTTTTCTATTGCTGTTACTATTTTCATCACTAATTTTTCCATTTTCAAACAAGATTATGCATCATAATATCACTGGAATCCAATTATTCATCCTGATGTTACTGGGATCCTTCAATACCAAGATAAGTGGTATTACTATATGAAAAATTGTCCGTGAACGGCCGGGCATCCTCTGTGATATTTTTACATGATCTTTTGGCCACGGTGAAAACATTTTGGGCATTTGAATGCCCAAAATACTACGTGGGGATAAGCTTTTAGATGGGGACAGTACTCGAAAGACAATCAAACACAGGCTCAGTTTGTAAGCAATGAGCACGCAAGGCAGAGGCGTGGAATCACTACCCTAATTGAATTATTAGCGTGACCAGGGGAGAAAGAGGAATCCAATTAATGTTTGCAGACGAGGTAATAGGTTGTCTTAGCGAGAACCGCAAGAAACGACGGTCTGTCTTACATGTAATTCTATAAAATATCATTGGCACTCGTAATGCGTTGGGCCCTCATTAGCTTTGCGTGAAGAAGTGTATAAAAGTAGACAGCGTGCGCAGCCAGTCTTGGCCGCCGGGCACGGCAAATGCAGAAAAATCTGCAAACATGGCTTTGCCGCTACATAGGCCGGATATGGTTGCATGCCCAATATCTTAGGGTTAGGGTTTCTATTTGTGAACGTCAGTCACTATAGAATCATGGAAAGCAGCGGGGACGTGGAGCCATTGTCTACAGGGGTAGAAAGGATATTGTCGATCATGTTATCCACTTCAGAGCTTGCAGAACTTGATCTCTCTAATATACAGCTCTTCCAGGATAACGCAGATTGTTATCAGAATGGTTTGAATGACCATAAACCATTATCTATTACGCAGCAGGACTCGTTCTCGTTTCCCCTGGAGGCCCAAGATGGGGTTTCCACGGTGCCCGTGCAGGTTTTCAAAACCAGAGGCGTCATCGAGGTTGAGAAATCCATGATGGAACATAACAGAGTAAATAAGGATAAATCACTTTTAATGAATGGGAGGCGTCTCGATCGTTTCGAAAATCCAGGAGCAGCCCAAACGAAGAAGATCAGGAAAGCCCGGGACGACTCGACCATGTACGAAAAGCTACGGCCTCCGCCTCCGCCCACCAACACTAGACGAGCCGACGAGCAGCCGCCAGAAGCCGAGGAGATCATGATGGTTAAGCCGGGCATCGACCTGAAATCATCTCATGCCTCCAAGTTCCTTATGCAAGTCATGCCGTGGGAGTTCCAGCCTTCTCCTTTGAATCCCTTCACGCCAGCCGCGGTCCCCTTCAAATGGGAAGAAGTCCCTGGAAAACCTAAAACTCTGTACGAACCGAACAAATTGCCGCCACAGACTAATTCGTTCCCTGTTATCCGTCCGCCGCCCCGGCTCCTGATGCCTGCCCAGGCGGCCAAAAAACTGCCTGCACCGCAGTCAAAGAGACTCAAAAAGAGTTCCGGATCTGTTATATCGCCGGTGTACTACAAGCTCCCATCACCATGGAATGGAGACGTTAAACCGGCTTTTTCGCCATTCAGAGACTTGGGTCCGCGCGACGACGCAGTTCACAGTCTGCGAACGAAGGCAGCTTCGGCCTTCGTCAGCGTTTGGCGGAAGTTTAACCCTAAAACACACAAGCCGAAACGTAATTCAGTTCCCTTTGTTTCGTCCTATGGCAGCGAGGAGGTCTTCATGGATCGAGAGGCCTTGTGTGTGAAGGTGAATGAGAGTACTCGAACAAATTACTCTCCCAATTCAATAATCACGATAGCTATGAGGGGTGTTGTTGATGAGGGTTTCTCAAATAAAAGGATGAGATGCTTCTGGGAGTCAAAGGATCTGAAAACTATTCCAGACACCGAATATTACAGCAACGGCTTGAAGCTCGTAGAGAAGAGACCGAGGAGGAAATGGGTTTTGAGAAAACTGCGACGACCTGCTCGGTTCTTTGTAAGCATTTTGTTTCATGTTTAGAACTCTTTTTGTAAGGTTCAGAACTCTTAAGCATTACTAATAATTTTGTTTCAGGTTTAGAATAATGAGTAGTTTTCTTTTACTGCAGAAGGCTCTCTTCAAGGCTGTTTGGAGAGCAGTTTCACTGAAGAAGTCGAGACGCAGTAAACGTGGAAGCACCAATCTACCGTACGAATCCCTTGTCCGCTGAGCAACTACAGCTGGGCTGCCCCGTTCCTGTTTAATGTGCAATAACTCCATCATTCCAAAATTATGGTTGTTGGTTGCGTGTACAAGTCTCTGCATAATTCCCTGAGATTTTTCCATTGGGATAATTTTATTTTGGCCATAGGCAAATACTTCTGCTACTGCATAAGAAATTTATTCAATCGTCGATTGTTTCATTCTTCTCCGAATTTAAATTCTTTGATTTGAATCTATGTTTTAACATTTAATGTGATATTTTTACACTCATTGTTTTTATAACATTAACTTTTTTAAATAGCGTTTTGTACTTGTGTTGTGTAACCATTATTTTTCTTTTAAAAATTTGAATGAGACTGTAATTTTTAATTATTTACTAAGTAAATGGTTACAACTGAAAAAAAAAACTGGAAACTACAAACGTATAATTAAAACTCCGAAACGTATAATAAACATTTATTAAGGGAATTTTTCTCGACGTATTCCCTTTTGCTTCAATCTGCATTCGTTAGACTTATGTTCGTACGTACATCGCACAGTTCAATTTAGTATTAGTTAGGGATGTGCGGAATATGTGCGTGGTGCGTATCAGTTCAATTTCATCTGATCTGGGATGTGCACACCTTGTACATGGTATATATTCTTCGAAAACTCTTTCAAATTGGTGCAAAAAGTAACGGAGATTATAAGAGGGAGTAATAGAGCAAAATATAAATGGAAAATCAGACTTCTAAACCTTTGTCTCAATAGATTAGACTTTAACGAGAGATTAATGGAGAGTGAATGAAATGTAACATAGTATAAATACTCTATCAATAGAAGAACGATTACACTCAGACATAAAATATGGAATTAACAGACTAGCAACAATTTCTATCTGTGAATTACAAAGTACAAAACTATGATCAAATCTTTATTAGACCAGAATCTTCTGACCATGGACCAAATCAAATCAAAGTTTGTCCAATTCACTTTGCATCTTTGTGCGATTCTTTCTTTTTGTTTTACAATAAAAAATTTGGGCATCTCTCCATTTATGCGTCTTATTTGGACCATTTCTCGATTCGTGCGAGTCATCCTTGCGCTGGGAGGGGCGCTATGCATTCTAATTTTATCTTTATGCGTTTCGGTTTGTTTTGCGTTAAGATCAATTCAATCCGCTGATTGGAATTCTCGAGAACTAAACTGATATCTGGGTGTGTTTCATCACGGTAACGCACATATTATGGTGTGTGTTCGGTCATGGTATCGCACATATTATATATATACTATGAGCCGGCCAACAATTTGATGTTAAAATAGCTAATTACACTCTCAAAGAGAATAATTTAAAATTAGAGTTAGTGTTGAGTCTAATTAAGTGACAGAGGAATTTAGTATATGGTTGCATTTCAAGTTATTTAGGTGAGTAGTTAGAAAGATATAAATATTTCTCAGTGGGTTTATTATAATCAATCAATTTTTATGTGATCAATAGAGTTGCAGCTTGTGTGTTAATTTGTGTTTTGTCCTCTTTCCAACAAATTGATATAAAAAAAAAAACACAAAATCTGTAGTGTTGGTAAAACCAATAAAAAAACAAAAAAAATTAACAATTTATTTTTAAAAAATTAAACTGCAAAATTTTCGCACCATTAAAGACATAACAACAACCGGCAGGGGCTGCGAAACCAGCACTTAATTAATAAAAAATTCGAGGGAATATGGTGAACCTTCGAATCTACAAAAATTTGGGTTAGGTGGGGGATTTCATTGAGTCCGTGTGGGCAGGCGTGCTGAGTATTAAAAAACCCAAAACAACCATGAGCAAAGTCAAATCAAGTTTTTCAAAGGCACGGGGTTGTCCTTTTTGAAAGTTTGAACGAGTTTCAAGGTAAACAAATCACGTGGGTATTAAATTAAGTAGAGTATATTCTAAGAGGCTCATAAAGGGATTTTATAATAGAATTTTATAAAGATATATTTCTAAAGAATTTTTATAATATTTTTTTAAAGTAATATTTTTAAAACACTTTAAAGAGTAAAAAAAAAAAAAGTCTTATCTTATAAAAAGTTTTTTATAAAAATATTTTTTATGTAAAATAAAAAATTATTAAGGGTTCATTAAAATGGCTTTAAAAATATTTTTTATATAAAATAAAAAATTATTAAGGGTTTATTAAGAGGGCTTTGGTATTATTTGAAAATAAAATTTTGAAGAAAAATTATTTTCTCAATTCCAATTTTCATCATTAAATTGAAGGATTATGATCTATGGATTATTAAAATGGCGACCACGCTGCACGATCATGATGTTTGAGATTATGTCAAGTTTGAGTTTTCAAAACCTAAAAATTAAAAAGAAGAACTAGCCTTCACTAATGCAGAGAGGGAACTATGAAAAAAGACAAAAAAGAATGCACAAGCGTTGCAGCTTATCCAACAAGGAGTGGACTGAGCAGTGCTCCAGAAGATTATGATCACGTCTCCAGCAAGCACAACATGGGAGGCCTTGGCGACAAGCTATAAAGATATGACCAAATTCAATATTGTTAAGTTACGGAATAATAGGAGAGACTTTCAAAGTCTGCAAATGAGGAACAAAGAGGACATCGATTCCATCATGAATCAGTTCATGACTGTCATAAATGAGTTAAAAATTTATAATAATGAAATTAAAGATCAAACAATGGTTGAGAAGGTCCTCAGACCTTTGTCTACCAGATTTGATGTTGTGGTAGCATTCATAGAAGAAGCCAAGGATTTGGCATCATTAACAGTTGATGAGTAGATGGGATCACTCCTATCATATGAGGCAAGGATAGACATAAATAAGGATTCCACGTTAGAAATCACTTTCAAAAACAAGGTTTCTATTTCAAGAGACAAAGGTCGAGGTAGGTATAGATCAAGAGGCAGAGGGCTAGGCGGAAGACGTGGTGGTTAGAGAGATGGCCGAGAAGAGCATGAACACGAAAGTGGAAGCAATTGTAGAAGCTTCAAAAATAATCAAAGAGTTGATCAATCAAAGGTGAGATGTTATTATTGCAATAAATTTGGTCACTACGCCGGTGATTGCAGGAAGAGGATAGTTGATCAAGGAAACAAGAGAGCTAATGTCACTATGGAGAGTACTGATTCCATGTTCCTAGCTTGCCATACCATGAAAAACCCTTCTGATATTGTGTGGCTATGAGATAGTGGTTGCAGTAACCATGCGACAGGAAACAAGAATTTGGTTCCAAATCTGGATCAATCTATGAAGGCAGAGGTAAAGTTGGGGACTGCCAAGATTATGGATGTAGATGGAAAAGGAGTGGCCAACATTCTAACCAAGAAGGGGGAGTCAAAGACAATATCATAGGTATATTATGTCCCCGATCTCAAACATAATTTGATAAGTGTTGGTCAATTGACACAGAAGGGATAGTGAGTTATCTTTCAAGGACAAGAGTGTGTTATATATGACAAGCTCCCAAGCAAGAAACTGATAAAAAAGGTGCAGATGACGAGGAACAAATTCTTTTCGCTAATCATGAATTATAGTGATCAGGTCAATTCGTTTACAGTTGCATTTTCTAATGATTATTTGTTATGGCACTTTCGATTTGGACACTTGCACTTTTTTGGTTTAAGATTATTGCAGCAAAAACATATGGTGAGAGGATTACCTCCCATCAAAGAACCTTCTAGTACTTGTGAGTGTTGCATCTTGGGAAAGCAACAACGTGAAGGTTTTCCAAAGGGAGTTGCATACAGAGCAAAGCAACACCTTGAGCTAGTGCATACAGACTTGTGTGGACCTATGAGGACACAGTTGATTGGTGGAAGTTGTTACTTCCTCACTTACATTGATGACTGTAGCAGAAAGATTTGAGTTTACTTCTTGAAGCAGAAGTCTAAAACTTTTGCAAAGTTCAAAGAATTCAAAACCTTAGTAGAGAACCAAAGTGATCAGCAGATCAAGGTATTGAATTCATATCATGGTGGAGAATATGATTTGAAGGCATTCCTTGATTAATCCAAACAACATGGAATCAGAAGAGAATTTACAACCAGGTACACACTGCAACATAATGGTGTAGCAGAGGGAAAGAATAAAACCATTATGAATATGGCAAGGAGCATGTTGAAAGGAAGAAACTTGTCTAATGAGTATTGGGAAAAGGTAGTTGCATGTGTTGTTTATGTGATAAATATATCTCCTAAAAACAATGTGATGAACAGAGTACCAGAAGATGTATGGTCAAGTATGTATTGCAGTGTATCTCATCTTATAATATTTGGATGTGTAGCTTATGCACATGTGCCTAAAGAACTAAGAGGTAAATTGGATGATAAAAGTAGAAAAATCATATTCACTGGTTATAGTGAGCAATCAAAAGCTTGAATATTGTATAACCCTATCACCAAGAAGACCATGATTAGCAGAGATGTTGTGTTCAAAGAACAAGATTCGTGGAATGGTAGTATAGACAAAACAGTTGATGCACAAGTGCCACTGTTGGAAGAAGATGATGTAACAAAAAAGGAGTATCAAGATTCATAGGTGAAGACACCAAACAAAGACACACCAACAAGGAATCCAATATTCTTTTAGCAACATGGATCTTCAACCAAATCAACACACTAGAATTCTCCTAACAATCAATCACGTGATGAATCAAGCAATGGTAAGAAAAAGTTGAGAAGTTTGAAATATGTTTATGATGATCTGGATGTTAGTTCAAATTTTTCATTGTTCTCTTTCCAACCTTCTTCGTTTGAAGAAGCAGTCAGAGATGAAAATTGGGTGCAAGCCATGCATGAAGAAATTGAAGCTATTGAAAATAATAATACATGGGATTCATTTGATTTGCAAAAGGACAAAAATATCAGTGGTGTGAAGTGGGTGTTCAAGACAATTTGAATGAGAAAGGTGAAATTGACATATTTAATGCAAGACATGCAGCAAAAGGATTCTTGCAACAACTAGGAATAGATTTTGGAGAAATGTTTGCTCTAGTAGCCAAATTGGATATTGTAAGAGTAGTTCTAGCCACAACAACATAGAACAAGTGGAAAGTGCTTGGTAAATTCATCGATCTTAAATTGCATACATGAATTATCAACCAGGGCTAGTAAACTGATGAATTGTATGGGCACTATATGTGTTCAAAGTCATTTCTTACTCACACAAATTCTAAATTAAATTGAATTATCGAGATGCACATTTCTTTTATGAGTAAATTAGTTATTCCTAGAAAAGAAGATTAACTTTACAATGATGATCACACTCTCTTGCTTTCAAACAAAAACTACTTTTGTTTATAAAATTCCACATTTTTCCTTGAAATAAAAATCTCACACTTCAACATAAATGCAAATCATTCTCACACTTACATAAATAAAAATTAATCCTACACTTTGCATTATATACACATTCATTTATATAAATGAAAACTACTATTAATCTCATCACACATCTATATAAATAGAAATCACACTTGCATAAAAATAAAATGAAACCAACTCCAGCTTAAACACATCCACACTTGCTTAAATTAAAGATCACACATACTTGAAATTTAACATTCAATTCTGTGAATAAATCCACTGTCTATACGAAAGTTAAAGTTATGTCTATTTAATTGAAATGCAAAACTATGTCAATACTGTTATGCTCTATCCGTGTGCATCCAAAATCTCTAAACAATAGAAATTATTATTAGAATGGTCCTGACTTAAATCTAAAATAAATTGAAAATGCAATTACTCAATCCAATAAATAGAAATCAATGAAAAATATAAAGCTAATTTCTAACTGGTAAAACAAAATATAAATCCTTACTATCTTGAGGGGGGCATCCATGAGAAGAAAGCAATCACTACACTATCAATCAAGCACTTAACCACACATGGATATTTACTAAGAAAACAAAATGATTCCTTGAAAAAAATTATCAAATAACATAGTTTCAGTCTTACTGTCGCATCCTTACTATCATTGTTTTCATTTATACCGAGAGGCATATTTATAGATATCATGGCAATTAATTGTTCAAATCTATATTCCTAATCCCTATCAACAGAAACTAAATTTAACTTGAAAAGATAACATCACATAATTCACTCATGATTTTCTATTATCAAAGCAAATCATGAGGCATAAATCTCATTCTCGCTCGGCTGTTTCTACCTACTGAGGTTGACTTCACTTTTGACCACATTAATAGGAATTATTTCCTTCGATATAGTTCATGAGAGTAGGAGGAAATCGTTGAGTGCATCAATTTCAACCTACCCATATATTTCGCTTCCTAGCTGCCACCTTAGAACCTCTCAAACCACAGACTTGGCTACATAATCATGTATTAGCTGCAAAATCTTTTTAATTCGATAGATGAAGTAAAAACATAAACTAAATAAGAAAGAACATTATCATTTTATGAAATAAAAGACAATTGTATACCTTCTGTATCATAATTCTTATAACTCGATGCCCAATGTGTTATTATGAAGATCAAAAGGAAATAGATAGGGTGAAAATGAATGTCAAAAAGAAGTAATTGTGAGGTTCAACATTCCCCCACATGGAGGTCATTGCATATCCTCATGTACATATCCTCATGTAAAAATTAAAAATTGATGAACCCTTCATATTACTGAACCTCTTCAGATACTTGAGCCAAAACATCTAGATTTGTCTTCCTCACTTTCTTCTTGGTGACTACCATTCTCAGTTTCTTCATTGGAATCTTATACTTCAGACTTATGACTTTTAGCTTAAGGGATTTGTTCTTTTCTTTCAGCTTCTGATCCTTTTCATACCATAGACCAAGATGTAAGAGAATATTGTCATTCTTGGTTCTTTGTATTTCATTTTGTACTTTCAATGTTTCATGCTCTAGTTTTAAGTGCCTGTTTAGTGTCTCCAATTCATAAATATCCTATTTTAGAGTATTTATAATTGGAGGTTCTTGTGGACTATCATAATGAATTTATTTTTCCTGATTTGAAGAGGATGCAGTAGCCTTTTTTGTAGCTCTCTTCTCCAAAGATTCTATATAATCATATATTTCCTGTTGGACTGGGTTAATTTCGGGTGTTCTTCTTGTTGGACTAGAAATTGGTGACAAAATGGTTAGTGATGGTGCCCTTGGCTCTTCTTCTTCCTCCAGACTGAAAAATTATGTGGCCTGTCGAGATGGTTCCTTCATTGTTTTATTGAGTCTTTCACTCATCCTTATAGTGGATGATGTCTTAGTAAGAGGAATTTTCTTTTTAATTTCCATTTGTTCTGTCTTTGATTGCATTTTTTCCTTTGTTTTTCTTCTCGGTGTGTTTTCTTCCTTATCACTAGTTTTCTTTCTTCTAACATTTTTGTATTTGAGATTCTCTAATACGGCAAGGGGAGTTTCATCTTCTAAGGGTTTCTCTTGTTGTGGACGTAGGTCATCATTAGGGTTTATAGATAACCTTCTTCTACTTCTCTTTACTTTGTTGGTTGGTTCTTCATGTTCTACCTCTTTAAAGTGGTTTCTGACTAAGAAACCTTCCTAATCATCTCCTATATTTTTGAGGTGGGCTTCAATTAGAATTTTTATGAGACTATGATGATGCATGGTATTCTCAATAGATTGTATTTTTATTTTAGCATTAAATGTCATTTTCTTTAGACTATTGAGTAAGAAATAAGGCAATTAATTTCATTCCCCTCAAGGAAATCCATCATCAAACATACATGATAAGAAAAAATACTGCAAAATCTACCTTCACAAGTAATAAATTTTTGAATGATAAACATTAAATTTCTCAATTTGTTTTTAAGGGTTGTACCTGGGATTCCTTTCTTAAAGACTAAAGTGTCCATACCCAGGTTTTTGAGAAATTATTTCCATTCACTTCCTTCAATTCCTCTGTTTTGTTCTCGAACTATCTTTCACAAACTCTAGGTAGCTCGATTACTTCTGCTATGAAGGATTCTGTTAATACTATCTTCACATCTCCAATTTCTACCTCAACTCCATCGAATGCTAAGGCAAAGGACTTTGTAACTTCTTTGTCATAACCATCAATTTTCTCTATAAAATCCAACGATTGTGCTTGTTGTAACATCTGCTAACTTATGGATAACCCTCCATGAATTTATTTCCATCCATCTCTTTCCTCACAGTAACCCCCATGTTGGAGACGTCTTAACCTGCAATTGCCTCTTCTGACAAGGTTATGGAGCGAAAATGGATTCGGAAATCAAAGTATGGATATGAGCGAAATTGTTAATAGAATGGAGTGAAAGGGGTTTTGGGAAAATAGAGAATGAATTAGGGAGGAATTGCCAATGGGACAGGGTTTATGGAGTGGAGTGTTTGCACAATTATGAGCAGTGAATGGGGTTATGGCCAACTTCATTGACAAGAAAAAGTATTTATGGTTAAATATGAAGTTGGAATAGTAATGATTACTTTAAGTGGCAGTAGAAATGTAGATCTTATTTCATAATCTAATGTTTCTTACCTTTATTATTTAATCTAATATTTATATACCTCTAGATTCATGATATTTATGTTTTGACTGATCTCTGTAGGTTGTCCTTAAACGCCTTCAACTACAGGCTTGATCATCTTCTTCTTATGCCAAGATCTTCAATTGTCCTAGTTGAATCCTATCAATATCAGATGTAGAATTTTGTTAAAGATGTAGATTCTCAACAATTTTGTAGCTGCTTATTTTGAAAAGAAAAAGAGGGTTATAAGAAATGGGATTAGAACAAGGTTTAAGATGAAAATATAGGCTTCCAAGAGTACTTGGTTTTCATTCTAGATTTTCTGTATAAACATTCTAGATTTTATGTATAAACATGCCAACAATGTTGGTTTTCATGTTTATACAATTATATATATATATATATATATATATATATATATATATATATATAGAGAGAGAGAGAGAGAGAGAGAGAGAGAGAGAGAGAGAGAGAGAGATATACTTTTTTTTTAGAAAACAAAAGGCTTTTATGAGTCAAATTTGAGAGGAAGGATAATCCTTCCTAACCACCTTAAAATAAATATTTCCTTGTAGAAGTTTAACAAACTCCTCCCTTATCAATGGTTTTTGATAGATTCTCAAACAATGACCATTTATAAGGAAGGTCAATTTTTCTTCATCAATAGTTATAATCCTAACTGCACCATTATCAAAGACAATTTCAATCTCATAAGGCCCAAGTCAATGAGTTTGAAATTTTCATTGAAAATATTCAAACTTTGAGTCAAAAAGTAATTCTCAATCTCCTCGCTGAAATTTCCTTTCTTTTATGAACTTGTCATGCCACCTAGATCTTTGTTGTTGAACTATGTTGGTTCTTTGAATAGCATCATGTGTCATCTCATCAAGTTCATTCAGTTGCTCCATCCTTTTTTTTTTGTGCTTCGAATAGATCAAGACCCAATTTGACTATTGCCTTGAAGGTATTTACCTAGAACTCAATAGGAAATAGTAATTTCTTCCCATAAGCAAGCTCATTGGGAGTATGTCTTGTGGTGTTTCATCATGTGGTACGGTATGCCTATAAAGATTTGGGAAGCGTTTTTGCACAATCTCTTATATGCAGATGCATAGTCTTAGTAAGAATTGCTTTAATTACTTTATTGGTGGATTCCACCTGTCCATTTGCTTGTGGATGATATGGAGTGGAATTTCAATGTTTGAGTTTGTATTCCTCCATTATCTTTTATACGAACTTGGATGTAAATTAAGTACCTTGATCTATCACAAATTCCCTTGGGACACCAAATAAGGTAAAAATTCCCTCGAAACATTTTCAGTTGCAAAAAGAAGTGCTTTAGTTTCTACCCATTTTGTACCAAAATAAGTGCAAACAAGAATGTACCATTTTTGTCTTGATGGTGGATTAATTGGACCAACAAAATCCAGAGCCCATTTCTCGAAAGGTTTAATGAGTACCTGAGGTTGTAGAGGCATTTCATCTGAAGGAACATGTTTCCCCATTATTTGACAACTATCACATATATTAACATATTCCTTGGCATCCTTAAAAGGGAAGGCCAATAATATCCTAAGAGAAGGAATTTGTACGTAGTTCTTTTATCAATGAAATGTCATCAACATGGTTCATCGTGACAAGCCTTTAATATCTTTGGTACTTCATCTTCTCTGACACATCTCTGAATGATTAAATCAGGTCATGTTTTGTATAACTCTTCATTTATCCATGAATAGGATGCACTAGTTTGAATAACCTTTCTTTTCTCTCTAAGAGACAAGTATGTTGGTAACTTCCCTGTAGCTAAATAATTAGCAATATCAGAAAACCAAGGAAATTTAATAGATACTGCAAAAATATATTCATTAGGAAAATTATATTATACAGGAACATCGCTATTATCATTTTGCATCCTAGATAGAAAATCAACAACTGTATTTTTTTCCAGGTCAATACAAATTAGTAATATTGAATTCTTGTAACAACAATAACCATCTTGTAATTCTACCATTAATGATTGGTTTATTCATTAAATATCTAATTGCATAATGATATGTATATAAAAAGGTTTCATAACCAGTGATGTAATGTTTGAATTTATTAAAATCATGGACAACAGCTAAAAACTCCTTTTCTGTTACAGTGTAATTTAACTTTGTAGGAGTCAAAATTTTAATAGTGTAATAGATGGCATAAGGAGTTAAATATTTTTATCCTAATACAACTCCTAAAGTTGTATCAAAAGCATAAGTCAATATGTGAAAAGGTAGTTTCCAATTTGGTCCTCTTAGAATGGGTGCTTCAGAAATATTTTCTTTCAATGTTTCAAAAGCTTTTTGGCAATCAAAATTTCAAATGAATTCACAATCTTTCGTGAACAATTTTAAAAGTGGAGAGAAAATTTTTGTAAATTTTTCTATGAATCTTCTATAGTAACCAGTAAAGGCAAGGAAACTTCTAACATCTCTTTCACAAGTTGGAATTGATAATTAGAAATAACTTCTAGTTTATATGTATCCACTCTAATTCCATTCCTTGAAATATGGTGTTCTAAAACAATTCAATCAGTAAACATCATAAAAAAAAAAAATTCATCTCTTAATGAGATATTTTCTTCTTTACATCTAATGATAAATGTTTCCAAGTTTTTAAGAGCTTCTTCAAAGGAATTTCCATAGAGAGTAAAATCATGCATATAAGTATACACAATCATGAATTAAATAACATAAAATTCCTAAAAATTCCCTTTTGGAATGTTGCAAGTGCATTACATAACCCAAAAGGAAGTACTCAGTAGGCATATAGGTTCACCATCGACAAGCAAAGGTGTTTTTATCTTGATCTTCTAGAGCTACTTGGATCTATTTATATCCACTAAAACCATCCGAGAATGAGAAATATTTATATTCTGTCAGTGTATCCAAAACTTGATCTATAAAAGGAAATGGAAAATGATCTTTTAAAGTGCTTTATTCAATCTCCTATAGTCAATGCATACTCTCCATTTTCCATTCTTTTTAGGAACAATTACAAATGATGAAACCCACTCGCTATCTGATATTGGATAAATGAAATTCACATTTAACAATTTTTGTATTTCCTCCAAAATTGAATATCCCTTAAATTTGGATTGATTCTTCTTTAAAGTTGTCATATTGGTTTGACATTTTCTTCAATATAGATATGATGTATGCAAGTATTGGGATCAATTCCTTTCATGTTAGTGTATTCCCATGCATAAGTAGAGGAATGTTCTTGTAACATTTTTATTGGTTCTTTCTTTTGAAGTTCTTCCAGATTATTTTTGATATTCAAATTTTTTTCTAGAAATATTTTTTTTAAAGAATTGCCAAAATTTTCCATAAAATGTAAAGATAGTTGATGAGATGATAAATATTCAATATTACATTGTTTTTGAAATTTTTTATTAGATTCACAATATGAGGAAGACTCATTATTTTCCATTAAATTCAAAATCTGATCATTTTCATCTATGTGTGAAGTAAGAAAGATTGGTCATATATCAATATCATCATCTATACATTCTTCACTTTTTACCTCTATTGTTTTTTTCGCATGAAGATATAATGTGAATTTGTTTGTTGAGATTCCATCAGAAATAAACATTTCACCACATCTACAACTTATAAAAGCATCAGTTGTAGCTAATCATGGCCTTCCTATAATCAATGGATGTCCCCCTAAATTATTATTTGGTGTTAGAATCATAAAGTGAATAGGATACTCCCAAGAATCTAAGGATACAAATATGTCTTATAATACACCATCAGGTTTGATAACCGATCTATTTGCTAATTGCAATAATGTAGGTGCATATTGAAGATTAGGAAGTTTCAATTGATTCATAGTTTGCTTACTCATGATGTTTATAGTTGCTCCTAAATAAATCAATGTCTTTGGAATTTTAACACCATTGAGGTGTATTTTCACAATGGGACTTCCTCGATCAGGATATTCCTGAATTATTATTTTTCCCATCATGATATCTGCAATTTTCCAACTAACTGAATTCTTTTGACTTCTTTTCTCTTTCTTCCTGGTCTTTTAATACTTAACTCCCTTATTGTCTTTAAAAATATTGGTATTTCTTCGATAGATTGTAACAAATGAAATTTTATGCAAACATTCTTCAGCTCTTCTATCATATCATAATGAGACAACATAATCTGTTTTTCTACCCCTTTGTCAATTTTCAATCTTTCAGGAAAATGTGGCATTTGACCAGAAACTAAAGGTTGTTCTATAATGAGAGTTGAGTTTATTGGTATATTATCATAATTTGCAGGGGTGGTTTTTTTATACTTTTCCTCTTAATGAAGATATTTCTCTTCCTTAAAGAGATTTCCTTTTTTAGATTCCTAAATAATAACTCATGATGACTTATTTTCCAATTCTCTACCAGATCTAAGTTGGACATTGTTCAGATCTAACGGAGTTATCAGGTCCGTTAGGAAATTTTTCCCTTCCACATTGTAAACAGGTTGTGAATTTTTATTATTATTCGTGTTTGGAAGTGGTTGAGCACGCAATAGATTTGGTCTTTGAAGAAATGGTAATGAAAGTCATGGATTTGGATTCTGAGGTTGACTTGGTTGAACAGACTAAGGAAAATATTGTGGTGGAAAATAGGGTAACGTTGTTGATATTGAGGGAATTTTCCATAAGGATTTTTCAATCCATGTGCCCAAGGTTAAGGCCAATATTGCCAAGGCATGGGTGTAGTCCAATTTCTTTGGGATGGTTGTGCAAATGCTTGAGTGTTAAAACCTTGAGTCATAATTGGTTGTGAATTTTGCCATGGTCTTTTAGCAATAAACAGAAGGGTTCTACTTGATTTGGTATCCCTTCCTCTTGATAAACAAATGTAAGACCTAGTATTGAAGGACATTCCTTTATGTCATGATTTTCTGAACATATATCACAGGTTTCTACATTTTTCAAGTCAAGAGGGAATGCTCTGACAACAAGTTTTTTTTCTACATTTGGGACAAAAGATAGATAATGCAACATTTTCAACCTTTTTCTTTTTTTTTACTTTAAGGGTATCTATTTGTTCACTAAGACTCCCCAAAATATATATTCTAACTTTTTCAAGAAAATTGCCTAATTCATCCCTACTTATTGTCCAAGCTGCAGATTTATTAATCTTAGACATATTAGGATCTCTTGGATTTTTCCCAGTCTTTCTTTACATCTTTAAATGTGTATGCATAACTCACAAATATTTCCAAATTTTAACTGAGAAATATCACCCTTACCCATAAAATTGAGAAGATCAATCCACTCATATCTGATGGATTTAATAAGAGAGATTTCAAAGTTTCTTCATGTAGATTATGCATTTTAGCCCTTTTAACATTATAAGAAAATATTTCAATGAAATATTCAAGATTTTCATATTCTTTTTGCATAATTGTAAAGACTTCATCCTTAAGATTATGGGGCATAGATTAATCCTTATATTTATCTAAGAATATAGTGTTCATTTCTTCCCATATTCTTATAGAATGTGCTTCTATTCCCATGAGCCATTTTAATTTTGTATCCATAAGATTTCCTAGAAACAATTTCAACTTTTGAGTGTCAAGCAATTAGTCATAATATCTATACAAGACTTCAAATTCAAAGAGAAATGTTTCACGATCTTCACTCCTTAATCCATGAAAATTTGGAAGTTTGGAGGGTGAGATATTTTCATTGCGGTTGTGGTATCCTTATCAAGGATGGGAAATCCAAATGGTTCTGGATCTCCTCTTCCACCTCCTCTTCCTCTTCATCCACCTATTCTACCTCCAATCATAGGATTTTCACCATTCACATTATGTACCTCTACTTACCCTACTCCAGCCATTGTAGATTCTTCATAACTAATATATGGTTCCAAAATTGGAATTCCAAGTTCCTCTTCTAGTTCTTCTGGTTCCTTTATCAATGGTAGATTAAAATGAGTTTCTTCCCGCTCTTCTTCACTAGGGACTTCTAGTTCTTGTCCTATAAGTTGCTCTCTAGTTGAAGATAGAAAAATTACTCCTTCTCTTGGGCATGTAGGATCCTCTTCTTCTATTACAACTTCAATTGATGAAGTTGGTGAATGTATAAGCTAGATTTCAGATCTAAGTACCTTAGGAAGTTTTTGTTTTCCTGTACTAAATGAAATATGAGTTTGGGTGGATGGTGTGGCACTACGAGTTCATGGTGGGGTGAGCGATGATGTTGGGATTAAGCTTCTACAACTACCCACATATCTACCTCTATAATCTCTTTCTCTACGTATATAATTTTTGTTATATTATTATTTTAAATAAAAATAAAAAGACTCCTATATACACTTCCCTAACAATCACGCCAAAATTTTTGGTAACTTAATTGATATTAAATTACTTACATTAATTAAGAACCAGGGCTAGTAAACTGATGAAGTTCATGTACACTCTGTGTGCTAGAAGTCTTTTATTACTCACACAAATTCTAAATTAAATTGAGTTATCGAGATGCACGTATTTTATGAGTAAATTATTTATTCCTAGAAAATAAGACTAACTTTACAATGATGATCACACTCTCTTGATTTCAAACCAAAACTACTTTTCTTTATAAAATTCCACACTTTGCCTTGAAATAAAAATGTCACACTTCAGCATAAATGTAAATCAATCTCACACTTGACATAAATAAAAATTAATCCTACACTTTGCCTTGAAATAAAAATCTCACACTTCAGCATAAATGTAAATCAATCTCACACTTGACATAAATAAAAATTAATCCTACACTTTGCATTATATACACATTCATTTGCATAAATGAAAACTACTATTAATCTCATCACCCATCTATATAAATAGAAATCACACTTGCATAAAAATAAAATGAAACCAACTCTAGCTTAAACACACTCACACTTGCTTAAATTAAAGATCACACATACTTGAAATTTAACATTCAATTCTGCGAATAAATCCATTGTCTATAAGAAAGATAAAGTTATGTCTATTTAATTGAAATGTAAAACTATGTCACTGCTACTATGCTCTATCCATGTGCATCCAAAATCTCTGAACAATAGAAATGATTAGTAGAATGGTCTCGACTTAAATCTGAAAGAAATTGAAAATGCAATTACTCAATCCAATAAACAGAAATCTATGAAAAATATAAAGCTAATTTCTAACTGCTAAAACAAAATAGAAATCCTTATTGTCTCAAGGGGGCCCTCCACGAGAAGCAGGAAATCACTATGTTATCGATCAAGCACTTAACCACGCATGGATATTTACTGAGAAAATGAAATGATTCCTTAAAAATAGAGTATCAAATAAAAGAGTTTCATTCTTATTGTCACGTCCTCACTATCATTGTTTTCATTTTTGCTGAGAGGAATATTTATAGAGCTCATGGCAAACAATTGTTCAGATTTGTATGCCTAATCCCTATCAATAGAAACTAAATTTAATTTGAAAAGATAACATCACATAATTCGCTCATGATTTTCTAATATCAAAGAAAATCACAAGGCATAAATCTTGTTATCACTCACCTGTTGCGACCTATAGAGGTTGACTTCATCTTTGACCACATTACTAGGACCCGTTTCCATCGATCTAGTTCATGAGAGTAGGAGGAAATCATTGAGTGCATCAATTTCCACCTACCCATATATTTTTCTTCCCAGCAGGAGCCGTGGAACCTCTCAAACCACAGACTTGGATGCAGAATCGTGCATTAGTTGCAGAATCATTGTAATTCGGTAGCTAAAGTAAACATTAAACTAAATAATAAAGAACATTATAATTTTATGAAATAAAAGACAATTGTATACCTTCCATATCATAATTCCTATAACTTGATGCCCAATGTGTTATTATGAAGATCAGAAGGAAACAGATACGGTGAAAAAAGATGTAAAAAAGAAGCAATGGTGAGGTTCAATAGAAAGTATGTCAGATGATTATGAAATCAACCTTATTGAGTGGAATTCTAGAAGATGAAATCTATGTGCAGCAACCTCTAGGATATGAATTTGAAGGTAAATAAGATAAAGTTTACAGGTTGAAGAAAGCGTTCTAAGGACACAAGCAAGCACCTAGAGCTTGGTATAGCAAAATTGACAACTACATGATCAAGAATGGATTTTACAGAAGCAACATTGGGCCTACCTTGTACACAAAGGTAAATGAGCATGGAAAATTTTTTATTGTTTGCTTATATGTTGATGAAATGATTTATATAGGTGACTTTGAATTGGATGAATTTAAAGGAGCCATGATGAAAGAATTTGAGATGAAAGGTATTGGTCTCATGAAATATTTTATTAGCATAGAAGTCGAGCAATCTAAAAAAGGAATTTTTATTTGACAAAATAAATATGCTAGAGATTTGCTGCAAATATTCACGATAGAAAAATGCAAATGTGTCCCTACACGAGTTGCAAATGCCAATCCCACTCTGTTCAAAATATTGGTTGGAAGCCTCATGTATCTCATAACTGCGAGATTGGATATTATGCAAGGAGTGACCTTGATTTCCATATTTATGGAGACTCCAAAAAACACACATTGGAGAGGATGAAAAATAATTCTGAGAGACATAGCAGGAACTAGAGGTTATGGCATAGTGTATGCAAGCAAGCAAAGAGAAGAAGGATTTGATTGGTTACATAGATAGTGATTTTGCAGGCAGTTTGGATGATAGGAATATCACTTTTGTTTATGTGTTCCATCTTGGTTCAAGTGTGATTTAATGGGCATCTAAGAAGCAGCCTATTGTAACACTACCATCAACAAAAGCAAAATATGTAGCAGCAGCATTAGCAACATGTCAAGCAATGTGGTTAAGAAGAGTATTTGATGAACTCAAGTAGAAAAAATAAGGATCAACAACAATATATTGTGACAAATCCTTAACGATTGCATTATCCAAGAATAGTGTATTTCATCAAAACATAAAGCATATTGATACTAGATATCACTTTATTAGAGAAATTGTTAACAATGGAGAAGTTCACACAAAGCCTTGTAAATCTAGTGATCAATTGGCTGATATATTTACTAAGTCATTAGCAAAAGATGTGTTTGAGTTTCATAGAAGAAGCTTGGGTGTTGTAATATGTTGTAATCCTAGCTGAGATATAGACTAGCAAGCATGTTTGAGTTGTCACAAGTCGTGTCCTAGTTTAATGATTGTAATTAAGGGGGGGTCTTAAAATAGATAATTACTCCCGCATGGACAATAATCTAAAATTAGAGAGTGAGTTAAATGAGTGTTGAGTCAAGTAGAATTAAGTGATACACGAATTTAGTGTGTGGTTGCATGCCAAGTTATTTTACATGAGTCTCTAGTTGGAAGCATATAAATATCCCTCATGAGGTTCATTGAAATCAATCAAGTTTTTCTGTGATGAATAGAAGAGTCCCAACTCATGTGTTAATTTATGTTTTACCTCCTTTGTCTTTCCAAAAATTGAGAAAGTGGAATTCTTAATTATAACTATAAGTTTAAATTTAAATTTAAATTTGGAGAAATTCAAAATTCGTATTTGAATTTAAATTTAAATTTAATTGTTTAAAATTTATTATTAAAAAAATTAGAAAAACATATCACTTTAAAAAGTTAAACATATTTTTTTAAGATTTAAAAAAATAATAATAATTCACCTCTTTTTTGAATTAAAAAAATAATTCTCTGATATTCAGAGAATCAGCAATCTACATAAAGATGTAGAAAGTAAGTTGCCACCCAATGAACAAAGTACAAAAGAAAAGGACCTGCTGAACCAGTATCAAATGAAAATTCTGATATCAACAGCCGAATTAAACCAAACTGTTGATTTCTTCAACTCATAACAATGTTGTTAACTAATCTCGCTCAGTGTGCATGAAGCCACGGGACTTACTGATAACTATAAGTTTCCATTAGAGGGTACCCGGGACTTAAATGATAAAGATAAGGCTCGATGCGAGGGTCCATTGCGTTACACGTAATGAAGTGATTTGCAAGCAAACCTCTGGTGTTTTCATGTGTTATTACACAAACTCAAACATACAAAGCGAAAAAATAAATTTCATTTGATTTTAAATTATTTTTCGCATATTTTATTTTTAAAAAAATCATAGAAATTCAAAGACTTTTATAACATCTTTCTGAATAAATAACTAAATAATATTTCTGGATGCAAGAAAGCAGTAGCACATGTGCTCACTGGCTCAGTGGGACGTAAATGAATTATGGTTGTTGACCGCTGGTTTTCCGTTGTATTCTGTGCGAGAACTCACATGGAAGAAATAAGTATACATAACACTATCTAATATTCAAAATCTATTGCTAAAAGTAAACCATATTTCTCCTGAATATCTGTTGTGAGGAGGTTACACATGAGATGGCATGTATTTGAATAATGAAAAGCATTTTGACTTCACCTCCAAGTTTGGTTATTTGATATCTAATCTGCTACCCATAGCTCCCTTGAGCATCGCTTAACTTCTCCTTCAAGAAAATCTAAAATGAACGCTTCGGATTTAATTCAAATCTTCAATATTTCTTAAACTTCGTGTGGAAGCCAAACTCAAATAGTAAAAGGAACGCTTCACGTCTAATTCAAATAAGTAAGACATAAGGGTACATAAACGAATGCTTCATATCTAATCCAAATCAATGAGACATAAGTAGAATGTTAGGGTAATGAGGCTGGAAATTTGATTACTACAGCATGTGATGTTTTAGAAACCTTTTTCTTAATTCGTTTTCATCATTTTTTTTTGGGTGGTGAGGGTATGTTGATTTCATAGTTTTAGTTCATGTCTTACAACTTATAATATGGAGTGAATTAATAACAACTTATTTGAAATAGTTTAAATTAGAAGTGTTGTTTATGGCGGAAGAGATATAGTTTATATGATGATTATGGTGGAGCTAACAATGTTTATCTTGGCGTACTTTGTTTGTCATGGTCGTTTGGTTCTTATGGAAATGGAGGAACGCCGGAATCTTTCAAGAATCCAGGGATCCCCTGGACTCTATTCTGCTCCTGGTTACGGAACACTCGAACTGACTTGATGTTCTGGGCTGCTGGCGTCCTTTCATGTGATTTCTTTTCAGCCTGGGTCACTGCTGATTTTGATGGTATCTCTGTGCTTCTTCTTTTAAGTTACAGTGACTTCAATTTTTAAAATCTGTTATTGTAAGTACTATGTTCCGACTGGATCTCTTTTCCAGTATCTGACCATTGGGTAAAATGGACTGAACAGCTCTTCAGTTTTTGTTTTTTCTGGACATGTGTCAGATTGGATCCATTGACTTCAGGTTTTTGTATGTATACTGAACTTTATATTCTCTTAATATAAACTATTATGGTTTTTCTTTCTGAAAGAAAATAGTTTATATGATGATTTGTCAGAAAGTAATAGGTAATTCATAAGATTTACTATTCAAATCCTCTAAATTACACTCATATAAATGAATATTATTATTTATAATTTAAAATATGTTTTTGAATATATAAATAAATTTATAGAATTCAAAAATTTCATGAATTATACACTTAAAACTTATAATTTTAATAAATCTATAACAAATTAAAAATTAAATTAAACTTAAAAATTATTGAAAAATAAATAAACCAAAAAATAACTAATAATTTATTAGCGAAAATGTAAAAATGAATAGCATTTTATTGAAAACCGAGGAAAATTGTGATTTTAAATTATTTAGCAAAACTGTGATTTTAAATTATTTAACATGCCTTTACATCGATAAATAAATTTAACTGTAGTTACCAAGTACGGCCTTACGGCCATATTGGGTCAGAAAATTTGAAAATGCACCCGTACGATTTGACTCGTGAAAAATTAAGTTTGACATGATACGATACGCATTTGTTTGATCGGCAATAAGTTTGTATTAAAAGGAATGAACAACAGGAATGAGAAACAATGGGCTAGTTTCAGCACTAGATAGATAGAGATCTTAGGTAAATTTTATGATTAAAAAGAATGAAAAATAGTAATGACAAAAAAAATGAAAAACAGTAGTATTGAAATTTTATATTAAAAAATTGCTAAAAGTGTTTTAATTAAAAGATGAGAATAAAATATAGTAGTTTTTATATTAAAAATTTATAAAAATTTTGTATTGAAAATTTGTTATTTTTTTATTAAAAATATATAAGTTTTTTATTAAAATATTATAGAGAAGGATAAGTTTTATATTTTAAAAGATAAAAAAATTAAAAACTCATTTTTTCAATGGGAGAAATTATTATAGCTGTTCGGTTCACTGTAAAATAGAGGATCAGTAGTGTTGAATTAAATTAGAGGGGTTGTTTTCCTATGGTCTACGTAAAGTATAATCTTTGTACACACTTACACACTTATTGTTAAAGAAATTTGGATCCAATAAGAATTGTAATTGAGACATAGATTTCGCTATATGTGGAGATAATTTCAAATCTACTTTTTATGTTCAGTGTCTCATTTTTTTTTATTGAACCTCAGATTTGATATTTTGTTATTTATGTTATTAGATTTTACTTGCATACTTTCCCACTCTACAATTCTAATAACTTGGTGCATTTTGTTCTTCATTATATTTGAATCTTTATGAGAGAAAAATAAACCAGAGTGTCCTTATAAAAGAAAGAATTAATAAATTTTCTTTGAAATTTTGAATATAATCAACATTCAGTTCATTTTTTAAATTTAAAAGAAATAAAAATAAATAATATGTTAATCATTGTAAGATATATACTCTCAATTTTTTTCAATACACAAATTATTTGAATATCAAATCTAATTCTAATTCAAATTTAGTAACTATAAATTTAACTACTTAACAACAACAACTAGATAATGTATACCACTCAAACTTCGAATTTAATAAACCCTTAACTACTTAATAAACAACAAACTAGATAATGTATACTACTCAAACTTCGAATTTAATAAACCCCTACCGAATTTTAAAGTACGCAGCGAAGAAGATAAAACTTGGAAAAGTTAATCATGGACATACTCCGCGACTGGGATGCCGGAGCATTGAGTGAGACTACGACGTTTTCAAACATGGTCGAACTCCGTAATTTTGATGCAACTACAACTACGTGGCTTTTATGCACCGTTCAACAAATTTGGCGTTAGTCTGTTATCTTGCGATTTGTATCAATGGTCGGATGTCATGGATATGCTTTTTAGAAGCGTTGTCACAAGCAGGTGGGAAATATGAATAAGGGCACTTCGTTCTCGACCAGGCTTGCAAGCTATGTGAAGCACTCTAAGGATCCTCACAAAACTTTGAGGCTGCACGCAAGTCTCTTGGGCCCAGGGTAGGAATGTCACAACCTAAGCCCTGGACCGTTATTTCGCCGAGCAGGAACAGATGTAGGATGAGATTCAAATTGTAATTACTTCCACATATAAGGGTTAGTTAAATTTGGAGATTCACTTTCTGAGTAGAGTAGAGTTTGAGTTAAATTATAGTTTGGGAAAACTCAAATTTAAAATGTGTATATGTAGTTATTGTCTTAATTTTATTTGGAAGGGCATATATTTATCTAACCCTTCAAGATGAAAAGTTATAAAAAATATTGTACTTTTAGTGTATATTAAATAAACTTTTTATAAAAAAAAAAAATGCTAAAATCAAATGGTGTCTTTCTAAATCTTTAAAATTTAAAAAGTGGCTACATTAAAACACTATAAAATCTCAATAGAATTTAGTAAATAATCAAACATTTTTCTCAAATTCTATTAAGAAAAAGGTAAACATATGTTTCTTCTATTCATTACATAATTTTCAAAAGTATTTGAATTTACATCATTGAAAATATAAATCTATTTGCACAATGGAAAATGTTTTTTTAGTTTTCATTTGTTTCTAATTTATACTATCCATTTTGTTCAGCGTGAATCAATTTAAAGCAAACCAAAACAACAAATATATACCTTCAAAAACCAAGGGTATTGAACTTATCTCTTAACATTGCTCAATCAAAGACCACTATCAATAGACTTTCATCTCCATTAAAAACTTCAAGCTCTATAAATTCAAAAATTTATGTAATTAAAAAGAAAGTTTTCTATATCTAATAGGGAAATATTGTAATATGTAATACACATATGTTGTGGCTTGGTTGGTCCTTTTTTTGTTTGTTTAAGAATGGTTTTAAAATTGGGTCCTTACAATGAATTCAAGTTTGGTTGATGTCTTTTTCTAATAATATGGTTTCTTTTCATTAACAATGTCGTTTAATTTTTCTATGATTTCAACATCTCTTTAAAAACCCTTCATAGTAGCTACATGGACACCCACATTCACAACGTATTTCCTAGATGCTGAATGCATAGAATGAACCAGGGGACACAATAGTAGTTGTATGGATAGCTATTGGCATTCTATATCTTTTGGGAGGACCAACCAGGAAAGAAAATTAAGTTGTAGCACTGTAGGCAAACCAATCTTCAGTTGTGTGGTTATTAATAGAGCTGGAGTTTCATTTTAACACTTCTCCGTGGTTCAAAACTATACATAAATTTATGGGAAGCACAAGTATTATTTCTCAATTATTTTTTAGTATTATTTTGTATGTTTTCAAAAACTAGAGAGTTAATAAAGAAAAAGGCCTTTTAAGATAAGAGAAGAAATACGTCGTTTTGAATAAAGTTTGATTTTACAAATGCTAGGCTTAATAGTAAGCTTGATTACAGTAAGTTCAAATGGTAGCAATGCTAGGATTTTGTAATCATTATGGTTGTCACTCACAAAATCATCTAAAAGTAGAAAAGGGATGGTAGTGGTTATTTACAAGAATATAAAAAATGTTAAAATCACTAAGCGTAGTTACCACCATCTAATGGGGTAATCTCATAATTGAACAATCTTCTCTGAATGATTGTCAAAATTGAACAATTTTGTCTAAATGGTTGGTTGACAAGAAAGAAAGAAAATTTTGCAAATTAGGAAAGAAAATAAAGATACAATAGAAAATGTGATTATGATATAAAAATATCAATATTATCACTTTAATATATTTTTAAACATGATAAAATTACATCTTTAACTAATTTATTTCATTTATTACTATAAAATGAAAAATTATTCATTTATTACTATAAAATGAGAATGTGTTCATTTATTTTTTTTTTCTCGTTAAGACTAATTCTATTAAGCAGTAAAATATTGTACAAGAGGATACATTCCAGAGAAGCAAGAAACCGGCAACCGGAAATGATAGGACTATCAACCTCGGTTCCGGGAAAAGAGAGAGGCAATCAGGGAGCTACAACTAGACTCTAAAGCATGAGAAGCAATGAGTGCTATCCTAAAAGAGTAGGGGTTTCAACACGAAGCTTTTTCCCTTTCCTTTCTTTAACTTCAACCCAGCCACTTTGGGGTGGATGGGCGATTACAACTTGCAAATTGGGGTCCTGCCCGGGGGGGCTCTCCTTTTCTGAGTCCGAGGAAGAGGACAAATGGACACGTTTCTGAGCAATCGCTGTATCAGGAGAAGGTTCCCGGCCATCGGTGGAAGGGGCCACAGAGTGAGGGTCCTGAAACAATTCTTCATCGCTATCTTCATCTTCAGAACTGGAGGAAGCAGAATCCCCGACTGGAGGGGGAGAGCATGGAGCCCATCGTTTGGACTTGGGCTTGGATTCGTTGGCCTTGTTCTTTTTTGTCGGGCGAGATGGACAAGTATTCTGCAAATGCCCAGATTGTTGGCAATGTCTACACCGAAATGCAGTGTTCTCGTAATCCAGCGTCTGGGTCCAGACAAAGTCATTTATCTTGAGATTGATTTGTTCTGGAAGACCTTTGCTCAGGTCTAACTCCACACACACTCTAGCAAATGAGTAGATACCTTTGGATTGCCGCCACAAATCTCCATGGATGAAGCTGCCCAATGTGTCTCCGATAGCTCTGAAGACACGAGTATTCCATAGATGAGTAGGTAGGTTTGGAAGCCGAATCCATACCGGTGTCTTGGTAATGACCGCCGTGCCTGGATCAAAATTTGGGAACCAGGGAGTCAAAAAAAGCCCTGCAGTTCCCATGAACCAAGGACCCTCTTCTAAAGCCTTTTCATAGTGCTTAATGTTATCAAAGAGAACAATGAAATAACCCTTCGAGCAAAAAAAGATCTTACAATGATGTGTCCAGTTTGCATGGATCCAAGCATAGAGATCCTGAGATCGAGGCCACAGACCATTAAATCTGCAAATGATGGCTCTTTCTGCAAAATCTTGATGCTGGGAAGCCAGCTCTTCATGCATGAGTTCAACAGAGGGAACTTCTTCAGCTTTTTCAACCATGAAGGCCTTAAATTTAAGGGCTTCTGGGGGTTTGGGGATCTCGGAGTGGACTGCGTCCCTGTAAGAGAAAGGCTTAGTGGAGGAAGATTGTCCCACAGCACCTCCTCTCAAACGAAGGGTAGCCACCACCGAGCTGTTCCTGGATATGCTGTAAGCAGAGAGGGGTAGAGGGTTTTCAAGTTGTTTACCTTGAAAGATAAGCCGCAGAAGGCTAGAAGGGATCCCTATTCTGCTCTCTAAATTTAGAATGAGGTCCTGCACCAGGTCTGAAGGGCGAACCCAATGCATGATGGTCCTGCCTGCAGGCTGCGTTATCTGGATCTGAAAGGATTCAGATAAGGGCTTTGTCCCCATGCGAAGCTCTGGATCTGGCCACAGCACGGGATCTTCTGCTTTCTGTATTATTAGATCTGGCAGATCTGATTCCGATCTGAAACAGAGACTGCGATTCAGATAACTTAAGGGTTCTGCATGGTCATCCTTGGCCGCTGCGCCGTCATACTGAAGAGGGCCATAGAAGCTCGTTGTGGAAGCAGGGGGTCGAGGCCCTGCTACCCTAGATTTCATGGCAAAGAGATATCTATACGCCTTCGTTTCTGCGGCGCCGACGTTCATGGTGTGGCCCTTTTTCGCACCTGCATAGGGGAGAAAGCTCCTTATCCCTCGCCTGAAACACTTGACCCCATCCGCTGCAGGAACGCGAAAAGACTTGACGGCGGCCGAGGGCATGGATGCGGCTGAGCTAGGGTTCATCGTGCTCCTGCAAAGTCCGAATGCCATAACTCAAAATGTATTCATTTATTACTATAAAATAAAATTTTAAATTAATAAAGAGATTACTCTGTCTATATATTGATGTTCACTAAAAAGAAAACCTAAAGAAAAAACCCTATCGGTCTTATTATGTTATCTCAAGATTTCCATGTCGAACATCAGACTTTCAAATTAATGATGCCTTGAAGGAAAATGTAAGGAACCCTATCAGTCTTATTATACTATCTCAAGATATCTATGTGGAACATCAAAGTAATGTCATGAATATGTTCTCATAAAGGTAGGATGGAAGATGTTTCCACAGCGGTAGGATGATCAATACTCGAATATATTCAACATTTGTCCTCATAAAGGTAGGATGGAAGATGTTTTCATAGTGGTAGGATGATCAGTACTCAAATATATTCTCGATGATTAGTATTCGAATATATTTGGCATCCTCAAATATGTAGTATATGGTAGTATTTATTTACAAGATGAAAAAAAAGGGTTTGTGAATTAGTGTGCATATTTATCACCATTTAAAAGGGTAATATCATAATTGAACAATCTTGTGTTAATGGTGGGTTGACAAAAAATAATAAAATTTTACAAATTAAGGAAGGAAAATGGAGATACCACAAAAAATGTAGTAGGTGGTTATGATGTAAAAATGTCAATATTGTCACTTTAATCTATTTTTAACCGCAGAACAAGTATGAACATTATCATTTCAAATGTTGAACTACATGCATGTTGAAGGCCATTGATTGGAATCGTGAAATCACTTTCCTTTATCGATGCTTCAAAAGCTTCATAACTCCCATTCCAATCCCATGGAAAAATGAATATATGAAAAAATATGAAGTGAAATACTACAATGGATTGATTTTTCAAAGTTGAGTAGAGAAAGATGTAATTACAAGCAGTAGTAAATATAAGGAGACACAAATCCACATCAAACCTTCGAGTTGAATGGAAAAATTAAGAGATTCTTCTTGACACAGAGTGTAACCTTGATGGTTCTCATTTCGTAGCAATTTCATCATTTCCTCCTCAAGAAGGGCAAAAAGTTGTCGACTTTTCTCAAAGACTTAGTCCAAAAAATCTTCATCGATGACATGATGGATGATATAAAAAAAATTCCAGAGTCTACACATGACTATATAAAGATCAATTAACCATTCCATACATAATAATTTTAATAGGTTCTGCCTAAACCAATGAACTGAATGAAAGGCGAGGGAAATGAAAGTTGAAAATTAAAACTCAGAGTTAAAAATACCTTGTGAACTTGTTCTGCACTCATGGTAAGGTTGGGATTGGAAAAATTAATGCAGGCAAGATTCAGAGGCTCAAAATAATCTACCTCAGTCTTCGTTAATTCTTCCTTTTGTCATTTGTTTCTTCTAAATCTCTGATACCTTCAAAATATGTCTTGTTCATGGATACCAATACGTAGCTACTTCTCCTCTGCTATCAGTGAATGCTAAAGAAACCTATGTTATCAACGAATGCAAACATAAACCTCATATCATGATTGCTTACTCTATCAGTGCTGCCATTATGACTGATGGCCTGGGAATGGATGAGCAACCACCATTACATCCCATTGCACTTTCTTGAGTGTTCTCAGAACCTCCTGTAGACTTTAGAGTGTTACATCAGTCAGAGAACTGGAATTTTTTGAAATATCCTACGGACAGGAACCCCTTCATAGGGCATTTTATAATATTATTTAAATTTAAAAAAAAAAATTGTAAAAATCAAAATCAATATTTCTTTTGACAAGTAAATTTCGTCGAGCACTTCTCTGACGTGCTAGAGAGCTTCGAAAGGGCTGTGATGTGTTCAAATTTTAACACTATGTACATGTAAAGTTATTTTAGGCGCCCTGCAACTCGTGTTATTGTGTGTGTTAAATTTTATGTATTTCCTCCTCTGTCTTTCCAACCAGACCTAGCCCTTTTTGTCGATTTAGTTGACTAAGTTGTACTAGTATCCAGAGGAGCTATTTCTCCTTTTTTTCTAGTGTGGCTAGTATGGAAGTTAAATTTGATGGGTTCGACATCTTATCTCGTTGAAGGAATTTTTTAGTTATATTTGAATGTTGAGTAGCTAGATTGCAGATGTTAAATATTGTAAAAATATGATAAATGAATAAAATAAGCAGTTCTATTTTTTTCATGTTCATCAAATTCATAAAATATTCTAGAATCTAAATTTCAAAAATATTCTAAAATCTATTTTAAAATTAAAAATACATATACAAAAGACAGATTATTTCTCAATAAGTAATTTATTTCACCTCAAAATTCATTTTATTTGGAAGTTTGTGTTAAAGATATCTAATTACTCCCATTGTTGTTTAAATTTAGAGTGTAAATGTGAGTGAGTTCGAGTTAAGCCTTTTTTTTGGGGGGTAAACCCAAATTTAGTGTGTGGTTACATGTTAGAGTTATTTTGAGTGAGTCACTAATTAAAAAGTTTATATACTCTTCATCGGGTTCATTGCAATCATCAAATTTGTTTGATCAATGGAAGAACCACAACTCGTATTATTATGTATGTGAATTTTGTGTTATTTTATCTTTTCTCCTCGGTCGTTTCAACAAATTGATATCAAAACCAAATTGGTACCAAAGCTTAAAAAAAAATACAACATCCATAAAACCTGCAGAGCCAGTAAGAAGACGACCGAGTGAAGAAAGCCGGCAATTTTTTTTTAAATTTAAAATTTGACATGTTTAAAGTTTAATGGGTGCGGAAACTAGGAGTGACAACCACAATTGTAAAGTACAAAAAAGTGTGCCATTTTGACTCAAACTTACAATTCGGCGCCAAATCAGTCAACGCGGCATGTTACTAGTGTCGAAGGGTGCGAAAGTCGCAAGGTATTATAAGGTTAAAACACATCGTTCCAAAGTTGTTTTGAAGACTCACATGGGTTGTTTTGACTCATATGAAACTTTGTTAATACGTGAGTTCATAACGTTTTACTTATTAGAAGGATTCATAAAGCTTGAAAAGGGGCTTATCAAAAATTAATTTATGAATATTTTTTAAAGCCTTTTATAAGGTTTATTTTGAAAGTTTATAAACGATTTTTTAATATATTATATGAGTTTTTAAAAGACGATTTATAAAAGAGATTTTTTTAAGTTGTTTTTATAAAAAAAAGTTTTATTATTTGAAGTATGATTTTATGTTTTTGGCTATAATTTTCACTATTTATAGGGAAGGATTATGATGTGTTGGACATTAAGATGGAGACGAAGTTAAAGAATTAAAGACACATGATGTTTGGGAGTATGTCACGAATGGATTTCCTTAACCTAAAGATGAAGAAGTTAAATGAGACCTCAATAATGCAAAGAGGGAGCAATGGAAGAAAGACAAAAAGAAGAATGTGCAAGCACTGCAACTTGTCTAACAAGGAGTGTACCTAGCAGTCTTCTAGAAGATTATGACCATATTATAAAAAAGATAGCGTGAGAGACTTTGGCAACAAGTTAAAAAGGTATGGCCAAAGTCAATATTGTTAAGTTGCAAAATACTAGGAGATATTTTGAAATTATGCAGATGAAAAAAAACAAAAGACATTGATTCATTCATTCATGAATCAGGTCTTGATTTTTGTAAACCAATTAGGATTTATGGTGATGCCATAGAAGAGCAAAGAATTGTTGAGAAGGTTCTCAAATATTTGTCTACTAAGTTTGATGTTGTAGTAGCAGCCACAGAAGAAGCCAAGGATTTGGCAATGCTGACAGTTGATGAGTTAATAGGATCACTTCAATCCCATGATGCAAGGATATATAGAAATAAGGATTCCACCTTAGAAACTGCTTTCAAAATTCAAGTTTCTATTTCAAGAGACAAAGGTCGAGGAAGAGGTAAATCGAGAGGCAGAGGATGAGACAGAAGAATGGTGCTCAAAGAGATGGCATCGAAGAGAAGGAACAAGAAAGTGGAAGCAATAGTAGAAGCTCCAACAACAATCAAAGAGTCGAAAAAACCAAGGTGAGATGTTATGATTGCAATAAATGTGGTCACTACACTCGTGATTGAAGGAAGAAGATAATTGATCAAGGAAAGCAGAGAACTAATGTCAGTACTGAGAATACTGACTCCATGTTCCTAGCTTGCAATGCAATGCATGAACCTTATGATAATGTATGGCTATTAGATAGTGGTTGCAATAACCAAATCATAGACAATAAGAATTTGGTTGCAAATCTGGATCAATTTGTGAAGACAGAGGTAAAGTTGGGCACTGAAAAAATGTGGATGTAGATGGCAAAGGAGTGGTCAACATTTTGACCAAGTAGGGGGTGTTGAAGACAATTTCATAAATATATTATGTCGCTAGTCTCAAACATAATTTGATAAGTGTTCGTCAATTGATGTAGAAGGGATACAATGTTATTTTTCAAGGACAAGAGTGTGCTATATATGACAAACCTCCAAGTAAGAAGATGATAGCAGACGCATAGATGACAAGGAACAAACTCTTTCCTCTAATCATGAATTCAGTGATGACGTTAGTTCTCTCACAATTGCATGTTCTAATGATTACTGGTTATGGAATTTTCAATTTGAACACTTGCATTTCTCTGGTTTGAGATTGCTATAGCAAATACAGATGGTTCGAGGATTACCTCCCATTAAGGAACCTTCTAGCACCTGTGAGTGTTGCATCTTGGGAAAGTAACACCATGAAGGTTCTCCAAAGGGAGTTCATATAGAGAAAAGCTACCAATAGGGTTGGTTCATACAAACTTGTGTGGATCTATGAGGACACAATTAATTAGTGGAAGTTGTTACTTCCTCACCTTCATTGATGATTTTAACAAAAAGACATGGGTTTATTTCTTGAAGCAGAAGTCTGAAGCTTTTGAAAAGTTCAAAGAATTCAAAGCCTTAGCATAGAACCTAAGTGAGTGTCAAATCAAGTTATTGAGATCATATCATGGTGGAGAATAGGACTCAATTCCATTCCATGCTTACTACAAGCAACATGGAATGAAAATGCAACTTACAACCAAATACACACCACAACAGAATGGTGTAGCAGAGACAAAGAACATGATAATTGTGAACATGGCAAGCATCATGTAGAAAGGACGAAACTTATCTAATGAGTATTTTGCAGAAGTAATTGCATGTGTTGTTTCTACAAAAATTGTAATGAACAGAGTACTAGACAAAGCTTGGTCATGTATGCCTTGCAACCTGTCTCATCTCATAGTGTTAAATGTTTAGATTATGCACATGTGCCTAAGGAGATAAGAGGTAAGTTGGATGACAAAAGTGAAAATTGCATATTTATTGGTTATAGTGAGCAATGAAAATCTTATAAATTGTATAAACCTGTCACCAAGAAGATCAAAATCAACAGAGATGTTGTGTTCAAATAACAAGAGTCATGGAATGAGACTGTAGACAAAACAATTAATGCAAGAGTACCATTGATGGAAGAAGAGGATGTAGCAGAAAATGAGCTGCAAGGATCAAAAGAGTAGACACCAAACAGAGTCATTCCTGGAAGCAGTCCAAGATATTCTGAACAACATGGATCTTCAGGAAAATTAGCAGATGAAAATTGTCCTAACAATCAATCAGGTGATGAATCAAGTAATGGTAAGAGAAAAATGAGAAGTCTGAAAGATATTTATGATGGTTTGGATGTTAGTTCAAATTTTTCATTGTTGCCATCCAACCTTGTCCATTTAAAGTAGCTATCAGAGATGAAAATGAGGTGCAATCTATGGATGAATAAATAGAAGTTATTGAAAGGAATGATACATGGGATTTGGTTGATTTTCCAAAGGAAAAAAAATCTCATTGGTGTGAAATGGGTGTACAAGACAAAGTTGAATGAGAAATGAGAAATTGACAGATTTAAAGCAAGGCATGTAGCAAAAGGGTTCTCGCAGAAACCAAGAATAAATTTTCAATAAATGTTTGCTCAGGTAGCCAGATTGGATAATGTAAGAGAAGTCTTAGCCACAACCACTTAGAACAAGTGGAAAGTCTATCAACTGGATGTGAAATCAACGTTATTGAATGGAATTATAGAAGAAGAAATATATGGGCAACAATCTCCAGGTTATGAAGGACAAGAAGATAAAGTCTAGAGGTTGATGAAAGGAGTCTATGGACTTAAACAAGTGCCTAGAGTCTGGTGTAGCAGAATTGACAATTACATGATCAAGAATGGATTTTGCAGAAGCAACATTGAGCCTACCTTGTACACTAACAGAAATGTGCATGGACAGATTTTGACTATTTTCTTGTATGTGGATGACATGATTTATACCGGTGATCTTGAATTGGATGATTTTAAAGAAGCCATGAAGAAAGAATTTTAGATGACATATATTGGTATTATGAAATATCTTCTTGGCATAGAAGTTGAGAAATCTGAAAAAGGGATATTTATTTGTCAAAATAAATATGCTAAAGATTTGCTGAAGAGATTTAGAATGGAAAATTGTAAACCTACACCTACACCAGTTACAACAGGTACAAAGTTAAGTAAGGATGATGAAGGATCATATGTCAATCCAACTCTCTTCAAAAGATTGGTTTGAAACCTTATATACATCACAACTACAAAAAAGTTATTATGCATGGAGTTAGTTTGATTTCTAGATTTATGGAGTCTCTAAAATACTCACATTAGAGAGAAGACAAAAGAATTTTGAGATACATAGCAAGAACTACATATTCTGGCATAATGTATGCAAGCACAAAGAAGAAGGATTTGCTTGGATACACCGACGATGATGTTGCAAGCAATTTGAATGATAGGAAGAGAACTTATGGTTACGTGTTTTATCTTTGTTTAGGTGTGATTTCACTGGAAACTAAGAAGCATCCTATTGTGATACTTTCATCAGCAGAAGCAGAATATGTAGCGGGGACATCAGAAACATGCTAGGAAGTGTGGTTAAGCAGAGTTTTAGATGGACTCAAGCAAAAACGACAAGGATAAAAATATATATATATATTGTGACAACACCTCAACCATTCCATTATCGAAGAATAGTGTGTTTCATCAAAAGAGATATAATATTGATACAAGATATCATTTTATTAGAGAACTTGTGAGAAATGGATAAGTTTACTTGAAGCCTTCTAAATCAAGTTATCAGTTGGATACTATATTTACTAATCCATTAGAAAAATATGTAATTGAGTTTCATAGAGGAAACTTGGGCGTTATAAGCATAGTTGAGACTTCGATTGGCAAGCATGTTTGAGTTGTCATGAGTCATGTCTTAGTTCAGTGGTCGTAATTAAAGGGGAGTTTTAAGGATAGCTAATTACTCCTCCATGAAGAGTAATCTAAATTTAGTGTGTCAATTAACTAAGTCAAGTTTGAGTGAGCTCGAGTTAAGTATTATTTTGGGTAAAGTCGATTTTGGTGTGTGGTTTCACGTTAGAGTTATTTTGAATGAGTCGCTAGTCAAAAAGTTTAAACACCCATCACCGGATTCATTATAACCATCAAATTTATGTGATCAATTGAAGAATCACAACTTGTGTTATTCTGTGTGTCAATGTTGTGTTAATTTATTCCTTTTCTCCTCTGCCTTTCCAACAGACTAAACTGTGACTAGCGCATTACTCATACCCCATTCGTACTTGTGCACACTGAGACATGGGTGGTGCATTGCCCATAGCTCTACAATATTTTTCAAACAAAAATAAAAACTATCTCACGTAACATTTTATTTTCTAATTTAATACTAAAAATATAATTGAAAATGACATTAAATTTGATTTGTTTTATATTTAAATAGTAGGTAATTATTGATTTGTTTTCTAATTCTATTTTTGTTAAAAAAGCTTTAAGAAGAATTTCCTTCAGTCAAGGACAATTAAAAATCATATATCGTAATAAATATTTTTATTGTAATTTGAAGATGTTTGGAGAACATTTTAAGATTATTATTATTTTTTTACTTTTCAAAGCTTTTATTGTTACAAAAATGACAAAATCTCCTCTCTTGTCAATATGGAGCTACCAAAGTTGGTTCTTATTTGAGCAATGTTTTTTTTCATCTTTACTGTAGTCCAAATTAGAGATAATTTTGATCTTTTAGTTTAGGTTTTATCATCTCCATCTTAATTTTCATTTAACCTTTAATTTTTATGGCACCACAATTTCTCCTTCGGTTTAAATTTAATATTTTTTCAATACTATTTTTATCATGTACATTATCTCTTCCTTTATTCCCGAATAATTTATTTAGGACTTGGGATGTTTATGCCAACCCCACTTGAGCCATAATTATTTTGAATAGAGTTTGGATTAATCTTAGGTAGCCTTTTGTCTTCCATGTTTATCTTTCAAGTATACATTAAGTACTTATTGAAGACATGCTCTCAATGGAAAAATACTTACTGCAATGAGGATGGTTGGATAGGGTGTATAGTCTTTAGTTTTGACGTTATAAGTTATAAACATCCTTGAAATTTCTCTATCTTTCTCCATGGTTCTCTAGAGATATTGCAACTCCAAAATTCAAACCATGTAAGATGATAGGAGTAATGAAAGTATCAAAGAGGAGTTTCTTCTTATTCCATAATACATGTTCTATTTTCAATACCATAACTAGATTTTCATTGTTTATTAATCATTCTCTCAATACTATAGTTGACAATAAACTTTTGATAAGTATTGACTTTAAGATAATTGTGTGAATTCAGTTCCTCCAAGCTTGTGTTGTCATACATGAAATTAGCATAAGTGATATTTTTGGATATAATTATCTTAACTATCATTTTTCAAAGGAAGCAAAGGTGTGAAAAATGTTTCCCATACTATTCAATGACCACAAAATGAAAAATAAATAAATAAACACAATTGTAATAAAAAACAACACGCATACATATGACCAGTAAATAATTTTTTTTTGGGGAAATCACAAACCCCATTAATTAATACAATAAAATTAAATAAAAATAAACACATTATACACACTCAATGTATTATAGAAAATTAAATGGGAAAAATACGTCATAGACTCCCCGTGCTCTCAACAATTGTGTTTGGTAGTAGCATAAATATTGAGAAGTTTCAACAATATAACAATAATTCAAAAATCATACTCCATTTTTATTCAATCATAGCACTCAATAAATAGATATAAAAAAAATTCATATACCATTTACGATTTTCTAATTCCATATACTAGAAACCAACAACAACTAATTGGTCATTTATTACTACATAGAATTCATTACCTACTGGTGATTTGCATTTATTCCTTGTTCCAATATATCATTGCAAGGCATTTGAAACACCTATCATAACATTCTCTGACTTTTCATATGCCTCACAAGGGTATAGCGGACAGTGCTCCAAATAGTGTGCTAATTTCTAGGGGCCATAAAGCCCATAGACTCATAACATTACTTGATTTTTCCTATGCTCACTAACTTTGTCAATACATCTATAACATTTTTCGAGTGTCAATTTTCTATTGTATTAACATTCCATTATTTTCCATGTCCCTAATGAAATGGCATTAAATATCTATATTCTTAGTATTGACATGGAATACTAGTTTCATATCTAGAAAAATGCCACTATTACTATCACGCTGAATGTAATAGATCTTTGACGTAGTCCTACTTCTGACATAGTTACATAAGAAAAATAGCCTACTTATAGGGGTGAATAGCTACCATATACTCTACCTATGGAGTGGAGAAGTGACCACAATTTTTCACTTGATTATCCAACATATTTCTCTACCAAATAACAAAAACATGTATCCGCTCATAAGTATACTTCTATCTACATGTGACCTACCCAATTAGAACCCATAAAACCCCATATATCCATTGAGTATCCCACCCTAAAACATCAATATGATAGAAAATGGAATATTTAGAAGTCAATCATAAATAGTTGAAGACTTTCTTCATCGTAGCCCAATGTTCATTTCTAGTATTAGGCATGAGTTTTCCTAAGACTCCTACATGTTTAGTCTAGTAAAAACCATTGTATGGTTATATAAAAATACCCACTACACTAGCACAAAGAGAAAATTCCATATAATCCATCTTGGGATGGGTTGTAGTAAACCACTCAATTGAAATCTTAGTTCCCATGGAAATCAGAACATTGTATGGATTGGGATCTACTATCAGAAAGTATTGTAGTATAGAGTTTATAGACAGACTTTGGCACAAGAAGGTTTTGGTTTTATCTATCTCTCTTAATCTCCATTTGTAAGATATATTTGTAGCCCCTATGTCATTCATATCAAATTATACTAAAGATTTCAAATAATGAGTCACACCTTTATTGTTGCCAAAAAATAAAATATCATCTACATATGGAATGATAACAAGGAAGTACTACCATAATATTCATTCTACATACAATAATATGATTTGAATCTTAGAAATCCCATCCCAACACAACATAAGGAAACTTTTGGTAGAACATTCTATGAGACTATTTGACACCATATAAAGGATTTTTAATTTTCACAACAATGACTCTTTAGCTCTTTCAAGATAATGCTCTAACTCTATCATATATATGTACTCCTTTAATTAACCATGCAGGAATGTTATTTGCACATCCATTTATTGTACCTCTAAATCAAAGGTTGATTCATATTTGATCATTATATTGTTTGTCATCCATCTTGATGCTTTCAAAGTGGAAAAACTGGAGGAGTCAACTCACAAGACCGTTTTTACCGATGGTGCTCAATTTGACAAATTGGGGTATGAAACCTTCCAAGAGCAGTTTTGTAACAACCCTTGGTTGATTTTCCATGTAAATAAATAATACCATGGTTATGGGAAATGTATTCCAAGCTGAATGTTGGGAAAACATTATAGTTGGAATCACTTATGGATTAATAATTGCTATGGAAATTGGTAAGGAAAAGAGAGAAAAATTGACATTTAATTATCAGAAATAAGGAAAATGAGAGAAAAGGAAGATGAAGAGACACAAATATGCATGTAAGGGGAATTACAGTTAAAATGGATGAAAATGAAAGAAAATGGGAAATAAATTATAAAAAGGCATCACAAAAACTGTTCACAACTTTTGTCAATTCAAATTTGGTTCTCTCCTTCCACACTCTCATTCTCTCATATTCTTGCACACGTAGGGTATTCTTGGATCACTCTAGCATTCACTTGGAATGGAGAAAGAAAGGAAAGGAAAGTAAGGAAGTTCAAGGAGATAGTTGGATCCACAACTACAACAAGCTTACTTTGCAGGTAACAGGGTGCGTGTTTGATATCCTTCTTGGTTTATGGATGCATGGTATATACATGTGGTTGCTTGGTTATGTGTTATCATTGCCATGGAGATTTTTATGGATTGACAATGGTTTCAACATTACTGTGCCAGTTCCTTGATAATCATGATGTAGTGGGTTTTACCATTTTTTTCTGAATAGTTCTGAGGATCCTATGGGTGTGGGTTGGAACAAATTATCTGGAGCCCCGAAACAACCTGGGTTCCCTAGAGGTCGTGGGTTGAGTTACTAGTCCCCAGAACCTATGGGTTAGGACAAATTCTTTGGAGCCATAAAACAACTCGCATTCCCCGGAAGCTGTGCATTGAGTTACTAGTTCCTGGAGCCCTTAACAACTTGCTTAGAGACCAATTTGGTTTATGTTAGTGATTTCTTGACCATATAGGTGAAATCACTATGGTTGAGGGTTGAGGTGTCTTGGCCTCTGGAAACCCTTGTTGGTTTATTTTGGTTTAACCCTTATGATCCCATATTCATGATTGGAATATGGTGCTGAGTTGATTAGTTGAAAGAAATACTTTGTTTTAGCTCAATCTATGGTCAAGTGGTACGTGGAAGTCCATGACTTGGTTGGAAAATTCATATGTTAATATGAGTTATTTTCCTATTGTGATCTATGATCATTTGTAATGGTTATTATGATGATCTTATGGCTAATTTGTCATAGTTTATATTATGGCTATTTGTTGGTTATATGCATGTCTATTTATGTGCTCTAGTTATGGATCTTGTTCATGATTCGATAAGTTATTGGTTGGTTGATGAATGCATGGGCTAACAAGCATTGTTACATCTATATTGAGATGGTATTGATCCTTCTTGGTGATTTTTAGTTGAATTTGTTAAGTTTATGAGATCCATTTAGGACCTGTAGCTTATATGTTTACCATTTTCTTGATGAAATGTTTATCTTATATCAGGCATGTATTCATTAAGATCTTTCTCAAGTTTTGATTGTCTAGAATTTTTATCATCATTGTCATATTTATGGAAAGTTATAGGAACTTCTAGGCAGTGATCTAGAAGCTAGCGTGAAAAAAAATGGCATAGATCTTGTGATCGCACGTATAAAACTGAAGAAATTGGGTGATAACGACATGAAGATTGGATTATGGGTGTGATTTGATGCTCATAACTACATGCACAGTGTTTCAAGGGTGTGGTTGGGGTGTAAACCTAATGAAAATGAGTTTGAGCCCAGGGATTGACAACCTGGGGTGGTTGTCAGGCTCCTGAGTGGTATGTAGTCTTTGAGGGATGTCAATATGTGTTCTAGTTTGTAGGTCCCACTTCCGTAACTAGAACTTAGAGGTCAATTCATATCATAGTGACACTCAACTTATGTTCACCTTGTAGAGTTTGTAAAGTGGGTAAATGTTGGAGGGGTAGTTACAAATTGGTATCAGAGCGAGGTTGTAGCACTGGACCTCAGGGTAGATGCAATTTCTATGTATGCATATCATCTTTTTATGAGTTTATGATGTATGCATGTTAGCTAATTACTGTTATGGATATCATGACCTTCTTTTTGTATGAGTTGATATACTTGTGAAGTTATAACGTGCTAATCTAGATTGATTGTATAGGATAGACAGCCTCCCCTGAAACACACTAAGATATGATTTTGGTTATGTCACTATTTAGTTTATATAACATGACATGTTTGAAGAAGATATAAGATCAGAGATGAAGAGAAGAATGGTGGACTACAATTCACATGACTCCCCTTACAATCCTGATGTGAATTCAATGGAATGGGACAAGTTGAGCAGTAAGGAGAAGAGTACTCTCCTCATATATTTGATACACTGAGAAGTTTGAAGGTATAAATCAGAAGTTGTAAGGAAGATACTAGTAAGTTGATTGAGGAACAAGAAAGGTTTTCCACAGCTCAAGAAAAGCAAACAGAGGTTAATGCATTCATCCTTTAGAGTCTCTCATATTTGAAGAAGAAAGGATAGCTAAGGATAAATCATTTTGTTGGAAATAATACTGAGAGGGGGGGGGGGTGAATCAGTATTATCACATCAATAAAACTTTTTCATTTCCATATTCAGATTCATATATGCTACTTCCACAACTTCTTATGATTTATTTGATCCTTAATGAGTGCATTAGAACATTATCAACTATATTAACAGTAAACAGGTGCAGTAGAATAGAACAAATCATCACACATAAGCCACACACATGAACACCATGATATAAGGTGGAAACCCAATGTGGGAGAAAACCACCTGCTGCAAGTCATATCAATCTTCTTCTTAATAAGAAAATCCTTTTACAATATTTCTGTACTGGTGCAGTCTTATACCAGTACGCAAGCTTCTACCTGCAGAGAGCTACAACCCCCATAGTTCTTGTACTAGCCGATCCATTTACTAGTACGCAAGCTGCTACCTGCTACAGTGCTCCAAAGTTTTCAACTGCTACTGGAAGGGAGCTACCACCCCCGTAGATCTTGTACTAGCTAAGATACTAGTACGTAGGTGCCAGCCTACAATCTTCTCTCCTCCGGGTACCACGTTTCATACATTTTCAGACTGGATACACCTGAAGCACAACACATAATCTGAAAGGCCACGTTTCATCCAATTTTCATACTGGACCCATAAATATCATTGAAGCACATAATCAATCAATCTTCTGAATCACCCAATCACCAGATCAATACATATACAAGGATAATATGAGTGTTAGCAACCCGATCTAGTCCATTAGATCCATTACTAGATCTCATCCATCAACACAATCAATCAAACTGAATATGTAGAATACTGACACCATTAAACAGTCATCAGAACACATCAACAACCTGAACCACCTGTAACTTTAAACATCATAGCTCAAATGGTATATGCTACTACAATGAACCAAACCTGCGTACATACGTGCTTTCACCAAAGCCAACCCGCGTACAGATCTATAAATATTCAATCATGACTTGCAGCGATTTCAAACTTAAGTTATACCCAGTTCAGATCATTACAAGCGTCAGTATACAGATCTAGAATAAGCATAATCAACTATATAGAGATAGTTCATTTCAAACCATTCGATCCCGATCTATCCTTAGATCTTGTTCTCCATCAACCGGTGAGATCCCTCTTTAGCTCAGATCCAGATCTGCACCATAACCCAATCACAGTATTCCAGATCTAGATATTCAATAATTCAGATGATGCTTTGCCAAATGATCTCCTTCCTCTTTTATAGTCTTAGGCCTTTCACAATACCACGGTCCAAAACCATAATAACACAATACCACAGATCCAATACTTGGGATCAACAATTTTGGATGCAATACCACGGACCAAAACCATAGGATCAAAAATTGTCGGAATAATACCATGAACCAACCATGAAAGTGCATGAGATCAACACTTTTGGATGCAATACCATGGACCAAAACCATAGGATCAAAAACTGTCGGACAAATACCATGAACCAACCATGAAAGTGCGTGAACTTTTCTCTTGCATGAAGGGAACTTTTCTCTGCATGAAAGTGCGTGAACATTTCTCTACATGAAATAAACTCTTCTCTGCATAAAAGTGCGTGAACTTTTCTCTACATGAAATAAACTTTTCTCTGCATAAAAGTGCGTGAACTTTTCTCTACATGAAATAAACTTTTCTCTGCATAGAAGTGCGCGAACTTTTCTCTACATGGAATACACTTTTCTCTGCATAAAAGTGTGTGAACTTTTCTCTACATGGAATAAACTTTTCTCTGCATAAAAGTGTGTGAACTTTTCTCTACATGGAATAAACATTTCTCTGCATAAAAGTGCATGAACTTTTCTCTACATGGAATAAAATTTTCTCTGCATAAAAGTGCGTGAACTTTTCTCTACATGAAGGAAACTTTGTTGCACTATAATTTATCAAATAAATTTGCTGCACTATAATTTATCATTTGTGTGATTTGCCATCAAGGACAACACTTGTCTCATAATGCCAACAATCTCCCCCTTTGGATTTTTCATACTAAGAATTGTCATCTGATATCTCTTCCGTAGATTCATCTAGATATATATAAGTGAGTTGATCTTCTATGAGTTGTTTTCCATCAAGTACAACACATGCATCATAATGCCAACAATCTCCCCCTTTGGACTTGATGGCAACAATACAAAATCACTCTCCCCCTTTGACATCAAGGGCAAAGGGCGGACCAAGATATTCTCTTCCTTTGTTGTCCATACTCCCTTTGAGTACCTGTTGAAATCTATAAATGAGCTCCCCCTTTGTATATGCCATGGTGCACCAATCTGTCCATGCTGAAATCTCTGCTCTGCTGAAATATGTTGTGCATGCTCCCCCTGACTGTAAGCAAGGTCTGCAAAAAGATGTTCTACAAGAAGAACATAACTCTATACATCATAAATGACCTTCCTATCACCAAAGACTCATACATACATCTATCTCCCATCACAATGGTGATATACCAAAAGTTTACATATGATAGCATAAGAGAATAACATCATTCATCCCAGGCATAGTGGGGAAACCAACATAGGTCGTTACATGACCTGAAGAGATCTCATCAAATGACTACAATAAATAGAGACACACTATTACATCATGAGTCTTGATATGACCTTTACATCAAATCATATACATGACATTTATGACAAAGACCAAACACCTAAATAAGATCATGATAAACATCAGCAACAACACTGTATGATCTGTACCATAGCATCTGTCAACAGCAACTATACCAGCAACTTGTATTAGTGCATGAATCATCAAGGTATGTCCGTATCAACTCATCCTTTTGAACAGAATTCTGTATATACAGAATCATTCACATTCTATCATATGTGAGAAACACCATAGCCATCCAGATCTGCATGAACCAAGTATCATCAATTGGGAATATCTGCATCAATCAACATATGAAACAACCTATCATCATATAGGTAAGAACTCATCATCATCATGTCTCCAACAATGTAACTTTGAATAATCATCCATGTATCCAGCCAACAATCCTCATCCATATATGTGCTAAAACAATAGGAATCATGCATCATAACTGTAGTATATGATCTTTATGCATATGACGACAATAGCATATGAGTGACTCATCATCAAGTAAAGAAGATGTGAATTATGTACTGCTCCTTATCCTTATGAAGATCACCATGTAAGCACCATTAGAGAATCAACCACAAATCTAATCTAAATATCAACTATGTAACCCCAAGAATCATCTGAACAACTCATAACCATATCATAGCAAGATGAATCATTTATCCATATAAGCATCATCACCAAGGACTATTAACCATAATGCCAACAATGCATTAAGAGCATATGCTCCCCCTAAACCTGTGCCATCTGTCAGATCTGATCATGCATATTAATAAGAAGTATCAAGACATCAGCAATATCAAGTTAGAACCAAAATACTTCTAACCATCATATCCACACATCATTAGCAAAATGCAACCATTATCAATTAGAGCAAAACTGATCCTTTTGTTGAATCTGTCCCTACTGCCTTTCTTCAAACAATCATATACGTGACTGTGCAGTAACAAATTCGCGTATATATGCAACTTCCCTTTATCAAGCTTGCATAGGAGATTGAAGTTTTACACTTCCAGCTCCCTCTGTTATGTCTGTATAATGTGTTGTGCCACCACTTTCTGACTGAACTTCCTTTTTCTTCCATATCTTCAAGTGTGATGATGTTTTCTCCTTTTGGTGTGATGTCCGTGCTTTGTTCCTGCATTCCTTTGCTATATGTCCAAGCTTGTTACATGCATAACATCTTACATGTTTCATATTCCCTTTGTAGCAATCAGCAGCTTTGTGACCAAACATATTACAAGAAAAGCAATATCCATTAAAGTACCTTGACTGAGATGATCTGTTTGTTTGATGATCTTGAACCCTTCTTCTTCTACATCTGGCTGCAACATGTCCAAGGTTATGACATACATAACATTCAACATTATTCATAGGAGGAGTAAAAGATTTTCTTTAAAGAATTTCTTTCCTTGGTTGATGATGAGATTGACCTTTCATCTCTCTTATCTCCTCGTTGATCATTTTAGATTTCTCTTTAGAGTTCCTTGCCTCACCTTGTGAACTAGATTCACCTTCAACAGATTCATGAAAGCCAAGACCAGTTTTGATAGCAGGAGATCTTTGACTATTAAGAATATCATCCAAGACTTTAGTACTATCTTGAAAATGTAAGAGCTTATCCTTTTCTTCTAATTTACTTTTCAAGATATTTACCTCAACCTGAAGTTGTTCTTCTTTTTCTAGATATTGATTCTTCATGTCTTCTTCAGGTTTCCTTTCTTCTTCCAACTGATGCTTTAGCTTGAGAATCTCCTTTTCTTGTTCTTCATTCAGATCCTGTTGCATTTGACGAATTCTGAAGGCACATTCTAGCTGAGATTTTAAGCTGATAACTTCGTTTCCCTGTTTTTCAATATCTTGGACTAGATCTTTATTCTGCTTCTTTGATTCTTCAAGATCTTCCTTTAGAGAGCGGATCATGGCTTCAAGACTTTCATAGTAACTGGATCTATCTCTGAGTTTCTTGATGGTTGTGTTCTTTTCATTGACTTCATTTCTTAGAGATGTTGCTTCAACCTGCAACTTTTGATATTTCTCCTTGAATAACTCTTGTTGAGCCTTTTGTCTAGTAACAGCTTCTTTGAGGGCACCACTCTTTATGTTCAGAAGTATTTCTTGTTCACTAATTTTGTTTGTTAGCCTGTTAAATTCTGCTTCTATTTGATACCCTTCTTCCTCACCCATAAGAGCACATTCAGTTGTTTCGTTATCACTTCCATCTTTTCCAAATGGATAGATAGCTGGAACATTAGAGGATAGCAAATTCACACCTGATAGTTCATCTTCATTCTGAAATGATTCCGAATCTGAATCTGAATCTGAAGAGCTTCTTATACCTAATCCCCAATCGATTCTCCCACTGTCATAGTTCTTCTGAGATGTCTTCTTCTTCTTATGAGCTTTCTTCTTAAGCTTCTTTCCCATTGTTCCACGGATCTCCTTCAAGCGATCAAGCTTCTACCAAAGGACCTGCTTTGATACCAATTGTTGGAAATAATACTAAGAGGGGGGGGTGAATCAGTGTTATCACATCAATAAAACTTTTTCATTTCCATATTCAGATTCATATATGCTACTTCCACAACTTCTTATGATTTAGTTGATCCTTAATGAGTGCATTAGAACATTATCAACCATATTAACAGTAAACAGGTGCAATAAAATAGAACAAATCATCACACATAAGCCACACACATGAACACCATGATATAAGGTGGAAACCTAATGTGGGAGAAAACCACCTGCTGCAAGTCATCTCAATCTTCTTCTTGATAAGAAAATCCTTTTACAATATTTCAGTACTGGTGCAGTCTTATACCAGTACGTAGGCTTCTACCTGCAGAGAGCTACAACCCCCATAGTTCTTGTACTAGCCGATCCATTTACTAGTACGCAGGCTGCTACCTGCTACAATGCTCCAAAGTTTTCAACTGCTACTGGAAGGGAGCTACCACCCCTGTAGCTCTTATACTAGCTAAGATACTAGTACATAGGCGCTGGCCTACAATCTTCTCTCCTCCGGGTACCACGTTTCATACATTTTCAGACTGGATACACCTGAAGCACAACACATAATCTGAAAGGCCACGTTTCATCCAATTTTCATACTGGACCCATAAATATCATTGAAGCACATAATCAATCAATATTCTGAATCACTAGATCAATACATATACAAGGATAATATGAGTGTTAGCAACCCGATCTAGTCCATTAGATCCATTACTAGATCTCATCCATCAACACAATCAATCAAACTGAATATGTAGAATACTGACACCATTAAACAGTCATCAAAACACATCAACAACCTGAACCACCTGTAACTTTAAACATCATAGCTCAAATGGTATATGCTACTACAATGAACCAAAACTGCGTACATATGTGCTTTCACCAAAGCCAACCCGTGTACAGATCTATAAATATTCAATCATGACTTGCAGCGATTTCAAACTTAAGTTATACCCAGTTCAGATCATTACAAGTGTCATTATACAGATCTAGAATAAGCATAATCAACTATATAGAGATAGTTCATTTCAAACCATTTGATCCCGATCTATCCTTAGATCTTGTTCTCCATCAACCGGTGAGATCCCTCTTTAGCTCAGATCCAGATCTGCACCATAACCCAATCACAGTATTCCAGATCTAGATATTCAATAATTCAGATGATGCTTTGCCAAATGATCTCCTTCCTCTTTTATAGTCTTAGGCCTTTCACAATACCACGGTCCAAAACCATAATAACACAATACCACGGACCCAATACTTGGGATCAACAATTTTGGATGCAATACCACGGACCAAAACCATAGGATCAAAAACTGTCGGAATAATACCATGAACCAACCATGAAAGTGAGTGAGATCAACACTTTTGGATGCAACACCATGGACCAAAACCATAGGATCAAAAACTGGCGGACTAATACCATGAACCAACCATGAAAGTGCGTGAAATTTTCTCTTGCATGAAGGGAACTTTTCTCTGCATGAAAGTGCGTGAACATTTCTCTACATGAAATAAACTCTTCTCTGCATAAAAGTGCGTGAACTTTTCTCTACATGAAATAAACTTTTCTCAGCATAAAAGTGCGTGAACTTTTCTCTACATGAAATAAACTTTTCTCTGCATAGAAGTGCGTGAACTTTTATCTACATGGAATAAACTTTTCTCTGCATAAAAGTGCGTGAACTTTTCTCTACATGGAATAAACTTTTCTCTGCATAAAAGTGCGTGAACTTTTCTCTACATGGAATAAACTTTTCTCTGCATAAAAGTGCGTGGACTTTTCTCTACATGGAATAAACGTTTCTCTGCATAAAAGTGCGTGAACGTTTCTCTACATGAAGGAAACTTTGTTGCACTATAATTTATCAAATAAATTTGTTGCACTATAATTTATCATTTGTGTGATTTTCCATCAAGGACAACACTTGTCTCATAATGCCAACAATCTCCCCCTTTGGACTTGTCATACTGAGAATTGTCATCTGATATCTCTTCCGAAGATTCATCTAGATATATATAAGTGAGTTGATATTCTATGAGTTGTTTGCCATCAAGTACAACACATGCATCATAATGCCAACACATTTACAAAAGGAAAAGACAAATGGGGCATATGGCAACAGGTCTCAATCGAGATACTTATTAGAAAAAGACGATATAGTCAGAGGTGGTAGATCTTTGCATACACCTGATAGGTGAGCTAGCACTCATGGATTTTATTCCAACTCTGGTTCTAAGAGACATCATCATCATTACCACAAACATCCTTATAGGAGGAGCGAGAAGATGTATTTTCCAGAGGCGTTCAAGAAATCAAAGCCTCCTACTTTTGATGGGCATGTGAATAATTCTGAAGATGTAGAAGCATGGTTGCTTGGGATGAAGAATTTCTTAGGATTTCATGATTATTCATAGAATATTAAAGCCAATATAGTGGTCTTCAGTCTCAGGGGAAAAGAAGATATTTGGTGGGAATATGTGAAGAATGTTAGAGGTGCCAGGGTAGAGGAGCTTCGTTGAAACAAGTTTAAAAAACTCTTCATGAAGAATTACCTATTTGAAAGATATTATGACAGAAAGCAAAGGAGTTTTATGAGTTGAATATGGGTTCCATTATAGATGAAGAGTACACGACTAAGTTTCTAGAGTTTTTGAGGTATGTTGCCTACTTCAAGGATAAGAAGACAAAGGTACAAAGGTTCATTAATGGATTTCCTTTATCATTTAAGGATAAGATTTAGTATAATGAGCCTCAACCATTAGAGGAAGTCATAGGGAAGTTGAAGAATTGTTATGAGTAGTCTAAGAGTAAGTATGAACGAAACCGAGATTGGAAAGGGAATGCTAAAACTAAAGGAAAGTGGGTTAAGAAGCGAGGAAGACCTCATGATGCAGGTGAGAAGGAGAATGTAGCATTCTACAAGAAGTTCAATGCAATTGACAGAGGAAATGGATTTCAGCCTGAGGAGAAGAATAAGCGCTATGGTAGAAAGCCTTTGAGGTGTTGAACTTGTGGTGGAGAGCATCACAAGAGTGAGTGCCCATTTCACCAAGATGGAAGGCTTCAGATTTATAATGCTCAGGAGGCACAAACAAATGGAGATGTTGGTAACAGTATTCCATAGATTTATGTAACATTGGATAGTAGAAATGTAGATCATTGAGCATCCATTATTGAGATGGAAGGTCAGCTCCATGATCAAGTTGTTTCCATTTTGGTTGATCTTGGATCTAATTATAGTTATATTAGTCCCAACCCGATGGATAAGTATTGCTTGAACAAAGAAGTGAATTTAAAATATTGGTTGGTGTAGTTGGCTATAGGGACCAAGAGAAGAGTTCCTTATTGGGTGAGAGCTTGTGCATTTGAGCTGAATGGTATGCTTGCATCATCACATCTAAATGTGATTCCTTTGGGATTGTATAATATGATTTTGGGCATGGAATGGTTTTTCATTCACATCACCAAGTTAGACTGTTATGAAAAGGCTATTGAGTGCCTAGATGATGATGAGGAAATGATAACTTTACAGGGAAAGAAGAAGCCTATATAAGTGAGAATGGTTGAAACTATGTAGGCAAAACGTAGTTGCAATAAAGGATGTGTATTGTTTGCAATTCATATTTCGAGTGATAAAGGGAGGGATGTTGAGGATGATGAAGTCCTGAAGAGGTGCCCTATTTTGTAGTAGTTTCATGATGTGTTTTTGTTCGGTACTAAGTTGCTCCTAAGGAATCAGCTCAATCCTCTGTCCATTAATTCATCAACCCGAGGTTCGTCTTTTTGTTACAAGGTTGTAGGAAAAATCTATGCAGGGATAGTGATTTAATTACTGAGGCATATGTAATACTAATACAAAGAAAGGTCTATAGAGGAATACTTTTAGGAAATAATAAGTCTTATCAAGCTATAAACAAGAATGAATCTCTATGCAAAAATCATAGAACCGTTTAACTATTTCTTCAGAAAATCAGGAGAGGATACTTAATTCTGCTGAACAAACAGTCCTCATTATAATGCAAAATTTCAGAATGTATAATGCTCTTCAAAGGAAATTTACTCTTAATCACTAATTACTCCAATCATTCGTAAATGTTAAAAATAAAGCATGGTAATGGAAATTTACTTTGTTATAAAGTAAATCTGAAGATGCACACAACTAAATAATGGAATCTGAAAAACCATTCAAGTGAATAGTGAATCTAAGCATTCACGCAACTGAATTGTAATTCTAAGGATTGACACGGCTAAATAGTAAATATAAGAATCCACAAAGCTGAATCATAAATCTAAAAATTCATAGAGGGAAGAGAAAATCATTCATGTGAAAAGTAATGAAAGGTAATAATACAAGGAAGACAACGATTATTCAATGACTGGGCCCATGGTCTCCGAAAGTAACTGTCTTAGATAAAATTCAATATAATAGATTAAAGTTGAACCATTTGAACTTTCATTGATATCAAAAATGAATTTAAAAGAGGTTTGTAAACCTTTAAGGAATTTCTGTTTTTATATACCTTTTACATTTGGTGAGAATAATCAAAATCATCTCCTCTTTTATTGAAGTTTAATTGAATTTATATATTACAATGTATTTCTAAAGTTGTAATGGTAAATATATCCTAAGAATCGGAAGATTCTCAGGATTTCTTATTTAAAATATAAAATCTCTGAGATAACAGATTGTATCCTCTCCTTGACTATCCCGTGCGCATAGGTGTGAATCCTTAATCAACATTCGACGATTAGCCCAATGGTTCCTCCATAAATTGGTTCCTCTTAAGCAATTTGAGGGAACAACAGTCATCCATCCAATATCTCTTGTACATAAATTAACTCAAATTGTAAATTTACGATATCTTAAGTATTCAAATTAACTCATTAAGAAGGTAGAATACTAAGATGTTATTAACTAATTTCTAAAGCTTATATCTCTCAAATTATTATAAACTAAACTTAAAGAACTTGAAAAACGAATTATTAACTGAAGAAATAAGGGGAAGAAGCTTACCAATTCCATGGCCGACCATCACTCCCCAGATTACCTTTTTGCATGTCCTCATGCAAAGAGATGATTAACATGTAGGATTGTTAAAGAGTGTGTTCGGTAAGGTTGTTCACCATAATGCCAAAACCCATTTCTCTTTTGGATTTTCCTAAAGGCTCTAGTCTTATCTTTCTTGGAGAGTTCATATTCGTGCTTGTAATCATCTGGAGGGTACCAGATGATAGGGAATTTTTACCTGCAACTGATCCATTTAGGTCCTTCAGACAGGACCAAATGAGCATACTCTCACATTCTACTAGTTGCCGCTTGAAAATTTCTTTAGTTAAATGGTTTGTTGTTTTTCATCTCATTGGTGGACAACTTCCACCTTTTTTTATCTGCTCGGAGGGCTTCTATTTTTATTTCCTCAAAATATTCCAAACCAACCTAGAGAACATCATTATGAATAGGTGCAAGGTCAAGGAAAACACCAGATTGTTCCATAAACTTTTTATCTTTGAGGAGTGTGCGCAAAGGGTGTTTTGGTTCACCCCTCACCTAGAGGTCAAGAAAATTTTCCCTTATTTCGAATGTGTCATGAGGTTTTGACCATCTAGTTTGATTCCTGGCAAAAGAGATGAAGGCCTGGAATTCCACATCGTCAATAAAGGGACTAGGGTTTTCATCCCTTTGGTTCTCTAAGAAGAAATTATGCATGTACAATTCGCATTAAAGATTATTTTACATGATCATCTTGATTTTAAAAATATTTAATAAAATCATAGACAATATTAAACTTGCAGGGTTGTCCACACTGAACAACTTTAATTTTAAGTAGTAGATATCATTCAAGTAAGAAAAAAGCATACTTTTTAGTTGGGGTCCTCCAAGATAAAGCATCAGAGTAAATGGAGCAAACCTCCTTGATTCGTTCAAAAGCTTTTTCAAGCTGGCCCTGCACCATTTTTGTCTTTTTGTTTGCTACCCTGAGTTTAACATAGGTCTCATCCTTAGTGATGGAAAATGATTTGAACTTCTGTAATAAATCCTAGTTCTCCTTTTAGGGCACCACCTCTCCATGGTATCGTCCAAGGGTCTGCTACTATTCCTCCAATATTTTATTCGACACTTGGATAGTGACATCCATGATCAATGGGGTGTAAGTAGGTAGAGTTTGTCTATGAGTGGTCCTATTAATCAAAACCAATGATTATGTTTGACTGGTTGCCTCGATTGTCATCACATTAGAACCCAAATCAGTTTTTGTTTCTGTAGTAATAGTGAGGGTCTCGTCTGCCTAGGTTTCTGTAGTAACAGTGAGGGTATCCTTTATCTAGGTTTCTTTATAGGTCAGAAAATTCCCATTTTGGACTTTAGCTATCTGGGTTTCTTGCCTTCTCTTGCAATTTCTTCTGTTGTTCCTTAGCCAGATTTTAGGTTGCTTCACTTTTCTTTGTAGTATATGATTTTCATTCTTCAGCAAACTTATCTCTTTCTTGGTTATCCTTCTTGTACTTCCAACAATTTTTTCAATTTGTGAAGTCGAAGTGGAAGGAACAACATCAATATTTTCATGTTCCTCAACTGCAACATTTTCAACTCTAGGAATAATTACGGGGCTTATAGGGCCCTTATGAGACTGAAGCATGTCAATAAGGTTGTCACTCATCTTTTGGTGCTCAAGATATGGTGACATTGTTTCTTCAGAAGGGGAGCTAGGTTCCATAACGGTTGCAATAGATTCTCCCAACCGTTCTTGGAAGAAGGGTTCCTAGGATCCTCTAAGTATTAGAACACAACAATAGCATTCAAATTGGAAGGGAAAACTAGAAAATCGGGCATCAGAGTTCATTCGTACAAAAATTCTGAGCAACCTTCATCTTCATCACGATTGAAAAATGTTCCCATGTTCTCCTGTACTTGGGTTATTTCCTCGTCAAGCATTTGAGGTGAATTGTCTTGATGTCCTTTCTGAACTTCAAGAGACTTATCAGATACATTTTCCTCTAGCAGTTGTTCACTAGAGTCTGTGGGATTTCTTGTTTTAACAAATCTAGTCGATCTTTTGTGTTTGGTAGGTAAGGATACTAGAAGAGATTATATTCTCTTCTTAGTCATCTTTAGTTTTTGTGAACCTGAAGTCTGGGTTTGTTCCTTCTTGATCGTCTCAGCTTCTTGTTACTCATACTCTGTAATATGTGTGTCAGTTTGGGATGGAGGCTCATTATTTCCCATAAAATCATGCCAGGTCAACTACGCTTGGTTTAGTTCTCTGATAACAATCAATTTATGATGAAATGATGAATGGCTACCGAATTCTAGTCTTTAGCATTACCAACCCTAACAGCAATCTCGTGCATGAGAGAATTTAAAAAGAATGGTAGATTTATAGCTACCTTATGCTTCAGTACTTTCAACATCTTTAGATGCCATGGTATCACTACACCATACCGACCGTCATAGGTAATGTATCTTTGTACTACCTCTGCTAACTCTTTCCATGGTTTTGGAAAGGAAGCATGCTGATAAACTTTGACTTTTCGAACGACACTTCACTAGGATCCATGAACATCAACATTGTAGTTTGCAACTCAGTATGTCTATCTATCCATTTCTCACCTTCTCTAGAGAGGCATGTAGCTTCTATCAAAACTACTTTGTTAATCGGTATTTTCCTTCCTTTTACTGTTGTCACTCCATTGTTAAGGTTTTGTAGAAATTCCAAGGCAAATGGATTGTCAAATCCTTGTAATTAAGAGAAATACTCAACCCAGCCTAATTTTTCTATAATTCTTTGAGCTTGTTTAGAGACTTGTAGTTGAGTTGTTTAACTCTGGATTGATTGACCACCCATACTTTTTGTTTCTCAAAAAATATTTGGAAGTTGCATATATAGTTTTAGCCAACATTTACAGAAAAAATAGTAATATTCAACTATTATCTCAATCTAACATATGCAAATGGAATTACTGCAATGGTTATGAATTCTTGTTAAATGTGAAGGTACCATATCATGCGTGTGATTTTTCAATCCCCCCAATAAAGTAAATTTCGACCGTGACCTTTAGCGATATGGCAAATTGGCGGCATATTAATTCATTTATTTATTTTTTTCTAAATTATACTAAATTCTATTACTAAAACATAATGGTACACTAAGGCTGTAGCCTTTGCTTGTCCATGCCATAGTTTGGGCCAAAAACTATCAAAACAAGGTCTGGACTGCCCATAATGGGAAACCAATCCAGTTCAAAAATAAAGTTGCAGGTGTTATCTTGCTGCCCACGCAGGGGAAACCAACAATTACGCATAGTATTTAACCAATTTTTCAAAAAAACAAGAAAAATCATCAAAGTAACCATATGACAGCAAATTTTCTAAAAACCCTGAAAACATCAAAAAACCATAAATCTCGGAACCTGAGACTCGAAGCCACGTGGCAGATTGTGTGGCTGGCCAGGTTGCATGCTGGCAAGCTAGGTGTTGCACGGCGGTGGCGGGTGATCCTCAACAATGAAACATCTATACTCATCCCTATCATCGTCTGCCTACGTTGCACCCATGTCATCTTCCCGCTGCTCCAGGTGTTCCTCCATGACAAAACATCTGTAAGGATCCATGTCATCATCTACTTGATGGTCATGGCCCTTCTCCTTCCCTGTTTTCTTGTCCAGAGGAGTGTCCTGCTTCGCCCTAGTGCATTGTGTGCTCCTTTCGACCCTAGTAGGTGTCGCATTGGTATGGTTTCCTCCGAATGTGGCAGTCTCCTCCTCGTGGAAGGTAATGGAGATGGTGGTGATGATGATGGGCTAGTTCAGGGAGTAGTGGTAGATGAAGTTGGCTGAGTGGAGGGAGGGCTGAGAACTTGAGGGAATTTCCCTGGGTGGCGAGTTAGGGTGTGTCAGGTGGAGGCGAAGAGGACGTGAGCAGTTTCTGCCACTGCATGTGTTTGGGTATCAGCCTAAGGTCAGTTGAGCCGAAGGGGAGGAAGTGTCAGAGGCTGAAGAAAGAGGAGAATAGGGCAATCTGCCTCTACTACCCCCTCTGCAACTACGCTTTCGATGGCGAGTTCTGGGCATATTGACTACAAGGGTAGGAGAAAGACTGAAGGGAGATGGCTCAGAGTGAAGTGAGGGCATAGCAGGTTCAAAGGTCGGCTTAGAGGAAGGATTATCTACAGACGCAGGGTGGAAGATGAAATTACAGACCAAGCTTTGAGTAAAATGAATGCCTCGGCTGAGATTAATTCAGCAAAGAATGTTGCATCGCCTGCCTGCAGTGCGAGAGCTTGGTTCCGCTACTACCAAAGGACAATGGAAATGTAGAGGCAGGGGATTAGAGATTGGGGTGGTGGAGGTAAAATCACCAAAGGTCATCATTGAGCTGAGCTAAGGCGGGTAGATGCAGTCGGTTTGAAGACAGTGACGGCTTAATTTCCATTTATGGCCATTGTTAATGTGTTTTATGGGATGGTGTGCATAATTATGGATGGCCATGTGGCTAGGCCATTTGCTGTCCCTTGTTGCCTCCATTCTTTTAACTGTGATGTGCACTTGCATCCGGGAGGTGTGCTTCCTCGTGCACTAAGTCAGTGCAATCTTGTATTTGAGTTTGGTCATTTAAAATGTTGATGGTTCCAGAATGGAGTACCTGATCATGTTCGACTCCTATGTTTGCTAGTAGATCAGCAACCTTGTTTCTCTCTCTCTTGACGTGAATGAAAGTAGTGGCTCTTCTATTTTTCATCCATTGCTCTATTAGTTCTAGATGGGCCACTAGTCTCCAGCTGGTGGCGACTTTCAAGGCCGGGGTTCCCATTTGTATTTGGGTAACCATGTTGATGAGAATTTGAGAGTCCCCTTCTATTATAATAGGATAGAAGTTATGTCGATGAACTAGATTCATACCTTGCCATAATCCTTCCAGTTCTGCTGAGTTATTTGTGTCCCAGCCAATTGAACCAAAGTAAAATAGTAGAGGTTTGCCTGCATGATTTCTGAATATTCTTCCGTGTCCTACTTTACCTAGGTTTCCCTTTGAGGTGCCATCAAATTTTAGTTTGATCACAGTTGTGGGAGGGGGATTCCAACTTGAGGGCTACTCGGTGATGATGGTGGCTTTTTTGTGATTGTTCTAAGCCTGTGGGATTTGAATTTTCCAGTTTGCCCAAATGCTCTGTTCCTGTGCCTGAGTTGGGAGGTCCTCTGCTTTCCATTGTTGGAGTGCCAGGGTTTCTTGAATGTTCTAGTATAAATTGTTCCAGATGATTTCCAATGCAGTGCTTTGATTTTTGAAAATTCTTTTGTTCCTTTCCTTCCAAATTATCCAGTAAAATAAGCTCGGGAGGATTTTCCAGAGAGAGTTTAGAAGCTTGCTATTGTATGGAGTAGGGGCCCAGTTGCGAATGGTGCTTTTGATATCCCTCGATATTCTGCATGGTCGTTGACACCTAAAGGTGAGTTTTTCCCATTATTGGTTGGCCATGTGGCAAGAATCCATGAGATGCTAAATAGTTTCTCCTTGTTTCTTGCAATTAGGATAGTATGAGGGTCCTTGGAATCCTCTTTTAATTAGATTGTCCCAAGTGAGGATTTTTTGATGATATAGTAGCCAAGTGAAGGTAGAGACCTTGGGCCATATTCTGGTAGTCCATAAGCGTGTCCAAACAGGATCTGCTAGTTCCTATGTTTGGAGCATCAGCTTATATGCTTCTTTTGTTGTGTATATTCCTTTCAGAGTGTATCCCCATCTCAAAACATCTTTTCCATTTGTACATCTGATTTTTCTGCTAGTGAGCTCCTTGTGCAAATCTTTGTGGTAGTCTTTTGTTTCTTGTTGTATTATCTGTTCTATTGGTTTCCATTGCCTGAAGCCTTGTTTGATATCTTGAGTCTAGTGCTTAGAGACTTGATCAGTTTGGTGGATGTTATTGCTTTCAGGATTTTGAGGGGGAAGGACTTCTAACATTTTGGGGCACTGTTGCCATGAGTCAGCCCAAAATCTTGCAGTTCTCCCATCGCAAATCCCCCAGAAGTTGTGCTATTGTATTAACCCTTTATGTTGTTTGGTTGCATTCTAGATTAGAGAGCCTATATTTGTATTGGTAATTCTGATTAGATCTTCCTGCGGTCGATTATCCACATATTTTGCAATCCATAGTTGGGCCCAGGGCTTGTGTGGGCTTGACACCCATTGCCACCATAATCTTTCTCCCATCAATGAGTTGCTTTATTGAGGATCTCGTAGTCCCAGACCTCCATGCTTTTTTGGTGTGCAGACTATTGCCCATTTTACTAGCGCCCATTTGTGATTTTTCCCTGAGGAACCCAAAAGAAAGTTACGTTGTAGTTCTTTTATCTTTTTGAACACCCATTTCGGCACTGAAAGAATTGAGAAAAAATGCAGAGGCATAGATTGCAAAACCACCTTTATCAAAATAAGCCTGCTTGCCATGTTGAGAGCTCTGTAAGTCCAAGATGATAGTCGACCTTCAAATTTCTCAAGGAGGTGCTTCCAAGATGTATGCTTTAAGGTTGAATCTATCAGAGAAGCCCCAAGGTATTTAGATGGAAGTTTGGCTTGTGAGAATCCTATGATTCTGGCAATGCTTCTTTGGGTTGTGGGGGGGGTGGGTATGGAAGAAGAAAATTTGAGATTTTGCAGTGTTTATTGTGGTTCCTGAGGCCTTTGAGAACGTGTCTAGCAGAGCTTTGAAAGAATGATCTTCGTGAACAGAGGGGTGTCCAAACAACATATTGTCGTCCACAAATTTTTGATGAGTGATGGTAGAGGTTCCATGGGCAAAGATGCCTCTGAGGTCATGGGAGTGAACAACATGCTTTATAGGGCATCCCAAACCTTCTGCCATGAGGATAAAAAGGAAAGGAGATAATGGATCACCTTGACGAATTCCTCATGAGGGGGAGTAGGGACTAGATGGGACACCATTAACTAAGATAGAGTAAAAGGTGGATGAAATGAGATTCATAACCCACCTGACCCAGGTCGGGCTGAAGCCAAAGGCAGTAAGCATTTGTTTTATGTAGGTCCAATTTAATTTATCAAAAGCTTTAGATAGGTCAATTTTGAGAAGCATACCTGCTTGTTTGTTGCTCTTTAAGGAGTGTATGATTTCATGAGTCAAGATTATGCCATCCAGAATTTGACGTCCTTCTACATAGCTAGATTGTTCTGGTGAAATGAGGAGTGGGAGAAGCAGTTTGAGACGGTTGGCGATGACCTTCGAAATGATTTTGTATATGACATTGCAAAGGGCGATGGGTATGAACTTCTCCGGAGTGCTCGGATGATCTTCTTTGGGGATGAGAGCTATGAATGTTGCATTGAGAGAAGGAAGAAGCCAATGCATAGTTCTGGATTCTTCTACCACCTTCCATACCTCATTTTTTATAAGATCCCAAAAGTGATGGAAGAAGTTTGAGGTAAAGCCATCCGGTCCGAGAGCTTTCTCATCTTTCAGTTGAGCTGATGCTAATTCTACTTCCAACATAGTAACCGATCGTAGTAAGAGCTGATTGTGCTCTTTTGTCATGAGTTTTGGAATATGATGGAGAATTTCGTTTATAGCAGGCTACTTGTCTGTTGGTGGCTCTTGATGTACCGTTTTGAAATGGTTGATGAGCTCTTTCTCAATGTCTTCATGTTTCTCCATTCGTACTCCCTATTGATTCTGAAGATGTGCAATGGTGTTATTCATTCTTCTCTGGATCGTAGTGTGATGAAAGAATTTGGTGTTTCTTTCACCTTCTTTTAACCATCTAATTATTGATTTTTGTTTGCAGAGCATTTCCTCTTGCTTCCTTCTTTCTTCTAGTTGTGTGAGAAGAACTTGTTCTTGACTTACCAATGCCTTGGTTCGACCTCCTTTAATGATCTTCTGTTGTAGCTCGTTCATGCTTTGCTCGAGCATTTTTTTACCTTGAAATATATTGCAGAAGGTGGTGTGATTCCAGTGCTTGATTTTCTTTTTGAGATGCGTTAGCCGTTGTTGGAATTGATACATAGTTGAGCCTCTAGAAGGGGGGAAGGTATCCCAGGCTGAATTGACTATATTTTTGAAATCTAGGCGGGTGAGCCAGAATGTTTCAAATTTGAATGGTTTCCTGATTGAGTCTCCAGGTCTTGTCCATTGAAGGGAAATGGGCCAGTGATCTAAGCCTACTAGGGGGAGAATTGAAGAAGTAATGTCACCTCCCAAATGTACTGAGTTATCTGAGATTAGGAATCTTTCCAGCTTGGATGCGATTTGTTGAGAGCCTGACCTTTTATTATTTTAGGTGAAAAGACCATTATCAAATGGTAAATCTATTAGCCAGTTATTTTGGATGTAGTCTTTGAAGCCTCTACTTTCACTGTCCAATTTCACTTTACCTCCTTTCTTTTCCTCGCGTTTGGTAATCATATTGAAGTCACCTCCTGTGATCCAAAGTGGATGGCTTCTTGTGGAATTGAGAGTTTCCAACGTTTTTGGAAGCGCACTCTTTTGCACAGGATCTTGAGGGAAGTGTACATCTGTCAAATGACCATGTATGTTGGTTCCTATGATGTGAAATGTGGCCTAAATGAGATGATGAGAGGCATGAAAGTTGGTGAGTGAAATGTTTTGCGTATTCCAGGCTATAGCAAGCCCTCCCGATGCTCTAGATGCATCTACCATAACAGTTTGGCATCCCGGCCATGCTTTGGATAAAATAGAATTTAATGTGCTATTGTTACATTTTGTTTCTTGCATGAAGAGTAAATGGGGTTTTTCATGCTGAATCATGTTTTTGATCATCCTGTATTTCCTAGGACCATTGAGTCCTCTTACATTCCATGAGTTGAGGTTCATGGTTGACCAGTTGGTAATGATCTGTAATATTTGGTCAGCTTGGAGCACCTGCCGGACTCCACTAACATTTCCCCAATGAGGATGGTGCGTTGTAAATCTGTCTTTCTACCTCTTTTCTTCCCATATTTGGTGGTGTGTTTCCCATCCCAACTGCTTACTTGTTGTATGCCCAAGGTTCCTTGCTGGTGTACTCTTGAGAGTACTACTTCCAAATTTTCAAGCTACCTATTCGGTATTTTGTCAAACTCTTTCTTCTTGCAAGCTTGTTCAAGACCAAAGATGTCTAGGTCTCCTAGATTGAAGCTCTCTAGCTCTTCTTCCATGTGACTTTTTTGACTACTTTCAACCATGCTGTGGTTTGTTTTGAGTGGGTCTGTCATAATATTGTTAATGTCCATTCCTTTTCTTACCATATCGCTTTGTCTTCTTCTTGAAGGGGGGTAGGTTGAGAAGCTACTGGATGCTGCTCTGAGTTAATCCCTGGAGGAGGTTGACTAAAGGCATTGGGAATGGGAACGGAGGATGACTTAGAGGTTGGCGCGAAGGTTGCCTTAACCATTTTGGAAGGATCTGATTTTGGCATATCTAGGTTTGATAGAAGATCAAAATTGTTGCTAGTGGATGGTGCAGCAGAGGCGGGCATGGTGTTTTTTGTTCCATGGGGGGGGGGAGGTTTGGTATGCTTCTTTCTATTTGCAACTTTGGTGAACCCTTCAGAGTCAGATTTTTTCTAGGTGGTTTGAGGGTTTAGGAGAGGAATTTAAGGGGTAGTCACAGAATAAATGTCCATGAGCATGGCATTTCCTGCATCTAAAGGGCACATTTTCATAATCTATGGGTTGAATCCATTCAAATTCATCATGAAGGAGACTTACCGAGTCCGTGAGCGCTTTGCTGAGTCGCATGTAAACGCATATGCGAGCATAAGATGTGTACCGGTGGAGCTTTGTTTCCTCTGCAATCTTTATGAACTATCCTAGCCCATTACCGATAGCTTTGAGTGATTCTTCATCGCAGCATTCCAAAGGCAAGGAGTACATGCAAATTCAGACTAGTGCCCAGCTGAAGTCTTCTTTTTTTGGTTAAATCTTTCTATCCAATCTCTTAGATATAGACCCGCGGCATTGAAGAAATAGGGCCCTCCATCAAGAATGTGGTTTATGTCTTCAATACAATTGAAGATGGCCGTAAAAAAACCTTTGGGGCCTAGCTGAAGGGTAACATGCCCTTTTGGCTTCCATTTGGAGGTTGTCCATCCTTGCAGGGCTTTCTCAGTTGGCCAGTAACCTACGAATTTACCTATAAGCACATGATATTTCGTATATCGAATTTGAGCATTGATTCTATGGCTGGGTAGATCGATCTTGGGGCATTCCGCTGCAATAGGCTTGCATGTTGAAGACGTTGCCTTCTTTGGTTCATCAGGTACCATGGAGGTGTGCTCCTTCCTTTGTTCCAATCTTCCACTTCTTGTTGCTATGCAAGTTGGATCGGTGGTTGTTCTGTGCTCCCAGTTAAGGGTTGTTCATTTTCGTCCCCATGTGGCTTGTTTACAGTGTTTCTGCCGGTAGGGGGAGGCCCTGTGGCCTCCCCCATCTGAATGTTCATTGTTTGTTTCTGTCATAACAGCTAAGCCCGCGCTCGAAGTGTGACAACTCGATTCTAAAGGTCTGCCACTTTTGTCTCTGTGCCGTGGAAAGTTTTGTCAAAAACCTTCATCCGCCATTTTCGTGACGCTCCCCGTTTTCCCTCCCCTGTTCGCTACAAACTATTAATTCATTTAATTACCATAATGGGAAATGGTCAAATTAGGCGAGGTCACTCGGCGTAGTGATGGGGCATATTAAATGTTGAGATATGTTGATGCATGAATATCTATGCGAATTTTGAAGCATAAAAGATATTTGATTCATGGGTAAAGGTGATGTGCACCATAGGATTAACCTTTAAAGAGAGAATAAGCTAGATTTAGAAAAAGTCCCTTTATATAAAAATATGCATTCCTGATATCTAAGGATAGAAATTTGTTAATATAGGCTTTGAATTACCACCTTAGTTGTTGTAACATATTTCCATAATAGTTTGGTGATTCATTCTTTATTTATTAAAAATGGAAGTCAAAATCATAGAGTATTTATATGGAAATTCCAATTATATTTCAATACCACAGGAAAAATCTATGCTTCCAGTAGGCATCCATAGCTTCGAAAAGGTTTCCTTTTAACCCTTTGATATGACAGTGTCCCATTCCACTAAAAATTTATGACTTTAAAAATTTCTCCAAATACCAGTGTTCTACTGTGGTGACCAGTTGGTAACAATGCCATTCACCAGATCTTAGAAAAGAGATCAAGTCAACTCGCAATGAGACCTCTTGTCCTTTTCTTAAAATGTCAAAGGCCATTACCCTGGCTTGGTGACCATAATAGTAATTTCACTTTGTTAAGTCTTATGATCATGATAGGTCGACTCATGATGAGACCTCCTATTCTTTTTGAGAAATTTGTTTTCTTAGTTTCTTATTTTTATAAAAAAAAAGAAAAAAATTAATGAAATATTAGTGAATGGGGTGGCTCATCAGCTCCTTAAGACTTAGCAATGGCATAAAAATAATTGTAACAAATTTTCCATTTTAATTTGTCATTTTCTTCCCACAACTTTATGTTTGAAGGAGATTAGCAATCTATATGGAGAAGAGAAGAAAACTACCTTGGTGTAATTTGAGGTAATGTATCATGAACAATTTATGTTACTTACAATATCAGGATTGCTAGAATTTTTGTTTTGATAGGGTTTTCCAAATCAAATAAAATATTCTTCATAAGGTAATGATTGGAACGATATAATATTTGTCACCATGATAAAAGAAAAAGAATGCTTTGAAATCACAAAGGGAATCAAGTAGTTATAAGGAAACAATATCTATCAGTAAAGGAACAACAACTACTATAAAAGGTAACAGTGGTTGTGACAAAGGGAAACAACAACTGTGATAAAAGGAGCATCGACCGTTATAAAAGGAAACGGTGATGTTAGAATAGAAAGTCACGCAACAAGGGAACAACTGTTGTAGTAGAGGGAACAACAACTGTAAGCAAGGTAACAACAGCGTAATCAAAGGAACAATAGTTGTGATCAATGGAACAACAATAGTGACCGAGGGAAAAAAATATAGTTGCAAGCAAGGGAAAAACAATTGTGACCAAAGGAACAACAATGGTTATCTAGGGAACAATAGTTGTGACTGAGGGAAAAACAACTGTAATAAAGGGAACTATGACTATGATAAAGGGAATAATGACTGTGACCAAGGGAACAACAGCTGTGACCAAGGAAACAATGGTTGTGACCAAAGGAATAGTATTTGTGATCAAGGAAACAACGATTGTGATAAAGGGAACTGCTGTGACAGAACAAGAAGTTGTGTTGCAAGGGAACAATGACTATGATCAAGGGGAAAGTAGATGTGACCAAGGGAAAAATAGTTGAGACCAAAGGAACAACATTGACGAAACAACAAACTGCACTACAATCGACAATCCCTTTTCCCTTAGTTTATTATCGTCAAAGAAAAAAACTAATAAAATTTCACACAAAAATATATACATTATGTACAACATGCAAATATTTTTTGAAAATTCAAGGAGATGTAGCTGTTGGGTTGCTTCCCCAGTCAGCTATGATCTTAAAATTAGAATGATTACTTATCTCATGGTAAAAAGACTCTTTTGTGAGCGGCTAATGATATAGATGTAATAGATTCCCATTTGCAAGAAAGGAGGTAGCAGATCCATCAATAGTGGTTAAGGTCATTGTACCATTATCATAAACTTCAGTGGTTTCATAAGGTCCTAGCCATCTCATCTGAAGTTTTCCCAGAAATCATGAAATCTGGAGTCGTATAGCAATTCCCAGTCACCTTTCTAAAATGTCTTCATTTTAATGAGATGATCATGCCACTTGGCCCTTTCTTGTTGAATAATTCTTATGTGTTGCAAAGCCAACAAACGTGCCTTGTCAAACTCATTAAGTTGTTGTAAGCATTGTTTTTGTGCTTCTATGAAGTCTAGTCTATCTTCTTTTCCAGTTTTGAGAGTCTTTATCTCAAACTCAATAGGAAATATAGGTTCCTAACCAAAAACAAGGTGGTATGGTGAATGATCAATAGGGTTACGCCATGTTGTCTGATAAGCCCATAAGGCTTCTAGAAGTTTAGTTTCCCAATTTTAATGATTCACAGATATTGTTTTAGTTATAATTGCCTCCAGTACTTTATTAGTACTTTTCACTTGTCCATTTGCGTAGGGGAGGTAAGGAGAAGTAATTTTGTGCTTAATATGATAATTATGTAGGGTGGTTGAACTCTTATGAGGGGTAAATTATGACCCCCCATTTGTTATTACTTCTCTTGGAAATCTGTATCGTACGAAAACTTGCTCAAATAAGAAGCTAATAACTGCTTCTTCCGCGGCTTTTGAATGTGCTACTACTTCCACCCACTTAGTCACATAATCTGTACAAACTAGGATATACACATTTTTATTAGATGGTGGATAAAAAGGACCCACAAAGTCTAATGCCCATCTCTCAAAGGGCTCTATTACCAGTTATGGCTATAGAGGCATTTCTTCAGCTTGGCCAGGACGACCCATTATTTAGCAATTGTCATAGCTCTGGACATATTTTTTGGTATCTTTAAATATTGTGAGCTAGAATAATAGCCCATTAGGATTACTTTGTGTCCAGTTCTACGATCAACAAAATGGCCACCATAGGGTTCATCATGGCAAGCCTTTAGAATATCATAAATTTCTTCCTCCCTGATGCATATGCGAATTTAAAAATCAAAGCCCATGTGGAAGAGATATATGACTATCCAGGAAAATCGTGTGCTACACTAAACAATGAATTTACTCTCCCGTGGTGACAAATATGCTGGTAGTTTCCTTGCTACCAGGTATTTCGCCACATCGGTGTACTAGGGTGTATTTACTGTCACAGAAAACAGGTGTTCATCCAGGAATCGATCATCCACTAGTGACAGATCGATTATTTTAGGTCTCGAGACAAGAAATCTGCAACACGATTTTCTTTTCCTGGGCGATCTTTGATAGTAATATCAAACTCCTATAATAATAAAAACCATAGAGTCACTCGACCATTAGTAATAGGTTTGTTAGCTAAATTTCTAATAGCAGAATTATTAGTGTACAGAAAAACTAGATATCCTATTATGTAATGACGAAATTTATTGATAGCATTTACAACAACTAAAAATTATTTCTCTATCACTGTATAATTTAATTCGACCAGTGTAAGATTTTGTTGATATAGTAGATGGCATAAGGTTTCTTGTCTTCTTCCTATCTGTGGACAACGCCTATTGTTGTGTATGATGCATCTGATGAGACATGGAAGGGTAAATTCCAATTTCATCCTATTAATATGGGGGTTGTTGAAACCAACTTCTTTATATCTACAAAAGAGACATCGCATTTTTCATTCCACTCAAATTCAATGTTACATGTTAAAACATACAATGGTGTAGCTATTTTTGAAAAATGTACTATAAATCTACGATAATATCCAGCGTATCCAAGGAAAATCCATACATTGGTTGGTGTGTGGGGTGTGGGCAACATAAGAATTGCCTCAATCTTTGTTGGATCTACTTGAATACCTGCAACAGAAATGTAATGTCCTAAAACTACACCTTCGGTCATCATCATATGGCATTTTTCATGGCTAAGGCATAATCTGGTAGTAATACATTGTTCAAGCACTTTTTCCAAATTATTTAAGGCTTGATCAAATTCATCACCATATGGGGTAAATTCGTCCATATACAACTCAAATCCTTCATTAATCAAATAAAAAAAATACTCAAGATCACCCTCTGAAAAGTGGCTAGAGCATTACACAACCCAAATGGTAAAACTCTATATGCAAATGTTCCCCATGGGCAGGTAAATGTGGTCTTGTCTTGATCTTCAGGAGCGATTTGGATTTGGTTATAACCACTGAAACCATCTAGGAAGGAGAAAAAATTCTTCTCAGCGAGAGTGTCAAGGACTTGGTCTACAAATGGAAGGGGAAAATGGTATTTTTGGGTAACCTTATTGAGTTCTCTATAGTCTACACAAATTCTCCACTTCTTGTTCTTCTTGGGGATGACAACTAATGGGGAGACCCACTGGCTATCTGAAATGGGATATATAAAATTGACATCTAATATTTTTTGTAATTCTTATTTTACTATATCCCTGAGATGTTGAGTTAATATTCTTTGGGGCTGCCGAATAACATGGGCATATTTCTCTATATAAATGTGATGAGTACATAATTGTGGGTCAATTCCCTTCATATACCAATATTCCCAAGAAAAAGCATGTTTATATTTACAAAGAATATGGATTAGATTTTCTGATTGATGGTTATTTAGATTGGCATTAATATTGAGGGTTTTACCAGGTTCAATTTCAATTGGGATGTTATTATGGATGACAGTCGTGGGTATATGATCATTGTTTGGAATTTCTAGTGGATCCTCATGGGCTTCATTATTGAGTATAGATTTCATCATTGGACACGTTCGATTCCCTACAGTATATGGTTTGTTAATCAAGCCATTAATTATATTATCTTCTATCTTATTTTAAATTCAAGGGATTCATCTAACGTGAGAGGAGAGTGAAAATGTTCCTCCTGGTATCTATGTGGGCATGGCTGACAATTTTCAATAAGTGGGCTGGGTTTAGTAGGCAGATATAAGATAAGGCTTTTGATGGCATTTCCTTTGGTAATTGTCATGTCAACTATCCAACATCTTATATATGCATCTATTTTTTCCAACCATGGCCTCCCTAATATCAGAGGGTGCTCATCCAATCTATTCCTTGGGCTAATAACCAAAAAATATATCGAGTATTACCAGGAGTCCATAGAGACAATAATGTCTTCCATAGTACTTTCATTCCTGAACACTAATCAATCAGCTAATTGTAATAAGGTAGAAGTTGGTTTCAATGTTGTGATACCCAAAATACCACAGGTTTTGTGAGTTAAAATATTTATGGTTGCTCCTAAATCCACCAAAGTATTTGGAAAGTTGCGACCTTGAATTTAGATAGTTACTACTGTATTTTTGGGGTCATCATACTTGATAGGTAACTGTTTTCCTAAAATGAGATCAGATAATGTTCCTACAATGAGGACTATTTGTGGGTCTTTAGGTTTCCTTTAAGGCTTTTTACCACATAATTCCTTAATTGTTTTAGTATAAATTGGAACGTCTCTTATAGCCTGGAGGAGTGGAATTTTTATACATTAGTTCTTTAATTCCCTTACAAGATTAAAATTAGAATGAATGTTTGGCTTAATTATTGTGAGTCTTTTGAGGAATGGGGGAGAAGCATTTGTAATTTTATGACAACCATGTTGCTTGGTTCCTCCATCGACTAGTTTTGTTTCAGAAATGATTATAGTTGGAATTTTTGCTACAGGCTACTCTTCAATTATGAGTTTCATTATATTCCTGTTCTTGATTAGATCTTCCACCTTTGGGGAAGATAACGCATCCATATACCAGTCATAGTTTATTACATTGAAGAGGTTTTATTTCATAAGCCAAACTTTCAACAATTTACAAATATTGGATAGGTCTATTTTTCATATTAGGATTCAGCTGAGTAGGGATTTGTGGGCATATTGGGGGTTGGTGTTTTGAGGGTAATTGAAATGGGGCTTGCAGTGATGGTTGATACTAGGGAAGAGTCCCGATAGGCGGATTGATTGGTCCTAAAGGATGCTGCTAGTTTTGAGGCCACATTGAGTTTTGTACATATGAATTGGTCCATTTTGAAGGATAGTAGTTATTGGTTGAATTTTTCCATGAATGGGTAAAATATTGTTGATTTGGCCATACAGGCCCTGTAAATGGTTGATTTGGCCAAGGTGGTGTTGCATAAGCTTGGGATTTACAGGTAGAATTGAAAAGTGGTTATCCCTGCCATGTAGATCTAGGAATTTGTTGGTGAACATACTGTCCTGAATAAGACAGAAATGGATCATGCATCACACTTGAAGGATGGGCCTGCCATTATCATCACTATCCCATAAGATATGCTAGTTCTAGGTCTTCCTCGGCTTCTTTGAACATGGTTTTTAATCCTGGGAGTGATGTACATCAACCTATCGAATGATATTTAGTGCAAATAGCACACGTTTCGACTGTATCCAGTGGACATTCCCTTTGATTGTGTTTCTTTTGACAGCAAGGACAAAATATGGCTAGAGATCGTTCTGCCTCGGCTTGTTTTTGCTTGGCCTGTAATAAATCCAACTGTGTAGTTAATGTGCCCAAAATATCTGTTTTAAAATCTTCTGAAAGATTACCAATCTCTACTCGAGTTATGCCTCCACTTGGAGCTTTGTTGGTTCTAGTAAGAGAATCCTAAATTCCAAATCTGGTCTGCATACTTCCTCGTGAGCACCTTATACACAGTTTAAAAATATCATCATATTCCTTTTGGGAAATATCACCTTGCCCTAACAAATTAATTGTTTCTATCCATTCAACTTTCATGCCTTTAATTAAAGTAGCTTTCAGTACTTCCTTTGTTAGAGCGGTGTAAGTTGATCTCTGTAAGTTGTACTAAAATCTCTCAATGTATTCCTCTAAAGTTTCACCATATTTTTCCATCATTTCAAAGATTTCATCTTTTAAATCCCTAAATTGACAATAATCTTGATATTTGGTAAGAAAAGAATTCTTCATTCCATCCTAGGAATCTATAGTACCTCCTCCTAATTCCATAAAATGATGTAAAGTTTCTCCCTTCAAAGTATAAGGAAGCAATTTCAACTTTTGAGGATCAGTAGTGTAATCATACCCTCTACACAGAGAATCAAACTCGAACACGAATGCATTAGGATCTTTTGAATTCATTCTATGAAAAGTTTGGATATTTTGTAATGGGGTGGCTTTCATCAGAGCATTAGCCAATGGATCGACTATAGGATATTCTATGGTTGATGTCTGAGCTTATGACACCTGGTTTTCCATTTGGTCTAAAATTTGCCAATAGCTTTCCGGGATTTTGTGATCAGGAGGTATTATTTGAGCAAGGGGGTTTTAGTTGATGTTCACCCCTCAAGGGAGCTTCAAAACACCTCTTAGATCAAGAATTTCATATTATTTTCTCTCAATAGAGATCACAAGGGGTCCAAATTTGGGACTTTGTGGATCTATCTCAATAGATCGTAATTATATTCCACTCATTTCTCCCTCCACTTCTTTCAAGTTATAATAATTCCCCTCATATCTGTTAGAAGGATTTAAGTGTTTGATAGGCGTATCTTGAAATATTTGTTCAAACCTTCAATTTTGATATGAATCTCAGCATTAGTTGTAGTTGATGACTATGTTACTCGAGGGGAAATAGTAGATCCCTTCCCATATATTATTCAAGGACCTACTGACAATTGAGATTTATATCTTCGAATGATTTCATCTATGAAGGTCGATCTTCCAAGGCTCACCTGACCTTGGGTTTTTGTGGCTTTTCATAGATATTTTTGTTCTATAGCTACCTAGTTTCTATTCTTCTTCTTAGTCATACACACCTACATAACTTAAGTGTATCAACCAAAGCTGGCAACTGGCATAAGCTCTTTACTTAGTGCACGTGTAGGTACTTACCTTATGACTTTAATACTCGGCCCCTTAAAGACATAATCTATCACTCTTTTGATAGCCTCCCCGACAATGATGCCAAAATTTTGGGTACTAAGTTGCTCCTAAGGAACTAGCTCAATCGTTTGTCCATTAATTCATCAACCTAGGGTTTGTCTTTTTGTTACAAGGTTGTCGACATAGTTAATGTAGGGATAATGATTTAAATTACTCAGGCATTTGTAAGACTAATACAAAGAAAAATCTATAAAGGAATACTTTCAGGAAATACTAAGTCTTATCAAGTTGTAAACAGGAATGAATCGCTAAGTAGAAATCATAGAACTATTTAACTATTTCTTCAGAAAATCATGAGAGGATATTAAATTCTATCAAGCCAACAATCCTCATTACAATGCGAAATTTCAGAATGTATAACGCTCTTCAAAGGAAATTTACTCTTAATAACTAATTACTACAATCATTCATAAATGATAACAGTAAAACATGGTAATGGAAATTCACTCTATTATAAAGTAAATCTGAAGATGCACACAACTAAATGATGGAATCTGAAAACTCATTCAACTGAATGGTAAATCTAAGCATTCACACAATTGAATCATAAGTATAAGGATTCACACAGCTAAATAGTAAATCTAAGAATCCACACAGCTAAATCATAAATCTAAAAATTCAAACGTGAAAAGTAAATAAAGGTAATAATACAGGGAAGACAGTGATCATTCCAATGGCTGGGCCCATGATCTCCAAAAGAAACTGTCTTAGAGAAAATTCAGTATCATAAATTAAAGTTGAACCATATGAACTTTCATTGATATAAAAAATGAATTACAAAAAGGTATATAAAACTTTAACGTCGTTTTGTTGTTCAATCACCTTTTACAATCAGTGAGAATAATCAAAACCATATCCTCTTTTACTAAAGTTTAATTGAATTTATATATTACAATGTATTTCTAATGCTGGAATGGTAAACCTATCCTGAGAATTGGAAGATTCTCGGGATTTCTTATTTAAACTATAAAATATCAGAGATAATAGATTGTATCATCTCCTTGATTGTCTCGTGCACATAGGCCTGAATCATTAATCAACATGCCACTATTATCCTAACAGTTCCTCCATAACTTGGTTCCTCTTCAGCGATTCAAGGGAACAACAATTGTCCATCAAATATCTCCTATACATAAATTAACTCAAATTGTAAATTTATTATATCTTAAGTATTCAAATTAACTCATTAAAAAGGTAGAATACTAAGATGTTATTAACTACTTTCTAATGCTTCTATCTATCAAAGTATTATAAATTGAACTTAAAGAACTTGAAAATTGAATTATTAGCTAAATAAACAAGGGGAATAATCATACATTGTAGCAACAAAGTGAAGGTGATAAGGATAAAGAGTATCACCTCACATCATATGGCTTAGTCAGGTTTAGGAATGACATTTATGTACCAAATAACAGTGATATCAAGAAGCTTATCTTGAGGGAGTTATAGGTGAAGCCATATTCAAGCCATCAGGGATACTAGAAGACTTTGGTAGTTTTAAAGAAGTTCTATTATTAGTTGAATCTGAAGAAAGAGGTGGTTGAGTTTTTTTAAAGATGTTTGGATTATGAGCAAGGGAGATCTAAGCGTAAACACCCAATTGGTTTGTTGTATCCTGTCTTGATTCCATAATGGAAATGGGAGGTCATTTCCATGGACTCCATTAGAAGTTTTCCAAGGACATCTAGACAACATGATTCCATCATGTTTGTGGTTGGCAAGTTGAGTAAGGTTGTTCACTTCATTATAGTGAAGTCTACTTATTCAACTAATGAGGTAGCTCATATCTTCGTCGGGGAGATAGTGAGGTTACATGGTGTTCCCAAGAAGATCATATCAGACAAAGATTCCAAGTTCACTTTCATGTTTTGGAAGGAGTTGTTTACAAGCTGCAAGACAAAGTTAGTGTTCAGTATATATTAGCATCCACAAATAGATGGATAGACAAAGACAATTAACAAGATTCTTTAGGGTATGTTGAGGATGCATGTCATGCAATAGTAGTGGATGTGGGAGGAATATCTTCCACTGGTAGATTTTTCATATAACAATGGGTATGAGGAATCCTTGAAGATGAACCCACTTAAGGCTCTTTATGGGTGGAGTTGTAATACTCCTATCAGCTGAAGTGATCTAGTGAATAGGGTGTTGATTGGACTAGACATGTTGGCTGAGATAGAGCAAGAGATGTAGGTTATTAAGAATAATTTAAAGGCAACATAGGACAAGAAGAAGAGTTATGCAGATCAACATAGAGGATTCAAGGAGTTTCAATTTGGGGACCATGTGTACTTGCACATCAAGCCCAAGAGGATATCCTTGAGGATTGGGAAACGTGACAAGCTAGCATCTCAGTATTGTCAGCCTTTTGAGATCCTTGAGAGGATTTGACCAAGGGCCTACAGAATTGCATTGTTACCAACAGTGAAAGTCCATGACGTTTTCCATGTTTCATTGCTTCAGATATATGTGCAGGATGTTGATCATGTGATTGATTGATCTATATTGCAGAGGGAACTAGAGGGAGAGTTCCATCCATAACCTCACTACATTTTACAGCAAAAACAAATCGTGCTCCAAAATCGATCAATAGAGCAAGTTAAAGTGCAGTGGAAGCACTTTAGGCCCGATGAAGCTACATCGATGTGAGATTTGTATCGTTCCTTATTTACTGGTTGACCAAATATGTTTGATATATGTGTTTTTCTTATATATGTGTTCTTGTATTGTAAATACTGCAATATTTGTGTTATAAAGCTCCAATAACAAGATTGTTGTAAATACTACAATGAGCAGTGTTATACAACTCCAATGAGAAGTATGATGGTGATGATTTTTCAGAATTTTGGTATGGTGTATATACTGCATCAAGAAATGATATAAAGCACCATAGGAAGTATGTTATGTTGGTCATAAGCATCATTAAACACTGAGGATAGTGTTACCCCTAGGGGGGGCTTTGTAACAACCCCTAGTTGATTTTCCATATATATAAATAAGGCCAAGGTTATGGGACATGTATTCCAAGTTGAATGTTGGGAAAACATTATAGTGGGCATCACTTATGGACTAATAATGGCTATGGAAATTAAAAAATACATTGGAAAAGGAAAAGAGGAAAATTTTGGAATTTAATTATGAGAAATAAGGAAAATAGGAGAAAAGGGAGATGAAGAGACACAAATATGCATGCAAGGAAAATTAGAGAAAAATGGGAGGAAAATGAAAGAAAATGGGAAATCAATGACAAAAAGGCATCATAGAAATAGTTGACATCTTTTGCCAGTTCAGTTTTGGTTCTCTCCTTCCACACTCTCATTCTCTCACACTCTTGCACAGAGAGTATTCTTGGAGCACTCTAGCATTCACTTGGATTGGAGAAAGAAAGCAAAGGAAAGCAAGGAAGTGGAAGGAGACAGTTAGATCCACAGCTACAATAATCTTACTTTGCAGGTAACACGTTATATGTGTGATCTTCTTACTCGTTTTTGGATGCATGGTATATGAATCTAGTTCTTTAGTTATTTGTTATGATTGGTATGGACAATTTCCTAGATTAAGAGTGATTTCAGCCTTACCTTGCCATTTCCTAGATAGCCATGATGTAGTGGGTTTACCCATTTTGTTTTATGATTGGTTCTCAATTTTCCTATGGTTGAGGGATGGAAAAAATTATATGAAACCCTGAAATAGCTTGGGTTCCTTAGAGATTGTGGGTTGAGATACTAATCTGTCAAGCTTGTGGGTTGGGACACATTATCCGGAGCCCTGAAACAAATCAGGTTCCTTGGAGGTTGTGGGTTGGGTTACTAGTTCCTACAGCCTTGGACAACTTGGGTAGAGACTAATCTAGTTCATGTTAGTGACTTCTGGATCGTATAGGTGAAATCACTATAGTTGAGGGTTGAGGTGGTTTGGACTTTGGAATCCTTAGTTGGATTATTTCTATTTAACCCTTGTGATCCCACATTCATGCTTTGAATATGGCACGGGGGTGATCAGATGAAAGAAATATTTGGTTTAGCCCAATCTATGGTAGGGTATTACATCGAAGTCCCTGACTTGGTTGGAATTTTCATCTGTTAATACGACTTGTTTTCCTATTGTGATATATGAGAATTTGTACTCGTTATTATGGGGATCTTATGGATTATTTTTAATGGTTTCTATTCTAATTATATGTTGGTTATATGCATGGTTTATGTTGTGATCTAACTATGACTCTTATTCGGTTGGTCGATGAATGCATGGGCTAACAAGCATTGTTGCGGCTAGCTTGAGAGGGCATTGAGCCTTCTTAGTGATTTTAAGATGAAGTTGAGAATTTTATGACCATATATGCATTCATGACCTGTAGCTTATATGTTTACTATTTATTTGAAAAAATGTCTATCTTGTATCATGCATGTATTGGTCAAGATCTTGCTCAAGTTTTGACTGTGTACCACTGTTATCATCATTGTCATGATTCTAGAAAGTTACAGGCAATTCTAGGTAGTTGTCTAGAGGCTAGCATGAAAAAGTGGTGTAGATCTCGCAACCGCATGCACAGAACATAGGAAATTGGGTCATAACTACATGTAGGCATGCTTATGGGTGTAGTTGGAGGCTCATAACCACATGCACAACATGTCAAGGGTGTGGTTGGGGTGTAAACCTAGTGAAAATGAGTTCCAACTCAAGGATTGACCACCTGCGGTGGCTATCAAGCTCCTGAGTGGTTTGTAGTCTCTGGGGGATGTTAGTATGTGTTCCAGTTTGTAGGCCTTACTTCCATAACTAGAATTTGGAGTTCGGGTCATATCATAGTGACACTCAGTTCATGTTTACCCTAGAGACTTTGTAAAAGTGGGTAAATGTGTGAGGGGTAGTTACAATTTTCAGACATTAATGATGTTTTTTTGGGGTAAACTTTTATAATTTAGCGAGGCTCCTTTTTTTTTTTCCTATTTTAGACATAAAGACCTTTCCAATAATGCAAGAATTGACTCAATAGGTTTTCGTATGCCAATGTTATGCCACTCAGAAGTTGACCTTACTATTTTGGCCACCATATCAAGTGGATGCCATGTTATCCCTCATTATTTATTGAAAAGGGACTAGACATGTGATCATGATGAAGAAGACTCTAGAAGTATCCATATAGTAAGTCTATTTAAGAGTTAAATTTGGTCTATAGAGAATCTTTTGACTCAATGAATCCTACCTATTTTGATTGAAATACTTCGTTAAATTATGGTAGACAATAACTTTAGGTAAATATATTTATTCACATGAGCATATATTTATTTATTTGTATTAATCCTTGTGATATAAAGAATAGTTATATGGAATTCTAAATCTAATATAGACATATATAATATTTAAAATATTTTTTATTATCGACATTTAAAAAATTTACACTCATTTAAGAATACTACAACATCACCATATCCTAATATTAAATCGACATTAAAATGTTTATGCTCATTTACATAAACTACAACCTCTTTACCATACTCAACTTTAGAGTGCCTCTCCGACACAAGTAACGATATTGATATTAATATCATTACTTAAATGTTATTAATAACGTCAAATATTAATAATTTTTACTTTTACTAATATAAATAGCATAATCAATATAAATAATATCATTAATAATGTTATTAATAATATTGGTTTTAATATTAATATTGTTGTTGTTATTAGGCAATATTAATGTATTATTATTATTTAGGTATTAATAATATTGTAATTTATGTTTAATAGTTAATAATTTATACTATATCAATGCATTTGTAATATTTGTATTAGTTATTAATAATTAATATATTAATATTAAATTTTAATTTTCGTGTAATCTAAATTTTAATTTCTAAAATTTATTATTAAAAATCTAAAGTTTTAATGTAAAATCTAATTTTTATGTAAAACTTAATTTCAAAGTATACTTGCTTGGCAAACAATCATTTTGCTTAAATGTTAAACAGAACTTTTAATGTTTCAGTCAAATTAAAGTTGGAGGATATAAATATTGAGGCTTTCTCAATATTGATTTATTATATAACTGAATTACATACATTCTGCCCTTCGTCGAGATTATAATCCTTGTGAATGGCTTACAAGAATCAAAAAAATTATGTTTCATAAATTCGGGAGTATCCATCTAATAAATTTTAAAAGGGCTTTCAATAAAATGCAATAAATACTTTTTAATAGGAAAGGTTTACACTATATATGTGTGGAGTAATTAACAAGTTGTATATTATATTTATATTTATTATTATTATTATCCAATTTTAAGGTCACACAGACACCAAATTGGTGTATGAGACTTTTTTGTTTATGGGACAAGAGACTCACCTCGACATGGCGATTTGATTGCTAAGTCTATGCAGGCATACATACTCTACCATCTCCAGTTTTGAATTTGTAACCTCTTAGGATGAAACATGTGCTCTTAACGAGTAGGTTGACTCAAGTTGTATACTTAGTAAATATAAATATGGTTTAAACATAAATTTTGAGTTATTAGTGAAAATTGTGGAATAACAAATTAAATAAATATACAACCATAAATAAGTAAAATAATGTAATTATAATTTTACATCTCAATATAATTAATACATTATTTATAAAAAGCATACATAAAAATAATTTATATTAATTCAAGTTAATAAGTACTATTCTAACTATATTAATAAGTTACAAACAACAATCATATTAATAATAATTTTAGTATTTGTATAAAATGTATTATATATTATTAAGTAGTCTTATTTTCAAACATCGAGAAAATCTATCATAACTTAATTGTCTAGTGGTAATGAAAGAGAGTTATCATTAGCTACTATCCACAAATGCTCAATAACTTATCACTCTTATTCAAGGAAAACCACACAACTTAAAATCAACAGTGAATGTGGTTATTAGTAATCACCACATCAATAATATTTTTTTTAATATTATTTACTAGGAATTGGACTAGATGTTGCAAAGGAAATGTCATAAGGCATAAATTTTATGTCATAAATTCGAGATAAAGTCATTGCAAGTAGTCTGATTCAACCTTGCTTGCTCCTTATAAACAACATTCATGTCCAAAGCCAATAGTGAAACAAGACCAGAATTAAAAATCAATGTGCTTTGTGAGACCTTGTAAGATTTGTTGGACAAGTAAAAAGGTAAATATAGTACGAGTTATACATTTTCTCTCCTCTTCTAGCACAAGATACAAACATACATTTTCTCTCCTCTTCTAACACAAGATACAAACATTACCTTTACTCTAAAACCATCTAAATTTATAATGTCATTAAAATCCTTCATACCTAAATTATCTAGAATCATTTTTTTGCATTCTAACACAACCAAGCTAGGATAATAACAGTAGTGATTATGAAATCAATTTCCTCCTAAACAACTTTGAGAATATCTGCATTTGACAGTCAACAATGACCTTAAGAATTCAACAGAGAAAATAAAAATATATTCTTACTGATGCATGGTGTCCCTTATCATCTTCTCCACACATTGCTTGTATGATGATTGTGTCTCAGAAACATGTCTTTGTTTGTTACCCCAAATGATGAAATAGTTTTTCAAAATAAAATCCACGGATTTTGAAGAGAAAATTATTCTATGAGTGAAACCATCCCCTACTTAGACAAATATGTTATAGTAGTGAGACCTAATTTAGAGATTTAGAGTCATGTTTTCGAGGAAGACCCAAGAGTTTGATATTAAAAGAGCTGAGAGTTTCCATCTCAAATGTGATGAGAACATGTTTAATATGAAGTTGTTGAGTTTTCTGATGTTTTATATGTACAGTTCCAAATGATAAGCATGGAATTATTGGAGATGTTGTTACCAACTTGGTCGATGTATCTGCCCAACATTGCAATTGTGTGGATGACTTATGGAGGTGGGACCCTGAGTTTTTGAGACACAAAAGATTAGGGAAAGGAAATTGTAGATTATAGAAACCACAACATCTGGAGCAAAGCTAAATAACTTGCACTGTATTGAATCTTGAAGTTCCAAAAGATCATTTGGTATAAGCCATAGGCGATCCTAAACGTTTCTCGTCACATAGCATATCCATTACAATCTTCATTATGGCTTGCCAATGTAAGAAAATTGAGTTGAATCTACCTTTTCTTTTTAGTGAATTTGAAGTTCAAAATACAAAACCATGGATCATCTTAGACTCTGAGATTCTAATAATGATGAAGTTTGTCCTTGATTTATTTTACATTCATTATAAGCACAACATTTTAAACCCTCTTCAGCTGACACGAGGTAAGCGAGCAGTGTTCTTAAAGCGCCCATTTCTTGTAATTATGGACAAGATTGATTTTAGACGATTAACACACCAAAAACTAAGGCTTCTGGCGATTGGTTTTCTTTAATGGGTATGACTGATGTTGGCTTGATGGGGCCTAATCTAGGTTCGAAGTTAATTAACCAAACAAATCCCTACACTATTGGCCCTTTCGGCATCATCTCGTGTTATGCGGACTGAAGTCTCACCCAAAACAGTATGGGGGGATGTTGGAACCAAGTTTCCGCACCTTTGAGATGTCTGAGGGGTCAATTTAGTCCAACTGTGCCTACCTTCGCACAGGTTACTTCATGCATTGTACTGACCTGTGATAACTTTACAATCTGCTATAATTGTCCTTCGCGCAGCCCTAACCAGGGGGCTGAGGTGATTTCGCGCTTCTATGGCAGCGATCTGCACTATTTCCCCAACTTACAATGCGTGTCTTAATTATCCTCTTATAGATGTTAGTCAACCTCGCGTAAATAGATACTTTAACTCACATTCGCTTAATCTACACATTTATCTATGTTTGTGCACCATATAGGCAATGGAAATGCAATTTATACCCAATATATTCAATACAGAAAACATGAAATAAATACATAGAATTGATGTAAAACTTCTCTTTATTAATGCTTCAACAGTTACAGACTTGACTGGCCCTGCACACTCAGCTGCAAGGGTCCGCGCACTCAACTGCAGCCTACTAGGCCTCTGTGTGCTCAGCTGTAGAGCCTTCTCCTACTCTATGACCCAATGACTTGACTTTACACTTAGATCTTCTGTTATGTTTCTATTCCATGATCACTACTTCAATTTGATCTCTCAATTAATTAGAGCCTCGCTCTATTTATACAATCCCATGGTTCGTAGACCATGGGTAGATCTCTAAAGCAGACATTACATTAAAAAATGAGGGTGGAAAACCTTATGACTCATTTACAACTTCGTGCTCCGTGCCCACAAAATGCGGAGTCTTTACATCAGATTTATAGTTTTTAGCCAAAATATGGGCTTTAAGCCCCAAAACTTTCCTTGGGGGATCCCACACACAACAGGCCCCCAACGCAAACATCGTGACTCACCCTCGAGTCACTCTATTGGTGTGGAGATCTTCGTGTGGAGACCTCCCAACCCTGCTTCAACTACTGCAAGATCGACAACACACTCAGCGACTGCCTACAACACTTCCTGGATGTGTTGTTCAGAAACCATTGTATCTAAACTGCTTCCGTGAATATGTTCCTGCATTCCCTACATCTGCGTGAGATTTTCTCCAATAGAGGTGGTAATGACGATTGCCTCATCAATCCATGGTTGGACGCGCACCTTCAAAACGACTTCCTTATGTCATGCAACATCTACTTGTTCCTTGAGCACTTTTACCTCCTGCATCCGCACGAGCCTCTGTGTAAGGGCCACCGTCTGCATGGTCCCTCTGACTTCGTCGTACTTCTACTGCAACTCACGCGCCTCTGATTCTAAGCGTTGTATGTTTGGGTCCTCTTGCAGAGTAGTGAGAACCTCAAACGACTCCTCAAATAGTTGGGTGGAGTATTTCACTGCACAGTTGATATCCGCTATTTTTGCTGTAATGGTGTTGACCCGTTGTTCCTTCACCTCTGGCAGAGTTGAAGGCTGCACCTTTAATTGGAGCTCGGCTATCTAAAGGTTCAGCTCCAGCTGAACCTTGGCCATCTCTTCCTTCCCCTCGAGTACCCCCTGCTGCGAGTTTCTGGATGTGTGCCTCCACTAGGTCTTCTACTAGGGTGGCCAACTCCAGGACCATTTGGCAGGCATCCTTGACCACCTGCACAATCTGTCAGTTCTGCGCCACTACCTCGTCGCACTGCAACCTCAACTATTCCATATCGATTCGCTACTCGCTTATGACCTAGAGCGTGCAACCCTCCCTGGCTGGCAGTTCTGTAGTCACTCCTTCCTACAAAACATAGAGCATCTCCCGAGGGAGTGTAGCCATGTTTATTCCAACTTGCTTCAGCGCACTGACCATAGGTATGTCAACCTCGTTTTCTGTAACCATTGCTCCCTCTAGTAGCACTATAGTGTTGGTCATGTGGGCGCGCAACATTTCCTCAGGCACGACCATGCCTACTATGAGGTTAGTCGATAGAGTACTAGCCTGAGGAGTGCGCACATGCAGTTCATATATCTGTGCCCAGAGGGCCCTCAACACCATCTGGTTTTCCTCTGTAAATTGCTGGAGGGCCTCCGCGGTGACGTCCTACACCATCTCCCCTATGTCATGGAGATCCCGCTTAGTAAGGGTGATCTGGTCGAAAGAAATTTTTGAGGCCTTCGACTTCTTCCACGACCCCACCTGCTCTCTCGGGCGCTATCACTTTAGTTGTATGGATGCTATCTACGGGTCCACGCCACCTTCCTTTGGATCTGTCTCCTGTTCGGGCAAAGGCGACTTTTATCCCTCGTGCTCCTTCTTGGCTGCCTTATGCTTCTCTTCTGCTGCCTTCACAATGTCGCACGCCTCCTACGCCTTGGCTGCTGCTGCTTCGTTCCTTCCCTTCTCTGCCAACTCTGTCATTCGTAGTTCTACCTCCTCCATTTTCCTCTATGTAGTAGACTTCTCTGCTTCCACCGCGGAGCTAGCTGGAGCACGCCACTCCGGCAGCCACGATTCAAGGATGGTGAATATGACATCATCTATCGCCAGATAAGGTAGCTCCTTCCATGCCTTCGTGAGGTCCTTCCTCGCCCTGATGTGCACATGATGAAAGTCCACCTTGAATTTTGTGAATCTCTGTAGACTGTTATAGACAGTGGGTGATAATTACGGCTTGCAGTTAATCCCCATTCTGATTTTCATCTCCATGAACACCTAGAATATTTTTCTATCTCTGATCCTTTGCGCATCTTTAGTTTCCCACATTGAAGCGTACTTCGTTGCCTCGAGAAGATCCTACACAATCTTTTGGAACTGGCTCTCCTCGGGCAATTCCCAAGCCACTAGGACTATGGATAGCAGAAGCCATGCATAGTGGAAAGTCCTCCCCTACTCCTACGCCTCGCGACAATTCTCCAGAAACTCTCTGCACAAGAAATTTGCCCAGTTAAACTAGACCCCCTCTACACATTGCACGGCAAGTGCAACCATCGGCGCGGGCACCTCATCTGCGCAACACTTTTGCATGACTTTCCTAGCCAATATCTATATCGTGACGTTGACCACAACATTATTGATACTGGAGATAGTGTAGCCTCCCTTTTTCTTCTCCAGCTTCAACTTATTCTTCATGGCCTCCATGATGGCCAAATCGTCAGTTTTACCCTCAGATATGCTCACTAGATCCTCCCCTTTGCAAGGGAGCTAGGTAATTCTGTGAATAAGATGATCCGTGATGGGGATGGGCTCCTCCAGCCACAAACACCCATCATGCACCAGGTAGGGCAGCTACCTGATGACAAAAATAGTCACTGGGAACGATGGTAATGCGGCTCCCGAAGTAGGTTTAACAATCCTGCTTTCTCTACTCCTCGCAACCACTTGGGCGATTCCAACTCTATGACTCTTGTCGGTGTGTTTTTCTTCTGGTGCATTAGCTACACAGTTGCCAAATGTGGGAATTTTTTGTGGTCCGCAAGATCCTAGTCTTCAAACTTTAGCATAGACACTCGCCCCAAGTTCGCTCTGTAAAAAATAATGTCATCGGGGAGCACAGGAGTCTACAGAGAGCTCTTTCTCTCATATAGTTCCATCGGTACCCTTGCTTTCCACTTCTATAGAGGAACAGACGCGGACACCCTGGTTAGAGGGTCTGTACCCTCGGTTTCCTCCTCCATTTCTTCATCCTCCTCCTCTACCAAGATTTCTTCAAAGTCTTCTTCCTCCTCATCAGCTTCCAAATTGATAGCCTTCCCCTTTTCTTCCATGGTGAGCCTCTTCCTTAACAGATTCCTGGGGGGCACACACACCGATACCATAGGCTCCTTATATTTCTTGGGTCTCGATGTGCGTGGTACTTTAGGGATTTTTGCCACTATCCCTGCGCTTTTTGGGGCTTCTCCTACTGTTATGTCCTACGCAGCCTCATCAGCAGTCATATCTCCAATATCCATGGCTTCCTCTGGCGTAGCCATACTGCTATTCCATAATTCTCTCAACGGCTCAGGTAAGTTCTCAAACAATGCCTTCTACTTCAAAATATTGAACAAATCGGGGTTCATGAATCTCTGGGCATGCAATAGCTCAATTATCAAATTGCCATGTGTTGTTTTATGGGAAGCTCTTTGCACTTTATAGCATCTTTTGAATTTGAATTCGACTGTTTCCCCCACTTTTGGTCCATTAATGCTCCCTTGGCGGCAAATTTTCCCAAATCTAGCCCATAAAGTTCACCTTAAATGCCTACCGCCCGCTCCATTTGGTCTCAAACCAAGCATCACATCATGAATAATGACTATAACGTCACTTTCCAACCAACCCGTGTGACAGCGCAACTACCCTCACGTTATTGCGGACCTTGTGATACTTCGCTACTACACACAGTCTTGTCATGATTCGCGCAGCTCTCGGGTAGAGTAGTTTATAGTCCTGCACCTCCTTTCAGTTGCGTGGAGTGCTAGGACTGTGCTTCTTGTAGCTAGTCAGATGGTCAAGCCACCTATGTATAGCTTCAAACAACTGCCATTTACATTTCCTAGGAAGAGTTCACCATTTAATTTTACCAACTGCACCGCGCCACCATCTGTGATCTCCTTAATAACATATGGTCCCAACCAATGCATCAAACTGGTAAACTCTCGGTGGTAGCCCCCAAGTCTATTAATGGAATCGATCTCATCCTGCTCTATCACCACAGTCTTTCTACAAAGAAAGTTCTTCTTTATTCCTTCCTTAAGCTTCTTGACTTTTTCTTCTGCCATCGTGATTTTCTCCCTCAACCGAACTCTTTCATCCATGAGTTCTTAAAGCCTAATATCACCCTATCAAATCTCTTCATCGAGTCCTAATTTTTCTTCTTCGAGCTCTTCCAACTGTGCGAGCATCTCCTCTAGGGCACCACGATCCGTCATACCTATGAGCGCCGCTCTACGAAGACAAGGTATGATATAATTCATAGGCATTATGGCCTCTACTCCATAGACAAGCCGGAAGGGTGTCTGTCCCGTCAGTTTCTTGCATGTCATCCTATAAGACCATAATACTATGGGTACGTGCAAGTCCCAATCACTTCACTGTGCCTTACATACCTTCGTCAGCATGTTGCACACCTTACTAAATGCTTCCGCGTGGATAACCTTCTGCGCTATTATCCTTCCTACATACTATCTTTCCAACATTAAGATCCATTTTCACATTTGTCCCCCCAACACATACTTATCGACCCTCCCTTTGAACGTGAAGTTCATGTGCATTCGTGCAGGTTGTTTTCCATATGCCTGCATCAACCCGGTGAGACTTGTGCGCAGATCAATTCATCCATTGTATTTGTCTGTCGATCACACCCTAGGCTTCCCAAATCATGTGTGCATCATCCTTCTACATTCACTCTAATCACCAAAGCTCCCTTTTTACGTACCCCACCACCTCACGGGCGTAGCGCGTAGTACCCAATCCAAGGCCTAGAAGCGTTGCTTTTCCGGCACCTCCCTTTCAAATTTATTTAAGAAAGTATCTACCTCACTTATGCCATCATAAGTAGGCAGGTCTCTTGCCTCTTTTGATACACGGCACAGCGACGTTATCATCATATTACAAGTAAGCGTAGTTACCTCATGTAACTGATTCTGCCACCGCTCTGTTTCCTCATCCGAATCCAAAGTACAAGAGCTCTCGCGCTCCCATGCAAGCCCTCCATCCACAGTGGGATTCACCGAGTCATGGTTTCGCCCTGTTATCTTATAGATGCAGTCCAAATCATCATCGCTTTCATAGTCACACACCAGCTCTGTATAACACGATCCTTCAGCAGGGTCTAGAGGTATAACAATGTGTAGTGACTTCTTCTCAAAAATCATCTTGCGCTTCTTCAGATTAATCACCCCATTCCTGTCAGTGGTTCAGTAAATTCCTAAGAGCCTGGGATAGGGATTTCTGTCATTAACAATCTCTATCACTTCAAAGTCTTCTAGTTCACTCACTCCCTCAATATCCACAGTGATTCCCCGCAATCGCCCCATGGGTATTATCTTCTGTTGGTTCACCATTTGCAGTTGAATAAGAGACCATTGTAGTGTAGGTCTCCCCATTCGCTCCCATGTCTGCTTTGGCAGAACATTCGCATCCGATCCTCAATCTAGAATTACTTTGTTTATCTCATATTCTCCAATTTGCTCGGTTAACCTCATTTCTCTTCCCATCCTTGTCTTATGCTTTCCAATCTTTCGGACTATGCGTGGTTCTCTTGGCACGGTCCCAGTGCATCTGTTAATGAGTTCCTATAATCCTTTTATAGCTTTACTATCGCGCAATAACTTCATGCATGTTTCCAAGAATGTTGTGAGCATAGATGCATCCCTCTCCAGCTCCAATCTATCTTTGCTTCCTAAACTGGAGGCCTTAGCGAAGCTCTTCCTGTCTTCCATGAAGGTCTCCCAAGCGTGCTCCAAGTCAAACTTCACTTCTTTCGCTAGGGCTTTTCAAACCCAAGTACTATCCTCTGGCTATTTTCCTTTGTCATCTCCCATCACGATTCCACTTCGGAGCACAATGTTCACATTTGTATCTTCCTCACGCAGCTCAGACCTCATCATCTACAGGTTCTGAGTCGGGGGAGGTGGTAGCGCTCCTTTGTTGTGTATCCTAGCTATCAACGTAGGACAATCTTCCATCTCATGATCAAAAAAGGTGCAATATAAACACAACGACTACATTAGATTCATACAATTGCGGTAAAAATGTCCTGGCCCTCTGGAATTGTAGCATATCAACTTACCACGACCTCTTCTAGTTCCTTCTCCACCTCGACCTCATCTGCACCCCTGAAATCTTGTTCATGGTACTCCTGCATTCTGGTCTAGGGGCCGCAATTCGGCCTGAACTCTGTAGGTGGGAGTTCTATCCATCATCAACTCCTAGCTCCTACAAGTGCACTCATCGTGCCCCACCAACATACAAAAGTTACATAACAAATGTTACGAATTTTGTGTATACTTCAGTAACAAATGGTAGTTGTCCTAAGCTTTTTTTCATCTTATTTGACAAATCACGTACCACAAAGTAGGAGCCACGCTAGGTCCTACTTATGCTTCCAACCTTAACGGAATCGGTCCTCCTCCTGCAAGATAATTTGCGAAAATTGGGTAGTGGTCCTTGTCGTGACCTTGACCTTTGCATTTTACGTACCACATCTCTTTGCGCACTTCTGGTCGAGTGGTCTTGTCCTATTTTAGACTCTGCATTTCTAGGCATAAATTATTCATCTACGCATGGATATACTAAACCCCTCCTAAGTTAGGATCCTCCATCAGGTTCTCATGCAGCCTCATCGTGATTTCTAAGGTCTCTGCCTGAGTCATTAACTTCTGCTGCAATAGTGCGCTCCTTAAATGTGGTGTTAGTGATGCTACAAACCATTCATGATGTTTTTGTTGGCATTATGATTCAAGTATTGTCCTTGATGGCAACTCTCTCAGAGGTTGGTACAGGTGCTCAGAGGTTGGTACAGGTGATGGCAACTTAATCAGAAGACAGATCTTAGTACAGCATGCCAAGGAAGTTCATATACGCAGGTTCGTTAAGCCCAAGTCGCGTGTACACGCTAGTTGGATTCAGAAAAAGCGCGTGTATGTGGAAAAGTACCTTTGGTCCATGGTGGTTAGTCCTTGGAAGTTGTGCCTATGGTTTCGGACCATTGTGTCTCGACGGGCGTGTCGATCTCTAGTTTTGAAGTTGATGGTATTGTATTACTATGGTTTTGGCTCTTGGTATTGAGCAAGGCCTAAGGCTATATAAGGAGAAGAAGATCATTAGGCAAAAATATCTTTCGACAAGGCTTGAATATCTAAGAGAGAAAGAGATCTGATATGCAGGTTCTGGGTTGCTTGATCTAAGCCAAGGAGAGATCACATCGGTTGATGGAAGACTAGATCTAAGGATAGATCGGGATCTAATGGTTTGAACTGCACTATCATGATATGGTTGATTATGCGTATTTCTAGATCTGCATATTGTCGCAATGTTATGTTCTGGGTCTAACTAATGTCTGGTACAGCTGCAAATTGAGAAAGTTTATTTTTAGATCTGTACGCAGGTTGGCTTCGGTAAAAGCGCGTGTATACGCGGGTTTTGCTCATTGAAGTAGCGTAGATCTTTTGAAGCTTGATTTTGGGTTTACAGTGGGGTCTGACTGTTATTGCAGAGTTCTGTAGTCTGCTCTGTGTTCTGGTAACTGGTGATTGACAGGGTTCATTGGTTCAGTGATTCAAAGTTTGGTTGTTTTATGCTTCAATGATCTGTTGTGGAAATTGAATGAATTGTGGTCTTCAGATTGTAATGTTGTGCTTCAGGAATATCCAAGTCTGAAAATGTATGAAAAGTGATACCTGAAAGAAAGAAGATTGTAGGTCAGCACCTACGTACTAGTATCTTGGCTAGTACAAGAGCAAAGGGGGTTGGAGCTCCCTTCCAAGGAAGTTTGGAGAACGAGAGAAGGTTGTAGCCTTCTGCAGGTTGTAGCCTGCGTACTGGTATAAGGCTGCACCAGTACAAAAGATTGTAAACTGAAGTTTCATATTAAAGAAAGATAGAGACAACTTGCAGCAGGTGGTTTTCACCCACATTGGGTTTCCACCTTATATCTTGGTGTTCATGTGTGTGGCTTTTGATCTGTTCTGTTATACTGCACATGTTTACTGTTAATGTGGTGAATAATGTCCTGATGCACTTAACTGAAGAATAAGCTAACTAAATTGTGAGTTTTCTTCTTATACGCTGTTTTACTTAGTCACAGTAGCGTGTACACGCTGGTTCACTTAACTGAAGTAGCGTATATGTTTCTGAGCATTGAAAAGTTTGATTGATCTGATAATACTGATTCACCCCCCCTCTCAGTATTATTTCCAACAATTGGTATCAGAGCAGGTCCTTCAGAGAAGCTTGATCGCTTGAAGGTAGATCATTCATCATGAGCAACTACGAGAAAGAAGCATCAATCAGGCCACCGGTTTTTGATGGAACAAATTTCAATTATTGGAAGGTAAGAGTTACTGCATATCTTCAATCTCTTGGTACAGAAGTTTGGAACATTGTAGAAACAGGCTATGCTTTTCCTTCAGCTACTCCTACAGATCCAGCTGAGAAAAAGACATATGAAACAAATGCAAAAGCAGTCAGTACTCTATTAGGAAGTATATCCCAAACAGAATTCATGAAGGTCATGCACTTCAAATCAGCAAAAGAGATATGGGACAAAATGATCACTAGCTATGAAGGAGATGAACAGGTAAAGCAAGCTAAACTTCAAACTCTCAGGATTCAATATGAGACTCTCAAGATGTATAATGATGAAAGTGTGGCTAATTATTTTCTTCGGGTAGATGAGATTGTTAATTGTATGAAAAATTTGGGTGAAGAAATAAAAGAGACTATAGTAGTTCAAAAGATTCTAAGATCATTATCCCCCAAGTTTGAATCTAAAGTATCTGCAATAGAAGAAAAGGAAAATCTCAAAGTTCTCACTATGTCTCAGCTACATGGAATTCTAACTGCTTATGAAATGAGAAAGGGAGGTCCATCAGACAGAAGGGAAGCTGCTTTTAAGGCATCAGGAAAAGAAGATTACTATGAAGCAAGCCATGTTCCAGAAGAAGAGGAAGAAGAATCAAATTTTGTCAGAAATCTTCAAAGGGGTGCTGGAAGGTTCAGAGGTAAGCTACCTTTCAAATGCTTTGCTTGTGGAAGAGTAGGTCATTATGCTGCAAAATGTCCTTATAAGGATAAAGGAAAAGAACCTGCTAGATGGAACAAGAAACAAAGTGCAAATAAGAAAAGCTACTACACCCATGAAGATAGTGATGGCTTATCAAACAGTGATGAAGATGAACAAGGTAATAAATATAAGCTGTTAATGGCATTTGAAGATGATGATTATGAGGATGCTGTAGATGTGGATAATCTCTATAATGAAATTACTAGACTCAAGAGATGCATAGAAGAAAAGAGTGTGATCATTGATACTTTGCAATTTCAAATTGATGAAAAGGAAAAACATCTTGAAAAACTAGAAGGTGAAATTGTTGGTCTCAGAAAAGAAATTGAGAAAACAAAAGCTATTAATCTTAAGTTTGTCAAAGGATCTGAAACTTTGGATGAGATTATCAATGTGCAGCGGTCTCCTCTAAACAAGACAGGTTTGGGCTATAATGGAGAAACCTCTCAAGCATCCACCTCAAAAAGTTATCTTGATGCAGCAAGAAGAAATGAGCAGAAGAACAATGAAGATAATCAGGTAAAGCAGGGACGAATTACAAACAGAAACTATCAGGGACAATCCTTCTTAAGGGTGAACAAAAGCTACAACCAACCACAGGTAAAATCTTCTCAGTTTGGCACAAGAATAGATGAAAATAGAAATTACAATCAGTTGGCTGGTAGATTCAATAACCGCAGAAGCTTCTTCAATGGACAATGCTTTTCTTGCCATAACTTTGGTCACAAAGCAGCTCAATGTGTTGCATATAAAACAATCATGACTAGGGAAGCTCAAAAACAAAGAAGTATGACAGGGATTACAAAGAGGACCTATAACAACTTTTCGGTTCTTGAAAATGAAGTTGAATGTTCTATTTGCAATAATTTTGGTCATAAAGAATCTGAATGCAGGAGCAGGTTTCAGGAGAAAAAGGAACAAGCCACGAGCACCAAAAAATGGAGAATAAAGGAACCTCAGACAGAAAGATGTGGGATAGCTTTTTATGCAGAAGGACAGGAAAATCTATGGTACATTGACAGTGGATGTTCGAAACATATGACAGGTGATAAAGAAAAACTTGAATCTTATTCTACTTTAGAAAAGGGAAAGAAAGTTTCTTTTGGAAATGATACTCCTGCAACTATAAAAGGAAAAGGTATTGCTCCTTTGAAAGAAAAGGTCAAGGCTGGAAATGTTTTGTATGTTGATGGATTGAAGCATAATCTACTAAGTGTCAGCCAGATGTGTGATCAAAAAACCGAGGTTATTTTCAGATCGAATGGATGTCTTGTTCGTGATCTTGATACAGGTAAAACAGTTCTCAAAGGCAAAAGAACTCCAAATAATCTGTACATATTTGAAGAAGGACAACAACAATGCTATCTTAGCAAGGATGAAGAGCACTGGTTATGGCATCGAAGGTTGGGACATCTAAGCTTCTCACAAATAAGGAAAGCATGCAAATATCAGGCAGTTCGCGATCTTCCAGATATCAAAATTCCAGACAACACCATATGCAAATCTTGTCAGTTTGGAAAGCAAACCAGAACTAACTTTCCAGAGAAGGAAGGATCAGCTAGCTTGCCTCTTGAGCTAGTCCATACAGATGTATGTGGTCCATTTAGGAAAAGGACACCTCGAGGAGAAGAATATCTGATATTATTCATTGATGATTTCTCAAGGTTTGTTTGGTTAGGGCTTATGAAGCACAAAGATGAAGCATTCGAAAAATTCAAATCCTTCAAAGCATTGGCTGAAAATGAATCAGGACACAAAATTAAGTGCCTCAGATCTGACAGAGGTGGGGAGTTCACATCAAATGAATTTTTCGATTTCTGTGATGAACATGGGATAAGAAGAGAATTCTCTACAGCTAGAACTCCTCAGCAAAATGGGGTTGTGGAAAGAATGAACAGAACTATCCAACAAATGGCTCGTGCTATGCTCGATGAATCAGGTACTCCTGCAACCTTCTGGGGTGAAGCTGCACATGCTGCTGTTATCATTCTTAACAAAACAAATGTCCGAGTAAACAGCACTCAAACACCTCATGAGCTTTGGAGTGGTAAAACTCCTTCCGTGAAGCATTTCAAAATCTTTGGGAGCAAATGTTATATTAAGAATACTGATGAGCAACTTGGCAAACTTGAACCTAGAGCAGATGAGGGCATTCTTCTTGGTTATTCTCCACATAGCAAAGCATACAAGTGCTACAATAAAAGACTTGGCAGAATTGTTGACAGTATTGATATAGTGGTTGATGAGAAGGGATATATTCCTAGGCAAGTTCATCATGAAGACATTGAAGAAGATGAAGGTTACTCTCAAAGGCGAAATGATGAAGAAGAAGAACCTCAAGAAGAAGAAGAATCTCAAGAAGAACCAGAGGAGCAGACAAGAATAGAAGAGAAGACTCCATCCAGATATGTCCAAAAGAATCATCCAGAAACTCAGATTGTGGGGCAGAAAGAAGCAGGAGTACAAACAAGAAGGACACTTGCAGAAGCTTCAAGCTACTTGGCTCTACTCTCCTCCATTGAACCACAAAATGTGAAAGAAGCATGCAAAGATGAATGTTGGGTCAAAGCAATGGATGAAGAACTTGAGCAAATCGAAAAGAACAACACTTGGGAATTAGTTCCTAGACCAAAAGATAAGAATGTAATAGGAACAAAATGGGTCTTCAAGAATAAATTAAATGAAAATGGAGAAGTAATTAGAAACAAGGCCAGACTTGTTTGTAAAGGGTATGCACAGCAAGAAGGAATAGATTTTGAAGAGACCTTTGCTCCTGTGGCAAGACTAGAGGCCATCCGAATGTTCCTTGCTCTCTCAAGCTTTCAAAACTTCAAGGTATTTCAAATGGACGTGAAATCAGCCTTCCTGAATGGAGACTTAGAAGAAGAAGTATATATTGAGCAGCCAGATGGTTTCATTCTTGGGAATGATCCAAACCTTGTATGCAGATTGAAAAAGGCACTCTATGGGCTCAAACAAGCTCCAAGGGCTTGGTACTATCGGTTGGACAAATATCTTCACCAACAAGGCTTTTCAAAAGGATCAGCAGATAGCAATCTCTATATAAAAGTTGAAAATAACAAATTGCTAATTCTTGTTGTTTATGTAGATGATATTATTTTTGGCAGCAATGAAGAGACTATGAGTCAAAACTTTGCCTTGGTTATGCAGAAAGAATTCGAAATGTCACTTCTTGGAGAATTGACATATTTTCTTGGATTGCAAATCCAACAAAATGAAGGAGGTATCTTCTTGTCTCAAACCAAATACCTCAAGCAGATCTTGAAGAAGTATGGCATGGAAGAGTCAAAGCCAGTTTGTACACCCATGGTTACAGGATGCAGCCTCAGTGCAAATGATGAATCAGCAGCAGTTCACCAACCCACTTATAGATCCATGATTGGGAGTTTGCTTTATTTGACAGGTACTCGACCAGATATTACACATGCAGTAGGAATGGTTGGAAGATTTCAAGCCAACCCAAAGGAAACTCATCTTCAGGCAGTCAAAAGAATCTTCAAATATCTTCAAGGGACCCAAAACTATGGCTTATGGTATCCTAGAAATACAGATCTCACTCTTCATGCTTACACAGATGCAGATTGGGCTGGAAGTGTGGATGATAGGAAAAGCACAAGTGGTGGTGCTTTCTTCATGGGTTCCAGATTAGTATCTTGGTTCAGCAAGAAACAGAGTTCGATTGCCTTATCTACAGCTGAAGCAGAATATGTGGCTGCGGCATCTTGTTGCACACAACTTCTTTGGATGATGCAGACCTTGCAGGACTTTCAAATCACTTGCACTCCACCAGTGTCTATCTTATGTGATAATACAAGTGCAATCAGCATTTCAAAGAATCCAGTCATGCACTCAAAGACCAAGCACATACCAATCAAGTACCATTTTCTCGGGAACAAGTGCTTGAGCAGAAGGTCAAGTTGGAGTATGTTCCTTCTAAGGAACAAGTTGCTGATATTCTCACAAAACCACTGCCCAGGGAAACTTTTGAATATCTCAGACAAAAGCTGGGAGTAGTTGATGCTTCATCCTGCTGTTGAAGCTTGTCTGTTCTACAGAAAAGTTGGTATACGCAAGTTACGAAAGGTATATACGCGTATACACGCGGATTTATGCTGGGAAAGTCGCGTGTATGGTGTACGCTTGTTGCAGAGATTATATCCGCGTACATACGCTGTTTTATGCAGGAGAAATCGCGTATATGAAGTTCTGAACAGCAAGGGAAAACTCTGGAGTTCTGAACAGCAATGGGAATGTCAGAATTCTTCAGGCACAGTTTCAGGGGGTGCAACAGGCACAGGTTCAGGGGGAGCAGCTTAAAAGTCTCATAAAGCATTGTTGGCATTCAGATGTTTTGGTTGTTGGTTTCAGGAGAAGGAGCTCAGAAAGAAATCCTGGTTGCTGATCTAACAAGATGTTTATCAGATGCTGCTGGTGCCTTTCCTAAGTCTTGGTCTAGATCTGTTGTCTCTATGTCATGTATCTCTCTTGTCATATCTCTTTTATGGTGTCAAGGTCATGTAACGGCCTATGTTGGTTTCCCCTCTATGCCTGGGATGAATGCTGTAATATAATTGGTTGTTTCTGATATGTCCCCTCTTGGTAGGGAGTATGGATGTATGTATTGAGTCTTTTGGTGATAGGAAGGTCTCTTATGGTGTATAAGTCTTGGTTCTTGTTGAAGAACATCTTTTGCAGATCTGGCCTACTGTCAGGGGGAGCACGAGTCAGCACAGCCAAGCAGAGGTATCAGCATGTCCTCAGGGGGAGCACAGCCCTTTGCCCTTGATGTCAAAGGGGGAGAGTGACTTGGTGTGGTGGTTGCCATCAAGTCCAAAGGGGGAGATTGTTGGCATTATGATTCAAGTGTTGTCCTTGATGGCAACTCTCTCAGAGGTTGGTACAGGTGCTCAGAGGTTGGTACAGGTGATGGCAACTTAATCAGAAGACAGATCTTAGTACAGCATGCCAAGGAAGTTCATATACGCAGGTTCGTTAAGCCCAAGTCGCGTGTACACGCTAGTTGGATTCAGAAAAAGCGCGTGTATGTGGAAAAGTACCTTTGGTCCATGGTGGTTAGTCCTTGGAAGTTGTGCCTATGGTTTCGGACCATTGTGTCTCGACGGGCGTGTCGATCTCTAGTTTTGAAGTTGATGGTATTGTATTACTATGGTTTTGGCTCTTAGTATTGAGCAAGGCCTAAGGCTATATAAGGAGAAGAAGATCATTAGGCAAAAATATCTTTCGACAAGGCTTGAATATCTAAGAGAGAAAGAGATCTGATATGCAGGTTCTGGGTTGCTTGATCTAAGCCAAGGAGAGATCACATCGGTTGATGGAAGACTAGATCTAAGGATAGATCGGGATCTAATGGTTTGAACTGCACTATCATGATATGGTTGATTATGCGTATTTCTAGATCTGCATATTGTCGCAATGTTATGTTCTGGGTCTAACTAATGTCTGGTACAGCTGCAAATTGAGAAAGTTTATTTTTAGATCTGTACGCAGGTTGGCTTCGGTAAAAGCGCGTGTATACGCGGGTTTTGCTCATTGAAGTAGCGTATATCTTTTGAAGCTTGATTTTGGGTTTACAGTGGGGTCTGACTGTTATTGCAGAGTTCTGTAGTCTGCTCTGTGTTCTGGTAACTGGTGATTGACAGGGTTCATTGGTTCAGTGATTCAAAGTTTGGTTGTTTTATGCTTCAATGATCTGTTGTGGAAATTGAATGAATTGTGGTCTTCAGATTGTAATGTTGTGCTTCAGGAATATCCAAGTCTGAAAATGTATGAAAAGTGATACCTGAAAGAAAGAAGATTGTAGGTCAGCACCTACGTACTAGTATCTTGGCTAGTACAAGAGCAAAGGGGGTTGGAGCTCCCTTCCAAGGAAGTTTGGAGAACGAGAGAAGGTTGTAGCCTTCTGCAGGTGGTAGCCTGCGTACTGGTATAAGGCTGCACCAGTACAAAAGATTGTAAACTGAAGTTTCATATTAAAGAAAGATAGAGACAACTTGCAGCAGGTGGTTTTCACCCACATTGGGTTTCCACCTTATATCTTGGTGTTCATGTGTGTGGCTTTTGATCTGTTCTGTTATACTGCACATGTTTACTGTTAATGTGGTGAATAATGTCCTGATGCACTTAACTGAAGAATAAGCTAACTAAATTGTGAGTTTTCTTCTTATACGCTGTTTTACTTAGTCACAGTAGCGTGTACACGCTGGTTCACTTAACTGAAGTAGCGTATATGTTTCTGAGCATTGAAAAGTTTGATTGATCTGATAATACTGATTCACCCCCCCTCTCAGTATTATTTCCAACAGTTTTACATCCATCATATTCATATTAGCTTCAAAAATCATACACTTCAACCTCTTATCCAACTCCCAAGGAGTCTCACCTAGTAGCATTGTGATCTCTTTGAATCTGATGATTGACTGTGCTTCAGACTTTGGCCTGCTAAATTCTCTATTTAGCGCTGCTTGGATATCCATGATTCCTGCATTTGGATTATCATTGGAGTGCTTAATATACCAGGTCAGCGCGTGGTCCTGCAAGGTGCTAACCAGTGTCGCTTTCTTAATATTGTCATCCATAACTCCCTGAGCCTCCCACACAGCTCCCATGATGAACCAAAATTTGTCTGGATCCTCATTTCCCACTCCCTTGAACACAGGAAACTTTATCGTGCTTGCCATATTGACTCGCAGTGGTGGCAGAGGTGGTACGTGTGAAGATGGAGGTAAAGGTAGTGAAGCTGGTGGCAGTGTGAGTGGGGGTGGTATTCTCGGAATTCTTTGTCTTATCAAATGGATCACACTTCATAGAGAGACCTTCGCGAGCAATTCCTCATCCCCTCGCGGAGGTGAAATCAAGGGGCTAGTTTATGGTCACTTATTTCCATCGTTCATTTAAGTTTTTCGACTTCGTGTAGTCCCAAACATCAAGGTAATTGCATAACCCTCTTTTCACACAATAACATTTTAATCCACGTATTCAGAGATTTTATGTACTTACCTTGCGGTCCCTTGAAAAAGCGTTGCTCTGCCTTGTTGTAGCTAACTGAGGTGTCAACCGTGAACTCAGTAATGAATCATCCTATAATTCGATCAAGCCAGTGATCAACGGTGCGTGTGATATTATCCTTCGATGCTTCCAACTTTCTCACTAACTCTGGGGTCCACACAATAGGATTATCAAGTTTCCACCTTCCTTGGCTATATGTTAGCTTCACGATCCACTCATACAGCTCAGTGGGGAAAGACGCAAAGAAGATTTCATGGATCTCTGTGTACAGGTAGCAGTCTAATCACTCTTATTTTTTCAATCGTGAGTTCCTATTCTCCTGCGCCGCGAACTCATGGATTATTTTGTCGAAATAGCCATCAATTTCCTTCTTAGTTGGATTCCAATGATACGTCATCAAAAATCTCTATGCAAATTCTGGTCCCAGCAACAGAACTGTTTGTTGGCTTGATGGGGCCTGAACTAGGTTCAGAGTTAATTAGCAAAACAAATCCCTACACTACTAGCCCTATCGGCATTAGCCCGTGGTGCGTGAACTAATGTCTCACTCGAAGCAGTATGGGGGGATGCTAGAACCAGGTTCTCGCACCCTTCAGATGTCTGAGGGGTCGATTTAGTCCAACTGTGCCTACCATCGCGCAGGTTACTTCATGCACTATTCTGACCTATGATACCTTTGTGATCTACTATAATTTTCCTTCACGTAGCCCTAACGAGGGGGCTGAGGTGATTTGCGCTATTTCCCTAAGTTACACCACATATCTTAATAATCCTCTTATAGATGTTAGTCAACCTCACATAAACAGATACTTTAACTCACATTCACTTACTCTACACAGTTATATATGTTTACGCACCATATAGACAAAAGAAATGCAATTTATACCCAATATATTCGATACAGAAAACATGAAATAAATACACATAATTGATGTAAAAATTCTCTTTATTAATGCTTCAATAGTTATAGACTCGACTCACCCTGCGCACTCAGTTGCAGGGGTCCGTGCACTCAGCTGCGGACTACTAGGCCTCTGTGCACTCAGTTGCAGAGCCTTCTCCTACTCTACGACCCAAAGACTCGACTTTACACTTAGATCTTCTACTATCTTTCTATTCCATGATCACTACTTGAATTCGATCTATCAACTACTTAGAGCCTTGTTCTATTTATACAATCCCATGGTCTGTGGCCATGGGTAGATCTCTAAAGATGACATTACATTACAAAATTGAGGGCGGAAAACCATATGAATCATTTACAACTTCGCACTCCACGCCCACAAAATGTGGAGTCTTTACATCGGTTTTACAATTTTTTGCCAAAATTTGGGCTTTAAGCCCCAAAACTTTCCTTGGGGGATCCCATGCCCAACAACTGATAATGTTGTTTGTAAGGTTTTTTGGCAGAGTTTTGGATATTAATTAGTTATTTTGAATATTAATGGCCAATAATGCAGGAAATAATGTTTTCTTGTACTTTACTACCTGTTTCAGAAATGTGTCTGAAGAGAGTTTTGCTTTCGTTTTTCTCCCTTCAATGGCACTTAGAATCATCAATGCGGATTTCTTGCACTTATAGAGGTGCAAAAATTTGACACGTTTTTCTCTCCCATTACGTTTTCCTGGAACTCAATCCAACAATGCTGAAATAGTGATGTGTGTGTAGACTCTCGAGATATGGGTAGTCTTGAGTTTTGTTTTAACTTGAAATACAAGCAGAACCATAATACGATTTTCAGGATTTGTAGGCTATATCAAGCTTGTCCATCGAGGTGAATGATTTCAACATTATAAGTTTGAAAAATCAACAATTTAGAATCCCCTAGAATATATGATTAAGAAGCATAATTTTCTCAGGATTCTAGTATAGTTGAAATCAGCAATAATTTGAAAAGGAGCCTTGGTAGATGGATTGCAGGTATAGGGCATCCTCCAATGAAAAAGAAAATGATAAAAAGGAAGGCATCCAACAAATATCCTAAGGACTTGTGTTGGAGACTCCCACCACCTAACAGTTTTGGCTTTTGGAGACCTTTCACTGGTTAACTAGTGATACCCCTCTGCATTCAATATTATCGATTACAAAAATTTGATGTATCTCTCTTTTGTCTATGATAATAGAAGCCTTGGAAGATACGTCTTAATACCATGCCTTCAAAATTGGAACAGTCTAAAGCAAATACATTGTACACTCACCATGTTGTGTAGGAAAAAAGTTGCCCCAAAGAAAATACATTGTACATTCACCATGTTGTGTAGAAGAAAAAGTTGGTATTTGTCCTCTTCTTTAGCTAGGTATATTCACTCTGCATCCTTTTACCTACCTCTTTGCAAACCAATAGTTCAGTTTAGTTCCTACTTTTGAAGCCTAGTTCCTACTTTTTGAAGAACTTTAAATTGCCTACCTCATAGACCAGGTTGTCTTCTAAACTTTTTGAAGAACTTTAAATTGCCTACTTCATAGCCTAGGTTGTCTTTTAAATGTTTATTTAGAAAATTTCAAATGAAATATTTAGTTAAATGCCTCCCATGTGATATTCTCATTGTTTTTCTAGTTTAATTAAACTGTATCCTCATTGTTAATTTTTCTTTTTAAGTTTTAAGTTTCTCTTTTTATGAGAGGGAGATAATCTTGAAAAGTCCTCATTGTAATTTCATAATGATCTGGATCAAATTTTCCATGGATGATATTATAAGAATTATGATCTATATTATTTTTAAGTTTTTCATTTTATGAAATGGAGATGATTTTGGACAGTCTTCATTGTAATTTCATAATGGATTATTTTTAAGTTTCTCATTTTATGAAATAGAGATAATTTTGGAAAGTCTTCATTGTAATTTCATAATGATCTATAATTTTGGAAAATATTCATTGTGATTTCATACTAATCAAGATCAAACTTTTCAAGGCTCATATTACAAGAATCGTGATCTAGATTAAGAATTTTTTTTTTTTTTTTAAGTTTCTCAATTTTCGAGATGGAGATAATCTTGGAAATTTTTCATTGTAATTTCATAATGATTTATAATTTTGGAAAGTATTCACTGTAATTTCATAAAGATTTGGATCAAAATTTTCAAAGTTGATATTACAAGAATCATGGTCTAGATTGAGTTTTTAATGCGGATATTACAAGAATAATATGATTCATAAGCCAACCCTCTCTGTCATTATTTTTATTTTTTTTTTATCAATTATCAGTACTTATGTATGTACACAAAAAAATATACCATTTCCTTCCCTTTATAACTACACCCTCATCACAAAGATTAAGCCTTCTTTTTTTGAATGTTGAAACCACCCTCATCACAAAGATTAAGCCTCCTTTCCTTGAATGTTGAAACCATAGACCACAAGCAAGCCTCATCCCCAAGATTAGGCCTTCTTTCCTTGAATGTTGAAACCATAAACCGATTAGCTGTCACTGGCTCCAATTCTTTATTTTCTTCAGAATAGCCAGGTTATAATAAAGCAGTAACTGGAGGTTTCCCTATTTATCCTCTCTTTTCAAAATGCTACAACTAGGCAAGAAAAATCCATGCTTAAGCAAATTAACAGGAAATACCAGCGATTAAAAAATTATTAAATTTGGCTACAAATACTGAAAATTTAGCGTCATGCAAATATTGGGCCCGAAATATTGAACTCTAGTTTGAAGCACACCAAGATTACTTTTGACATTTCTGTTTTGAGTAAAAATAGTAACATTGCCTTCAAAGAAGCTGAAGACTTAGCTCATTACAAAATAATACCTCTGGACTGATATCATAAAGGTAGATTCTTGATTTTCTAATTTCGAATTCAAAAAGTTCCCCCAAATGCCTTCGCCAAACACGTTGATTAAAGTTAAACTTATTATAAGTGAGATTTGAATTTGAATAGAGAAGATAATAATTTGCTTCCCAAGCACCTAAACTAGACTTTACCTAAAAGGCTAATTCTTCTATTTACAATAAACAACCTTGTCTTATCAATTAATTAGAACATAAATCTTAACTTCATATACACAAACATATATGTGCATCAAATTTTTAGAACTACAGAAAAAATGTAAAAATAAAATAAAGAATGAATGAGATCATAATACCATTAACTGTATTCAAAATAATAAATTCACCCACTAAATAAAAGAAACCCAACATTAGTTTTTGAAAGGAAATGGATGAATGCCATGCAAGGAAGCCAGTGCTTTGATCCAACATAGTTAAGATATTGTTATCATGTATATTTGCAGGGAAGTGTTGAGCAAAGGAATAGGTACGATTCTGTCATTCATTTCTTTATCTTTCCCTTTAAACATAATTCTTTTTACTCTAAAAACTGGCGATATGATAAAAGATTATAGTTGAAATGGAAAAGTAGTGGTTAATATGAATTAATCAATTATTGTGTTTTTTTATACAGAAAACGAAAGATTTGGAAAACCGTTATTCGGAAGGTAAAGACAAAAGCAGAGCAACTGTTGTTCCTCCGCTAGGAAATCATGTCTAGACAAGGAGATCGAAACTAGAGCGCGCAGTTCAGGAAAATAAGGAGAAAACAGAGCATTTGCGCAAGAGGACAAGAAGATAATTGAAGAATAGAAGATTAAGTGAAGCCCTCAGGATCTTTTGATCCTGAGGGATCACTACTTTAAAGGTTATCTACAACCTTGATGTATCTGCCTACCAACTATAAATGGGGCAACAATTGTAAAGACAAGGGGGGAATTTTTGATTCTTCAGAAATTATTGTTGTAATCTCAACTTTGATCATCGACTCTCTTTGAAGAGCGATAGTTGTAAACTTTGCTATACATGATTAATATATAACTCAGTTGTTGTTCCATTATCTGATCCTAGAGTAAACTCAATGGTGCTTCACTGGTGGCTAAGGTCCTGGCCCTGGTGGATTCACCTGCTTCTTGTATCACTATTTTACAATTACAGTTTTGTGTGGTTTGATTTCCTTTGCATTCCCTTAATTCGCTTTATTTGGTAATCTCTTGTTTATGAACATTTCGCGGAATTGCTCTGTTATATCGAAATCATAATTGGATTGCGTTGGTGACAAAATTATTGATTATAACTTGAAATGTCCTACTGTTCATTCTGATCTAATATTGCACTGTCTAATTCAGATTGATGTTCATTTAATTGCTGCTCACTTATAATTGTGATTGTTGTTTAATTAAGTTACTGCTCAATTATAACTGCGATTGTCATTCCTTTAATACCTGTGACTAATGTTCATGCTACTAGAATAAGATTGCTAATTCAGTTTAACATATAATCATCGTGTGTTTCCGGGTTAATTTGATTTTCTATTCCATCATATTAAGATTGTTTTTCAATTCATTTCTGTCAGGATAAACTCTGTTGTTGAATTCATTACTGATAGATCAAGCTTTGTTGTTCATTTTTTCAATAGACTTAGTTACTGTTCCTTTTCTGTCAATTGAATTACTATTTCCAGTTATTTGCTTTAGTGTGGATTGAAGGATCTACAATTGTAAAGGACACTAACTACCGCTGTCTAAGTTCTCAAATTGGATCTTGCCTATGATTTATTTTCATTTGCATCAGTTTACAGGGGAGAGAGTTATCATTACTGAGTCGTCAACTGATGATTTTTTGAGTGAATGATTTATTTACAGAACATTTCAGTTTCTTGTTGTTCCAATTAGATTTTGTTTCCAGAACTCATTTATCTTTTCATTTTAAAGCACTATACTTCAAAACATTACTCTTGAGCAAGTGACCGCCTCAAACTGAATACACTCTTGAGATAAAAAATCGCCTCTGGGTTGATAATTAATGTAGGATAAATAGGGGTTTAAAAGACACCTTTTATCACTCAACATTTTGGCGTCATTGCCGGGGAGAGTGGAGCCAATTCTTTTAAGAAGAGTACTGTGTATTTGATAAGTACCTGCTAGGAGAGAATTTGGTATTCAAAAAAAAGGTAAGAACATGCATACGGAGCATGTAATAGCCCTTCTCTCCCTCCCAATTTCCTGCAGATTTGTTGATTACTTTGGGTAGAAATAAGTATTTGAGTTGTGTGCATGACTAAGCAAAAAAATCCTGAAAAGAATCTAAAACTGCTACCCAAACCTGACAAAGCTAAGGGGTCGGTGACCCTTGGCCGATCGACCTCTATAGACGATATCATCAATAAAGCAGAATCTCAACCATCAGTAGGCCCTAGAAAAGTTGCTTCTAGACAACCTACTAGCTCCCTTCAGGCCATAGAATCACCATCTGTAACCTTTGCTGAGGTGCATAGCCAAACAGAAGAAACCGAGCAAGATTTTAAATAAATTGAGAATTCTCACCCAATTTATTTACAAGAAGGGAACTCTAGAAATCTTTGTGAAGGAGGAGGAGAAATAGGGGAAATAGAAGAACCAAGATCCCCTCTTGGAGTAGTTCAAACACTAAGCAGCCCAGATAAGGGAAGTGTTGTCAAGATCATCCAAAACAAAGTTGAAGAACCTGAAAAGCCAAAATCCCCCCAGATAATAGTTCAGCAAGGAACATTCATCATCCCAGACCAAGGAAGTGTTGTTAAGGCCATTCCTACTCCTTCTAGTCAACCTAGGAATAATTCCCTAGAAATCCCAGAAGGATATTGGCATATATTCGATCAAATGGCCCAAAATCAGCAAACACCTCAAACCTCCACACTGCAATATCCCATTGTGGACACTGCAGTAAACGCACCTATGAAATCCATACCTCTACAGCATATCCCTACATTCCATGGTTTAACATCGGAAGACCCAGATGCGTTTCTATTTGAATTCAATGTGTTATGCCGAGGGTATGACTACACAATAGACCCCCAAAAACTAAAACTATTTCCCTCCACACTAAAAGGAGTGGCTCTACAATGGTTTATGGGGTTGGGTGGAGGCATTATAAACGACTGGGATCAGATGAAAGGGGCTTTTCTAAAGAAATATCAGGATTATTGTAGGTCTAGAGAATTAAAGGATGAAATATTTCAAATGACAGTCAAACCTAATGAAACATTGGAGGAATATGTAGAACGCTTTTAATACAATCTCTAAAGATCTCCTTATGCATCTTTACCCTTACCTGACAATGTGTTAAAAACTACATTAATTAAAGGGATGAAGGAACAATGGGTGGAAACATTAAACATTATGGGAAAAGGTGACATTTATCAAGAAAATTTTGTTGACATTATTGACTTGTGTATCAGGAGTTCGAGAGGCAGTACGAGGCTAAAACCAGCAGAACGTGACATGCTTACAAGGGACAACAAGATCTCTGGTGGAAGTGTAACCTGCACAAAAATCAAGAATTTTCTGGAAGATTTTAAAATTGACATATTGGGGACTTTGAAAACACAGCTCAATATTATACAAGCTAAACAGAAACAAGCAAAAGCAGAGCAAAATTTGGCAATATTCTGCCCTAAATGTAGAAAGAAACACAGCCACAAAGAGTGCCCACTAGATGCAGTTCAAATCTGTGCTATTTGCACAAAATACCACTCCAAAAAGAACTGTCCCTCACTCCCGGGCCTGAAAGCAGTCTACAAGGAAGTAGAAGAAGAAACAGAACCAGAGTACCTACTCTATCAGTGCCATCAATGGCAGCCACGACAAACAGGTATGCCTGTTGATCCATCCTCTTCTTTTCAATCTCCTCAGTATAATGCTCAGAAATATAATGGAATGTGGCAAAATCAGCCACCTTTCCCTAACTGGTCACAACAACCATTTCCTACATCACCATGGCCAAATCAAACAAATCAAACCAATTGGCCAAACTTCCCTTACTATCCATCATTTTGGCAAAATAATGCATATATGACACAATGGTCACCCTCCACCTCACAGAGTCAAACCTGGCAGTCAAACTGGCAAAGACCTATGAATCAGTCAGTTGGAACAATTCCTCTCCCTCAACTTACACTGCGAGCACCATATACATTGCAACAAAATCCTCAGACCAATTTAAAACCGAAACTCCCTACCCAACCCAACCCAAACCCTAATAATAGACTGGGTCAATCTCTTCAAATAATTGAAGCACCAAAACTAGAAACCAAGCTAAGGGAGTGCAACGACCTTCAATTAAGGTCTCGGTGAATAATAGAAATAGAGGGAGACAAAAATGCTCAAGTTGAAAATCTGTTACCTTAAGAACAACCATTACAAGAAGAGGATGTGGTTAGACAACAAACTCACGACCAAGAAACCACTTCTTCTGCCCCATTCCCAGAATGACTAATCATATCGCGCCCAATAGAACATCCTGACTTTGATATTTTGGGAGAACTAAGAAATTTGTGTATAAAGATCCCACTCCTCCAGGCTATCCAAGATATCCCGATCTATGCAAAAACCACCAAAGAGCTATGTATAAAAAAGCCAAAGAGGAGAATAACAACTAACCCAACCGTCCAAGTATTCTGCACCTTATCTGACTTACTATCAAGAAGAGATGCACCCGTAAAATATGAGGACCTAGGGAATCCTATAGTTACGGTGAAAATCAATGGACACTCCTTTCCAAATGCCTTAGTTGATTTAGGAGCTGCAATTAATATTTTGACAACCACCACGTGTCAAAAAATTGGCGTTACATCATTAGATCCAACTACAACCCTACTGGAACTAGCTAACCAATTAGTAGTCAGACCAGAGGGTACGCTACATGATGTAATGGTATCTGTGGAATCTTGGGAATACCCTGCCAACTTTCTGATAATTAACCCCAAAAACTGGCTAGATGGACACCCCTTAATCTTAGGAAGACCTTGGCTAGCAACTGCTGACGCTTACATTGGCTGCCGACAAGGCAATATGACTATAACTAGAGGGATTGTTGTCAATAATTTAGCTCTATACCCTCCAGCACAGCCAAGCTTAACAATAATGAAAACTAACAAACAACCTGTATCATATCTCACAAAAAACATTAGATCACCATTAACTATAGAAGATGCCCTCAAATTTAAAGACCAAATAGAGGATGACATCATTAACAACTTCATTAACCAATCCAAATCCAAATCCCATGTACAATGCCATATGATAGAAGCAGCATTCGATAACAAACTAGAAGAAGATCCCCTCAAAGATACCCATGATCAATCTATACCTACTACCTCTGTTTACAATAGCAAAATTATAAAAATTGAACCAGGAAAAACTCTAAACATTAACAAAAATCTGACAGCTGAACAAGAGGAAAAATTGGTCCAACTTCTGAGAAAATATAAGGAAGCCTTTGCATGGGACTATCCAGACATGAAGGGAATTGACCCCTAGCTATGCACACACCACATATATACGGAAAAAGATGCTAGGCCCATTTGCCAACCTCAAAGGAGATTGAATCCTCACCTGAAAGACATTGTGAAAGTTGAGTTACAAAAACTTTTAGATGTAAACTTTATTTATCCAATCTCCGATAGCAAGTGGGTCTCTCCACTAGTAGTGGTGCCAAATAAGAATGGAAAATGGAGGATATGTGTAGACTACAGAGAATTGAACAAATCAACACAAAAATATCACTTTCCCCTTCCATTCATTGATCAGGTATTAGATTCATTAGCAGGAAAGAAATTCTTTTCTTTCCTAGATGGCTTTAGTGGATACAATCAGATTCAGATTGCCCCTGAAGACCAAGATAAAACTACTTTTACCTGTCCATGGGGAACATTCGCTTACATAGTCTTACCCTTTGGCCTATGCAATGCCCCTACCACATTTCAGAGGGCCATCTTAAGCATTCTTTCAAATTTAATAAATGAAGGCTCGGGGTATATATGGAAGATTTCACACCATATGGAGATGATTTTGAGCAAGCACTAGAAACACTAGAAGAAGTGTTGCAAAGATGTATCGCTACTAGACTTTGCCTGAGCCATGAAAAGTGCCACATGATGATGACCAAAGGACTTATCCTAGGTCATTATATCTCAGCAGTTGAGATATAGGTAGACCTAGCTAAAATTCAGATAATCTTGTTAATACCTACGCCTACTACACAAACAGAGGTACACAATTTTCTAGGATTCTCTGGTTATTATAGAAGATTCATAGAACATTTTTCTCAGGTCGCTACACCTTTATATGCACTGCCAGGAAATGTTGATTTTATTTGGACAGATAAGTGTGACGGTGCTTTTAAGGATCTAAATAAGCTTGTATCAACGCCTCAGTATTAAGGGGCCCAAATTGGGATTTTCCATTCCAAATTTCATCTGATGCTTCAGACACAACTATTGGAGCAATTCTTGGGTAGGAAGAAGATAAAAAGCCATATGCAATTAGCAAGAATCTATCTCCTGCTGAGCTAAACTATATTATAACTGAAAAAGAGTTTTTAGCTGTAATACATGCTGTAAATAAATTTAGGCATTATATCACTGGATATCCTATTGTTTTATATACAGATCACTCTGCCATAAAATATTTAGCAAATAAACCTGTTACAAATGGTAGAGTAACAAGATGGTTGATTTTATTGTAGGAATTTGACATCCAAATAAAAGATCGACTTGGAATAGACAATCTTGTAGTTGATTTTCTCTCACAAATTTCGAAGCCAGCGAATGCAGCAGCAGTCAAAGATCAATTCCCAAATGAACATTTGTTTGCTATTACTGTCAGAACACCATGGTATGCTGATGTTGCAAATTATTTAGCAGTAGATAAATTACCCAACCATCTAACCCCTAATGAATGAAAACAGATTGTACAGTGCATCACCCAATTCTCATGGATTGGGGACTACCTAATTCATACAGGGGTAGATATGCACATTAGAAGATGTGTCCGCACAGACGAAATATTTGACATTCTGAAAGCTTGTCATGACGAACAATGTGGCGGACATTTCACAAAACGCGAAACTGGTCACAAGGTTTTACAAATACACTTTTACTGGCCTACAAACTTTAACGATGCTAAGAATTTTGTATAGGCCTGTGATAGTTGCCAAAGGGCAGGATGCCCTGGACAATCCGATGAAATTCCTTTGCAGCTGCAGTTAGTAATTGAGCCATTCGAGTGCCAGGCACTCGAATTTATTGGTCTGATTAACCCATCATCAAATCAAAAACATACATATTGGTAGCAACAGAATATGTTACCAAATGGGTTGAAGCAGAGGTATTACCAAGAGCTACAAAGGACTCTTTGATTCATTTCCTGTTCCAAATATTTGTGAGATATGGCCTCTTGAGGGACATAATTACAGATGGAGGGACGCAATTTGTAGGTAATAAAATTGCTTCAACATTAAAAAACTACCACATTCGGCACAAAATTACAACCCCTTACCACCCGTAGGCAAATGGCCAAGTAGAGAGCACGAATAAGGTGATAGAGGAAATACTTACAAAAATAGTCACATCGCACAGATGTGACTGGGCTTCAAGATTGCCGGAAGCCTTATGGGCATACCGAACAATGTGGAGAAATACCACTGGCCATTCGCCATATTAGCTAGTATTTGGGAAAGAATCCATCTTTCCGATAGAATTCGAGATATAAACATTAAGAACAGCACAAGAGGTGGGTTTGAATTTAAATGAGGCCTAGAATAACAAATTACAACAAATTAACGAGTTAGATGAAATCAGGCTCTCGGCTCTTCAACACACTGCATTAATTCAACAGCAGAGAGAAAAATGGCACGACGCCCTGATCAAAAAGAAAATCTTCCACGAAGGAGATTGGGCACTCCTATATGATTCCAGGTTTCAAGATTTTCTGGGAAAACTCCAGACTCGATGGCTTGGACCATATGAAATACAAAAAGTGCATGACAATGGCACCATTACTTTGACTACTATTGACGGATCTGGACATTCATTTAAAGCAAACGGTCATCGAGTGCGACTATACCATAAACCGCTTACTTGGGAATCCTTTTACCAGTAGCTACGGGAAGATTTTGATATGCAGATTCTTGCTGAGGAAAATAATCCTTCCTCGGCATTAGTTCACTGAATAACTCTTTTGCTTCCAAATTTTGTATATAATTTTTTCTTTCCTGCTTGTATAAACTACTTTTTGTACAGACTTTTTTCTTGTTGTTCCCTTTCAAAGGAAGAACACTTCCTCATTTCTATTTTCCCTTTTCAAAGGAACATCACTTCTGCATTTTTGTTGTTCCTTTTCAAAGGCACAACACTTTCACTTTTTTGCTGTTCCTTTTCAAAGGAACAACACTTTTGCATTTTTGTTGTTCCCTTTCAAAGGAGCAGCAAGGAGCAGCACTTTCGCATTTTTGTTGTTCCTTTTCAAAGGAGCAACAATTTCACATTTTTTATGTTCCTTTTCAAAGGAACAAAACTTCCACTTTTTTTTTGTTCTTTTTTAAAGGAATGGCACTTCCGCATTTTTGTTATTCCTTTTCAAAGGAACAGCACTTCCACTTTTTTGTTGTTCCTTTTCAAAGGAGTAGCACTTCCGCATTTTTGCTATTCCTTTTCAAAGGAGCGGCACTTCCGCATTTTTGCTATTCCTTTTGAAAGGAGTGGCACTTCTGCATTTTTGTTGTTCCTTTTCAAAGGAGCGGCACTTCCGCATTTTTGTTGTTCCTTTTTGAAGGAGCGACACTTTCGCATTTTTGTTGTTCCTTTTCAAAGGAATGACACTTTCACATTTTTGCTTTTCCTTTTCAAAGGAACGACACTTCTGCATTTTTGTTGTTTCTTTTCAAAGGAACGACACTTCCGCATTTTTGTTGTTCCTTTTCAAAGGAAAGATACTTCCGCATTTTTGTTGTTCCTTTTCAAAGGAGCAACACTTTCACATTTTTGTTGTTCCTTTTCAAAGGAACAACACTTTCACATTTTTGTTGTTCCTTTTCAAAGGAACAACACTTTTTGAATGCATTCTTGTATGAACATCATTTTGAAAGTAATGATTCATTTTGTCATAATCCCTTCACGGCATAAATATAAATTTGTGCAAAAATGCAAAACCAGAGGATACTGAAATCAGCAAAAAAAAGAAAAATCGCTATCCTTAGAGAAACTGCTTTGTATTGATAAGAAAAAAGGGGGAAAGGATACAACTATTTATATCAATTTGTTGTTTTTTTATTTCCACTAAAACTAAGTTTATTGATTATATTTATCATGTTGGTTCTTCCCTACTCCCATAACTTTCTTTGATTATTATTATTGAATAAGAATAAAGGTATATTTTTCTCTATTGATATGTTCAGACTTCTTCCACCATCCCTAATCTTAAGGAGTGATGAGCCATCCTCTATATATAAATAGGAAGTGCTATATAAAAGAAAAAGAAAAGAGGAAAAAATATATCTATCTGATCACTAACAATTCTATGATTTGGCAGATGGAGGATAGGGGGTCTCATCAAGAGCCAGCCTACCATGTTCATAAGGAAGCAATGAAATGGCATTCCCATTATGGCCACCGCACTAGGTAAATGATCCAAGAGGCACATAAGAACAATAAAAGCCCTTGGAACAGGAGGTCTCATCACGAGCCAACCTTCCCACCTTTCACTCCTTCCTAGTGAATGGCATTGAGACTGATCTGGTTACCAAGCCAGCTTAATGGCCTCCATTCTCTCAAAAAGCACTTTCCTAGGCATACATAAAGGATTATTGGTTCCAAGGGTGAAAAAAGCAACTTTGCCAAGGTTATGAACACTTGTGGGCAACAGAGCTCTGCTGATGGTATTGAAGTCATATTACTACACATCAATAGTCATTATAAACCCTCTTCTTATATCTTTATCTTGATCTCAAATGAGAGTTCGTTCTAAAATCCTTTCGAACCTATTACACATGAAATATTGTTTAAAAATCAATCATAATGGTTAAGTGGATAATGACCGCATAAGCACTTTTACTTACGTCAGTTGTCCTCTCCCCTATTTTTTTGCATCATTTCATAGCATTTCTATATCTATTTTTTATTTTCATCATAAGCCTTGATTTCAGTAATTCGCTACTTTTGCAATCATGCCATGAATATATATGTCGTTCCTTTCTTACTGTACAATTGCCATCCAATATGTTGCTCCTCCATTAGTACAGTCGAGGGTGACTTATCATTCTTTAGGGGGGTGGGTGACTTTCGAAATATTCCTGTATACATGTCAATCCTTTACTCGGAGGTACTGAGACCTCATCAGATCTTGGAGATAGCAAATTTTAACGATATTAATGTTTCTAATATATACACAGTTTTGTTGTTCCATTGCTATTTCCATTTTTTGTTATGCAAATTTTAACAAAGTGCTAAGCATAGATGAAATGGGAGGCCGATCAGTACGCAGTGAACCACAAGTGCTGATAATTTCTGACGCTACACGAGCAATTCTGGAAAGAGCAAGATGGATCAATTACCTTACACGGCTACAACAGTCCCATGAAACTGTGGCCATTTAATTTCTGTAGAATTTGCAGGAAGATTATTCCATGGTGAGGGGAAGGCGAATAACGGTAACAGAGGCAGTAATTGCTGAAGTATTTGGACTACCAGTAGTCGGACCAGTATGGACCCAGAAAAAAGTGAGACTTCGAGACGACATAGCCATCTTCCGGGATGAAGGACAGAACCTTACCGTCAAAGGAAAAGGAGTCCTGCCTGCAACTCTGGGAGAACCATGGGCAGAATTAGCCATAATAGTGCAAAGTTATATCACATGCGATGGGAGAAAAGATGTGGTAAGATTGCGCCACCTCAAATTATTAGCAATGTTAAGACAAAAAAGTGTTGTAAATTTGTCTGCATATTTACTTTTTTTATTTCATGATGTTGCTCTAAGTATAAGGAAATCCCGTCACACAGAAACAATAGTAAGTCATCATGGTTTGATTCAGTTAATAGTCAGCCATAATCTTGCTCAGCAGTAGAGTAGTTGGGAAGAACTAGTAGGGGGATTGGCCGTACCAACCCCGAAACGAAAAAGAACTACCAGCACATCAAATAAACCACAGAAGCACAGGCAATCCTCTAGATTGAGGAGAAGTAGGGGAATGTTTGGAAGTCTCCAAGATAACAGTAGCCAGCCCTTAGAAATATAGGGCACTGAAGATGAGTAAGTCCCACAACTCGAAGGAGGGGAAAACGTGGAAGAATAATTAGAAGAAAACATGAAAAAGGAGTGTTTGATCCAGATTTTAGGACCCATCCATAAAGAAATTGTCCAAAGAGGAGTAGAATACTTCCTTTCAATCAAAGACTTTGCCATAGCAGCAGCTAAACTCTGATGGAAGACTTCCAATCGAAATATCCAGGACAGAGAACCCTTCAATTATAAAAATTTTAAATTAGTTGTCGATCGCCTGGTTACCTATAGTAACCTCATCTTGAGAGAAGGCCCACTTTGGCTAGGTTGTAGATTTCAAAGCCCCATTATCTGGTATCCTACAGCAGGATATAAGGCTATATACGAATTGCCTGAGGGGCAGACAGGAGCCATTTTTGAAGTTTTAGCTGCAAATCATGGTTGTAGACCCCTTACTGAAAACCCCTCTCCAGCCTACTCTCTAACTGCTTTGCACGTAAACTACATGGTTTTCATGAGGGCATGAAAAAGGGTAAGCAGGGGGGTGTGTTGAGCAAAGGAAAAGGTACGATTCTGCCATTCATTTCTTTATCTTTCCCTTTAAACATAATTTTTTTTATTCTAAAAACTGGCAATATGATAAAAGATTATAGTTGAAATGGGAAAGTAGTGGTTAATATGAATTAATCAATTATTGTGTTTTTTTATAAAGAAAACGAAATATTTGGAAAACCGTTATTTGGAAGGTAATGACAAAAGCATAGCAACTGTTGTTCCTCCGCTAGGAAACTGTGTCCAGACAATGAGATTGAAACTGGACCGCGCAGTTCAGGAAAAGAAGGAGAAAACAGAGCATCTGCGCAAGAGGAAAAGAAGATAATTGAAGAATAGAAGATTAAGCGAAGCCCTCAAGATCTTTTGATCCTGAGGAATTGCTACTTTAAAGTTTATCTACAACCTTGATGTATCCGCCTACCCACTATAAATGGGGCAACGATTGTAAAGATAGGGGGGAATTTTTTATTCTTCAAAAATCACTATTGTAATCTCAACTTTGATCATCGACTCTCTTAGAAGAGTGATAACTGTAAACTTTGCTATACATGATTAATATATAACTCAGTTTCTGTTCCATTAGCTGATCCTGGAGTAAACTTAGCGGTGCTTCACTGGTGGCTAAGATCCTGGCCCTGGTGGATTCACCTGCGTCTTGTATCACTATTTTACAATTATATTTTTTTGTGGTTTGATTTCCTTTACATTCCCTTAATTCGCTTTATTTGGTAATCTCTTGTTTATGAGCATTTCACAGAATTTCTCTATTATATCGAAATCATAATTGGATTGCATTGGTGACAAAATTATTGATTATAACTTGAAATGTCCTTCTGTTCATTCTGATCTAATACTACACTGTCTAATTCAAATCGTTGTTCATTTAATTGTTGCTCACTTATAATTGTGATTGTTGTTCAATTAAGTTATTGTTCAATTATAACTACGATTGATGTTCCTTTAATACCTACGATTAATGTTCATGCCGCTATAATAAGATTGCTAATTCAATTTAACTTATAGTCTCCATTTGTTTCCAAGTTAATTTTCTTTGTTGTTCCATCGGATTAATATTGTTGTTCAATTTATTTCTATCAGGATAAACTCTGCTATTGAATTCATTACTAATAGATCAAGCTTTGTTGTTCAATTTTTTAATAGACTTAGTTGTTGTTCCTTTTCTGTCAATTGAATTGTTATTTCTAGTTATTTGCTTTAGTGTGGATTGAAGGATCTACAACTGTAAAGGACACTGACTACCGTTGTCTAAGTTCTCAGATTGGAGATCTTGCCTATGATTGATTTTCATTTGCATTAGTTTACAGGGGAGAGAGTTATCATTACTAAGTCCTCGACTGATGATTGTTTGAGTGAATGATTTAGTTACAGAACATTTCAGTTTCTTGTTGTTCCAATTAGATTTTGTTTCCAGCATTCATTTATCTTTGCATTTTAAGGCACCATACTGCAAAACATTACTCTTGAGAAAGTGACTACCTCAGACTGAGTACATTCTTGAGATAAAAAGTCATCCCTGTGTTGATAATTAATGTAGGATAAATAGGGGTTAAAAAGACACATTTTATCGCTCAATAGGAAGTTATACATTTCTTTATCACGTTCAAAATATTTCATATATAAAATCAAGTAGTGGTCCATTAACTAATTTATATTTAATTTTTCTATTTTGGGAAATGTTTTTAAAAAACGCCAGAAAAAAAACAGAGATTTTCCCTGCTAAAAATACAGGCAGAATATTTCTATGGAAAGAACCTGGGCTCTGAAAATAGAGATACAATATTGCTCTATATAGACACTATTGGTCTCATAAAATACAAATATGATATTATTTTCATGTACACTTCAAGGGATTTATATCAAAAAAATTCAATGAAAATGATTTTATACATTTCGATTGTTTCCCTATTTTACATTTTTAATGTAAAACCTGAACCACCTGTAATGATGTTCAAGATAATTTGTCATTAATTTTTTTCATAATTGATTTTGAAAATGTTATATAATTTATTGTGTTAAAAATAATTTATTTTTCAAGTAAAAAAAAGCTTTCAAAATAATCAATACACATAAATCCTATTTGTAAATAAAATCTTTCTTTAGTAAACAGAAGCTTTTAAGTAATCAATAGAAACATTCACATAATGGAATAAACACAAATATCCAGATGATAATGAGATCGATTATTTTTAAATCAACAGATCTTATAGTAAATACAAATTAAAAGGTCTGCACATGATGAAACTCTATCTCATCCTATACTCCATGTGTTGCAATTTGTCTACAGTCCTTTGCATATCCTATGTCTCTAAGTCCAATCCTTCAGTAACAAACCTTCATACCACTGCCAATTTTGAACTATAACAACTTCTTGTTGTACAATAGATTTAATAGTACTGCACATTATTTTAACAGCAAGAACAAAATATCCTGAAGAGATCTAAAATTACCAGTCTCACCTTGTCTTTCATTTGCACAATAGACCTGTTAGCTATGACTGGCTCCAATTCTTTGTTTTCTTCAGAATAACCAGGTTATAACAATGCAGTAACTGGAAGTTTCCCTATTTATCCTCTCTTTTCAAAACGCTGCAACTAGGCAAGCAAAATCCACACTTAAGAAAATTAAGAGGAAATACCAGAGATTAAAAAATTATTAAATTTGGCTACAAATATTGAAAATTTAGCACTGTGCAGATATTGGGCCACAAATATTGAACTCTAGTTTGAAGAACAGTAAGATTACTTTTGACATTTCTATTTTGAGTAAAAAGAGTAACATTTCCTTCAAAGAAGCTGAAAATTTATCTCATTACAGAATCTTACCTCTGGACTCAAATCATAAAGGTAGATTCTTGATTTTCAAACTTCGAATTCAAAAAGTTCCCCCAAATGCCTGCGCCAAACACTTGGATTTTCAGCTCCCATTGCAGGACCGATGGTAATATACATTAAAACAGCAATCCTCCTTATGTATATAAAACAACTTACCTCTGGATTTAGATCTTAACAACAGATTCTAACTTTGGCTAATCCTTTTTTCCTAATTTCTTCTTTCCGTCCTTGTTTCAGAATTTGTTCCTTCTCAATAGCTTTGGATAAGGCTATCTCTATACTGTTGAAATCACCCATGTTCTCCTTATCCAGCTATCAGTCTCCTTTAATGTGTGGGGAGGCCCTTTACTGTAAGGCATTTGAATCATATGGGTTTGGGCGTAGTAGAACTTCACATATCCCCTTGGAACCATGGAAAACCCCCTGTAAGAAAACATGAACGTCAAACGTGGAGGGCACAAACTGCATTGAAAAGAGTGGTAGCGCATCAAAGCTAGACACAGAGCAGAATAGACCAGAACTCCGATAGCAACAACCCCGATGAAAAGGACTACAAGGAAAACACGAACAGGTAGAGAGGCCGCAACAAACCACGGATGCCACCAAGAACCCCGCAAAAAACCTACTCCGGTGGCTCAGAAAAATAGGAGAACCTCAGCTATACTTTTGAAGGGAGGCACGAAACAAAGGTCAGCTACGGTTCAACCCCCAGCCCCTCTACTTCCCTAACCCTGGAATAGGTACAGTGCTAGCAGCTGTTGTGGCAGAAACTAAGTATTGGGGTCTACAACATCATATATCCATGGTTGTCTACCTTCTCTCAATCAAGGGTTCGTTGCTCCGAGGAGGGTTCACTGCTTCGAAAAATGATTAAATTTCGAGGGGTTCACTGCTCCAAGAAAAAGATTAGGTTTCAACTATTATTTTTTTTAGTTATAACGATATTTTTTATTAACGATGGTAAACAATTTAATCGTCTAACATCAGATCAAATGGATCATAATAAGACAAGTAAGACAAGAAGGGAGTTGATTTCAGATGGAAACGCCTTACGGCATAATTATAACATACATTACACATTAAAATGTAGTTAGATCCTTTTTTAAATAGTAGGAAAAACCTACTATAAATCAATTGTCACAAGCAATAGGGAGAACCATCAGTAGTTTTCATAAACAAATGAATGATGACTCATTATTTTTATTCAAGAAAAATCAATCTTGCTTCATAGGAGATTCATTGGTAGTCCATATGAAATAAGCTTCCAGTCTAATACTCCAACCAAATGCTCTGAGTGTTAGACCATTAGCATTTTTTTAATGTAACTTTTAACCAAATATATTTCTATAAACTATAAATTATATTTCAAAAATATATTTAAAATTTGGTTGCAGCAATTTTCATCCCTACGTTTTATATCTTCAAACAAACTTATTCATCATATTATTAATGGAATCTAATTATTCATCAAGATGTCAATGGAATGCTTCACTTCCAAGATAATGCATATTACTAATGCAAATTTGTCCAATTATTCATCATGATGTCAATGGAATCCTTCACTACCAAGATAGTTGGTTATTACTAATGCAATTTTTTCGATGTACAAATGGACCTCCTATGTTGTATTTCTATTGGATTGTTTGGCTTGTGCAACTGTGGAACTTGGTGAAAATTATCTGGACAACATCTTTTGGCATTTGAAGTATGACTAAAATATTATGTGCATATAAGATTTTAGATGTATGACTATACATGAAAAATAGTCAAACACAAGCTAAGTTTGAGAGCAAGGTGCATGCAGGGAAGACATGTGGAATCACTAACCTAATGGAATTATTAGCATCACCATGTGAGAAATAAGAATTTAGTTAATGCATGGTGAGGAGAAAATAGGTTGTCCTAGAGAGAACTTAAAGAAATAATGGTTTGTCTCACATATAATTTTATAAAGGATCAATGGCACTCGTAATCTGTTAGGGCTAGAGTAGCTTTGTATGCAGAAATATATAAAAGTAGACAACATGGGAAGCCAATCTTGGCTATTGTGCATGGAAATAGGGAGAATTTTAGAAACATGGCTCAGCCACTATATAGGTTGTATATGATTGCATGACCAATATCTTCTGGTTTCTTTTTTTGAACATTAGTCACTAATTGAATAATGGAGAACACCAGGGATTTTGAATCCTTGTCGCCATTGTTTAGAGGGCTAGAAATGTTATCGATCATGTTATCCACAGCTTGCAGGACCTTTTTCCTTAAACGATTCAATTTGTTGTATAACCAAAAGTATAATATTGAGAGTATATCTAGTTACCTAAGATCAAGAGCTTGCAAACTTAATCTATCTAATATGCATCTCATCGAGGAAAATGTATATTGTTGTCAAAATTGTTTGAATGACGATGAAAAGAAAGTCCATCCGACACAACTAGTTCTCATTTCCTCAAGAGGTCGAAGATAGGGTATCCACCATGCCCATGCACATTTTTAGAAGCAGAGGCATCATGGAGGCTGAGAAATCCATGATGGAATTGTTGACGATGTTGGACCCGCAAACATGTCAAGGGATCTCACTGGTAAGAAGTCCCAACTAGACCTTAGACCATTTGGTGTAGGAGTCCCAGCAGTGGGTCGTACTGTATGGCCTTGACCACGGTTGCACGCAGAGGCAAGTAAGATGTCCCTGTTGTTAGCAAGGGTGTGACAAATGCAGCAAGTCAAGGAAGGTGCATGAGAAGTTCTAACACAGAGAAGTTGAGGCGAGTGCATCCCTTGGAAACCTGTGAAAGCCTGTGGCTAAGGGAACGCAGGAGAAAATATGCATCATAAGATGGAAAGCAAGTAAACTAGCAGTCTAAAGTGAATGTTAAACCAATAGCACATTTCAGTAAGATTCATACATACATATATAGAAAGATTCTATACACACATGCATAAGGAAATAGATAGATATATCATTTAGAGTAAAGAAGATATCTGAAATACAATATGAAATATGGATGAAATGTGTTGGCTCCGTTATATTAAGAAGTGAAAGTTCCAGTCATACAATACAACCATGGCCAACCACTAGTTCCAACAGCGGAATGTTACAGTCACTTATGCCTGCTCCTCCAAAGAGATATACTAGCTCTACATAGTGAAGAAGCCAAGGCTCATTCAAATACTCTCCAAACATTCTCTAAGATACTCCTATCGGAAGCTTGGTTGATGAAAATCCTCTATAATGAGTTATGAGGTACTATATATAGCAAAGGGTGGGGTGACCCTTGACATTACCTCTTGTGACTATTCGCCTACCCTGATGAATCTTCAACTACTCTATGACTGTTGCATTCAACTATCGACATTTGAACATCCACTTGACAAGATGTTACATATAATCTACACATTTACCCATGTCAGAAAAAATAGGCTTGAGCAAGCCATGTGCAGGAGGACCAACTCTTTGACATCCTCGTGATGATCGATGGTGGCAAACTAATTCCAAGCTTGGTCATTCATGATGTTGTTCGTGCGCTCAATGGTGACATCCTACTGAAAGTGAACTCTTGCCTCCGTTGCATCCGAGTACACTAATATGGATCCTATCTCCAACTCGTCTGATAACATGTGATCATTATCTTGAGTGCAGTTGGACCAGCAACATACTGATGCATAGTGTCTATGATGATCTCCTAGTGTGTGTTGTTGACCATGTCCATCGACTTGTCGAAATACATGTTCAACTCCAGTTGGACTAGCTTCTTGTCTTCGCCTCAGTGACCATGCCCAATGGGTTGGATCGCATGCGTGTGCGCAATGACATCCATGCTCTTGAATACGCTTTCATGCGATCGACATCACTACTCACCATGTCTACTCCATGCTAGCTCCTGAATGGAACTATAGCCTATATGCGTGTTGTTTCATCAATCTGTGGATGTTCCGCCTCCTACTGTACCTGTTCTTGCTGCAACTCCTTCTCTCGTCTGTGTAGCTCCTGTTCTTCCTTGAGTTATTACTTCAGCACCTACAAATCCTTCTCTATTTCTCTCTCTACCTTTGCATGATCCTCTTGTCGCATCATCACCTCATAGCCTCAATCTCCAAACCTACTTTCATCACAAGTGGATCTGCTTGAGCTTGCAACTTTCTTCTGCCTCTACGATGTCAACAACCCTCCTCTTGCATTTGTCGCATGCAGGTGTGCTACCTTCTGCTGCTGCTGATGGTTTTTCTCAGTGTGATGCCGCTACTATTTCAACTTTATATCCTTTTCCATGAACATCTTGATGTCTTCATAGACATGCAAGTTCATAGACACTTGATCGGTTGCATCTTTAGTTGTGCTCTCAACAGTGTCTTCAATTCTGCTCTCCTGGAAGCCATTATACATATGCTACTAAGAGGAAGATGAAAACCTGTGATACCTAGAGACATGGCAAGACTCATGACAAGAAATCTGTTAGTTGAAAACCAAAACAAACTAAAGGGCTGACATGCAACATACCTGTGTGATTGTCTGTGAAGATTGTGCAATTTTCACCAAGAGGCCGGGAGACTGACTGCCAAAATTGCGCAAGGCATAGTCTAGCCTATCAAGAGGCTGACTGAATGTTGGAACTACACAATGCACAGTCCAGCCTAGCCTGCTGAGGACTGAAACTGCGCAATGTGCAATTTCAGTCAATAGCGACATGCAAACTAGTAAACTAAATTATGCAGTTTGTGGGGCCAGCAAGGCACTGCCTCCCAGAATTGCATAATGCAAGCCTAGAGGTCAGTGTTAGGAAATAATTGTGTAATTTGTGGAGTAAATTCAGAGCCTACACTTCCAGAAATGTGCAATGCTAGCCCGACAAGGCAAGGTTCGAGTTGAGGTAGGTCAGACCCGTCAATAGGCGACTAAAAATATCAGAAGTTTGAATGCATGGTGATACTCAGTGTAAACAAGAGTGAATGATCATTCATGAAAATAGTAAGTGAAGGATTTAGAAAATGGGAAAGAATGCATGTGTGTGAAGTGAGTTTCCGCAACGACGACCATTGGTGCAAAAACAATGTCATGCATGCGACAACTGTGAGATGTGAACGAAAACTGAAACGATGCTTCGACAAGCTAACATACATTGAAACAATAGCAAGCACTCACTAAAATCAAGTAGACAGTAGTCACACAAGACGAAAGACAAAAAGCGACAGAAATGCAGTGCAAGACATGCAAGGTGTGCTTACCCTGAAACAACTAAGCTGAATGTGCCGACAACTCATAGATGCGATGTGGGATGTCAAAGTTGCAAGATCAATGTGAGGAGTGAGCTCTGTAGAATCTAGTTCATATTCTTTGATAAAATTGAGGTTATGACGTGCATGCCACAAATCTAGGACAAGTGAAATCTGGCAGGAGGTTTCTAAAATGACCATTGCATGTAACCTCTAGCTTCTAAAAATAGATCCCTAAATTTAGGGATGTCTTTTCATGTTTCCTTGGGAAAATCATTCCATGCATGCAAATTAGTTTTGCTCGGTCGCAGAGGGAACCAGTCAACCTAATGGCACATGCATTGGTCTATGAGCCTGGATTTTGTGCAATTCCTGGGCTGAGCTGGGGTAGTTGTCACAGAGGGATTGTGTAATTTCTAGGTTCAGCAGGTGAATGCCTACTTGAATCGCACAAATTCTGGGCTGAGCAGCAGTGGTGGGTCAAATTGTGCAGTTTTCTGGAGGAAGACTGCCTGACTACTCTGCCTAATTCTAGAGCCTATTAGGCTGCCAAGATGATTTGCGCAATTTCTGGAGGGAAGGTTGGCTCCCCTCTAGAATTGCACAATTTTCTGAGGGAATCCTAATAGGATGATTTGCACAAGTCTTGAGCTCAGTAGGCTAGCCAGCTGTTTTGCGCAATTTCTTGAGGGAAGCCTGGTTCCCCTCCTGAATTGTGTAATTTTCTGTGCGAGTTTTTTAGCCATCACACAGTCTAATTCTGAAAAGACAGCTTGTGAGGGGAGTGAAGAAAACTAACATACACACGTTGACAAGACATTGAGAAACAGCTGAAGCCTATATGCTTGACGATGCAAGACATGCTACTGAGGATGGTTGGTGGGGAGGCTCCAAAATGAAGCTAAGGAAAACTTTTGGAGGGTGTTTGTAGCTGCTACAGCACTTGGCGACACACTGGTAGAACTCCAGCTCTCTGAATGGACCTTTTTCATGAAAATCAAGTCTAACACCTCCGTAAGTATTGTTCAGTTCTGTGTTCGTCTTGGTTTCCACACTTTCTTGTTTGTAAGATGTAGCATTTGCCAAGACCTTGGCTGGTCGACACACATTCCAAGCCAAGTCAACACACTTATTTCAATTGGTGATGAGGGATATATTGGTGCACAAGAAGTATGGTTTTAAGAGTTTTAGTTTCATCTCTGGTGTTGCTCCTCTACCAGCAGGCCTTGACAGTACCCCATGGAGTCACGTAGGAACACAAGCATCGCTCCGCCGCCAGCGAGCCTGGTCAGTACCCTGGCAAAGTTACTTGCATCACCTCTCTGCGCAAGAAGTCTTTGTCTTCTTTTGCCTTATTCATTTTTCATTTTTCACTTTTTCATTTTTTTCATTTTTCATTTTTCGTAACTGTGCATAGCACTTATTCATTTCATAGGCGGAAGAGGAATCCCAACTTATTGACAGCATAAGAGGTTGTTCCTTTTGAGATGTATTTATATATACATTTGATGTGCTTGTTAAAGTTTTCCCCCTCACCTTACTCTACTTGACTGAGTTGTCAAGGGTTAACCCAAAAACAACTGACTAGAGTAGATGACACTAGTTAGTGCACAAGCATTGTGTTTTCACCAAGGTTCACTTTGAACTAGTACATATCTTCCATTGGAATATCATGGATTGAAGATAACAATTTCTTCATACAGAGGTAGGGCGATAGATAACCAACTATTGATAACTGCACAAGTCTTATTGTACTTTTGCTTTCTTGATTCAAGAGTCGCACATGGTCCATATGGAACTAACCTACGAACACAAAAAAGCAAACAAACTAGAAAACAAAGCAAAAAGTAGAAGTAAATGTGTAAGCAAAGCGAGTAAGCAAACAAGCAGGCAAACAAACAAACATGCAAAGTGAGTAAGAAAACATGCATGCAAGCAAAAAGGGTAAAGAAAACATTACTTCTACTCCTAAGATAATGGTGCATTGGTCTACTCAAGTGAAGTAATACTTCCAATCTAGCCACAGGTGCATTGGTTGACCGATGTTGGTGAAGGAATGGTTTGTGAACAACGCAGCTGTGCAAACCAGTAGACATAAAAGATATAACATCGAAGCCAAACACACTTTAGGTTTAACTGCATCCACAGAACATAAGTGAGTGCAAGTGCATAACATGTGGTCCATGGACTTACCATGTTGTTGTGTGACACTGTGTGTAGTTGTTAAGCATACGAACACTCTTGATTGTGACATGAAAGCAAATGAAAGAAATAAAGACAACTTGTGTCACACATGCGTGCTTTCTGTGTACTATTCCTCCAATGCATGAGCAATGGGATCATGTAGTTTAAGTGGAGGAAGTGAAATCTGAGTGTTAGATTGGTCTTCATTGCATACATATGAGTGATGAGGAGCCTTAGGTGTTTGAACAATTTCTTGATCGAAGGTGAAATCAACCTCAAGACAACGAGGACCTGACATAACCATCAGCTCAGGCTAAAGTGCCTTGACAGTCTACGGGGTTTCGAATTTGTTGACAGATAGATCATCGTATATCAATGTCTTAGACATATTAACAGCAATTGAATCAATATCGTGATTGGATGAAGAAGTAGAGAGATCACGACAATCAAGATCAGAAAATTAAGGATGTTTGTTGGCATCCTCATGATTAGATGAATCACATAGAGGGGTAGATGAGAAGCAAGAATGTTCACCCTCTACGTTTCCGGAAAAAGAAGATGAAAAATCAAGTGGATTTTCATTGAATGGATTTTTAGTGAATGACTGGTCCTCTCTATTGTCGGATGATGGGTTGACATACGATGTCTCCTATCAACAATAGGTGCATTCATAGATGGAGATACACATGAAAAATCAGGGATGGCAGGATCATCAAGGATGTTAGGAAAAATCGGAGGAGGTACAGAGAGACAGGGATGGTCCTCTGTTGCTGGTGTATGTTCAAGCTCCCAGTCAACTCTTCATGAATGCCAACGCATGTTGGTTGTGCAACACCAACTCCAGCGATGGCTTGATCCTCGTTCACAATAAGTGTAGAGTCCTGAATGGAATAACAATAGACAATGTCATCTAGAGGATCATCTGAGTATGAAGATGGAGGTTGAGCTACAAAATACACGTGATAACCCAATGGATTCACAACCAAGCTTGTGCGAAAATCAGAAGGAAGGATGTTGGGAGGATGTGACGGTTGAACAGATGTGTGTGCATGCTCTCCCACACACTCTATGATGGTGGAGTTGTTTGAAGAGGGGACGGTGGAAGGTCACTTGGGACAATGACCGTGTCCATCTGTGATTACGCAGCTCCATCACTGAAGTATGCTAAGCGGGGCTTCATCTTGAACTTATTCTTAGGATTAACAAACTTGATAAGGCAAAATTCAAATTTTTCCATGAGATACTAAACTTTCTTCTGAATTTCTGGGGTTTCAAGCATGAATAGATGGAAGTGCTCGAAAACTCCATAAGTTATTTGTGCGGGGCCTTCTATTTCTTTAACAATTTTTTATCAAGTACTTCAGGATCAAAATGGTTGAAAACAAATTCAATTATATCGATGAACTACTTGAATAGTCCACAGAGTTATGAGGTAGTGAGCCACACCATTGCGATGGGTGGTTGCGAAGTTTGTGTATGAGTAGCGAACAGACCTCTATTTCATTAAAATCTTCCATGCCCTCCATGAGCACATGGAAGTCATCTAACTGCTCAGACCAGGCCACTTCGCCTTCACCATCATACGTAATTTGTGACAAGTGATCCCAGAACTGCCTCTCAATATGAAAAATATGTCCATTGGACATATATTTTGGAGGGTGAACTATAAAAAACTCCGTGATAGATGTGCGAAGACTCAAAACAGATGAGAGGACACAGCTTGTCATCTAGCCCTCCTTCTAGCACCAAAATGTTAATGGTGCTAGACATGCCAGCATGTGAGGGGATCTCCCCATTAAGAAGTCCCGTTTAGACCTCAAACTGGTGTAGGAGTCCCAATAGTGTGTCGTACGATATGGCCTTGACCATGGTTGCGCACAGAGGCAAGTAAGATGTCTGTGTTGGTAGCAAGGGTGTGACATATGCAGCAAGTCAAGGAAGGTGCATGAGAGGTTCTAACACACAGAAGTTGAGGTGAGTGCGTCCCTTGGAAACATGTGAAAGCACGTGACTAAGAAGGGAACACACGAGAAAAGATGCATCACAAGATGGAAAGCAAGTAAGCTAGCAGTCCAAAGTGATGATTAAACCAACAACACATTTCAATGAGATTCATACATACATATACAGAAAGTGTCTATACACACATGCATAAGAAAATAGATACATATATCATTTAGAGTAAACAAGATAGATTAAATACAATATGACATATGAATGAAATGTGTTAGCTTTGTTATATTAAGAAGTGAAAGTATTAGTCATACAATACAACCATCACCAATCACTAGTTCTGACAGCAGAACATTACAAGCAGTTCCGCCCACTCCTCCAAAGAGATATACTAGCCCTACACAGTGGAGAAGTGAGGGTTCATTACAATACTCTCCAAGCTCTCCCTAAGATACTACTGACGAAAGATTGGCTGACCAAAAGCCTCTACAATGAGTTATGAGGTACTATATATAGAAAAGGGTGGGGTGACCATTGACATTCCCCTTTGTGACTATTCGCGTACCCTCATGACTTTTCAACTACTCTATGACTGTTACATTCAACTATCGACACTTGAACTTCCACTTGAAAAGATATTACATAAAATCTGCACATGTACCCATGTGAGACAAAATAGGCTTGACAAAGCCATACAATACATCACTAATAATCAGACAGTTCTGGGAAGACCAACTCTTCAACATCCTTGCAATGATTGACAGTGACGAACTGATGCCAAGCTTGGTTGTTCATGATGGTTTCTGTGTGCTCAATGGTGACATCCTGCTGAAAGAAAAATCTTGCCTCTGTTGCATCCAAGTACACTGATATGGCTCTATGTCCAACTCATCTAATAACATGTGCATCATCGTCTTGAGTGAAACTTGACCAGCAACATACTGATGCACAATGTCTGTGCTGATCTCCAAGTGTGTGTTGGTGACCATGCACATCGACTTGTCGAAATACATGTTCAGCTCGAGTCAGACTAGATTCTTGTCTTCCCCTCGGTGAGTGTGCCAAATGGGTGGGATCGCATGCATGCGCACAATGAGATCCATGCTCCTTAATACACTTGCATGTGATCGACAGCACTGGTCACCGTGTCTGCTCCATGCCAGCTGCTAAATGGATCTATGGCTTGTATGGACATAGTTTCATCAGTGTGTGGATGTTACGCCTCCTATTTTACCTGTTCCTGCTGTAACTCCTTCTCTCATCTCTGTAGCTCCTATTCTCCCTTGAGTTTCTGCTTCAGTACCTACATCTCCTTATCTATTTCTCTCTCTACCTTCACGCCATCCTCTTTTCACGTCATGGCCTTATAGCCTTAATCTCTAAAGCTTCTTTCATCACAGGTGGATCTTCTTGAGCTTGCAACTTTGTCGGCCGCTACGCTGTCAACAACGCTCATCTTGCATTTGTCACATGCAGGTTTGCTAGCTTCTGTTACTATTAATGGTGTTGATCGCTATGACACCACTCTTATTTCATATTGATATCCTTGTCCCTGAAAAACTTGATGTCTTCATAGATAGGCAAGTTCATAAACACTTGATCGTCCACATCCCCAGTTGTGCTCTGCAAAGTATCTTCGAATCTGGTCTCCTGGAAGCCATTTTACATGTGCTAGTGAGAGGCAAACAAACACCTATGATACCTAGAGACATGGAAACACTGACAATAAATCTATCATTCGAAAACCAAAACATACTGAAGGATTGACATGCAACATACCTGTGTGACTATATGTGAAGATTGCGCAATTTGGATAGGGAAGCTGGGAGACTAACTGCCCAAACTGCGCAAGGCATAGTCTGGGCTGTCGGGAGACTGACTGAATGTTGGAGCTATGCAATACATAGACTAGCCTACCATACTGAGGATCAAAACTATGCAATGCGCAATTTCAGTCAGTAGTGACATGCAAACTAGAAAATTGCATTGTGCAGTTTCTAGGGCCAACAAGGTACTGCCTCCCAAAATTGCGCAATGCAAACCTAGAGGTCAGTGTTGGGCTAGTCTTGCGCAATTTCTAGAGGGAAGGTAGCCTTCACTTTCAGAAATGCACAATGCTAGCCGGGCAAGGCAAGGTCTAGGCTGAGGCAACTCAGACCCACCGATGGGCTATTGAAAACATGAGAAGTTTGAATGCAAGGTGATACCAAGTGTAACAAGAGTGAATGATCATGCATGAAAATAGTAAGTGTAGGATTTAGAAAACAAGAAAGCATGCATGTGTGTGAAGTGAGATGTCGCAATGATGACCGTTGGTGGAAAAACAATGTCATGCACACGACAACAGCAAGATGCGAACAAAAACTGAAACGATGTTTCTACAAGCTAACATACATTGAAATGACAATAAGCACTCACTAAAATCAAGCAGAAAACACTCACACAAGATGAAACACAAAAAGAAACAGAAACACAATGCAAGGCATTCAAGGCGGGCTTACCCCAAAACAGTTGAGCTGAATGTGCCGAAAACTCCTAAATGTGATGTGGGATGTCAGAGTTGAAATATCGATGTGAGGAGTGTTCTCTGCAGCATCTATTTCATAAGTTTTGATAAAATCGAGGTTATGACGCGCATGCCACAAATCTAGGAAAATTGACACTTGGCAAGAGGTTTCTAAAATGAGCATTTCATGTAACCTCCATATTCTAAAAATAGATCCCTAAATCTAGGGATGCCTTTGCATGCTACCTTGGGAAAAGAAGTCCATGCATGCAAATCATTTTTTCTCAGTCTCGGAGGGAACCAGTCAACCTGAAGGCACATGCATCGGTCTGCAAGCCTGGGATGAAAATTTGCGCAGTTCCTGGGCTAAGATAGGCTAGTTGTCCCAGAGGGATTGCGTAATTTCTGGGGTCAGCAGGTGATTGTCTCCTAGAATTGCACAATTTATGGGCTGAGCAGCAGTGTTGGGTTAGATTGCGCAGTTTTCTGGAGGAATACTACCTGACTGCTCTACGCAATTCTGGAGCCCAGTAGGCTACAAGGATAATTTGCACAAATTCTGGAGGGAAGGTTTGTTCACCTCCAGAATTGCGCAATTTTCTGAGGGAAGCCTGATAGACTGATTTACGTAATTCTTGAGCTCAACAGGCTGGCCAGCTGATTTGCGTAATTTCTCAAGGGAAGGTTGGTTCCCCTCCAGAATTGCACAATTTTCTAGGAGAGCTTCTTGGCTAGCATACGGTCTAAGTTCGAAAATATATCCTATGAGGGGAGTGAAGCAAAATGACATGCGCAGGCTGAAAAGACACTAAGAAACAATTGAAGCCTATATGCTTGACAGTGCAAGACATGACGCTGAGGATGGTTGGTAGGGAGGCTCCAAAACGAAGCTAAGGAAAAATTTTGGAGGGTGTTTGTAGTGCACTACAACAGGAACACAACAGAGTCAATAATGCTCCACATGAGAAGAAATCACTTTCAATGAATGGGAGGCATTTTGATAATTTTGGAAATCTAGGAGCAGCTTAGACGAAGAAGATCAAGAAGGCCAGGATGACTCGGCCCTATACAATAAGCTACAACCTCCTCTTTCGCCCACCAAAACTAGATGAGTGGAAGCGCAACAAGAAGAAGTTGAGGAGGTTATGAGGAGGCAAAAGCTGAGGAGGTTATGAGGATTACGCCCAGCATTGACTTGAAATCATCTCATGCCTCCAAGTTCCTTACGCAAGTCATGCCATGGGAGTTCGAGCCTTCTCCTTTGAATGCCTTCATTCTAGCTGTGGTCTCTTTTAAATGGGAAAAGTCCTTGGTGTAAAATTATTAGGGGGAAAATATAGATCTAGCTGAAGAATAATTTCACAAACTTGCAAGAATTGAAAAAGTAAAATTGGAATTGAGAATGGATTTGATTACTCAATATTGATTTGAGAATCAATACATAAAGAAACTAAGTTAATCTTAGCTTTACATCCAATAACTAAGGATAATTAATTCTAACTAAAGCTATGTGTGCTTTATGTTATGCTAATATCCACATGCACCACCTGCAAGAACTAAAGTTCACTAACTAAATCCAAGCGCAAACCACATGTAAGCACTTAATTTAACTAACTAAATCCAATTCATGGGGGCTTCACTTAATGAACCTTTGACATATCATGTGCATTCGTGACATACTAAACAATACCCCTAATTTGACTACATATTTGAAAATACCTATAAAAATCACATTATTTAACCCCCTACCAATATGAACCCAATACATCGTCCCAATTTAAAAAAGCCTTATTTTCACTGGATATTCTAAGTATCCATTTTCATTAACATTTTGTATACCCTTTTATATTTTCTCATTAAATTTGAGCTTCATTTTTTATACCTACCAATATATGAATCCTTTACCCCCTAATATATGCTCAATATATTATGTCATTTTTTCCTCAATATATATCCTCCAATATGAACCCTTGTGGTATGGTATTGCTCCCCAGTGAATCCCCCTTGAGCCAAGTGCGCACCACATGTAGGCACTAGATTTAACTAACTTTAACTAACTTCATATCACATGCAATAACTAGAGTTGAACTGAAGCGAATTAAGGGTAGCTATGTGCATGTACACCAACATCCCCCTTAAGAATAACTTAGGTGAGTGTGATGCAAAATTAATGAGTCTTGGAAATAGGGCCATTTTAGGTACCCATGTATAATGCATGAAAAAGAGGAAAGAGGTAAAACCGAGTGGGAAGAAACCCCCCCACCCCACCCCTTCAAGATATAATGCAGAAAATAGAGAAAAGACAATTGCTAGGAAGTCGTGTCCTTCACTTGAGATGATCTCATAAAAATTGAAACTTCTTCTTAGTGAATGTCTTGGTGAAAATATCACAGTCTTCTCAGAACTAGGACAATACTGCATATCGATGATCCCATCATGAATCAATTCTCTAATGAAGTGCATGTGGATCTCGATATGTTTGGTCTATTGCCATTGCACTGGATCTCTTCAAAACATTAGTGTAATTTGGTTATCATACCATATGATAGTTAGACGGTGGACATTAATATAAAGCTTAGAAAGGAAATGTTGTAGCCAAATGGCTCAAACAATGGCATTGAATGCTCCTTTGTACTCAGCCTCTATTGATGATAAAGAAATGACAACCTACTTCTTGCTTGACCAACAAATTGGGTTGGATCCCAAACTAAGTACATAACCGGAGGTGGACTTGCAATCAAGGTTGTCACCAACCCAATCTAAATCTGTGAACCCAATGAGATCCAAAGAACAATTTGTTGCATAATGAATCCCATAGGTGATTGTCCCATGGACATATCGAAGGATGCACTTTGCAGCGTTCTAGTGTAACTCATGTAGCTCCTGCATGTATCTGTGAATTTCTCCTACAACATATGAGAGATCAAGATACGAGTGAGTGAGATAAAGAATGCTCCCCACAAGCTCATTGTATAATGTGCAATTAACCAATGGTGTTTCTTTTCCATTCTCAAGCTTTTTCCCTAATAAGAATGGTCTGGTTTCTGGCTTGCAGTCACTCATGTGAAATCGTGCCAAAAGATCTCTAACATACTTTATTTGAGAAATGGTAATCTCATAACTATTCTGATTAATCTCTAGCCCAAGGAAGAAATTTAGTAATCCCTTATCTATCATAGAAAACCGCTTATGCAATGCAATTTTAATCTTAGAAATGATAGAATTTGAACTACTTGTTAGCAAAATATCATCTACGTAGAGTGCTATGATCAACAAGGAGACAATTCTCATCAAAAAATAAAAAATGGAATCAGATTTGTAGTGTACAAAATTTTGAGAAAATGAATAGGAATCCATCTTTGCATACCATTCTTTAGGTGTCTACTTAAGTCCATATAGAGACTTCTTTAGTTTTAATACCAGAGATGAATTTTGCACATATCCCTGTGGTAGCTCAATGTAGATTTACTCCTCGAGATCAGTGTAAGGAAAGACATTCTTCACATCCATATGATGCACCTCCCATCCTCTTATTGTTGCAATGGAGAGAGCTAGCCGAATGAAATCCATTTTTTGCACTCAAGAAAAAGTCTCATCATATTCAACACCATGTACCTGCTGAAAACCTTTTGTCGCCAACCGTGCCTTATATCAATTTACTTGGCCATCTGCTACTTTCTTGGTTTGGTAAACCCACTTTCACCTCACAAGTTTATGATTGGAAGGCAACGAAACCAAGTCCCAAGTCTAGTTCACAATGAGAGATTTTTATTCCTCATCTATATCTGCTTCCCATTTAGGATGCCTAACTACATCTGCATAAGTTTATGGATCAGACGCATGTGTCATATAAGCATTCATGGGAATTCATGACCCCATAGCTAAAATTTCTTATGGAGCTTCCTCAAACTAAGGTATAGTGGCAGGATAACGTAATAGATCCCTCATTCAGTGCCATTTTTGTGTTGAAGTTGGTTGATAACCTTCTAAACTGCATCAGGAAATATTATCTCGATGCTCAACAATGAGTTGTACAACAAGTGCCATAGGAAAACACTCATCTAGATCATAAGTCTGATGTGAAATATCATCTGCATAATCATTAATTAATGGTTAGGGAAACTTTGTAATAGGTTCATCAGGTGGTGCATGAAAAGCACCTTCTTCAAAATTTACACTCCTTTCGATAAAGAGATATTCAGTGTTGACATCAAGCAATCTGAACCCTTTGAATTCATCAGAATATCCAAAAAACATGCATGTGTTTCTTTGATGCTCCAAAGTCTTTCTATTCTTTGTAGGAATGCGAGCCCGTGCTGGAGATCTGAAAATGTAGAAATTACTCGTTCCAGGTTCCATGCCAGTCCAAGCCTCAAAAGTTATTTTTCCAGTAACATATTTATGAGGAGATCTATTATGGATGTATGAGGCTCAATTGATAGCTTTAGTCCACAATTTTTATGGAAGAGATATTGCATGCAACATGCAACTGACCATCTCTTTCAAAGATCTATACTTCCTCTCGACCACCCCATTTTGATGCTTGATTACAAAGATTATGGATATATTTGTTGATATATTCCTTCCTACTATCTGAGCAAAGGACTTTGACGTATTTTCAAAACTGATTTTCTGCATGTTCTTTGAAAATATTTAGATGCTGAAAAATTTCAAACTTGAGTTTCAGGAAATAAACCCAAGTGAATCTCATGTAATCATCTATAAATTGGCAACACATATCTTTATTTTCTCATTGAAGGTACTCTAAATGGATCCATGAGATCACTGTGTGCAAGCTCCAAAGGCGAAAAGGCTCTCCATGCATGCTCCTTCTCGAACTTGTCTTGTGGATGCTTTCGAAGAGCACATCCATTACAAACACCATTTGAAAATTCAATGGATGGAAATCCTTTAACCATCCCTTGCTTGCTAATTTTTTGCATATATCTGAAAGTCAAGTGACTAAATGTCTCATGCCAAATCCTACTTTCTTCATTTTCATTCACAAGTTGCAAAATAGAATCTGATTGAGGAATAAAATATGAAAATGTATAGAAACGATATTGATCATTTTTTCATATCATTAACACTCACATAATCTGAGGTTAATTCCACTTTCCTTCCAGTGCATGTGTGTGTCATATGATGCATTAAATGAAGATTCACAAAAAGACTTGGAATATGTAATACATTTTCAAAACATCCATCATCGAATTGCGCTCTTCCTTGTCTAGTTTTTTCAATGGAAAAATTGCCCCCCATGAGAATAGAGGGTCCTAAGTATGCATGTAGAGAAGAAAAATATCCCATTGAAGAAGTCAGATGTTGTGAATCTCTTGAATTAATAATCCATTCTTGTGATGTAGAATTAAGGGAAATAAAAGAATGATTATTACCCCTTGTTTATGATGGTTTTTCCTCCGTCTTCTTCTTGGCACTTTCTGGAATGTGATGACAAAGATTATTTTGCTGAAAAGTCTTTTCCATCAAATAAATAGTCTTATGCATGCAAGAGGATTCATGATGATAGCCTCTATTATAGTAAGGACACTTGGAGTTTCCTTTCTTTCCCTTCTCACCCTTGGAGTTGGAAAAATAATATCGAGGTTTTGGATTTCCTCCCTTTCTTGGATCTGGATCTCTTGCCTTTCCTTTGCCTTTAGATTGTTGATTTGGTTTCGACTTGGAATTTCCTTTTCCACGCATGGCAAGTGCATGTGCATTTGAAGACTTTAATCAACCCATATTTATGAGCTTATCCTACCCATGAATAAGAGACTCAAAAAATGCACCAATTTTGGGCATTTTCCATTTATCTCGAATTTAAATTCTAACTATATAAAATGTAGAAACAAAAACAACATATTTAGGACTTAATTTAGGAAAAATAGAAAGGATCAATTGACCCTCTTATTTGGATTTATCGATCCCGCAACCTGTAATTATAGAAGTAATGATCTGAATTTTGTAAAGAAATCATGAATGTTCTCCGATTTGTTTGGATCTATGGAATTAGCTCATTTTCGAGAATATGAGCCTGCATCTCATCCTACTTTCCAAATAAATTCTCCAAGGTTGTCTACACCTCATTCGGAATGTTGCATGTGTCCACATGGAAACACAATGCTGGAGATATAGACAACAATAGAAGAGAAAAAGCCACGTCCATCCTCTTGAAGTATTTGGATTTTTCAATGGCAGAATTTGGTTCAACCTCCATATTCATAATTATCTGATACAAACCTTTGCCTTTGAGGTGAATAAAAATCTATGGCCTCCATTGGAAGTAGTTATACGGAGTGAGAGTATTTGAAGATGGGAACCTCTTTCTTTCACTTTGCAGTTGTAGCAACAATTCCATCAATTCTCTAATATTCTGGTCTGCAAATTAAATCTCTGAATAATTTCCATTTCTTTGATCTTCAAACCTACAAACGATTGTTTAGGAACCTTCTCCAGACCTCTGTAGCTCTACCATGTAAAATTATTAGAGCACATATACGGATTTAGATGAATAATAATTTCACAAACTCGAAAGAATTGAAAAAGAAAATTAGAATTGAGAACAAATTTGATTTCTCAATATTGATTTGAGAATTAATACATAAAGAAACCAAGTTAAGATTAGTTGTATATACAATAACTAAGGCTAATTAAATCTAACTAGAGCTAATTGTTCTTTATGTTCTGTTAATATGCACATGAACCATAAGAAAGCACTATAGTTAACTAACTAAAGCAAAGTGCACACCACATGTATGCACTCGAGTTAACTAAATAAAGCCAATTGCACGCCACATCTAAGCACTAGATTTAAACAACTCTAAATAAGTGCACATCGCATGTAAGAACTAGAGTTGAACTGAAGCGAATTAAGGCTCACTAGGTGCATGTAAACCAACACCTGGAAAACCTAAAATTTTTTACAATGCCAACCGATTGCGGCCACAGACAAATTTGTTCCTTGTTCTCTATCTACCACCCTGGCTCTTAATGCCTAACCAGGCGACCAAGAAATTGCCTATGTCACAGTCTCAAAGACTCAAAAAGAGTTCTGGATCTATTATATCATCGGTGGACTACAAGATCCAATCTCCATCAAATGGAGACGTTAAACCCATTTTTTCACCCTTCAAAGACTTGGGTCCGCATGACGATACAGCTCACACACTGTAGATGAAGTCAACGTCAGCCTTGGTCAACATTTGGCGAAATTTTTACCCTAAAACGCACAAGCCCATACCTAATTTAGTTCCCCTCATTTCGTCCTATGAGAGGGAGGATGTCCTAATGGATCGAGACACCTTGTGGGTGAAGTTGAATTAGATTAAAACAAATCACTCTCCCAATTCAAGAATCACGATGGCTATGAGGCGTGTTGATCATAAGGTTTTCTCAAATAAAACAATGCTATGGTTGTGGGAGGCAAAGGATCTGAGACTTATTCTAGAACCCGAATATATAAGAGTGGATTGAAGCTTGTAGAGAAGAGACTGAGGAGAAAATTTATAGAAATTAATTAATGGAGAAATGGAATACATAAAATATTATGGAAACACAAATATAGAAACACATAAAACAAGAGATACATTGATATACATGGTTCACCCAATTTGGGCTACATCCATCTAGAAACAATCGGTCCTTCCTTTTATATTATCCAACAAAATTAAGAGATACAACATACAACATATCCATTGTGATTTACTCTTCATTGTCACAAAGTACCCAACCCCCCTCTCTTTCTCACAATAATAGTCCATAGTTGCAATAAAATTCCCTCATATAAACCAAGGAGATGCCTTTTAGGGAAAAAAAACCCTAAATTAACATAACTTTTGTTGTTAGATTATTCGCCTAATGAACAACCCAGATTGACTACAAAATTACAATATTTTATAAGGAAACTTTTCATCTATTGTTATCTTTGGGGGCGTTGCCCCTGAACCCCCACTGGGGGGCTCATAAAAGTCGTCATCACCCTACCACTCAACCTTCCTGACAAGGATTAAACGGACACCGTGTCCACCTCATTAGGATCATGGATCCAACCCCGCTGAAACAAAAAGAAATATGAACAATCAGGAAGATAATCAAACTCCACACTCAACAATCTCGCACTTAGAGATTGATTATATGAACTTCATTGTTTCTTCATTTTCTAGGCAATGAATCAACTTGGACCTGGTTATTTCTCATCTTCACCATCATACTTGAAGACCAATTAAACTGGGAAATTTCAGTTTCTCCCTGGTTACAACTTTTGTTAAAATATATGCAGGATTATGGCTAGTGTGTATCCTTTCCAGCTTCAATTATATATCTTCCAACACTGACTGTATGAAATGGTACTTGAGCTATATATGTTTAGTCTTGGAATGAAATGTTGAGTTCTTTTCTAGATGAATGGAACATTGGATGTCACTGTATAGCTTGCGCATCTCCTTCTTCTTGCTCAATTCATCCATATTAAACCTTTGTAACAAAATCATTTCTTTACTAGCCTCTGTAGCAGCAACATACTTTAATTTCATTGTTGAAATTGCAAAATTGTTTTTCAATTTTGAAACCCAATTAATAGTTGTTCCACCTACAGTAAACATATACCCTATTGTGCTCCTCCTGTTATGTCTATCACTTGCCATATATGCATCAACATATCCATGTAGAGCAATGTTTGAACCACCAAAAGATAATTCTTGATTTGTGGTACCTCTCAAATCCATGAGAATCCACTTTACTGCCATCCAATTCTCTTTTCCTAGATTGTTCATATACATGCTTAAAACTCCCACTGCATGTGTAATATCAAGCCTTGTGTAGACCATTGCATACATTAAGCTTCCAAATGTTGCTGCATATGGAACTTTACAAATATAATCCATCTCTTCCTAAGTCCTAGGATACATTTCCTTGTTTAGTTTTAAATGGATACCCAAAGGTGTACTAATTGGTTTTACATTCTAAATATTAAATCTTTCCAACACATTTTCTATGTACTCACTCTAATACAATGTTAATTTGTGATTTTTCCTATCTCTAGTTATTCTCAAAATAAGGACTTGTTATGCAACAACCAAATCCTTCATTGCAAATGATTTTTCTAATTTTCCTTTGAGCACATTTATTTCCTGCATGTTAGACCTTGCAACAAGAATGTCATCTACGTACAATAAAATTATAATATAGCTGGCTTAATTTTTCTTTTTAAGATAAACACAACGGTTAGTGTGGCATCTAGTATACCATTTTTTATACATAAACCTATCAAATTTTAGATACTACTGCCTTGGAGCCTATTATAAGCCATACAAACTCTTCTTCAATTTCCACACTAGCGTCTCCTTCCCTTTGACATCATACCCTTTTGGCCACTACATATATATCTTTTCCTCCAAATCCCCATGGAGAAAGGTTGTCTTTACATCTAACAGCTCAAGATGCAAATGGTTTGTTGCCACTAGACTTAAAATAGTTATGATTGAAGTCACTTTAACAATAGGAGAAAAAAATCATGAAATTCTATATCTTTCTTTTGTGTAAACCCCTTCACCACAAGTCTAGCATTATACATCTATTAACTTCCATCTTCTTCCTTCAACCTGTAAACCAATTTATTCTGCAATGATATTTTACTTGTAGGCAACTTTATTGAGTCCCAAAAATGGTTATTCATCAAGGAGTCCATCCCTTCTTCCATAACTTTCTCCCACTTCTTCTTGGTTTCTACCTACATTGCCTCTTCATATCTTTCTGGTTCACCAGATTTGTCAACAATACATAATATAATGAAGGAGAGTATCGTTCAAGGGGTCTACTTACCCTAGTAGATCTTCTAACACCAGTTTCAGGTGTTTAAGGTGTCTGTTGTTTTTGTGGTTGTTGTTGTTGTTTTGGTTGTTGACCATTATGATTTTTAGGCACGTTTAGTTTATCTATCATCTCATCAAGAACTTCGTATTCTTTGTTTTATTTTTCCAATTTCTTTCCCTGCATTTGATCCTTATGCAAGATCTTTTCATTGCATATGACATCTCTTCTCATAATGATTTTTTGATTTTCCTAATCATTCAAGCGATAACCAAAATAATTTACACCATATCCAATAAAGGTATATTTATTTGATTTTGCCTCAAGATTTGTTCTATTTTCTTTATTGATGTGGACAAAGGCTTCATAACCAAAAGTATTTAAAACTAAGTAGTATCCCTTTTTACATGTCCATTAATCCTCTGGAATACCACCATCCAAGGAAATTGAAGGCCCTCTATTTATTAGATAAACAACTGTATCTTAAACATCTGCCCAAAATTGTAAGAGAAATATTGCATGCAATCTCATGCACCTTGCGTGCTCCATGATTGTCCTATTCATCCTTTTTGACACACCATTTTCTTATGGTGTTACTGGAACTATATTATCTCTGTGAATTCCATGCTTTGAATAGTTATTATCAAACTCTTTGTTGTAGTATTCACCTCCATTGTCTAATTTGAAATACTTCAACTTCTTTCCTATATCATTCTCAACCAATGATTTCCATTTCTTGAAAGTATAATATAAATGAGGTTCATTTCAAATATAATAAATCTAGGTTTTCCTACTTGCATAATCAATGAAAGTAACATAATAGCGAGAGCCACTAAGAGATGATACCTGAGAAGGTCCCCATACATTTGAATGAAAAAGATCTAATTTTTTGCTCTTCTTTTCCTTCCCAACTCTGATAAATATTACTCTCTTTTGTTTTTCATAAACACAATTTTCACAAAAATCCAAATAAACCTGCTTTAAATCTGGTAACAAATTTCTTGAGTGAAGGATATGCATCTAGTTCTCACTCATGTTCCCAAGCCTATGATTCCAGAGTGTTGTACCTACTCCTATGGAGGTTAAAGTATTAACATAATTAGAAATACTATTGCATAAATACAATGTACCAACCTTTTCTCATTTTTCTGTTGCGAGGGCTCCTTTAGTGACCTTCCAGGCTTTTTCTATAAAAGTAGTTACACAAACTTCACCACCCAACTTCCTTGTTGAAATTATATTTTTCTTCAGATCTAGAACATCCCTTACCTTCTTCAATAGCCATTAGTTTACATTCTATTTTTTTTTATAAAAACGTTACCCATTCCAACGATTTTACAGGGTTTATTGTCACCCAAATGAACCTGTCCAAAACCTCCTTGAACATAGTCATGAAAATGTTTCCTATCAGGTGTGGCATGGAACGAAGCCCCTGAGTCTACCACCCAGGCATCAATAATATTATTTAATTAAATAATCAAAGCATCTTGCAACACATCACCTGTCACATTCGCTTCATGATTGTTCTCTTATTGTCCATCTCCTTCTTTTCCTTTCTAAGATTTGCAGTCTTTATTTAGGTGTCATCTCTTCCCACATCTCCAGCACACTATCCCCGATCCGGATTTGGGTCTACCTTTTCTTTACTTACTTCGATTTCCTAGGCTCCCTCCTCTTTACATTTTTCTTCCCCTAGTCTTTGTAGTCAAAGCATTACCTTATGTCTCACCAGATCTTTTCCATCACATTTCCTCACTAAGGATGGCACCAGCAAAATCATCAAAACTTAAAGTACTACATCCATAGACAAAGCTATTAATAACCATAACTAAGCCATTCCAACTTTCTAGCAATGAGCATAGAAATAATAGAACCCTAACTACATCATCAAAATTTACCCCTACAGAACTTCACTTACTGATAGCTGTGTTAAATTCATTTAAGTGATCAACAATAGGTCCACCTTCTAACATGTTCATATTAAATAGACGTTTCATAAGAAATACCTTATTTGAGGCTGACAGATTTCCATATAGTTTGGCCAATGTCGTCACTAAACCTCCTCTTGTCATTTCCTTTGAAATGTTGAATGCCACTCACAATGCAGGACACGACTATATTGTTCCTAGTGCCTTTTTGTCGAGAATATCCCATTCTGCGTCGGTCATATTCGTTGGCTTCTTTCCTTTTCCACTCAATGGAATGTACAGATATTTCTGATACAAATAATCTTCCATCTGTATCTTCCACAATTGGTATTTTTTATTGTTATATTTCTCGACCCTAATCCTACCATCTTCGGTCATTGCTCCCACTCAAATGAGGAACCTTTCTCTGCTGGGAGTTTACTAGGCAAATAGACCTTTGACTATGATACCAGTTGTTATAAATTAATTAACAGAGCAATAAAACATATAAAATATTGCGAAAACAAAAATACATAAATACACAACGTATATACACATATATACACGGTTCACCCAATTTGGGCTACATCCACGGAGAAATAGGAAGTCCTTCCTTATATATTATCCAACAAAATGAAGAGATACAACCTACAAAATATCCAATATAATTTCCTCTTCACTCTCACATAGTCTCCTCTCGCTCTGTGTCGCTTAGAATAATAATCAACAACCACAATATAATTCCCTCATATACACCGACGAGGTGTCTTCTAGGTTAAAATAACCCTAAATTAACACAACTTCTACCATCGGATCATTCGCCTAATAAATGACCCAGTTTGACTATGACATTACAATATATTACAAGGCAATTTTTCATCTATTTGTCACTTCAGGGGTGCTTCCCCTAACCCTCCCCCAAGGGGGGCTCATAAAATTCGTTGTCGCCTCCCCCTGACGGTGATTAAATAGGTGGAGTTTCCACACTATTAGGAACAGGAATCCAACACGACTGAGACAAACAAAAAAGCTATGAACAATCAGGAAGATAATTAGGCTCCACACCCAACGTAAATGGGTTCTGATTAAACTGTAATGACCTACATGGTTATTTGTAAGAATTTTGTTTCATCTTTTTCACTCTATTAACTTACTATATTTAATAGGATAACGTTATGTGTATTTTTCCTTTACTGCAGAAGGCTCTCTTCCAAGAAGTTTGGAGAGAAATTTCACTGAGAAAATCGAGGCGCAATAACCGTGGAAGCATCAATATACCATACAAATCCCTTGTTCTCTACCCAACTAGAGCCGGGATGCCCGGATCTTGTTTTGTTAAGCATGACAATGTTTTGGGTGAAGATTGTCCCTTATGGGTTGTATATTAAACATCATGTCTTTTTCGAGGGAAATAAGGAAGATAGCCTCATGCAATCAAGAAAGCAACTAAGAGACAAGCAATCATGGATCACAAAGCAAAATTGAAGCAAATTAAGAAAAGGAATCGAGAAGAAGAGACAAAGATCCTTCTCATATTTAGAGAGGTTCATGTTTAGTTCACAACCGAGAAGTCTAGCAGAAGGCAAAAAAGAAATCGAGATTGATTGGTGTAGCTTTCATCTAATACCACCTCCTATGTTTACAGTTAAATATTTTGTTTTTTGGGTTATAAAAATGATAACTTTTCTTTGAGCTAGAGAGTTAATTGAGTACCAGTCTAATAACCATATGATGAAGTATGTGATGCTTTAGCATCGAATATTATAAAACAGGCATTGGATGAAACATTTTTTTGCAAGGTAGCAAATACTACAACTTCCAAGGAAGCATGGAGGATCATGGAAGAAGAATTTGGTGCAAGGGGGAGTGACGTGCAACAACAAGATGAGTTAGAGTCTATTGAGTCAACCGTAGATCTGAGTTTATATGAGAAAAACTCTAGGAATACAAAAAAGCTTGGAGAAGCCCACTCAAAAGTAGATGATGATCACGAAGAATATAAAAGTTAAACTCATTATGCAGACATGCATATTGGATGAAGAAGATACAACAAATATTGCATAGAGAGAACTTGAAACCTCTATGTGTGAAACAGAGAAAGAGCAAATAAATGCTCAAGGACTCCACTGTAACATGGATGGGGCAGATGATGGTCAATGCCACTGTGACGAAACACATGTGGATGATGACTACAAAGTGAGATGTGCATTTGTGAAACTAGCCACAACTGATGGATTTGTTGAAGATGAATTTATTAATGAGCACATGCATGCTCGGATATCGCACCATAGGGTGGATGAACATTACTATAATGAAATTTATGAAACCTGGATTGATTGTGGCAATATGGTAAGGGCCATGTTTGATGAAGAATTAAAGGTTGAACTTTCCACTGTAGCAGCAAGATATAAAGTAGTTAGAACTACTCATGAAGTAGTATGTGATCTAGCAGTAGTTGATGATCATTGAGAGGTTAAAGTGATTGAAGAATTTTTTATGATAATATCCACCGATGGAGGTTGGGAAAAATGAACATTATTATGATTTTACATGTAATCCTAATGATGATATTGAGTGTGCAGACTACAGGAAAAAAACCTGATGATGAAACTAAAGAAAAAGACATGTAAGTTTTCGAAAATGAGGAAGAATGCATTAAAACTATTTTTCAGCAATGGAGTGAAGAAGAGATAAAATTTTTCTATCAATAAATATGGTAGAAAGAAAATCATGAATATGAAGCACAAGGAGTAGAGTAAAGAAGAGAACATTGTAAAAGACAAGATCAGATTGCTTTTCAGCACAAATTCAAGACAAGTCAAAAAAGCATTGCAACAACAACAAATAAACATATATGGAGCCTACATCATGAACATGCAACAACGAATGAAGCAATTTAGAGGATATAGAATCTCGAAGAAATGAATAAAAAGATACAAAATTGTAAATATTTTGAGTCATTGTAAGCCTAGCTGAGACTTAGACCAACTTACATGTTTGAGTGATGATGAAGTAAATTTCTATTATAAGTGTAACATACATAGTTAAGTCATATTTGAGTTATCTTGAGTCATACAATCGTAATTAAGGGGGGACGTTGGAAATAGTAATTACTCTTGCATGAAGATCTAGCAAGATCCAAGTCTAGTGATGTTGAGTTAAGTGTGGTCTAAATTTAGAGTGTCCTTGAATGTTCAGCTATTTTGACTGAGTCACTAGTCAAAAAGGTTAAATATCCCTCACTTGGTTCATTATAATTAATCAAAGTTTTATCTGATCAATAAAAGAGCAACAACTCCTGTTTTTGTGTGTTTATTTGTGTTTTCCTCTTCTCTATCTTACCATCGCAACTTTATAAATCCACTTATCCACATTCTAATTGTTTTTATTTATTTATAAAGTTAATAATAATAACAAAAAAACTATATCTCAAAGTGAAATATGTTATAGATTTATTTTATGTTTACATAAAATATGATAAGGTTAGAATTTAAAAAGTTAGTGTTTATCGAATTTTATTGATTAAAAAATTTAATTAATAAAATAAAATACTAATTAAATTTAAACTAGATATCAACCCAGAATCAGAATGGCGAGGGTTTCTGCGAGGGCCTCTGCGATCGAGCTCTGCGATGGTGCTGGCTCGAGCAATAACGGAGTTTGTGGATTGGGCAACCGCCGACATTGCCAAAGGTATGGAGAAACTTTCAAGTTTTTCGCATGTCAGATTTCAGATTTGTATTACTATGACGCAGATCATGATTTCCAGTGGTTCAAGCGATCGCCATTGAGCCCTGATCGGGCACCACCTCCCTTGATCCGAGGCTTGGTGCACAGATCCAGTCTTAGGCTCATCATTCCAGACATCTGTATTACAGATCGACCCCTATTCTGGTCAGATCTGGAAGCTCTTTTTGGGGGAGATCGGGACCTTGGAACAGCAGACAGAGCCACCAAACAGGCTCTGAATACCTCAGTATATGGGATCGTTGCCGCTGCCCTGCAGATTGATTACTTTTTCCAAAATCTCGCCATCAATCTGACAGATCTGGCCCTCAGAGAGTACAGAACTGGTAAAATCAATGTAACACCCAAGAAATCAACAGGGTGGGTACCTGAAACCAGTAAATCAGTGGCAAAACAGGTTCATGGTTGTGGGAACCTTGTCAAACACAGCAATGGTAATGGCAGCAACACCGACTCAGAACCGGAGGATGGTGCAAAATACCGCAGATCTGTAAACAATTTAATGGAACAGTTGCTCAGAGGGCAGATCTGGGTGATCACAAGAACCATGAATGTCACGCCCCTACACTTGCAGTAGTCTTCCAACCGCTTATAGCGAGGTGCGGCACCACCGAACGCTTTCTTTTCACCAATACTCACCTTCGTGGACTACGCCTAATTCACTTGTCCTTAATTAGTTTGTGTTTTGCAACCAAGTAAAATGCAATTATCCTTTATACTTAATGAATCCCATACTCATTCATTATCCATAGCAATTATAACAAGAACATCAACAATTGCAACAAGTATAAAGGGGAGGGGCAACTCCCAAACAAGTATGCCTGACAATATATTATATTCAATCTTTCTTCAATAATACAATACAAGTAGTGCTTGGCAATCTCCAAGCCAATACTTAGAATAATTTACAACATAGGCAACCTGCCTTTACAATACATGTGCACCCTTGCACGAAGAGTAGAACTCACCCAAGTCACTTAATCCTCCTCACCAAGTCCTGCACAAATCTGCACATCCACTACACCTCGGGCAGGCCTTGCCCACTCTTCGACCGACTCAAGATCACCTCAAAACACTTTCAAGTGCACCCTCAAGATGAGCGCATGAGATATGCGCAGACTCCTCTATTTCTGCGCACTTTTCACTTGTCTTCTTGATCTATGCGTAGAAGAGATGTGAAGTCATGTTGTTCAAATGAGCCTCAAGCTCCACTAATATATACCCAAGTCTGCGTGGGTTTACAAGGGGTGTGCAGCCCCATGGCCGACCCCCAAAACACTAACGCATGCCCACAAGCTCCATCTACAAGTCGGCTTGCACTTCTTTAAACCTTCGCATATATATGTGGTCGTTCCAACACTTAGTCACATAAGTGTTTTCCCTAACGTCGCATATATCGTCGCATTCCTTCGCACATAATGTCGCACCCGTTGCACATTTCCTCCGCGCGCCCGTGCGCCCGCCCGCGCGCCCGCTCTCGTGCACGACTCGCCGGTGCCCGTCGCACTCTTCTCCCGAAGGCCTTACATCCTCCTCCACCTGAAATCGTTGTCGTCCTCGACAACATACCATCCCGGTAGCCATCCACCAAGATCATCATCATCCATGATGTTGACTCCTCCACACAAAGCAAACATCCTTGCAACATATGTAGAACTTCGTCTCCATCATGTCTCGACTTAGTGACCAACTGCCACCAAGCTCACCATACCAAGGTATGCACCTCAACGGTATGCTCTCCATCAGATATCATCTCGATCCATGATCATCGACCCTTCTGCCACAATCTCCACTGCAACATCTCGTGTCGACCTCATCATGTGTCTCCATGTGAATCTCTGCCATGATACTCCAACAAAATGCCAACACATCTCTGCACACTTCGCGACCCCATGTCTGAACTAGTTGGGTAGCTAATCCAACCATCATGTTCAATCCATGAGAGTGAACATCCTCATGCCATCATCAGTTGTTCCTCAAAACATTCTGCCACACCCTCGACTCTTCAAGAATCTATCTCCATAATCCATGCTCAGGTCCATGGAAGCTCCATCCATCTCATCTGCAACATGTCATGATGCTTGATGCCAAGCCATCCCTGCACCATCAATCATACCTGCTCAAACATGTTTAAGGACTCACTGCCATGAGCAGCTAACAATGAGCCCCATCTTCTTCATCCATCTAAGAATAAGTAGAGGGAGTAGAGCCTGAAGGCTCTCCCTCACTAATCAACTCGATCCATCTATCAGGATCCTCAATCTCCATCCTTTGTAGATAAGCAACCCGGTCTTCCTTCTGGACATCCGGCCTCACATATACCTCCTCATCATCATCATCATCATCTTCTACCAACTCTAGCCTTCTTGTCAAATCCAAGATGCTATCTGAAAGTGATCTAATGACCAACGACTGCTCGGTAAGCTTTGCCTCAACAGTAGACAATCGCTTACTCATGTCTCCCATTCTCTTCTCATCCTCCATTTGCATCACTCCTAGTTTACAATCAGGCCTTGTCACACCAATGGTTGGAACACCAATGGGTACATCTTCCCTTCCATCATAAATGTAGAGCTTCTTCAAATGTGGAACAATCATAGCATCGAATTTTTTCATGAATTCCATCCCCAATACAGCCTCATAGTCATCAATCCGCACTATAGTGAAGTCCACCTTCCCGGTCCATTCACCAAGTGTAGTGTCCACCCTCTTAGCTATACCAAGAATCTCAATAGGAGGAGAATTCACTGTCTTCATTTGTGCCTTTGTCGGTACAAACTTCAGCCCAATCCTTCTCGCAGTATCTTCACCCATGAAGTTGTGAGAGGCCCCACTATCCACCATAGTGAGTACATCAGCACCTCCAACCTTCATTTGAACATACTCCAACTTGTTCCTTTCAGGATCCCTTCTAGAGGCCACTTCCGTAGTAGCAGAAGCACCAAGTATCTGCATCATCTCTACAGAAGCACCTTCATTCCTCACATCAGATTGTGCAATAGCAGCCACCTTTGGTTTAGAAGGACAATTCTTCACCGTATGTGGTCCAGCACATATCCAACATTTCAAGGCTTTCTTCGTCTTCAAACTATCATCCGATTTCGAAGCATCTTCTTTCTTCTTATCTTTCGGTTTATCAGACTTCTTCTTCCTATCATCAGAAGTCTCATCATAATGCTCCACCAACCTGTCAACAGCAACAAAAGCTTCTTCAAGTGTCATAATCTTCTGCCTCTTCACTTCATTGCGTGCCCAAGGCTTCAACCCAATAATGAAGTTGGACATCTTGTCCCTCTCCGCCATGTCAGGAAGTTCCAGAGCTGCACTTGCAAACTCCCGCTGATATGCTTGTAGGCTCCCGGTATTCTTTATGTACTTAATCTTCGTCCTTGCTTCCCATGTTTCATCCTGAGGACTAAAATGAGTCTGCAAATCCTTCTTCATGTCATCCCATGAAGTGATGTCATCAGCACTACCATTGGCAATCTGATCCAACCTCCTTCGCCACCACATCTTAGCATCCTTTGTTAAGAACTGAGCAGCTACCTTGACCTTTGTTTCATCATGAGATAGACCCAACCGTTCCAAGTATTGCTCCATGTCCCATAGAAAGTTGCCAAGAGTTTTTTCATTCCTTGTGCCATCATAAGATTCCAGTTCCTTGACCTTCACATGAGGCACTCCTCCACCTGAGTTATGCCTCACGGCCTTCTTCAACACCGCGATCTCATCCTTGGCTTCGTCAAGAGTTTTCTTCAAGTTCACAATCTCTGCAAGACCCTGATCCCTTGCTTCTTCAACCTCCTTGACCCTTACTTCAAGTTGTGTACACATAAGATCAGTGTACTCATACTGTGTCCGGAGTTCATCATGTTGTGTTCGGAGTTCATCGAGCTCTTCCTTTGTCTTCAAGTTGGCCTCTTGTTCTTTAGCAAACAAGTCCATCTTCTTATCCCAAGAAGTCTCCATATCCTCCATCTTTTCCAACACCTTTTCAATGAACCCAATAGTAGTATCCTTCATAACATGACTAGACCCAGCCTGAGATTCGACTGCCATTTCTAGCAGCTTCTTTCTCCTTTGCAATCTAGTTTCGACCATCCAACAGCTTCACCAAGTCACCTGCAATTAGAACCAACCCTTGTTCCACTTGTGTGAAACGGTTTCCTTCACCTGCAAGTACCTGTCACGAGCAACCCTGCTCAACAGCTCTAGACCGAGCTCTGATACCAACTTCACTTCGGTGAAGTTGTGTAGTAGCTTCAATATCCGGATCAGTTGCTCTGATACCAACTGTCATGCCCCTACACTTGCGGTAGTCTTCCAACCGCTTATAGCGAGGTGCAGCACCACCGAACGCTTTCTTTTCACCAATACTCACCTTCGTGAACTACGCCTAATTCACTTGTCCTTACTTAGTTTGTGTTTCGCAACCAAGTAAAATGCAATTATCCTTTATACTTAATGAAGCCCATACTCATTCATTATCCATAGCAATTATAACAAGAACATCAACAATTGCAACAAGTATAAAGGGGAGGGGCAACTCCCAAACAAGTATGCCCGACAATATATTATATTCAGTCTTTCTTCAATAATACAATACAAGTAGTGCTTGGCAAGCTCCAAGCCAATACTTAGAATAATTTACAACATAGGCAACCCGCCTTTACAATACATGTGCACCCTTGCACGAAGAGTAGAACTCACCCGAGTCACTTAATCCTCCTCACCAAGTCCTGCACAAATCTGCACATCCACTACACCTCGGGCACGCCTTGCCCACTCTTCGACCGACTCAAGATCACCTTCAAGTGCACCCTCAAGAGGAGCGCATGAGATATGCGCAGACTCCTCTTATTTCTGCGCACTTTTCACTTGTCTTCTTGATCTATGCGTAGAAGAGATGTGAAGTCTTGTTGTTCAAATGAGCCTCAAGCTCCACTAATATATACCCAAGTCTGCGTGGGTTTACAAGGGGTGTGCAGCCCCATGGCCGACCCCCAAAACCACTAACGCATGCCCACAAGCTCCATCTACAAGTCGGCTTGCACTTCTTTAAACCGTCGCATATATATGTGGTCGTTCCAACACTTAGTCGCATAAGTGTTTTCCCTAACGTCGCATATATCATCGCATTCCTTCGCACATAATGTCGCACCCGTCACACATATCCTCCGCGCGCCCGTGCGCCCGCCCGCGCGCCCGCTCTCGTGCAGGACTCGCCAGTGCCCGTCGCATTCTTCTCCCGAAGGCCTTACAATGAAGGTCAAAGGGGCGGCCACAACCCTAGACATTTCATTAATTCCAGCACTTTGGTGGAAGGAAGCCTGGAGCCGAGGTCAGGTCTTACATCATAGATCTGATTCAGTTTGTTTCTGCCTGGATCTGGAACATGGGAAAGACACAGATCTCATGGAGAAGGAAATCTTCAGAATCGAAGGAAATAACAATGCAGAACCGGAGAAACCAGCCAGGGCATTGACAGATCGGGAGCATCTCTGGCTGGTTGAACCCTCAAAGATGGCTGACTGCGTATCCAGGAACAAGGCCATTGGGGCAGAAGCAGTCGAAGCCACTTTAGCAGGGAAGGAAGTCCTCCAGACTGAATCCCGGCCCCAAATCGCCAGTCCAAACTCTGCCGGGACAGAACCCAATCGCTTTCAAATCCTCGTCAGAACGCCCATGGGAAATACAATTTTGATTTGGACTCATGCCACAGATAGGGCAATAGATCTGAAAAATAACATAGCTAACCAGATTGGCTATCCGGCAGGTGAGCAAAACCTAGTAACAGGGGGCAGATCACTACAGGATCACAGAACCTTGAAGGAGTACAACATCAAGCCAGGATCTACAATCTTTCTCAATATGAGACTATGAGGAGGTGCAGCAACCAGCAAAACAACAGAAGGAGGCAGTGGGTCCAAATCGAATCACAACCCAACTCAGCACCAGCAATACAGAAGCGAAGGAGCATCCTACAAGCATATTTTACAAAGTGGGAAAGCTCCTCCGACAGTCCCAAAGCAGGCTGGAACAGAACCAAGTCCATACATAGTGGAACAACTGCAGCATACACCAGAACTAACAATCGATACAACAGAAGCAGAGAAGGTATGTGACAGCTATGAAAAGCAAGCCATCATCTGTCGTTTTAATGGGTTTTGGCCCAAACCCTTGGATCTGTTTCATTGGATACTCACAAATTGGTCTTTGGACTGTGAGATCCACCTCTGTTCAAAAGGATTTTTCATAGTTAAATTTCAGTCGCCAGAAATCAGAGAGCTCGTGATTCAGCAAGGACCGTGGTTTTGGGGCTCTTCGGGTCTCTTTATTACTCCATGGTTCCCGGAGTTTGACGCAAACACTTTTGTTGTATCTCGGATGCCTGTATGGGTACGTCTTCATAACCTCCCTATCCATTTCTGGGACCAAAAGATACTTGCATGTATAGGCAACTCCATAGGCAGATTTATCAAAATGGACACACAAAGAATTGAAGAAAGAATTTTTACTTTCGCACGCATATGTGTGGAAGTAGACCTTAGTAAAGGATTACCGGGAAACATTAAACTAAAACACAAAGACCGCAGCTGGTTGCAGTCATTAGACTATGAAAATACAGCTTTCAGGTGCAGAATATGTCGGCAAACTAGACATCTGCAAAATGCATGTCCAGAATACAAAAAGAATAGCCGCAGAAAGAAGAAAACAGGTAACCATCAAAAGGGATGGAAATTCTCCTATACAGAATCAGATGAGGAGGAAGAACCAGTCCAAAATGAAAGCAACCAAACAGAAACTCAGAAGACATCCCCACAAGAACCTATGGAATCACAATCGGGAAAGAACTCAAATTCAATGGAAATCAGTGGAATCAAAAGGCAGCACTCTCCAGACGCCTCTGATTCAGACAAGGAAAATCCTCGACCCGGCGAAGAAAATCCTCTTCAACTGGTTCCCATAATTCCATCCCAAGGAGAATGGCAAAAAGTTGAGAAGAAAAAGGGGAGAAAGTCATGATTTCTCTCAATTCTCCTTTTTGTTCTCGCTGCGGTCTTTTCTCATTCTTCTTGTTTTTATTTTTTCAAGATGGACAGGCACTGGCCCGCGCATTCCTCATATGAGGAGGTCGTGTATCTGTTCAGCGGTTTTCCCTTCATGTTTAGCTGGACAGGGCTGAGTTTCCCCATCCAGCGAGCTCTATGATTCGCAAATTATAGAGCAAATTGAATGCTGCGGCATATACTTGTAACTTTTTATCCTGGTAATAAAAAGTTTGATTTTTTCTTTTGGAAAAAAACTAGATATCAACCCTCCTTTATATACACCTAAATAATTGATTTGATATTTATTATAATATGCCCATGGAACATAATTGAGTTCTACTTCTATTGGTTAAAGAACCAACTCATTTTCATTCTTGGTTTCATATCAATTCTATCATTATAAGTGCACTGCATCAACAATAACTTGTTGAAATTTTTGTGCTTTTGTTTTTAAGATGAATAAGATTGGTGTGTTATTTTAATTTTGAATTTTTAAATATATATATTTTAAATTTTTTATTATGAATTTGAAAATAATTTTAAATATTATGGATTTGAAAATAGTTTTAAAATTAACTCAGCACTGTTCTTGACATTTAGAAATATTTTCAAAATATATAATACATATGGGACTAAGATTTTAAGGTAGACCATGCCCTCTGCATGGTTCGTGTGAAGCCATACGTAAGTTGACACCAACTGAGCAAAGATGACATGCTAAACTATTTCATCGGTTTTACAATAAGATTTCACATATTAATAACCGAATCAAACCAAACTACTGAACTCTTCAACTCAGTTCAACCAAATTTGATAACTATGTTGCTAACTAACCTTGTTCAGTGTGCATGAAGCCTTGGGACTCAACTCATAACTATAAGGCTCCATGCGAGGGTCCATTGCTTTACAAGAAATGCAGTGATTTGCGAGCAAACGTCTGGTGTTTTCATGTGTTATTACAGAAACTCAAAGAGAAAAGCAATATATTTCATTGGTTGTTAAAGTGTTTTTCCCATATTTTATCTAAACAAATTTCATAGATATAAAAAAAGTTTTATAACTATCTTACTGAATAAATAAGTAAATAATCTTTCTGCAAGCATCATATAATCCAAATTGGAGATCATTTTATAGAATTAAATGGATTCTTTTTACTAAACTAGATCATCCAGATTTTATGCGTGCAAGAAGGCACATGTGCTACGTGATGAACAATGAATTAGGGTGGTTGACCACTGGTTTTGCGTTGTGTTCTGAGCGAGAACTAACATGGAAAAAATCCGTATACATAACACTATCAAATTTTCAATCGATTGCTAAAAGTAAACCATATTTCTCCATATTTCTCCTGAATAGGAGTTGTGAGGAGGTTACAGATGATATGGCCCGTATTTGAATGAAAACCTTTTTGAATTGACCTCTAGGAGGGGTTTTCTAATATTTAATATGCTACCCTTAGATCGATATGCATGTCGTAGGTTCTTTGAGCATCTCTTAACTTCTCCCGTAAGACAACCTAAAATGAACGCTTCATATCTGACTGAAACTTCGTGTGGAAGCCAAACTAAAATAGTAAAAGTAACGCTTCACATCTAATTCAAATCAACGAGACATAAGTATAGAGAAGTGAATGGTTCATATCTATTCCAAATCAGTGAGACATGAGTAGACTGTTATGGGAATGGGGCTGGAAATTCGAAATTTGATTACTCTGGCTGAGTTTTTTATTTCCAATTTGACTACTCTTGGTGAATTTTTTTTTTAGGGCATCGTATTTCTAAAGGTATATAGGTTAAATTAATAACAATTTATTGTAAGCAGTTTTTAAAAGTATAGTTGAACATTTTCTGTTTTCACAAAATTGTGATTTTTAATGGTTTATAATTTATTTTTAATGTATAAATAAAATATACAACTAAAAATTATTAATAAATCCTCACACATTAAAAAAATCAAAAAAATAAAACTAATAATTTAGAGGGAAATGAAACAGTTTATAAAAAAAAAAATTGAAAAGTTATCTCACTTAAACACGAAAAGAAAAGTTAAACATGGTCAAAGTCGGTGATTGTGATGTCAGAATACGACGTGTTTAAACCATAGCTACCAAATACGCCGTATCGGAGAAATAAATACGGAAATTCGGCAATTGGATTCGAACATCAAATAATTCGATGAAAATTCGATTTGGTTCATGGTAACTTCGTTTGGATAACAGAAAATTCACTATTTATAGTTTATTATAGTTTATTGCACGGATTTGTTAATTTGTCTCTCAGATAATAGTAAGTTCAGTGATCTTTGTTAATTTGCATTTTTGAGAATAGTAAAGTAGTAATCCTTAAACCTAAAATAGATAGGTGTCTTATTGCAGGTAGGAAATGGAAAGGCCACCGGATTGTAGGTAGGAAATGGAAACAAATCTTGAGTGGAAAAAATTTCTTATTTTTAATTTGAGTGTTGCTTCAAAGGGTTTAGATAATAAGGAAAGAAGCAAAATTTTGAAGAGTAAATTTTATAAGAAGTAGTCTACCCACGCAGAGGAATTGCTCAGTTTTCGTCACCGCCCGGAAAAACCTGCGGCTCCAGCCGCCGGCAATTCCTCCCCCATCTTCGCCACCCTCCACGAGCTCCGCCACTCTCCGCATTTAATGATGTCCAACAGGAGTTCCATCACTGTCTTGCCGCCATTCACATCTTAATTCGAATTTCAGAATTAACCGTGCGCTGCATTTGACCCGACACTCCCCTGCAGCTCACCACGTCACCAGAACAAGCGAAACCGGAAGGGAAAAAATAGGTTCAAGGCTGCGAGTTGTGGCATCTCATTCATTCATGCAACCATCGTTTGCATTCTCTCTGCTCACGACATGCGCAGTAACCCATGGAAGCTTGATGCACCCAACACAGATTTAGAGAACAAAATCATGGAGTTCAGCACTGCATATTTCGTTGTGGACTTGCTCCACTATTTGCTTGCCAACCCATCTGATCACCTCTTTATATTTCACCATATTGCAACTTCCTTCTACCTAGTAACTTGCAGGTACTATGCAGGCCATGGAGGGCTCTCAGCCATCTCTCTGATAACTGCAAGGGAATCGACGACTCCATTACAGAATGTGTGGACTATTTCTCGTATGGCTAAAACGGAGTCTGTCTTGGCCAACATGATCTATAGTTTTGTATCTCCATTTTTCACTGTGTATTTTACCGTGATGAGGTGCATTGTTGGGCCTTGGTTGGCATGGAAGTTGGCCTCCTTCCACTTAGCTGGTAAGATAAATGTCATTATTCCTTATTGGATGGCTAGTTCATGGATGGTTACTATTATTCTGGCTCTTTTCGGGAGCACCATCTGGGTTTACAAGCTCTAGACATGTTTGATCCGTTTCTATGCAAAGAGAGGGACTCCGAAGGGCAAGCTTGGAGCCCAGAAAGAAGAGTAAGCATAGTGGAGCTGGATCCAATTGTTATAACTGCAATGCTTTTAGTTGAATTAACCAATTTTTTTGTATTTTTCTTTGTGTAGGTGTGGTATTTTAACTGTTCAAATTGATAATAATAGTTTGCTTCCAGGCCCATTTGTAAAGTATTGTACTTCAGTCAACAAACTCTAGAAACAAAAGCCATGGTGCTATTCAGTAGCAATTTTCAGGATTTTGGTGTTGTGTATTTTTTAAATTCTTGTGCAATCCTCAGAATTGGGGCAATTTTTTTCATTATCTTTAAAAGCCTGAGAGCAAGATTACTAAAAGGGATGCGAAAACCATCATTACATCGAAATAACATCCCTAAGTTTCCCCACTATCGACGTATGCCAGGGCAAGTGCACCAAATCTAGATTGTACATTAGCTTTACACAAAATTTCTTAAAGCAATCAAATGATATGAAAATTGAATGGCTATATAATTGGAAATTGAAAATCCACCAATTATAGGTACCCTTTGTCTGGACAGATCTTCAAACATTTTGGTACAGAGGAGGTGAGAAGTTATTTAAGCACTCATAGAGTTGCACACAAAGTGGGGGAGTTGGAGTGAGTAGAATATTAGTCCTACAGCCAATCAAGCAATATGTTAGAACTGAGAATGGGGCTTTCCTCCACTGTGGCACAAATCATCTCTTACGCTACTGAAAATTACCCTGATTACCTGCCATACATTCCAGATAGATTTATAGCGGTACCAAGGATCCTTGAAAAGGACAGCCTATCAATAAAGTTATAATGTAAACATACCCATAAAATGGTTTTATATCCAAGTCTGACCTCCCTAGAAAACTTGCACCTTCAAATAGGCATAGCTGCAATTTTGATCTATTAGTCAGGTTTCATGGAGCTTTCCTTTAGTTAGGAGAGCCATATAGATAATGAACCAGGCAAGGAATCTCATCCTAAATGAAACCTTTCATCACAAATAGCTAGCACACTTTTGTGTCACAAAAGCATGGTCAAGCTGCAATTCAAGTTCCTGTTTTATGACGCAGGTTGCTTTAGTTGGGAGTGACATAGATCGAATGAACCATGAAAGTAACCACATCTTAAAAGGAAACCTTGCATTATAACCGGATAGAGGAAACTTTTGTGCCAGTTGTGTGCCATTCATGTTTGTCATCATTCAAATACCATTTTCTATTTAAGTTTACTTTCAATAAAAGGTTTAGGGGTCATCTTTTTATACAAGTTTACTGGCCTGCACATTAAGATGGGTGCCTAATAACTCTATCTCCAAAGACTGTCCTGATTACCTGCCACGCATTCCATATAGATTTGTGGTATTAGCAAGGATCTTTGAGAAGGACAGCCCACCAATATAGTTATGATGTCAACATACCCATAGAATGGCCTTCTATCCATGTCCTATTTCCTCAACAAAAGGAACCTCCAAAAACATGATCAACATATTCTGGATAACCCCAATATCTACAATTTCTATCTGTTGATCCTGTTCCATAAAGCCTTCCTTTAGTTCAGAGGGAGCGCCCATATACTAAATGAACTAGGCAAGCCGCAAGGAGTCTCATCTTAGAGGAAATTTTTGCATCACAAATAGCTGGCATTCTTTTGTGCCAATTATGTTCATGGTCATTGGATTTCCTCCCCTTAATCTTAGTATCAATAAAAGGTTTTGCGATTATATTCTTTTGCAAGTCTCCTGGCTTGTGTATTGAGATAGGTAGTGTCTAATAACTCCATCTCTAGCCTCTCCAATTCTTGGAGAAGGAGTAGGACAATGGGATTCATGTTCTGTTTTATCTATTTGTCTTCTCTCTTTACACTTTTTTGTTGATTCTTTGATTTTTGCTCTTTTTTTCTTTCCGTGCTATTTGATCTGATTCATATATAATCTATGCTTATGGATCATGATTTTGGACTCATGTAGAGTCTAGAATTGATTACATACATATACATTAGCAAGAAATTGATGGGTTGCTGGACAAAGCACTTGTGCTTCAATAACATCTACAGTCACTAGTTTTGGAGAATATGCGGAAGTGAATTTTCCAAAAGCCTTTTTTCTGCAAATATTACAGTTGATACTCCTTTTCCCCCCATATCCATGACAGTTACATGGCTAGCAACTGTATAGGGTACAGAAGCAGGCAACACAGGGCATGCTATCCTTTAGACAGCTATTCTATGAGCATTCACAAAATGTAATCCACATGAGCTTTGCTATAAATTAAATCGTTTGAATTGTGCTAGAGGATGATGCCCTGGCAGAAACCATCACTGCAGCACCTAGAATTGCATTGCAAATGCCTTTTCTCTTCTGCATTATGCAACTGATTTTTTCAAGCATAGGAAGATCAACTTTCCCTAACTTCAATAGGTGATGGAAGCTGCCTCTGACAGGTAGACATGAACATAGGAAGATTCAGAAAACACACACCCAGAATTCAAGCAAGCTTAGAAAGCAGATAAAGTTCTAGTAGCATTGTTCTGGCCAACTTGAATGAAATGGAATAATTGGATGCCCAAGATGCAGATGAAACACTCAAAGTCTTGTGGATTCAAAGAAGAATTCTGTATGAACAGAGTATAGAGAGCTCTTTGGTCATGAACCTGACAAGAGTGGCATGCTTGTCAGATCTTCTTTAGATGAACTCACATTTTGCATTTGAAAATCTAATCAGATGTAAGAAATCAGGTGTGTTTTCAAGCAGACTGTGAAAAATGTAAGACATGTAAGTTACAAGCTTATATATGTTAAGTGTAGTAGTCAATTTGTTGACGAGTACTCATTCCAAAGTAATAGATTGCCACAAATTGGAATGCAATATTTTTACACTAATAGCTTTCACAACAATGAATAATTCTAAATACTTAGAAGTTCATTCAGTGGTCAAGGACTAGTGCTTTTTTCTAGTGAATGGAATTCTGATCTATCCATATTTCAATTACTGAATTTCAAAATCAGTCATTTATGCTTGAATGCAATAACAAAAAGAAATAGTAAGGTTGCCTCTTGAGCATGATACCCCAAAATTTATTAGAGAATGAGGAGCTGAAGGAGACTGTCACTATGGAACCATGTAGTACAATTGTAATGCATCAGTTCATTCAAAGATTAGGCTTATGAGTACCCAAAGAGCAGGAATCAAGGTCTTAATCACATAGGTGTTTAATATAGTTATTTCTACTCTATAGGACCATGTTAGTCATGTTGTGTTAAGATTTGGAGTCCTTAAATAGCTTTTGTTCTTCATCTCAATATTTATTCTGTCCGCTCAAAACTAGCAAGAGCTTTTGTAGTTGCATTGTGGTAGTCACCATATTACCACTGACAACCAATACTACTTGAATATATGGTAGTGGCTATGTGGAGTCCATAATACACCCTTGTGAGTATTGAATGGATTCTTCATTGTATTTTTCCGTGGAAGTTTGTAATAACTTGTTCAGGTAATTCATTATATTGTATGGTGGTTTCTATCTTTTGGACAATGTGACTCCAATATGTGGGCTACAAATAAATTCATCAGCTACTCATGAAGTATTTTAGAAAAGCTTGAAGTGTGAGAGGAAATAAGTTATTTAGGCCACATTTGTGAGTCTGGACAGTATTTTGGATCTTCTTTTATCTTAAACAGAATGACATGACCATGCTATTCAGTAGGACAGTTAAAAGAGTTAATGGCAAGATTTACCCAGTTATAGAGCCAGTCAATCACATGGCTAGAGTAGTTCTCTCAACGAATTGTGTTCGGTTTACAGCCTTCCCTTGTCAGTCTGTTCTGCTAAAAGTAAACCATATTTCTCCTGAATAGCTGTTGTGAGGAGGTTACAGATGATATGGCCCGTATTTGAATGAAAACCTTTTTGAATATGCTACCCATAGATCGATATGCATGTCATAGGTTCTTTGAGCATCTCTTAACTTCTCCCGTAAGACAACCTAAAATGAACGCTTCATATCTAATTGAAACTTCGTGTGGAAGCCAAACTAAAATAGTAAAAGTAACGCTTCACATCTAATTCAAATCAATGAGACATAAGTATAGAGAAGTGAATGGTTCATATCTAATCCAATGAGACATAAGTATAGAGAAGTGAATAGTTCATATCTAATCCAAATCAGTGAGACATGAGTAGACTGTTATGGGAATCGGGCTGGAAATTCGAAATTTGATTACTCTGACTGAATTTTTTATTTCCAATTTGACTACTCTTGGTGAATTTTTTATTTTTTTTAGGGCATCGTATTTCTAAAGGTATATAGGTTAAATTAATAACAATTTATTGTAAGCAGTTTTTAAAAGTATAGTTGAACATTTTCTGTTTTCACAAAATTGTGATTTTTAATGGTTTATAATTTATTTTTAATGTATAAATAAAATATACAACTAAAAATTATAATTTTAATAAATCCTCACAAATTAAAAAAAATCAAAAAAATATAACTAATAATTTAGAGGGAAATGAAACAGTTTATAAAAAAGAATTTTGAAAAGTTATCTCACTTAAACACGAAAAGAAAAGTTAAACATGGTCAAAGTCGGTGATTGTGATGTCAGAATACGACGTGTTTAAACCATAGCTACCAAATACGCCCGTATCGGAGAAATAAATACGGAAATTCGGCAATTCGATTCGAACATCGAATAATTCGATGAAAATTCGATTCGGTTCATGGTAACTTCGTTTGGATAACAGAAAATTCACTATTTATAGTTTATTATAGTTTATTGCATGGATTTGTTAATTTGTCTCTCAGATAATAGTAAGTTCAGTGATCTTTGTTAATTTGCGTTTTTGAGAATAGTAAAGTAGTAATCCTTAAACATAAAATAGATAGGTGTCTTATTGCAGGTAGGAAATGGAAAGGCCACCGGATTGTAGGTAGGAAATGGAAACAAATTTTGAGTGGAAAAATTTCCTATTTTTAATTTGAGTATTGCTTCAAAGGGTTTAGATAATAAGGAAAGAAGCAAAATTTTGAAGAGTAAATTTTATAAGGAGTAGTCTACTCAGGCGGAGGAATTGCTCAATTTCCGTCACCGCCAGGAAAAATCTGCGGCTCCAGCCGCCGGCAATTCCTCCCCCATCTCCGCCACCCTCCACGAGCTCCGCCACTCTCCGCATTTAATGATGTCCAACAGGAGTTCCATCACTGTCTTGCCGCCATTCACATCTCAATTCGAATTTGGGAATTAACCGCGGGCTGCATTTGACCCTGCACTCCCCTACAGCTCACCACGTCACCAGAACAAGCGAAACCGGAAGGGAAAAAATAGGTTCGAGGCTGCGAGCTGTGGCATCTCATTCATTCATGCAACCATCGTTTGCATTCTCTCTGCTCACGACATGCACAGTAACCCATGGAAGCTTGATGCACCCAACACAGATTTAGAGAACAAAATCATGGAGTTCAGCACCTGCATATTTCGTTGTGGACTTGCTCCACTATTTGCTTGCCAACCCATCTGATCACCTCTTTATATTTCACCATATTGCAACTTCCTTCTACCTAGTAACTTGCAGGTACTATGCAGGCCATGGAGGGCTCTCGGCCATCTCTCTGATAGCTGCAAGGGAATCGACGACTCCATTACAGAATGTGTGGACTATTTCTCGTATGGCTAAAACGGAGTCTGTCTTGGCCAACATGATCTATAGTTCTGTTTCTGCATTTTTCACTGTGTATTTTACCATGATGAGGTGCATTGTTGGGCCTTGGTTGGCATGGAAGTTGGCCTCCTTCCACTTAGCTGGTAAGGCAAATGCCATTATTCCTTATTGGATGGCTAGTTCATGGATGGTTACTATTATTCTGGCTCTTTTCGAGAGCACCATCTGGGTTTACAAGCTCTGGACATGTTTGATCCGTTTCTATGCAAAGAGAGGGACTCCGAAGGGCAAGCTTGGAGCCCAGAAAGAAGAGTAAGCATAGTGGAGCTTGATCCAATTGTTATAACTGCAATGCTTTTAGTTGAATTAACCAATTTTTTTGTACTTTTCTTTGTGTAGGTGTGGTATTTTAACCGTTCAAATTGATAATAATAGTTTGCTTCCAGGCCCATTTGTAAAGTATTGTACTTCAATCAACAAACTCTAGAAACAAAATCCATGGTGCTATTCAGTAGCAATTTTCAGGATTTTGGTGCTGTGTATTTTTTAAATTCTTGCGCAATCCTCAGAATTGGGGCAATTTTTTTCATTATCTTCAAAATCCTGAGAGGAAGATTATTAAAAGGGATGCGAAAACCATCATTACATCGAAATAACATCCCTAGGTTTCCCCACTATCGACGTATGCCAGGGCAAGTGCACCAGATCTAGATTGTACATTAGCTTTACACAAAATTTCTTAAAGCAATCAAATGATATGAAAATTGAATGGCTATATAATAGGAAATTGAAAATCCACCAATTATAGGTACCCTTTGTCTGGACAGATCTTCAAACATTTTGGTACAGAGGAGGTGAGAAGTTATTTAAGCACTCATAGAGTTGCACACAAAGTGGGGGAGTTGGAGTGAGTAGAATATTGGTCCTACAGCCAATCAAGCAATATGTTAGAACTGAGCATGGGGCTCTCCTCCACTGTGGCACAAATCATCTCTTACGCTACTGAAAATTACCCTGATTACCTGCCATACATTCCAGATAGATTTATAGCAGTACCAAGGATCCTTGAAAAGGACAACCTATCAATAAAGTTATAATGTAAAAATACCCATAAAATGGTCTTATATCCAAGTCTGACCTCCTTAGCAAACTTGCACCTCCAAATAGGCATAGCTACAATTTTGATCTATTAGTCTGGTTTCATGGAGCTTTCCTTTAGTTAGGAGTGCCATATAGATAATGAACCAGGCAAGGAATCTCATCCTAAACGAAACCTTTCATCACAAATAGCTAGCGCACTTTTGTGTCACAAAAGCATGGTCAAGCTGCAATTCAAGTTCCTGTTTTATGACGCAGGTTTCTTTAGTTGGGAGTGACATAGATCGAATGAACCATGAAAGTAACCACATCTTAAAAGGAAACCTTGCATTATAACCGGATAGAGGAAACTTTTGTGCCGGTTGTGTGCCATTCATGTTTGTCATCATTCGAATACCATTTTCTATTTAAGTTTACTTTCAATAAAAGGTTTAGGGGTCATATTTTTGTACAAGGTTACTGCCCTGCACATTAAGATGGGTGCCTAATAACTCTATCTCCAAAGACTGTCCTGATTACCTACAACGCATTCCATATAGATTTGTGGTATCAACAAGGATCTTTGAGAAGGACAGCCCACCAATATAGTTATGATGTCAACATACCCATAGAATGGCCTTCTATCCATGTCCTATTTCCTCAACAAAAGGCACCTCCAAAAACATGATCAACATATTCTGGATAACCCCAATATCTGCAATTTCTATCTGTTGATCCTGTTCCATAAAGCCTTCCTTTAGTTCAGAGGGAGCGCCCATATACTAAATGAACTAGGCAAGCCGCAAGGAGTCTCATCTTAGAGGAAATTTTTGCATCACAAATAGCTGGCATTCTTTTGTGCCAATTATGTTCATGGTCATTGGATTTCCTCCCCTTAATCTTAGTATCAATAAAAGGTTTTGGGATTATATTCTTTTGCAAGTCTCCTGGCTTGTGTATTGAGATAGGTAGTGTCTAATAACTCCATCTCTAGCCTCTCCAATTCTTGGAGAAGGAGTAGGACAATGGGATTCATGTTCTGTTTTATCTATTTGTCTTCTCTCTTTACACTTTTTTGTCGATTCTTTGAATTTTGCTCTTTTTTTCTTTCCGTGCTATTTGATCTGATTCATATATAATCTATGCTTATGGATCATGATTTTGGACTCATGTAGAGTCTAGAATTGATTACATATATATACATTAGAAAGAAATTGATGGGTTGCTGGACAAAGCACTTGTGCTTCAATAACATCTACAATCACTAGTTTTGGAGAATATGCGGAAGTGAATTTTCCAGAAGCCTTTTTCTGCAAATATTACAGTTGATACTCCTTTTCCCCCCAATATCCATGACAGTTACATGGCTAGCGACTGTATAGGGTACAGAAGCAGGCAACACAGGGCATGCTATCCTTTAGACAGCTATTCTATGAGCATTCTCAAAATGTAATCCACATGAGCTTTGCTATAAATTAAATCGTTTGAATTGTGCTAGAGGATGATGCCCTGGCAGAAACCATCATTGCAGCACCTATAATTGCATTGCAAATGCCCTTTCTCTTCTGCATTATGCTACTGATTTTTTCAAGCATAGGAAGATCAACTTCCCCTAACTTTAATAGGTGATGGAAGCTGCCTCTGACAGGTAGACATGAACATGGGAAGATTCAAAAAACACACACCTAGAATTCAAGCAAGCTTAGAAAGCAGATAAAATTCTAATAGCATTGTTCTGGCCAACTTGAATGAAATGGAATAATTGGATGCCCAAGATGCAGACGAAACGCTCAAAGTCTTTTGGTTCAAAGAAGAATTTTGTATGAACAGAGTATAGAGAGCTCTTTGGTCATGAACCTAACAAAAGTGGAATGCTTGCTAAATCTGCTTTAGATGAACTCACATTTTGCATTTGAAAATCTAATCAGATGTAAGAAATCAGGTGTGTTTTCAAGCAGACTGTGAAAAATGTAAGACATGTAAGTTACAAGCTTATATATGTTAAGTGTAGTAGTCAATTTGTTGACGAGTACTCATTCCAAAGTAATATTTGGCACAAATTGGAATGCAATATTTTTACACTAATAGCTTTCACAGCAATGAATAATTCTAAATACTTAGAAGTTCATTCAGTGGTCAAGGACTAGTGCTTTTTTCTAGTGAATGGAATTCTGATCTATCCATATTTCAATTACTGAATTTCATTGTCAGTCATTTATGCTTGAATGCAATAACAAAAAGAAATAGTAAGGTTGCCTCTTGAGCATGATACCCCAAAATTTATCAGAGAATGAGGAGCTGAAGGAGACTGTCATTATGGAACCATGTAGTACAATTGTAATGCATCAGTTCATTCAAAGATTAGGCTTCTGAGTACCCAAAGAGCAGGAATGAAGGTCTTAATCACATAGGTGTTTAATATAGTTATTTCTACTCTATAGGACCATGTTAGTCATGTTGTGTTAAGATTTGGAGTCCTTAAATAGCTTTTGTTCTTCATCTCAATATTTATTCTGTCCGCTCAAAACTAGCAAGAGCTTTTGTAGTTGCATTGTGGTAGTCACCATATTACCACTGACAACCAATACTACTTGAAGATATGGTAGTGGCTATGTGGAGTCCATAATACACCCTTGTGAGTATTGAATGGATTCTTCATTGTATTTTTCCGTGGAAGTTTGTAATAACCTGTTCAGGTAATTCATTATATTGTATGGTGGTTTCTATCTTTTGGACAATGTGACTCCAATATGTGGGCTACAAATAAATTCATCAGCTATTCATGAAGTATTTTAGAAAAGATTGAAGTGTGAGAGGAAATAAGTTATTTAGGCCACATTTGTGATTTTGGACAGTATTTTGGATCTTCTTTTATCTTAAACAGAATGACATGACCATGCTATTGAGCAGGACAGTTAAAAGAGTTAAATGGCAAGATTTACCCAGTTATAGAGCCAGTCAATCACATGGCCAGAGTAGTTCTCTCAACGAATTGTGTTCGTTTTACAGCCTTCCCTTGTCAGTCTGTTCTGCCTAGACACTTGCAATAATGTTTGTTACAGTCCTATAGCAGTGGAGTAACTTGTACTTGACTGTAATTTCAGGAAAAGGACATAGTTGCGGCTGCAGGGAAGCTTGCAGAGTGCCAGGAAACCATACTTATTCTTAGTAAGCAGTTGAAGGCTCTTGCTTGCCCAGTGGACTCCATGGAATTTCCATATAAGGCAGAAAAGGTATAGTCAGGAAAAGGTACATCTTTCACTCTAGGGTGAGATTTGTTTTGCTAATAAGAACCAGTTGAGACTAGAGATTCAAAGCATGCTGAGGAGAGCCTGACAAATTGTCAATTTTTCTATGGCAAAGAGCTGAAAGGGACCAAAGATATGAACTGGATGCTCCTTGGAGTCCTCGTAGCCAAAGTGCTTCATGGGCATCAGAACCTGAGAATATCAGCACAGCAAATGGCAGAGGACGTGCTAGTGAGTGGACTAGTGAATCTGGCCTTATTGCTCTTGATCTATATAAAGTGAACATAGCAGATTCACCAATTGTAAATTATTTGGATGGACGTTTGACAATGCATACCTACCCTGATATGGAAGAAAGCTTGCCAACAGGGTCTCAAGTGAAATCTACACAACAAGGAAACAAGTTCACATGTTTCTCATCAAGAAGTGAATTCCCAAAGTCTGTCAAAACATATGGAGGGGAGTCACCTACATCTTCTTCGTCATCATCTTCTTTAGCATCCTCTTTCTTTTCAAAGTCATGGGAGTAGCTTATGTAAGCACTTTCATGTGCCAGAAGAAGTCACTAAATGGATAAGCAAGGAATTGGGAAAATTACAGCCCGTTTTGCCAGCAAAGAGCATAAATGTCACTTTAATTCATTCTAGCATGGCTTGTGATGTGGCTATTGAGCGGCAATAGCCTTGCAATTAGAATGCCTGTTACCAGGAACTTCAAAATTGTTACATTCAGTTTTGTATATTTACAGCTTTGGAATATAGCCTTCGTTTATATTGAAAACTTGTGGCCATGAATATACTGCTAACTAAACTTGATTTGTAGTTGTAGTTAGTTTGGAAGTTTAATCGAGTACTTGTGAAGAAAGAGTGAAGATTCAGCAGGTTAATAATTGCAGAGCCATGAACCTATGCTATTTTTAGATGTTTTTGAACATTTTGCTATCTTTAGTTCATTTCGTGTTGAACTGGTAACAAAGAAAATTATTCCCTTATTAGTAAAACCTATTTTCAATCTTATGTGTTGTCAATTACCTGATTTTCCATTTACCAATTGCAAGTAGAGAGGTATCTACGTACAAGTAATTCTAACATCACCCCTTAGTGTTTACCTAGGGAAATATTATTGCATTCTCTCATTTGTATAAAAGTATCACATCATTAACTTATACTGATAGTTTGCATTGTATTGAGCACTCCCCTTTATTGACAAGTTTATTTAGATTTTGTACCATTTCATATCTTCAGACCTCTCTTTATGGGTCTTTCAGGTCTACTAAGCCTTCCTTTATGGTGCTTTGTGATGGTTTATGCTGCCTATCATAATATCTTTCCCATATGGGCTCTAGCTGAATATCATCATCATGTTCTGCAATCATAATGTATATGTTTGTAATATCTGTCGTATTTCTTAAAGGTAATTTTTTGGCTATAAACTGAATTTTGAGGGAGGTTAGAATGATCTCTAAGCATCTGAAATAAGATGGTTTACTAGTTTGTAATTAAATGATTGCAATACAATATTGTATGTGTAATAAGTTGGTAAGATAGTGTTTGCTATACAATCATTGCATGAATGAAGCACCTGATGATGTCTCTCTGAAATAGTAATTAACTTTTTATGGCTTGGACTATCGCTGAAACGGTTTTATCATTAATCATGCTTGTGGTGTTAATATTTATATTGCTTAGATAATGATGGAAGAATTTGTGTTACCCATAATGCTTATGGTTTTTGTTCACCATTAGTTTCACTTTCTCACAAATAGTTTGAGAATGAACAACAAAATTAGTATTTCCCTTTATTCTTCTTGCTTTGCTCTCTCTTAATTGTTTCATTCCTTAATATGAGAAGAATGGGTGAAATATAAAAAGAAGCCATATATGATGCACTTTCTTAATCCTGTGATGAAACTTTTGGTATCTTGTAAAACATAAGATCTGATAACTATCACATCATATTAAACTTGTTAACAATATGGACAGCATTAGACAAATTGATTTTCAGGTTTCTAAATATTGCAGAAAGGATTTGATTACTTTCAACAATACCTGAATTTTTTATTTTGAATGGAAAATCTAATTTAACTATAACAAAGTCAAAATTATATTTTTGAAGTTATTTAATAAAAAAATTTCCATCTTGTTTAAACATTTACGATCTTCAAAACTACATGGCTTGGACATTTTTCGGAAAGGATCAGTTGTATCATTGAATGTAATCGCATCACTCTTTGGTGTTTGTGATGTGAGAGCTTATTTTATCACAGAAACATAGTGATGCTTATGAATATGCCTCTAAGATCCTATCGAAATTTTGAAAATTTAAGTTCTTTAAGCTCAGACATAATTTACAGCAATGTCAAAATACCAAAACTACCCTATATTTATCCACATTTTATAAAATAATGCAAAGGATCTAAACTAATTTCTATTCTCGACAAAAAATGTAGAAGTTTGTTTCTTGTACTGTTTCTTGTATTGTTTCTTGTCGCTAATTGCAAGTAATCCTCTTAGCTCTCTTACAAGAACAGCCAGAACACCAACTGCATATTTTCTAGTTTTTATCTAAGAATCCCTTTGTAGAGGAAAAACTAGTGCAATATTTGGAGGAAGTGGAGTGGTCACATGGGAGATTTAGCATAGTAGACCATCATGATGGATGTGATTTCTTGGAGAAATATTGACATTTCATTACTTATGAAACACTGAGCATGAGCAAGATTTGCTTTGATTTAAAAAGACTAGGTCCTTACTATCATGATAAATCCACAAGCACAAGATCTGAAATACAGAGAAGTCAAGCCAAAATATAGTTGTGATCTAGGAAAACTATTGGGATGAAATCCAAGGTGGAGACGGGAAGAGTGACTGGGTGATTGAGAAATAATAGTTTTATTAAGATTAAATTCCTTATAGACGTAGTAAAGAAACCTTTCATCATTGATCAACAACCAACGAAGAAATCACATAGCATATCAATATCTCTCCAAAATTAAAGATCTGAGGTGTTTGGAAGGATCAGACAACACCATAATGTATTAATGATAATCACAAAACCATGAACCAATTACTTTTCTCAAAATACATTTGTCCATGTACATGGAATATATTACATTTGTCAATAAATTTGTCTCCCATACAAAAAACTATAATCATTGCATGTTGGGGAAAAATAAAACATTAACAGGTTCTTCTTTAGTGAAAGAACCATGCTATGATAGACCCCAGAAAAATGATAACAACCTATTCACACAATGGGGATCTATATTGATGGTCATCAATGATTTCTGTTGTAGTGGATGGAGATCCTATGTCATATTTGGCATCTACATATGTGCTTAAAAATTCTCTGGACATTATATTAGTGGACATCTTTTCAATATCTACAGAGCGATTGATGGTAAAATGTTGAAATTGACAACTCAAATTTATTGATTCCTTATAAAGAGGTTTTAAATTGTCCTTCCGAACCCAATAGATGCCTTTTATTTGATTACATATCAACTCCGAGTTGGTGAAGACTTCAATATCATTGACATCATGTCGTTTTGCCTCTTTTATCCCTTCAACAAGGGCAATGTAATATGCCTCATTGTTTGTCGTAATTCTAGGCACTTCTCTCTTTCTATCAAATAAGTGATTTGTTTCCATATTATAAAGGACAAATTTAATAACTTCTCGACCTGGATTTGGAAAACATGACACTTCAATGCATAAATGCCACTTTTGCACCATTTTTTACATTTAAAAAACTTGAAAAATAAAATAACAATAAATTCATGTTAAACAAGTAGACAATTATCTATTTCCTAATACTCAACATGTTTTTCAATCATATATAATTCAAAAAGCAGATAATTTGTGTTCATTTATGCTGCAACACTTTCAATACTGGCAACTATTCTGCAAAAAACACATCTAGCAATCACCACTTTATTGGAATTGGTTGCAAACTCTAAAAATATTTATCCTTACCGACTGTCCATACACCAAAAACCACATAACCCTAGACTAATAGAGCATTTCTAAGCAAAGCATGATTCATGTATATTCCTTATGTGTGACAGAAATGCCATTTTTCATATAACATCACAAGTGTTTTCACTTTTGACAAGTGTGTGTTTTTTGAATCTTCCTATGTTCATGTCTACCTGTCAGAGGCAGCTTCCATCACCTATTGAAGTTAGGGGAAGCTGATCTTCCTATGCTTGAAAAAATCAGTTGCATAATGTAGAAGAGAAAAGGCATTTTCAATGCAATTCTAGGTGCTGCAGTGATGGTTTCTGCCAGGGCATCATCCTCTAGCACAATTCAAATGGTTTGATTTATAGCAAAGCTCATGTGGATTACATTTTGTGAATGCTCATAGAATAGATGTCTAAAGGATAGCATGCCCTGTGTTGCCTACTTCTGTACCCTATACAGTTGCCAACCATGTAACAGTCATGGATATCGGGGGGAAAGGAGTGTCAACTGTAATATTTGCAGAAAAAAGGCTTCTGGAAAATTCACTTCCGCATATTCTCCAAAACTAGTGACTGTAGACGTTACTGAAGCACAAGTGCTCTGTCCAGCAACCCATCAATTTCTTGCAAATGTATATGTATGTAATCAATTCTAAACTCTGCATAAGTCCAAAATTATGATCCATAAGCATAGATTGTATATGAATAAGATCAAATAGCACAGAAAGAAAAAAAGAGAAAAAATCAAAGAATAGACAAAAAAGTGTAAAGAGAGAAGACAAATAGATAAAACAGAACATGAATCCCATTGTCCTTCTCCAAGAATTGGAGAGGCTGGAGATGGAGTTATTAGACACCACCTATCTCAATACACAAGCGAGGAGAATTGCAAAAGAATATAATCCCAAAACCTTTTATTGGTACTAAAATTAAGGGGAGGAAATCCAATGAACATGAACATAATCGGCACAAAACAATGCCAGCTATTTGTGATGCAAAATTTCCTCTGAGATGAGACTCCTTGCGGCTTGCCTAGTTCATTTTGTATATGGGCGCTCCCTCTGAACTAAATGAAGGCTTTATGGAACAGGATCAACAGATAGAAATTGCAAAAATTGGGGTTATTCAAAATATTTGATCATGTTTTTTGAGGTTCCTTTTGTTGAGGAAATAGGACATGGATAGAAGGCCACTCTATGAGTATGTTGACATCATAACTATATTGGCGGGCTGTCCTTCTCAAAGATCCTTGGTGATACCACAAATCTATGTGGAATGCGTGGTAGGTAATGAGGACAGTCTTTGGAGATAGAGTTATTAGGCACCTATCTTAATGTGCAGGCCAATAAACTTGTATAAAAAGATGACCCTTAAACATTTTATTGAAAGTAAACTTAAATAGAAAATGGTATTCGAATGATGAAAAACATGAATGGCACACAACCGACACAAAAGTTTCCCTTATCTATTTGTAATGCAAGGTTTCCCTTTAAGATGTGGTTACTTTCATGGTTCATTCGGTCTATGTCACTCCCAACTAAAGCAACCTGCGTCATAAAATAGGAACTGGAATTACAGCTTGACCATGCTTTTGTGACACAAAAGTGCGCTAGCTATTTGTGATGAAAGGTTTCATTTAGGATGAGATTCCTTTCCTGGTTCATTATCTATATGGCACTCCTAACTAAAGGAAAGCTCCATGAAACTGAACTAACAGATCAAAATTGCAGCTATGCCTATTTGGAGGTGCAAGTTCGCTAAGGAGGTCAGACTTGGATATAAGACCATTTTATGGGTATTTTTACATTATAACTTTATTGATAGGTTGTCCTTTTCAAGGATCCTTGGTACTTCTATAAATCTATTTGGAATGTATGGCAGGTAATCAGGGTAATTTTCAGTAGCGTAAGAGATGATCTGTGCCACAGTGGAGGAGAGCCCCATGCTCAGTTCTAACATATTGCTTGATTGGCTGTAGGACCAATATTCTACTCACTCCAACTCCCCCACTTTGTGTGCAACTCTATGAGTGCTTAAAGAACTTCTCACCTCCTCTGTACCAAAATGTTTCCAAAATGTTTGAAGATCTGTCCAGACAAAGGGTACCTATAATTGGTGGATTTTCAATTTCCAATTATATAGCCATTCAATTTTCATATCATCTTATTGCCTTAAGAAATTTTGTGTAAATCTAATGTACAATCTAGATCTGGTGCACTTGCCCTAGCATACGTCGATAGTGGGGAAACCTGGGGATGTTAATTTGATGTAATGATGGTTTTTGCATCCCTTTTAGTAATCTTCCTATCAAGCTTTTAAAGATAATGAAAAAAATTGCCCCAATTCTGAGGATTGCGCAAGAGTTTAAAAAATACGCAACACCAAAATCCTGAAAATTTCTACTGAATAGCACCATGGCTTTTGTTTCTAGAGTTTCTTGATTGAAGTACAATACTTTACAAATGGGCCTAGAAGCAAACTATTATTATCAATTTGAACGGTTAAAATACTACACCTACACAAAGAAAAATACAGGAAAATTGGTTAATTCAACTAAAAGCATTGCAGTTATAACAATTGGATCAAGCTCCACTATGTTTACTCTTCTTTCTAGGCTCCAAGATTGCCCTTTGGAGTCCCTCTCTTTGCATAGAAATGGATCAAACCTGTCCAGAGCTTGTAAACCCAGATGGTGCTCCCGAAAAGAGCCAGAATAATAGTAACCATCCATGAACTAGCCATCCACTAAGGAATAACGACATCTGCTTTACCAGCTAAGTAGAAGGAGGCCAACTTCCATGCCAACCAAGGCCCAACAATGCACCTCACCATGGTAAAATACACAGTGAAAAATGGAGAAACAGAACTATAGATCATGTTGGCCAAGGCAGACTCCATTTTAGCCATACGAGAAATAGTCCACACATTCTGTAATGGAGTCGTCGATTCCCCTGCAGCTATCAGAGAGATGGCCAAGAGCCCTCCATGGCCTGCATAGTACCTGCAAGTTACTAGGTAGAAGGAAGTTGCAATATGGTGAAATATAAAGAGGTGATCAGATGGGTTGGCAAGCAAATAGTGGAGCAAGTCCACAACGAAATATGCAGTGCTGAACTCCATGATTTTGTTCTCTAAATCTGTGTTGGGTGCATCAAGCTTCCATGGGTTACTGCGCATGTCGTGAGCAGAGAGAATGCAAACGATGGTTGCATGAATGAATGAGATGCCACAGCTCGCAGCCTCGAACCTATTCTTGCCCTTCCAGTTTCGTTTGTTTTGGTGACCTGGTGAGCTGCAGGGGAGTGTCGGGTCGAATGTAGCCCACGGTTAATTCCCAAATTGGAATTGAGGTGTGAATGGCAGCAAGACAGTGATGGAACTCTTTTCAGACATCATTAAATGCGGAGGGTGGCGGAGCTGGGCAGAGCTCGCGAAGGGTGGTGGAGTTGGGCGTAAGAATTGCCAGTGGCTGGAGCCGGAGGTTTTTCCGGGCGGCGACGAACACCGGGCAATTCCTCCGCCTGGGTAGACTACTCCATTTTATAATAATTAATTGATTTTCTAAATATAATATATTTATATTAAGAGAAATCTTATAAACATATTTTTGAATGTTTAATTTTTAAATATGTATTAATTATAAAAGATTTTAGATAAAATTTGAAATTAAAGAAAAGTAGTTCTAAGTTTAGAATATTTAATTTTTAAATAAATATTAATCATAAAATATTTTTAAATAAGATTTGAAAGAGGGAGGGAAGTTTTGAATTTTGAAAAGAAGAGAAATCTTGGAGCTAAGACAAATGTGGTTATAGTTTTGATAAGTAAACTCTAATTTTAAAATTGTTTGTATTGATTAAAATTATTAAAAATTATTTAAATTTCAAAATGAATTGGGAAAAATTGAAGGCATAGTTGTTACAAGAAAAAAAGTATATATATTTAAATGTTTAAGATATATACTTTTGAATTTTTTCCGAATTAAAATTTTTCCAGTGGAATTTTTATCATATCGTATCGAATTTGAATTCGAATCCGAATTCGAACTTGGTAACTATGGTTTAAACAGATGCCCAACAACCGAAGCATTCTAACTACAACTACGTGGCTTTTATGCACCTTTCAATGTGTTTGTTGTTACCTTGTTATCTTGCGATTTGTATCAATGTTTTGGATGTCATGGATATGCTTTTAAATGTGTTGGCACACGCAGATGGGGAAAACGCGTGATAGGGTTGTGTGCGTATCGTTCTTGACCATGCTTGCAAACTCTGTGAAGAACTCTAGGGATCTTCGCAAAACTTTTGAGGCTGCACGCAATCCTCTTGGGGCCAGGGTAGGAATGTCACAACTCAAGGTCCTGACAGGAGGAGATTCAGAAGTTCAAGGTCGAGACCCAGCCCTTTCTATCGATTCAGTTGACTGAGTTGAACCAATATCCACAGCAGCCCTTTCTGTTCTAGCCTAACGAGAATGGAAGTTATATTTGATTGTTTCGGCATCTTGACGGGTTGGAGGAATTTCTTTTTGCTTGTATGCGAGAGTTGAGGGTAGTTGGATTGCAGATTCTAAATAATGCAAAAATCTGAATAAAACTAACTGTTTTAATTTGTTCATATTCATTAAATTTTGAAAATATTTCAAATTTTCACAATGAAGTTTTTGGTTGGTAACTGAGAATCTTGGAGGGCAGAAATTAAAAAAATATATATATATATATATATATATATTCGGTTTGTATTTGAGAATTTTGGATGTCAGATTCTAAATAATGTAAAAATTTGAATAAACTTAACAGTTTTACTTTGTTCATATTCATTAAATTTTTAAAATATTCCAAAATAATATTTTAATAAATAATTTAGTCCTGTCAAATTTCATTCCTTGGGCAGACTGAACTCATATTTGGTTGGTGCTTGGGCACACTGAGACATGGGTGATCATTACCCATAACCAGGAACACCTTCGTAGAGTGATCATTACCCATAACCAGGAACACCTTCGTAGACAAGGAAAGCATCAACCCTCTACCCTACCTTGCTTTCCAAAGTCAGTCACAGAAACAAGCCTAGCTTTCCCTGCCTCCTTCAAGCTTTCCCTGCTTCCATCCCCCACCGTCGGTGAATTGAACAAAAATTAAAATTTTAAAATATTTCAAAATCTAAAAAATAAATATAAAATAAATAAATAAATAATTAATTAATTAATTAATTAGTCCTCTCAAATTTCATTCATACATGGGCCGACCGAACTCATATCTCATTCGTGCTTGGGCACACTGAGACATGGGTGGTCATTACTCATAGTTACAATAAGTTTTAAACAAAAATTAAAACCTCTAAAGTAGTATTTGATTTTTCAATTCAATATTAAAAATATAATTGAAAATGAGATTAAATTTGATTTGTTATATATTAAATAGCATGTAATGAATTTTTTAATTCTATTTATGTGTTAAAAAAGTTTTTAGAGAAATGTTATTCTATCAATAAGATATCGTTATAAATAATTTTAAACTGTAATTTGATGTGTAGAGAATATTTTAAGATGATTGTTATTTTTTTAGTTTTTAAAGTTTTAGTCATTGCCAATTGAGTTATTTCTAGTTGATTGTAAAGTTTTTATTATTAAAGAATGATATTATTCTTTTTTAATATAGAATTATGAGAGTTGGTTTTTATTTTAGTAATGTTGTTTTTCTTTTTTAACTTAGTCTAAATTCAAAGACAATTTGCATCTTCTAGTTTAGATTTAATGGTCTCTATCTTAATTTTCTTTTAACCTTTAATTCTTTATTGCACCACGATTTCTTTTTAGATTTAGATTTAATATTATTTTTATTATGTACATCTAGTTCTTCTTTTATTCCCAAATAATTTAACCATGATTTATGATATGGATGCTAAACCCACTTGAGTCATACTTACTTTGACTAGAGTTTGAAGGAATATTAGGAAGCCTCTTGTCTTCCATGTTTATCTTGCTCTTATACATTAAGTACTTAGTTGAGTCATTCTCTCAATGGAGAAAGACTTACTTCCATGAGAGTTGTAGGAGCAATGAAAGTCTCAAAGAATATTTTCTTCTTCTCCCATAATCAAAGTTTATATTTTCAAGTCCATAACTAGATTTTCATTTTCTATTTAGCATTTTCTCAATGCTATAGTTCATATTAAACTTTTGATGAAGAATAAATCTAATATACTTGTGTGAAGTTAGTTCCTCCAAGTCTATGTTGTTATACATTAAATTAGGATAAGTGATATTTTTGGATATAATTATCTTTACGGTCATTTTTTAAAAGAAGAAAAGGTGTGAAATATACTTCTCACACTAATCAATGAGACAAAAATGAAAAATAAATATATAAACACAATTGTAATAATAAACAACACACATACATATGATCACTAAACAAAATTTTTTGTGTTGGGGTGGAATCACTATACAATTGATGAGGAAAAACTCATCCATAAATTAAATTAAATAAAAATAAAAAAACTCACACTCTAAAGCAGACTCAGTGTATTATCAACTAAATGGTAAAAATACATCACAGAGTATATATGCTCTTAATAAGAGTCCTTCTCTAAAACACATTCAATGTATTACCAACTAAATGGTAAAAATACATCATAGAGTCTATATGCTTATAACAAGAGTCCTAGCAGTGCCATAAATATTAACAAAAATTAAGTAAAATAACAATAATTTAAAAATCATACTTTATTTCTAAGTAACCTAGCACTTAATAAACAAATATAACAAAAAAACCATATACCATTTACAATTTTCCAATTTCACATACTAGAAACCAACAACAACTAATTGATCATTTATTACTACATAGAATTTATTACTTGCTAGTTATTTGCATTGTTTTCTTATTCCAATATAGTATTTCAAGGCATGCTAGATACCTATCCCAACATTCTCCCACTTTTCATATAACTTACAAAGGTATAAGGGAGAATGCTCCAAAGAGTTAGCTAATTGTTAAAGGCCATAAAGCCCATAGACTCATAGTGCTACTTGAATTTTCCCATGCTCACAAATTTTGTCAATACATCCATGACATTTTTCATAGAGTCAAAATTCCATTTTATTACCTTTCCATTCTTTACCATGTCCCTAATGAAATGGTATTATATATATATATGCTTAGTATTCACATGGAATACTAGTTTCATATCAAGAAAAATGACATTTTTATTATCACATTGAATGAAATAAATCTTTGACTTTGTCTTACATCTAACATAGTTTCATAAGAAAAATAGCCTACTCATAGAGATGAGTAGCTACCATATTCCCTACCTGTGTAGTGGGAAAAGTTACCACAAGTGTTCACTTGATTATCTACCATACTTCTCCACCAAATAACGAAGAAGACATATAACCACTCATAGAAGACATATAACCGCTCATAAATATCCTTCTATCTACATTACCAATCCAATTTGAACAAAAAAATACCTATATATCCATTGACTATCCTCACCCTAAAACATGAATATGATAGAAAATAGAATATCTAAATACTTGAAGACCCCTTCATAGTAACCCAATATCAGTATGATAGAAAACAAAATATTTAAAAGTAAATGATAAATACTTGAAAAGCCTCTTCATGGTAGCCCAATATTCGCATCTAGTATTAGCCATGAGTTGAATTAAGACTCACAAATGTTTATTTGACTCACCAATGTTTATTCATATACCACATGGTTACATAAAAGAATACCAACTACAGTAGCATAAAGAGAAAATGACGCATACACCATCTTGGAAGGTGTTGTAGTAGACCATTCAATTGAAATAGTTCCCATGGAATTGGTTTTTCCCATGGAATGGAATTGGTTATATTTCATAAATTCAGGAGTGTATCCATATACCTGAATTAGATACATTGTGCCTTTGGTAGAAATTCTATTTCTTTCACTTGGTAGAGATTCTAATTCTTGTGAATGGCTTATAGAGATTCTAATTCTTGTGATTGATTTATAGGGAAAAAATAGTTATATTTCATAAATTCGAGAGTATATATATGAATGAATTAAAAACATTGTGCCCTTAGTAGAGATTCTAATTCTGGTGAAAGAATGGTTCAGAGAAAAATAGGTTATATTTCAAAAATCTGGGACTATCCATCCTCCCATTTTCATTCAATGGTAATAAATTTTAATATGGCTTTCCGTACAAAATAAGGTTAGGCAATATTTGCGTTATTATTCCATGTGATAGGTGCTGGTTAAAGATGTACATAACTTTCCTATACTTTCTAAAATTAGTTGTCCAGGTCTACCTACTACATTTTTATTATGAAAGGTTTACGGACACTTCATATTTGTTTGAGTCATTCCGTTTCTCGTTAATATTGGAGAAATTCGCAATTTACATAGTAAATTAAAAATATCACCATGTTTAAAACATAGATTTAATATGCAAAAACTTATTAATGAAATTTCTGTTATAAATTTACATAAGATTAAAAGAATATATCATTATCTTTAATTATAGATTATCTACTCAAATTTTGTAATTATAATAAACGGAAAAAAATAATTTAATCAATATATTATTTATAAAAAGTACATATAAATTAAAAAATTAATTTAATCAATACATTATTTATAAAAAATAAACATAATTATTTTGAAATATTTTTAAGTTATAAATAATAATAATTTTTTTGAATTTAGATTTTTGTGATCTATATTTATGATTGTTGGGACATTTTTCCATACTAATCCCATCTAGTGTGGTTCATCATCATGACAAGATGCAGAGTCAAATCATGGCAACACATTAAAGGAGTTGTCTTTAGTGCGACTTTTTGGACTTTCCGGTTATGAGAATGCGGCAAAAAAATTTGAGGTGAAATTTTGATTTGTGTTTTAAACTAGGTTTTTAACTATATATTTGGATTCAGCACCCTGAAAAACCCTAAGACACTTTGATTGTGCAAGGATTACCCATCAAGCTTGTGATTTCAATAAATTGGTGCCGGATTTTAGAGAAATTTAACCAGAAAAACCCACCTGAAAAACTTCCAAAAAATCACAGCAAAGACAACTCCCACATTAAATAATGATAACTATAGAGTTAAATTTTTGGACAGTTAAAGTTTAACAACGAACTTTGACCAAAAACTAAAATAATATTATCATGAATGAAGTCTCTAATTAATTTTGACTAAATAATAAAAGATCATTTTAAAATTATTTATTAACTCCTATTGGTACCCTATAAATATTCAAACATATAAATGTTTAAAATTGATTGTCTAAATAAATATCCATCTAACTTATTTTGACCAAGTAAAAAAATATTTAAATTTTAGGTTATGATTAAATAATAAATAATTAAATAAATATAAAGTATTAAATAATAAAATCTCTAGTTATTGACTATAAAAATATTTTATTAAACAATGATGTTTCTAGAATCAATAAATTTTGGTTAAATATTTTGATATGAGTGTTGAAAATAAATAAATAGACAAAAATTAAATTTATAAATAAATTTGACTAAATAAATAAATATTTATATCTAGTTGGGAAAAATAATTTTAATTATAAATAATCTAATTCAAATAAGTTAAGAGATTAAACTAAGAATCTAGCCAAATATTATAACAAAAAATAATATAATAATACTAATAAAATAAATATAATTGAAAATAATAAAGATAACATTGAATCAATAAACCAGAAATTAATTAATAAATAAATAAGAATAAAACTAAAAAGATAAAACAAAGATTCAATAACTAGTAATTTTTCAATCTTTCCCCCAAATTTCTTTTTATGAATATAACCTTTAATTAACTATATATATTTTTATAAATTATAAATTATATTCCAAAAATATATCTAAGTGGCTATTTTCATCCCTCCTTTTTATCTAAGTGGCTATATAAATAAGAATAAAACTAAAAAGGATAAAACAAAGATTCATTAACTAGTAATTTTTCAATCTTTCCCCCAAATTTCTTTTTATGAATATAACCTTTAATTAACTATATATACTTTTATAAATTATAAATTATATTCCAAAAATATATCTAAGTGGCTATTTTCATCCCTCCCTTTTATCTAAGTGGCTATTTTCATCCCTCCCTTTTTCAAAGGAAATTATTCAGCAATAGAATCCAATTATTCAGCGTGAATGCTTCACCGCCAAGATCGTGGGTACCACTCATGCAACTTTGTGGAATTATTTATAACGATGGGAATGGAATCCTTCACAACCAAGATAGGTGGGTATTACTATTGCAACTTTGTCCATGAACGGACAGACCTCCTATGCTATCTTTCCATTCGTGCACTGTGAGAGTTGGTGAAAATATTTTGCGCTATACCTTTGGGCATTTGAATGAGCACAATATTACGTGCGGATACGTTTTAGAGGAATGACGGTACACGAAAAACAGTCAAACACAGGTTGAGTTTGAAAGCAAGGTGCACGCAGAGCAGACACGTGGAATCATTACTCTAATTAATTGATCAAGGTGATTAAGTTAGACTCTTGTGTTTTTAATAGATAGGTGGTTGGTTCAGGGGAGATACCTTATTTGTGGACTATAAACTCTTCTGTGATGTTGGATTTACGTTTCTAGAATATGTCACTTAGGTTTAAAAAAGAAAAAAATCAATTAATACATCGCGACAATAGAATCCGATATCCAGCGAGAACAGGAAGAAACTATGATTCGTCTAACCTATAGTTTAAAAAAAAAATCAATTACACTCGGAATGTGTCGGGGCTAGAGTAGGTTTGCGTGAAGGTGTATATAAAAGTAGACAGCGTGCGCAGCCATCTTGGCCGCCGTGCACGGTTATACAAAAAAATTGGGAAACATAGCTCTTCGGGTTTTTTTGTGTGAACGTCAGTCACTGATTGAATCATGGAGGGGTAGAAACTTGAAAGGATATTGTCGATCATTTTATCCACTTCATAGCTCACAGAACTTGATCTGTCCACTATACAGCTCTTCCAGGACAACGCAGATTCCTGTCAGAATGGTTTGAATGACCATCAAACATTTTCGGTTACGCAGCAGGACTCGTTCTCGTTCACCTGGAGGCCGAAGATGGGATTTCTACGATTCCTGTGCAAGTTTTGAAAAGCAGAGGCGTCATCGAGGCTGAGAAATCCATGATGGAACATAACAGAGTAAATAACGGTCGACGGAAGAAAAAATCGGTTTCAATGGATGGGGCGCGTCTCGATCGTTTCGAAAATGGCGGAGCAGCCGAGAGGAAGAAGATCAAGAAAGCCCGCGACGACTCGGCCATGTACGATAAGCTACAGCCTCCGCCTCCGCCCATCAAAACTACACGAGCGGAAGAGCAGCAGGCAGAAGCCGAGGAGGTTAGGATGATTAAGCCGGGCATCGACCTGAAATCATCTCATGCGTCCAAGTTCCTTATGCAAGTCATGCCGTGGGAGTTCCAGCCTTCTCCTTTGAATCCCTTCACGCCAGCCGCGGTCCCCTTCAAATGGGAAGAAGTCCCTGGAAAACCTAAAATTCTGCATGACGCCCACCGATTGCCGCCACAGACTAATTCGTTCCCTGTTCTCCATCCGCCGCCCCGGCTCCTGATGGCTGACCAGGCGGACAAAAAACCGCCCGTGCCGCAGTCTCAAAGACCCAAAAAGAGTTCCGGATCTGATATATCGCTGGTGAACTACAAGCTCCCGTCGCCATGGAATGGAGACGTTAAACCGGCTTTTTCGCCATTCAGAGACTTGGGTCCCCGCGACGACGCAGTTCACAATCTGCGAACGAAGGCAGCTTCGGCCTTCATCAGCATTTGGCGGCAGTTTAACACTAAACCGCACAAGCCGAAACCTAATTCAATTCCCCTTGTTTCGTCCTACGGCAGCGAAGAGGTCTTGATGGATCGAGACGCCTTGTGGGTGAAGGTGAATGAGAGTACTCGAACAAATCGCTCTCCCAATTCAAGAATCACGATGGCTATGAGGGGTCTTGATGAAGATGAGGGTTTCAAAAATAAAACGATGATATGCTTGTGGGAGGCAAAGGATCTGAAACCTATTCCAGACCCCGACTATTACACGAACGGATTGAAGCTCGTAGAGAAGAAACCAAGGAGGAAATGGGTTATCAGAAAACTGCGACGACCTGCTCGGTTCTTTGTAAGCATTTTGTTTCATGTTTAGAACTTTTTTTTTGTAAGGTTTAGGACTCTCAAGTATTACTAATAATTTTGTTTCAGGTTTAGAATAATGGGTATTTTTCTTTTACTGCAGAAGGCTCTCTCCAAGGCAGTTTGGAGAGCAATTTCGCTGAGAAAATCGAGGCGTATCAATCTACAATACGAATCCCTTGTTCGCTAATCAACTACAGCTGGCCTGCCCGGTTCCTGTTTTATGTACAATAACTATATCATTCAATAATTAACGTTGTTTCCTGCCTGTAGAAGTCTCTATACATTTTCCTGAGATTTTTCCATTGGGATTTCTTTTTGGCCGAGGGCAAATGCTTCTGCTACTGCAAAAGCAATTTATTGAATTATTCGGATTCAATGATCGATTGGCTTCAATCTTCTATTGTATCTGTTGTGTAACCATTTTATTTATTATTTTCAAAATTTAGGTTAGATAGTAATTTTTACTTTTTAACCTGTTGCGTCAATCTACATCATTAGACTTATGTTTGTACGTACTGTTGATGTGCCCAAGTAATTTCATATCTGAAATACCTGTTAAATTTGATGAATGTTAACTGGTACCAGAAAATTTTGACTCTATTTCACGAGAAAATCACTTTCTCATTAGTATTTAACCATCAAATTAGATCCCTGCTGTTGCGTATCAATTCAATTTCATCTGAGCTGAGATGCGCACACCTTGTACATGGTGTATATTCTTCGACAACGCTTTCAAATTGGTGAAAACAAGTCACAACATAGTAATGGACAATACAATAATAATAAAGAGCAATGGAGCAGAAATTCTAATGGAAAATAAGTGTTCTAAACCTTGCATCAATTGATTAGACTTTAAAAGGAGATTGCAAAATGCAGTGTCAAGTAACATGGTATAAATACTCACATGGTATAAATACTCCATAATAATAGCAACAATTTCTATATGTTAATTACAAAGTACAAAACTATAATCAAATCTTTATTAAAGCTATAATCAAATTTTATTAGACCAGAATCTTCAGAGCATGGAACACATCGAATAAAAAATTGTCCGATTCACTTTACATCTTTACGGAATTCGTTTTATACTATGGTCAATTAAATTCACTGGTTGGCATTCTCGAGAACTAAATTTATCTCTGAATGTTGTAGTTGCGTTTTTGGTCACGCTAGCGCATATATACTACGCGCATGTGAACGCGTGGAGAGGGTGGAATTCCTAATTAGAATTATAAAATTTGAATATGAATTTAAATTTGGGCTTGTTTCAGTACATGGAAATTCAAAATCCATTCTTGAATTTAAATTTATGATATAGATTAAAAATTATTATTAAAAAATTTAAAAATATATATTTGATTAAAACTAGAACATATTAATTTTAAAAAATTGAAAAGAAATAATAATAATTCAACTCTTCCAAAATTTTCATACCATATTGAAATTTTATAAAATATTAACAATTTGTTGAGATTTTACTGGAATTTTTTAAAAATATATATTTTATTAAAAGTAAAACACATTATTTTTTAAATTAAAATAAATAATAATAATTATTTAAAAAATTTTGATATTATCATTAATATACAAGGGTATTTTTAAGATTTTTTTTTAAGATTAAAAAAATATTTTATTTTAAAATGTCTCTTTTTATTTTAATTATTTTAAAATTTAATATTAATTGAATTGCCTTAAATATAAAGTTTAGAACAAAAACAGTTTGAGACAAAATTTTATATTTAAGACAAAAATATTTTAATACACAACTTTAAATTTAAGAGGAAAACACTTTCAACAAATATGTTAAAACAAAACTTTATATTTAAGACAAAAATATTTTAAGAGAAACTTTACATTTAAGACAAAATTAGTTTGAGACAAAAATATTTTAAGACAACTTTATATTTAAGACAAAAACAAGTTGAAACAAAAATAATTTGAGACAAAACTTCATATTTAAGACAAACAGTTTAAAACAAAAATATTTTAGACAAAACTTTATATTTAAGGTAATGATCACTTAAGATGAAACACATTTAAGACAACTATCAATTATGACAAAAACATATCAATGTAAGAAAATATTATCTAACCACTACAAAATTGACTCTGATAGTGCGCCCTAAGTCCGCTAGCTTGCAAGCTACTATTATCTTGCGCCTACACTGAGAGACTAATATTTCACTTACTATTCACGTTATCTTATATAAAGATAGTGATTTGTTGGGCTCTTTGTTTTTTTGGGGTATCCGACTTTGAAGAGTGCAACAACTTTTCCTGGCAAGATTTTTCGGACATCAATTCCTCTCGTTTCCATTCAATATCTCTAGATACAATTAGAGACAAGTTGTTTGTTGTTACATTAGACACCACTACACGGAGGGGGGTTTTAAAGCAATTTTTTAAGAAAAAAGAAATCCTTTGTCTTGAAATATAATTTTGTCTTAAATTTTTCAATACTAGGTGCTAGTAAAAAGGGTAAAGGATTATGGGTTCGTATTTATGTTGTTCATGGGTTCTTCAAGAAGTGGAGCCATGGAGGTCGACAACAATTGAAGGGATTTAGGGTGATGGAGGTTGAAAACATAGGTGTGCTTTGTGAGAGGAGCGATGGAGGCACTTTCACTGAAGGTAAATAGGGAGTAACATAGTTGGAGTACTTTTCGGGGTCTCCATCATTCTATTTTAATGTGTTTTTTCACTGTTTCATTTATTTTGAATGCTACTTCTATCCGTTGGTTGCTATTATCATCACATTATTGTGATGGAACTTCTAACTGTAATTTCCAACATGGATTAGATTCACCTGAAGGATTGTTGAAAAATGTCGTAAGAAATTCTCAATTTGATTTTTCCTTCATTAAATTAAGAAAAAATGAATTTCCACATCAACAAACAAATTGGAAGCAATTAACTTGTGTGACATGGCTTGTGTCACCAAGTTTACTCTATAAATTCAAGTTGCATGAGTTAGAGTTTGGTTAAGTATGTGTGATTTCTAATTTGTAGCAATCAAAGTCATTTATCTCAAGTTGTATTCAATTAAACTAGTTTAACTATTGGAGGAACTAATGGAAAGTCAATTGTGCAGTGGAACTTCAATCAAACTCAGTGATCATCTAATTAACCGATCAAATCATCCCAAAATAACTAATGCATTCAAATAATTCGAATTCCCCTCCACATATTTGAATAATAAAAAGCTTAGAATAATGAAAAAGCTTTTTGAATTCGCCTCCAGGTTGGGTTATTTGACAGCTAATCTGCTACCCACAGGTCAAAATGCCTGTCATAGGTCCTTTTGAGCATCTCTTAACTTGTCCGGTAAGACACTCTAAAATGAGCGCTTCATATTTAATTCAAATCTCGAATATATTTTATATTTCGTGTGAATCGAAACTAAAATAGTAAAAAGGAACGCTTCACATCTAATTCAAATCAATGAGACAAGAGTAGTCTGTTATGGGGAATGGGGCTGGAAATTCGATTACTACATATGATATTTTCAAGGGAATATATATTATAGGAGAGAGATTGTATGATATTTTTCAGCTGTTTTAAAAAATTTGGTTGGTAGTGTCTGTTTTTTTTGTGGGGATGAGATGCTTATTTCATAGTTTTTCAAGGGAATATATATATTATATGAGAGAGATTGTATGATATTTTTCAGTTGTTTTAAAAAAATTTATTGGTAGTGTCTGTTTTTTTTGTGGTGATGAGATGCTTATTTTATAGTTTGAGTTATTGTTTGTTGATAATAATTTGGAGTGAATTAATAATAATATATTAGAAAGTCATACTTTAAATAGTTGTTTTTTTGCTAGAAAAATAATGGAAATTCTGGTATGATTTTGACTGAATTTTTTGGAAATTTGGGTTAAAGCTGTGAAGTTTCAAGATTTTGGGTGCCCATGGATTTTTTAGGGTGTTGAATCCATTTCCACCATCAAAAACATGATTCAAGCACTCTTATTTTCAAATTCTTTGGAGAAAAGAAATGATCAAATTCCAGCGATTTTTCAGGAACAAGTAAAATTGAAGGTTCAAAGACTCTATTAGAAATTACAAATAGAAATAGTTTTATAAACTGTTGTTTAATATTTTCTGTTTTCAGAAAAATGTGATTTTTAATTGTTTAAAATGTTTTTTTCATAAGTAAATAAATAGTTATTTCAAAACTTTTTAGACACTTAGATTATGTAAACCATAAAACTAAAACTTATCATTTTAATATATCCTTAAAAAAACAATTTATCAAAAAACTATTTGAAACTATTATTTAACATTTTATATTTAGCAAAATTGTGATTTTAAATAGTTTAACCTTTAAATACATAAATAAATGGGACTACTTGAAAAATCAGTGATACAGTTAAACTATATAATCTATACAACTCAAACCTAGAATTTTAATAAATGCCTACCGAATTGAACGTACGCAGAAAAGAATGAAAACTTCGAAAAGTTAAACATGGTCAACGTCCGTGATTGTGACGCCCAGGCAGGGGTTAAATTTGACGCCCGTCTGCCCGTTTTTAAGTTTTTTACACGTAAAATACGTTCTAATTTCAAATATCCACGTCAGCGGTAACGTGCTATTAATTTTTAATACCGTCAATATGACGGGCATGTTTGAAAATGAAAAGTTTTAAGGTTTTTTTTAATAATTTTTTGATATATATATATATATATATTTAACATCCAAGTCGGGATCGGTAATAACTTGGTTGGCATTTGTCTTTGGTAGATGCCCTGGTCAAATATGGTGTAATGCTTTTATTCTGGCGGGAAAACAGAGCAGAGTTCCCGCCATTTCAGTCTACAAACACACATCCACACTCACTCGCAACCCATCTTTCTTCTCTCGGAACGAATTACGTTTCTCTCGAGCTCTGTCACAAGGGAAAGAGTCCTCTTCTCTCAGAGTTTGTTTTCACTGTAACGATGTTGGAACTAAGGCTTGTGCAGGGGAGTCTTCTGAAGAAGGTGCTGGAGTCCATCAAGGACCTCGTCACCGATGCTAACTTCGATTGCTCGGCCACGGGCTTCTCCCTGCAGGCCATGGACTCGAGCCACGTTGCCCTCGTTTCCCTGTTGCTCAGATCTGAGGGCTTCGAGCACTATCGCTGCGACCGCAACATGTCCATGGGGATGAACCTCAATAACATGGCCAAGATGCTCAAGTGCGCCGGCAACGATGACATCATCACCATCAAGGCCGACGATGGAGGCGACACCGTTACCTTCATGTTCGAAAGCCCCAGTAAGTTGAAACGACCTCAATATACCTAGTGTGTCATTTTTTTTTTTCCAATCATTCAATCTTTCGTTTTCCTTTTAGGTTTTATAATTGATGGGTTTTGTTTTTCTGTGGGTTCAGACCAGGACAAGATTTCCGACTTCGAAATGAAGTTAATGGACATTGACAGCGAGCATTTGGGCATTCCAGAGTCAGAGTACCATGCCATTGTGAGAATGCCATCTCAAGAATTTGCTCGCATCTGCAAGGATCTCAGCTCCATTGGGGACACTGGCGAGTGACAATCATGCTACTGAGTTTTTGAACATAAAGCTCTCGTTTTGTTTGGCCTGGTATTTGAACCTAGGCCAGTTAATGTCGGTTGGAGTGAATCCACTGGTTCTGCTGAGCCATAACCTAACCAAGGTAATGCCAGGTCTTGAGAAAATGGGATGGGCTTGGCATATCCATGCTACTATAAGGATAAAATCCATGTAAAGTGGGATCAGGTGCATATCATACTTGAGTAACATGAACCAATCTAGGCCCAAGCCATATGCATATTAACCTGGGGCCTATATGGGTATCTCATGTCAAATGCATCAATGTGCTATTACACATGCACAGTTTGGCTGATTCCAGTCCCAACCTGACTATAGGCACCTAGATATTTCTTAATGTGGTTGATTTCATCTTAGTACTCTGTTAGTGTAATGGTTGTCAATGCAGTTATGTGTTTTATTCAATAATGTTCCCCTTGCATATTGTGTTGCTTGCAGTTGTGATCTTTGTGAGCAAGGAAGGAGTGAAGTTCTCAACCAGGGGAGATATTGGTAGTGTTAACATTGTGTGTAGGCAAAACCCTTCTGTTGATAAGGTAAGCTTCACGTGTTATTTCATAATTTTCAATGCTTTATGAAGTTAGCACAAACCCATAGCTTTGATATTCAGTTCCAGTTGGAAGTTGTCAACCTTAAGGTTTCCTTTATGTTTGAATTCTAATATTTGATAGCTGGCCAGTTGATGTATGCATCTTAAAATCTCAAGACACATTACAGACCCTGGTTGTTTAGATGGATCCGGGCTAAACTCTAGGTTAGGTAGGTCGTTTTTTAAAATGGGCCTGTGCTAAGCACTGGATAGTGCCTGTAGTTTTCGATGGGTTTGTGCTAAACACTTGATTGTACAGGCCCCTGATTTTTTAGATGGGGCCCTGCTAAATCCTGAATTACAGTCCCAATTTAGTTAACATGGGTCTATCCTAAATCCAGGTTTGGTAGGTTGCTATATTTTTTACAGGTCAGTCCCCATTTTTTTTTAGATGGGTTAGATATCTCCCCATTTTTTCATACGAGCCTGTGCTAAACATGGACTACATAGGTTCCTGTACCTATAATGGTTAGAGCGGCCTCTATGTTTTTAGATGGATTAGATGGGTCCCTATCTTTTTTAGATGGGTTTGCTTAACCTTGGATTAGTGTGCCTAGATGTGATGTTCTTACCCTAGGTCCTCGTTTTTAAATGAAAAATTTGAACAATTATGAGTACAATTTGAAATTAGATAAAACTTGTACAAATAAATTTTAAAAGTCATATGATGGGCAGTTTAAAAATAAAAACGTCATAAAAAAATTCCTTGACGAGTAGGGTCACCCGTCAAATTTAACCCCTGCGCCCAGGCATAGAGCGAAACTACGACGTTTTTAAACATTGTCAAACCGCCTTATGGTGACGCCCAAGCCTTCAACTACAACTACGTGACTTTTATGCACCTTTTAACGTGTTTGGCGTACGTTTGTTTTCTTGGGATTTGTATAAGTGTTTGGATGTCAAGGAGGCAACTCCTATTTCCAACCCCATAGCCTCATTAATGCGGGGCTACATGCACAGGAGATAGGAGTTTATAACACGCGAGGTGGGTACTACGCCGTTTTTTTTTTTATTATCTAAACGCGAGGTGGCTATCTCCTGCACATGTAGCCCCGCATTAATGAGGCTATGGGGTTGGAAATAGCATTTTCCATGTCGAGGATATGCTTTGAGATGCGTTGGTACAAGCAGGTGGGAAACATGAGTATGCGCACGCGTCATAGGGTTGTGTGTGTCGTTCTTAACCAGACTTGCAAGTTATGTGAATAACTGTAGGGATCCGCACAACACTTTGAGACTGCAGGCAAGTTTCTTGGGCCCAGGGTAGGAATTTCACAACCCAAGCAAGCAGGAAGAGAGGCACGAGTTCGAGGTCAAGACCCGGCCTTTTCTGTCAATTCAGTTGACTGAGTTGAACCAGTATCCACAGCAGCCCTTTCTCTTCTAGTCTAGCGAGCATCGAAATTAAATTTGATGGTTTCGACACCTGGTTGAATGAATTTTTCAGGTGTATTGGAGAGTTAAGAGTAACTAGATTTCAGATTCTAAATACGGTAAAAAGAATTTGTTCAATATGTACCTATGAAAGTTGTGTTTTATTTTAGCAATGTCGTTTTTCTTCATTACCTCAGTGTAAATTGTAGTTATGAAAGTTGTTTTTTATTTTAGCAATGTTGTTTTTCTTCATTACCTCAGTGTAAATTGAGCGATAGTTTTGATCTTCTAGTTTAGGGTTAATCACTTCTATTTTAATTTTCCTTTTAACCTTTGATTCTTTATCCTATTACAATTTATCTTTAGATTTAAATTTAATATTATTTTTATGATTCTTTATCCTATTACAATTTATTTTTAGATTTAAATTTAATATTATTTTTATTATGTACAATGAGTTCTTTAATTCATGAATAATTTAAAAAAAAATAGATATACCAACCCCACTTGAGCCATAATTACATTAACTAAAATTTGAAGTAATCTTAAAAATTTTATTTTCTTCCATTTTGTTTATCTTGCTCTTAGAAACTAAATACTTAATCAAAATATTCTCTCAGTGAAGAAAGACTCACTTCTATAAAAATGATAAGATATTTTAGTTTTGATGTTATGACTGATAAAGCATCTTTGAATGTGTGGCCAGGAGGGAATAGGGTCTAACCAGAAGAAAGGACGGTTTGTATAATATATAATTTTATAAAAAATCAATGGTACTCCTAACGTGTTGGAGTCTAAGTAGATTTGCGTGAAGGTGCGTATGAAAGTGGACAGCGTGTGTGCAGCCAGTCTTCACCGTTGTGCACGAAAATAAGAAAAAATATGCAAACCTGCGCCCGGATATGATTGCGTGACCAATATCTTAGTGTTACGGTTTCTATTTGTGAATGTCAACCGCTACTTGAATCATGGAGAACAACGGGGATGTGGCGCCATTCTCCAGAGGGATAGAAACGGTATTGTCGATCATGTTATCCACTTCAGATAGGTGTCATATTGATTCATTCAAGTCTTTCAGTTTTATTTTAAGCAGTTTAGTTTAATTTAATGTAATTTATTGGTGATGTTCCTAATGTAATTTTATTTAACTAATTTTTAATATTAAAAAACAACTGTCTGCTCCACATTCATCAAATTTCAGTTTTCGTAAATCTCTCGCCAACAAAACTTAAAAGAGCATATGCAAAAAAAGTCTCCCATTTTTAAAGAAATGCTGCGAAGAAGGTTGGGCCAGTGAGCGATTGCGAAATACTTTTATTTTTTATTTTTTATTTTTAAATTCATGAAGGGGCAATGCTACAATCCAGCCATAATTTATTTTTAAAAAAACTTTTGGAACTGATTGTGGAGAACTTACGAAACTGTTCAAATTGGCGACACAAGACATACATTGTGTATTGAAAAATGTGGTGACGGCATACAATCGGGAGGACGAACCGCGATGTCATTGGAGCACATACAGTCAAGAAAGCGAGTAGGAAAAGTCAATGTCTTATTTGAAAACAACTTTTTGGGGGTGGAACTGTTGTTGATGCATGGACCATGACTTTTAAAGCAAGCACGAGCCATAAAAAATTGGGTGACCGAGATAAGTCGAGATTCTTCTGGTTGGGATTTGTAAGTTTTTCATAAAACAAAGGTATTTTTAAAGTCAAATTAGGTCATACTTTGAAGCTCTTTGTTTATGGTATTCGTAACGATGTTTATTAAAAAAAGGTGATTGAAATGTTTATTAAGGGTGCATGAAATTTCTTAGAAGGGATATGAGAGTATGGTTTAAAAAATATTCATCTTTTTTTTAAAAAGAGCTTCAAACGTATTGTTTTCAAAGATATCGTGTAATTCTTAATTCTTAAAAGGTTCATGTAAATTTTTTTATTTTTTTTGTTAAACCAAAGGGACATTGTTCTAATTCTTAATTCATTTGTAAAAAGTTCATGTAATTTATTTATTTTTTTAACCAAAGGGACATTGTTCCAATTGGTTTTAGGCATTGTAATATATGTTTAAAATAAAAGGTTTGTGAAAGGTTTGTAGAATCGGACAGCCACCCCGGGCGGGGTGGTGCGGGGTGGGGCGGCAGCAGCGCCCAGCTCCGCGCCACCTCGGCGGCCCGATGGCCGTCTGAGCGGGAGGAGGTCAGGAGGCAGAGGCGGAGGAGGGAGGGCGAGGGGGAGGGTCGGGGATGAGAGGCAGAGGGGTGGGGTGGGGCGGCGCGGGCCAGGGCGGGGATGGGAGGGGGCCGAGCGGGGGGCGGGTTTGGGGGGGGGGGCCCACCCGCGGGCCAGGGCGGGGATGGGAGGGGCCGAGCGGGGGGCGGGTTTGGGGAGGGGGGGGGGGGGGTGTTAAGGGGGGCAGGTTAAGGGGGTGGAGGGTAGGGAGGGGGGTGGATTAAGGGGGGTTGGGGGGGTTGGGAATGGAAGGGGAGTTAAGGGGGATGGAAGGGGGCGCGTATGCGGGGTTAAGGGGGGGGCGGTTTAAGGGGGATGGAGGCGTAGGGAGAGGGGTGGGGATTTTAGGGGGGTGGCTGGGTCGGGGCGGCAGGGGGGATGGGGTAGGGGGTGCGAGGGGGTTGGGAATGGGTGTGAGGTTAAGGGGCAGGGGTAGGTGAGTGGGGGCGGTAGATGGGGTAGGGTTAAGGGGGGCCCACCGGGGGTACGGGTAGGTTTAGTGGGGGGCGCCCAGAGGGGAACTAGGGTGAGAGTGAGGGTAGGGTCCCAGGGGTAGAGGGGGAGGGCCAAGGGGATGTGGGGGGGTTATGGAAGGGGGCTGGGGGGGTTATGGAGGCGGGCCGGGGGTGAGGGGTAAGGGTGAGGTGAAGGGAGTGGGGTTGTGGTTGGGGGTGGAATAGGGATGAGGAGTGAGGGGGGGAGTTGGGGGTTGTGGAGTGGGGGTAAGGGGGTTGTGGTGGTAGAGTGGGGAGAAACGAGGGGTGAGGTGAGGGGGAAGGGAAGGGGAGTTGGGTAGGGGCCCAGGTGGGTGGCTCCAGGGGAGTGAGGTAGGGGGCTAGGTAGGGGTAGAGGGCTGGGTAGGGGTAGCGAAGTCAGGCGGAAGGGGGGTTGATGGGTGAGGGGGAAAGGGGTTTCTAAGTTTGGGGAGGGGCCCAGAAGGGTGTGCGGAGAGAGTGGGTGGCCGGCTGATTGCAGGATGGGGTTGCCCTGGGCCCACCATGCTCATGTCGAAAATATTTGTTAATTTGGTTGACAAAAAATTTTAAGTTTATAAAAAAAAAATCTAGTGGCCGGTCTATTGCAGGATGAGGTTGCCCTCAGCCGACCATGTTCTTGACGAAAATATTTCTTAATTTGGTTGACAAAAAATTTTGTTTAGAAAAGAAATCTACTTCGTTAAACTATTTTAATATGAGAAATTTCAAATAAAAAATTTAACTGACCTTTCAATTACGGAAATTCTTCGTTGAATATGTTATTGATCCCAATGTAGCTGCTCCACAAATTCGCTCCAAGTCTTTTAACGAACCTCAGCTAACCTTGATGTAACGTGAGTAATAGTGATAATGGAATATATATGTGAAACTACGAAGATGTTTTATCGTACGGTGAATGCGGGATTAATTAGTTTTAATAAGTTTTAACATGTTAATTTTTTTATGGCGATGAATGAAAATATGATAAAGCAAACAATTTGGAAGTGTTTTATAGCGGGGTGAGTGTGGGATTACCTTGTTTCTAAATGTATTATAAAAATTAAAAAAAAATTCAATTGTTTAGTAAAAATTATATACTTTGAGTATTAAAATAATTTAGGTAGAAGTTGTAGTTTACAATTTTAACTTTAATGATTTATTTCATAAAAAAAATTAAGTTTACATTTTTCATTAAATTGCATAATAAAATAATGAAGTGAAATATATCTCACAAACTTTTAGGAGGGAAATATTTTCGCGAAACTTTTTGGTTGGAAAATTTTTGGAGGGAAATTTTCATTCTCTAAGCTATATAATATCTTTAGGAGACTCTCCATTTGTATCATTCAACATCTTCTATTTGAAAGGGATGGATTGTCCTGATAGTGAAGTTTCGATTTATACAGCATCAACATCTTCATCGCGTAACAACTCTATTCATATGGATGAATATAGTAGGAATTCTTCCACTATGAATAGAAAGTCAATTCTTCCACTTAGTCGTGATCCTAAGGACTATGAGAGCAGAACTGATGAAAGAGGGGATGGAGAATTTCAAATAAATAAAGAGTCACAGATTCCACTTAGTCCGAATTCGAAGGACTAGGAAAGCAGTAGTGATGATGAGCTTGATGACAAATTTCAAAAGAATGGAGTCTCACAGTGTCCACTTAGTCCTAATTCTATGGACTATGAAAGCAGCAGTGATGAAGAGCAAGATGGTGAAGTTCAAAAGAATGGAGTGTTATGGTGTCCACTTAGTCCTAATTCTATGGACTATGAAAGCAGCAGTGATGAAGAGCAAGATGGTGAAGTTCAAAAGAATGGAGTGTCACGGTGTCCACTTAGTCCTAATTCTTTGGACTATGAAAGCAGCAGTGATGAAGAGCAAGATGGTGAAGTTCAAAAGAATGGAGTGTCACGGTGTCCATTCAGTCCTAATTCTAAGGACTATGAGAGTAGCAGTGATGAAGAGCGTGATAACGAATTTGAAAAGAATGGAGTGTCAAAGTGTCCACTTAGTCCTAATTCTAAGGACTATGAGAGCAGCAGCGATGAAGTGCATGATGATGAATTTCAAAAGTATGGAGTGTCACGGTGTCTAGTTAGTCCTAATTCTAAGGACTATGAGAGCAGCTTTGATGAAGAGCGGGATGATGAATTTCAAAAGTATGGAATGCCATGGTGTCCAATTAGTCCTAATTCTAAGGACTATGAAAGCAGCTTTGATGAAGAGTGGGATGATGAATTTCAAAAGTATGGAGTGCGACGATGTCCAGTTAGTCCTAATTCTAAGGACTATGACAGCAGCAGTGATGAAGAGCGGGATGACGAAATTCAAAATAATGGAGTGTCACGGTGTCCACTTAGTCCTAATTCTAAGGACTATGAGAGTAATAGTGATGAAGAGCGCAATGATGAATTTCAAAGGAATGGAGTGTCACAATGTCCTCTTAGTCTTGATTCTAAGGACTATGAGAGCAGCAGTGATGAAGGACATGATGATGCACTTAGTCCTAATTCTAATGAGTATAAAGGTAACAGTGATGAAGGAAAAGATGATACACTTAGTCCTAATTCTATGGACCGTGAGAGCAACACTGAAAATGCACATGAGGAAGAATATCCAATAAACATCGAGTCAAAATTTCCATTGAGTCCGAATTGTATGGACTATGACAGTAGCATTGAAGAAGGGGAAGATGAAGAATATCCTCCAAGTAAGTATTTGAAAAGCACAGTTGATCATAGTGTGGATAACATTCCTCTTAATGATGATAAAAATCCTTATACAAATGATGATCTAATGATGGAGATGTTGCCAAGAAATATTGTATCGAGGAGTAGGACCAGACCTTTTCGTATCAATGTAAGATGTTCTAGTTATACAAGGGGTAGAGAAGAATATCTGACGAGAAGAAGTTCTATCAGCGCACTCATTTCAAGTGAATGTTGCCAAAAAGATTGCTTGAAACATATGGATTTCAAATTTGCATTTGAGAGCAAGAAGAGATATTTGTCAATGAATAAAAGCATGCAAAATTCATATTTAGTTGGGTGCATGCAATATACATTGTCAGGTTATGATTGTCATATTAAGACTTTATTTATCTGTAGAAAAGCTTTCAAAATGTTTCATTCGATTGGGAATTTTCATCTCTCGAGAATTCAATAAAATTTGGAAAAGGATCCCACATTTTATTCTGAAATACGTCATAAAAGACAGTTTGGGCCATTATCAAACATTGCAATGTCATGGATGAAAGATTTCTTTTCAAAGAATGGAGATTGTATGCCAAATAGAGAGACAATACATATTCCAGATAAGTTTTCGAGACGCGAAATCTACAAATTATACAAAGAATATGCAGAAGGTGCTAAGGGACATGGTTGGTTTATTACATATCAATATTTTGAGAAGATATGGAAGAAAGAATTCAATAATGTCCGTATTCCTAAGAAGACAAGGATAGGGATTTGCAGTACATGTGCTTCTCTTAAATAAAAAAGGGACAAATGTGAAGGGTCAGAAAGAGGTAGGCATTCATAACTTTAACTTTTAAGATTGCATATTCATCAAGTATGAAAACATATTCCTTAATGGCTTTCTTTTATGTTGTGTAGATTCAATTGTCAAAGAACTTCAGGAGCATCGCGAACAACAAACAAATGAACGGAAAAAGTTGCACAAGCATCGAAATAAGTGTTATGATAATCCGAATAAATATTTGGGTTTGATAATTGATGGTATGGACTAGAAGAAAACACTTTTACCACATTTTGTTCGCACACCCAAAAATTTACAGGAGGGAAATTTTATTCAGTATCACTTGGTCGATTGTATGGTCCTCAATGGGAAAATGTTGCCAAAGGTGTACTTCACAGCTCCAAATATTCATAATGATGCAAATCTGACCATAACCATAATTCATGATGTGCTTTCTCATTGGTCTGGTAATATTCCTAAAGTTTTGTATCTACAATTGGACAACACTTGCCGTGAAAACAAAAATCGGGTTTTTTTTGGATATCTAAACATGCTTGTTGAATTGAGAATTTTTCAAAAGGTAAAGGTTGGTTTCCTTCTTGTTGGGCACACTCATGACCATATCGATCAGATGTTCAGTCGTTTTTCAGTCACATTGAGGAGGAAGGAAGCTAGGAGCTTTCCATCATTATTTGAATGTACTAAGAAATAATACATGCCAGAGCCTACTTTTGATGTGTTGGAAGAAATTGTTGACATGCAATGGTTTATTATGGGATCATAGGGCGAGGGGAATGCATTGAACAACTTAATGACATTAGCTTCCAACATCATTTTCGTATCGAAACAATTGATGGGAAAACACTAATATGGGGCAGGAAGTATTCAACTAATACATAATGGGCACTGTCATCAGGTTTGCAATTTTTGAAGTTCATTCCAGATCATCCAATATTTGCATCGAAAATATTGTTATTACAATCAGTTGGTGAAGTTCATAATGAACGCAAACAAAACATAGATATAAATTATTCTGATTGCCTAGAAGAAATTAAAAAATGTATTAGATATATATATGAGTACTTTGACATTGCTGATTCGGTTTGGTGGGAGTCATTTTTCAATAATCAAAGTGATATCATTTCAACAAGAACAAATGAAGATATACCTTTGAAAAATCCATTTATTTGGCCACAAAATGTGTCGAATGCACATGAGGAAATAAACATTGTTGAACAGCAACAATCTCAAGGTATCATTAATTCTTCACAGGAAGAGGAAAGAGAGATGTATATTGGTTCCAGAAGATCTCGTGCACAACGTGAAGCAATGGAAGACCTTTACAGGGATTCAGTACAGGATATTAAGGAGGGTTGCATGATCGTAGTGCTAGTAGATGGAGATCTCAATGGCTATCCATTTTGGGTTGCTAAAGTTATAAAGTTCTTTACAGAAAATGAAGATGTTACAAGTGTTGAAGTACATTGGTATGCCACAAATACACACCCATTCAATGGTGTGTATAAGCTAGAGATGGTAGTTGACAAAAAAAATGGCGGAAAGAGAAAAAGAAAGGGTGCGAATATGAATCGTCGCCACACAGACATATTGAAATTGGAGGATGTTGACATACTTTTTTATGACTTCAATTTAACAAACAGGGGAACTCTTCGCTTCAAGACGATAGAGATTCTGAAAAGGTTGTTACTAGAAGGAATAGTATTGAGATGGGAGTCTGCTGAAACCAGTCGTAGATTTAGAAGAATTTTGAAACCTGAAATGATGGGCATGCATGTGGACTCAGATGGGGCACTAGTTGATGAAAGAGAAGAATATGGAACATCTTCATCAGCATCCAGTGATTCATCTGAAGATGCGAATTATGATGGCGTGCAAGAAAATATGAGTGATTTTGAATAATTGTTTAAGACAGTTTATCTAACTGATGTCTGCATCGTATCTTGAAATAAAATTTTTGATTTCCATATGGTGTTAAATGAGAAGTTATGAGTCACTTTTATGTTGTTAGATCATTTTAATAGCATTTTTTTAAAATTTTGAAGATTGACCCTAAAAAAAAATCATCGTTCCAGTATAATCACTTTTTCGTTTTCAAGCTATATTTTGCACGAAAATTTTGTTTTCACTGCCATTTTTAAAACATGTTCAAAATTGTCCCTAAAAAAAAAACCATCGTTCCAGTATACACACTTTTCGTTTTTAGCACTGTTTTTGATGTTTTTTTGGCCTTTTTTGGCCAAAGTTCCCATTTTGAGTTTATAGTTTCCGTTTCAAAGTTTACATTGTTCTAGGATGACACTGCTTAGGGATAGGTTTATTGTCGAAATTTTGTGTAAGCCTTCTATCCCTGATAACATAACTAATTTACGTGTTTTTGAAAATGATCAACAAATATTGCACTTCATGGCCAACGTTGATGTCTTGAAAGATGTAGCGATTGATGAAGATGAGCACGAGTAGTCTCTGCAAGCCGCAGTTGATGAGAAGAAAGGAGAGCTCATCACCAAGGGTGTGGTATCTCTTGAAAAGCTCTATGACTTGCAGAATTGCTTTCAAAGGCCAAGGAATAGAAAAACCCACAGTTCCACCATGATGTACGAATAGATCACCCTGGGAACAGAATAAGATCTGAAGTTCGTCAATCTCGGTACGTGTTGCACACCGCAGTAGCGGCAAGCCTTTTTCTGATTGTTCACACAGTACCAATATGTGTTCACATTGGCATACGACGATTTGAAAACATATGACACATGAATAATCCAACATGTGATTCTAATCAAAGAAGGGGTCAAGCCATTTAAGCGGAAGTTGATAAAAGTACATCTGCCACTTGAACCCCTCAGACAGAAAGAACTGACTAAGTTGTTGGATGCCCAGATCACTTACAAAGTTCGTTATTCTACCTGGGTTTCTAACTTATTTCTTGCACATAAGAAGTCTGGGGAGATCTTATTATGTGTTGATTTCTGAAACTTGAACCGCGTCTCGAAAAAAAAAAAAAAAAACTACCCCGTGACGTTAATGGAACATATTTTACAGACAGTATTTGGAACAGGAATGTTTTCTTTGTTCCATGGTTTTTTGGGATACAACCAAGTTCTTGTAGCAGAACCTGATAGATTGACACTGTCCAGGAAAATCTTGGCCCACACACATACCATCCGCAATCACTTGACGGGAGGATTGACAACCTTCCTGTCAATGGTCAAGACTTAAAGCATTATTTTGAATAAGTCATGGTCGCGCCCCATACTATGTACATAGTTCATTTATTGCTTGTTGTCTTTTCACTTTTCTTTGCTATTTTTGCTTCATTTTATTTTATGTGCCTAATATCATGCCATTTTTTATTTTTCCAATAAGTGTTTCCCTCTACTGAGTTCTAGATTTTTGAATGAGTATGTGGCTGATATCTAAAGACTCTTGTGGCACAACATCACTTGGCCAGCCCTGTGTCCATCTTCTCTGTGATTGGTTATAATCTTCAGCCAATGAAGTCTTGAATAAAAATATGAGTCGTCTACAAGAGAAGCTCTGGCCCAACCATGAACTTGTGTCCACACTGGAAAACCCCATGCATATTCTCAGTCTTATGTTTTATGTGTTCAAGCTCATCCAACTAGTAAGAAAGGAGAAGGGGAAAATCTAAACGAGAAAACCTAAATTAGATGTCTTACATGCTTCTATGAAAGAACAACCTCTTCTTCTCTCAATAAGTCAGGATCCCTCTTCTACCCCAAAAATAAATAAGTTCCTATGCACAGTCCTCTTTTCAAAACATACAAAGGCGAAAGAAGTGAAATGATTCTTGCACAGAGAGGTGAGACATGAAACTCCACCAGGGTACTGACCAAGCTTGCTGGTAGTGGAGCGATGCGTGTGTTCCTGTGTGACTTCTCCGGGGTACTATCTTGGCCTACTGGCAGCGGAGAAACAACTAGAGATGAAACTTATACTCTGAAAATTTCAAACTTGCGAGTCAAACTACCCTTCCTGATTTCGAAACATTGTGATCAAGCTGAAACTTGTTGTTGTGTTTGACTAAGTTGGAAAAAGGTGAACCATGTCTATCCATGAGGTAAGTAGGGAAATTGAAGTAACTCGCACAGTGATTCAATACTTCCTAATAGACCGAGGCCCTGTGTTATCAATGAAATGAAACAAAGAAGTTGGTATTCAACTAGTGTGTCGCCAAGTGTTGTAGCCGCTGCAACACTGTTATCGGGAAGACTAGTGTCTATGCAGAGCTGCTAGTCCCACTAAGGCTGGTAGCTACCTTAGAAACAAACAAACTAAAACTACTTTCATTTTCCTTTATGAGAAATAGATAAGAGGGGAATAAGGAGACCAACTTCTGTCTTGCGCATGGTTCCTTGCTCGATTCCTCTCCCTTCTGATAGATCTTTGCTAGTTGCTTCCTTGTCTACCCAGCTTCAAAGACCACCTGTAGAATCAAAGCAGCATAACACTATCCAAGAACATAGATATATTACCATAAACAATATAGGACCAGATATATATTGACCACACAAATGCACATAACATCAATCATACAAGAATGTGGAGGAAAACTTGAATAACTTTATTGATAATCAAGAAAGAGCAAAGAGGATTACAACCAATTGTTCTGACCCAGCATTAGCCTCTCAGCAAGAAAGCCCTTCTTCACCTCATGAACAGCTTAGATCACCTAACACTATGATATTGCACCAAGAAACTAGCAGCACTTCCTTACAAGATACAAAATTCTAGCCCCCTGGATCTCTGGGATGAGGGATCGATATATAGATGTTTGCAAGGGGGGTGAGTCAGCTTTTGAGAGTTGATTAGTGTCCTCTCTATGATAGTTATTGATTCCACTTGGAGATTGATGATCTCTTACTCATCCCTGGGTGAATGCAGAGAGGCAAGTGTCATAGGAGAAGTTTCTAGAAGATTCCATGATCCTCCACCTTGCAGATTGACCCTGCCATTTGTCCACTCTCGCCCATCGCACCCCATAGAAGGGATTTTCAAGATGCATCACACCTACTGTGTGTACTTAGGTGGGATGCAGCGCACTTTGAGCATGGAGCAGGTGAGATGGTCTAGTTTTGACCAGTTCTGAGCAGTTTTTCATGGAGAACTTCCGGGAGAAGATGCAATCAGTTGACCTTGTTCTTTTAGAGGTTGGAATAACACTTTTAGGGACTTAAGAGCCCTTGGTTTATGGACATTTATGATTGGGGTTGCAGTGCCCAAAAATGTCTATAACAAACACCCTCCAAAATTTTGGCCTGCATCCAACTTCAGAGCCTTCTGTGGTTTTTCCTTGATGTTTGCAAACACTCAGGCTCATCCCATGAGCTCATGTTGAGTCTTTACACCCTCTTGGTTTGACTGTTCACCAGTCGTTTTTTAGCATGTTGGTTGAAATGTCATGCTTGTAGTCTTTTTCTGGCCATGTCAAAGGTATGTCTTCATGTGTACAAGGAGTGTTCGCTTTGTAAACATCTGTCGCACTCACATATGAATTTTTATGCAATGTCGCACAAGTGTCAACACAATCATTCAATGATCTATATTAAGTGTCACACTTGCTTCTCTCACCCTTTAGTCAGTCGTACTGAGCATATGTCGTCTTGTTGGTTTGAGGTGTCTTGCCGTTGAGTCATGTTGAGTGTGCGTTCTCAAACTCATGTACACATGAGTTCACTCGCTCACACACTTAACCATTTTTCCGAAGATTTGTCGACCAGACCAACCTCCATTAGTTTGACCTCCACTGAGCTGCATTACGCAGTCTCAGCCCTTAGTGACCAAGCAGTGTTGCTCGGAACTGCACAGAGCTTGAGGCTTCCCTCCAGGCAGTTTGTACTGTGCAATCCTAGAATCAACAAGGATGAATATCACCCAGAAAATTGCAGAAGTTACCCAAGAAGTTGTATCAGTCTGCACTTCCCGTAAATCTATCCATCAAGCCTCCCACTAATCAACCGGAGAATTTGACTTGGGCAGTGACTCAGGGATACACTCATCCTCAAAATTGCTCAGAAGTTGTCAACCTGCCTACTTGCATTACATAAAGAAATTATGCAGACAAGAGGGATAGACACCCGCTGCTGGTCACTCTACTATCTCTAGAAATTGCATAGTTTTGTAGTCAAACCCCCTGCCGGCTTGCTTGCCATTCCTTCATAAAATTGCGTAGTTTTCTTAGATAGTCCACCTGCTGCGCAACACCCCGAAAACTACGCAGACATATCTTGCATGACTACCTCGCAGATCTATGCAGTTTTGGCTAGCATGCTCCCGCAACCCGCTCTCGGCCTCCTGTGGAAATCTTCTCAATTTTCACTGCTAGTCCCTCTTGCTTCCCGCACTGCCTTCCTCGAAATAATTGCATAGTTTTTCCTCCCAGCTGGGCCAGAGCCTATAGATGTCACTATTGTCTGGTCTACTCAACCCAGCCTCTCAGTGACCTCTGTGTAGTTTTTCTTCACAGTGCCCCGGAGCCTCGCATGTTGGCCTGAAATGTGCTTTGCGCAGTTTCAGAGCCTTGCCCTCTTTCCCGATCACTTGCACCTGAGAACGAAAGATGATGCATCATGGTACACTCAGAGATTTTTGGATTTGATGTTGTCTTGTCATGAGTGATTGCATAGATAGGTACATGGATGAGACAGGGCACAACGACGAACGGGATGAACAAGAAGCGCATTCTAGGAGACTTGTTCGTGAACAGACGAACACATGAAGCATGCCAAGTACCAGCGAAGGGGATACATGCACATGCAACATCAGGAAAACACCAAGACCACTGACGACTCTGCACACCTTGTCATGTGAATGTGAAGCTATGATACACCAAGAGCACACTCATCATTCAACAACAATGCAGCCCGAAATGGACACCACCATCAGCATGAACATACCAGCAGTGTCATGTCGAGTCATGTCACGAGTCATCTCGGCCACACCACTATTGTGGGCCATACTATTGTAATCAATGTGATGTAACGTGGAAGTCCAAGAGGCCCACAAATGAAGTTGAAGATTCATGTTAGTTGAAGAGCCATGTAATTCAAATAGTATTGAGGGAAGTAGAAGAGACATAAGGGTCAAGTTCACCCTTGGCTATATATACCCCTCATTTGTACATGCAAATGACTTTTCACCTTGGCTCCTCCCACATAGCCTTGAGAGTCTGTAGTCTTTTCTTTGAGGACTGAGCAGTGGATCCAAGGCCCCATTATCGGGGTTAGTGATGTATAGTATACGTATGTGTCTTGTAACTTTTTCTTAATTCATAAGCCTGTTAATAGGCCAACACATTTTCACACATGCATTGTATTCGTTTGTAAGACTATTCTTTAGACGCTTCTAATGCATGTGGTTTTAATATATACTAAGATAGGTCAACTATTTTGGTTGTTTTAGTGCATATATTGTTGGAAATGTGTTGTATCAGTTGTTAACATTGTCTCGCCCATCTGGACTATTCCGTCAGACACTCGACGGATTCATTTTTGTAAACTTGTTATAATGACCGTCACACTCGACGGATTCATTTTTGTAAACTTGTTATAATGACCGTCACACTCGTTTTGACTACTTCATTGGGTATTGTACGTGCTATCTGTTCACTTTGTGTTTGTGAATGCCGCATCCGTGTGGACTACTCTGCCCAAAGCTGCACATATCCTATTGTGTTGTGTATCTCTGATCGAGTTGGGACTATTCCCTTTCGACTTGAGACTCACTCTCACCCTCTCCCTCTGCAGTGAAAGAAATTAAACACGAGTTACATTAAGCACTTACCGGGCACAAGAAAATCGCTTTTTGAAGACTAAGTATACCACTCTCATGTGTTGACAAGCAAGAGCTAAGGCATATCTTTAAAATAATGGCAATCGGGCTATCATACCGTATGGGACTCCAACACCAAACGGTGTGAGGTCTAGTTGGGACTTCATACCGGGGAGATCCCCTAAATGTTAGTGGGTCCAGCACCGTCAACACAACCTTAGTGCACTTGAGAGGATAGAAACCTCTTAATGAATGAGGATTCTATCTAAATGCACAAAAGCCCGTCAAAAAGGCCACAATATGAGAGTCTAGGCACTCTGTTGAAATCCAACTACCTCTTGGCCCTCGCAAACTCACTTGGCCTTCAACACTCTTGTTCGCCATGCTTCAAACCAAGTTCATCACCCAAAATGCAACCTTTGTTACACTTAATTTTAATTTTTAATATAAAATTTAAAATATTTTTAAAATTTAAAAATAATTTGAAAATTTAAAAACAATTTTAAAATTTAATATACAAAAGTGAAATTAAATAATATTTATAAATATTTCTAATATATAGAATCCAATTAAGTTCATGAAGATGCTAGCTTCATCCAACATCCAGCTGGTAAATCTAGAATTATAAAGATAAATAAAAACACAAAAATCCCGTGGACAATAAGAAAATATAAAGCAGCATAATAAGTATCTCCAGTTTTGTTACTTTTTCTTCCCCTAAGGGTAGTGAGAGGATATGGGAATAAGATTTTAAGGTTGACCATGTCCTCTGGAGTCTTTGGTGCGAAGCTGTACGCAGGTTGACCCAAAATGAACGAAGTACAAATGGAATATGACCTGCTAAACTATTTTATTGGTATCAAATAAAATTTCAAATATTAATAACCGAATCAAACCAAAGTACTGAATTCTTCAACTCAATTCAACTGAATTTGATAACTATGTTGCTAACTAACGTTGCTCGGTGAGCATGAAGCCATAGGACTTAGCTGATAATTATAAAGCTCCATGCGAGGTCCATTGCGTTACGACTATTGCAGTGATTTGCAAGAAAATCTCTGGTGTTTTCATGGGTTATTACACAAACTCAAATATAAAAAGCAAAACAATAGGTTTCATTTCTTCTTAAAGCCCTCGTTGGTAAAGTCCTTTTCGCTGATTTTATTCAAATAAATTTCTTAGAAATTTAAAAGGTTCTATAACATCTTTCTGAATAAGCATCATATGATCCAAATTTGTGATCATTTTATATCCTTGAATGTATTATTTTTGCTAAACGAAATCATCGAGACTTTATGCTTGCAAGAAGGCACATCTGCTTCGTGAGGCGTAAATGAATTATGGTTGTTCACCACTGGTTTTGCGTTGTGTTCTGAGCGAGAACTCGCATGGGAAAATCCGTATACATAACACCACCATGAAATATTTAAAATCATTGCTAAAAGTAAACCATATTTCTCATGAACATCTGTTGTGAGGAGGTTACACATGAGATGATGTGTATTTGAATAATGAAAAGTTTTTTGAATTCACCTCCAGGTTGGGTTGTTTGACAGCTAATCTGCTACCCATAGGTCAAAATGCCTGTCATAGGTCCTTTTGAGCATCTCTTGACTTATCCGATAAGACAATCTAAAACGACCGCTTCCTATTTAATTCAAATCTCGAATATATTTTAAATTTCGTGTGAATCGAAACTAAAATAGTAAAAAGGAACGCTTCACAGCTAATTCAAATCAATGAGACAAGAGTAGTCTGTTATGGGGAATGGGGCTGCAAATTTGATTATAATATATATTATATGAGAGAGATTGTTTGATTATAATATATATTATATGAGAGAGATTGTATGATATGTTTCAGTTGTTTTAAAAAATTTGGTTGGTAGTGTCTGTTTTTGTTGGTGATGAGATGCTTATTTCATAGTTTTAATTATTGTTTATTGATAATAATTTGGGGTAAATTAATAATAATATATTAAAAAGTCATAGTTTAAATAGTTGTTTTTTTTGGGTAGGAAAATAATGGAAACTCTGGTATGATTTTGACTGAATTTTTTGGAAATTTGGGTTAAAGCGGTGAAGTTTCAAGATTTTGGGTGCTCGGGGATTTTTTAGGGTGTTGAATCCATTTCTACCGTAAAAACATGATTCAAGCACTCTTATTTTCAGATTCTTTTGAGAAATTTTTTTTTTATCAAATTCAAGCAATTTTTCGGGACCAAGTAAAATTGAAGCTTCAAAAACTATTAGAAATTACAAATAGAAATAGTTTTATAAAGTGTTGTTTAACATTTTCTGTTTTCAGAAAAATGTGATTTTTAATTGTTTAAAATGTTTTTTTATAAGTAAATGAATAGTTACTTCAAAACTTTTTAGGCACTTAAATGGTGTAAACCATAAAATTAAAACTTATAATTTTAATATATCCCTAAAAAAGAATGAAAACAATTTATCAAAAAACATTTTAAAACTATTATTTAACATTTTATATTTAGCAAAATTGTGATTTTAAATAGTTTAACCTTCAAATACATAAACAAATGGGACTAGAAAAATCAGTGATACAGTTAAACTATATAATCTATACAACTCAAACCTAGAATTTTAATAAATGCCTACCGAATTGAAAATACGCAGAAAAGAATGAAAACTTCGAAAAGTTAAACATGGTCAAAGTCCGTGATTGTGACGCCCAGACATAGAGTGAGACTACGACGTTTTTAAACATTGTCAAACCGCCTTATGGGGACGCCCAAGCATTCAACTACAACTACGTGACTTTTATGCACCTCTTAACGTGTTTGGCGTTCGTTTGTTTTCTTGGGATTTGTATGTGTTTCGATGTCAAGGATATGCTTTGAGATGAGTTGGTACACGCAGGTGGGAAACATGAGTATGCGCACGCGTCATAGGGTTGTGTGTGTCTTTCTTAACCAGACTTGCAAGTTATGTGAATAACTGTAGGGATCCGCACAACACTTTGAGGCTGCACGCAAGTCTCTTGGGCCCAGGGTAGGAATTTCACAACTCAAGCAAGCAGGAAGAGAGGCAGGAGTTCGAGGTCGAGACCCAGCCCTTTCTGTCAACTCAGTTGACTGAGTTGAACCAGTATCCACAGCAGCCCTTTCTCTTCTAGTCTAGCGAGCATCGAAATTAAATTTGATGGTTTCGACACCTGGTTGAAGGAATTCTTCAGGTGTATTGGAGAGTTGAGGGTAACTAGATTTCAGATTCTAAATACGGTAAAAAAAATGGTTCAATATGTAGCTATGAAAGATGTTTTTATTTGAGCAATGTTGTTTTTCTTCATTACCTTAGTTTAAATTGAGTGATAGTTTTGATTTTCTAGTTTAGGGTTGATCACTTTTATCTTAATTTTCCTTTAACTTTTAATTCTTTATCTTACCATAATTTATTTTAAGATTTAAATTTAATATTATTTTTATTATGTATAGTGAATTTTTTTATTCCTCAATAATAAAAAAAATTGAAATCTTTATACCAACCCCACTTGAACCATAGTTACATTAACTAAAATTTAAAATAATCTTAAAAATTTTATTTTCTTCATTTTGTTTATCTTGCTGTTAGAAACTAAATACTTCATCAAAATATTCTCACAACGAAGAAAGACTCACTTCTATAAAAATGATAAGATATTTTAGTTTTGATGTTATGACTGATAAAGCATCTTTGAATGTGTGGCCAGGAGGGAATAGGGTCTAACTAGAAGAAAGGACAGTTTGTATAATATATAATTTTATAAAAAATCAATGGTACTCCTAATGTGTTGGAGTGTGAAGTAGATTTGCGTGAAGGTGCGTATAAAAGTGGACAGCGTGTGTGCAGCCAGTCTTCACCCTTGTGCACGAAAATAAGAAAAAATATGCAAACCTGCGCCCGGATATGATTGCGTGACCAATATCTTAGTGTTACGGTTTCTATTTGTGAATGTCAACCGCTAATTGAATCATGCAGAACAACGGGGATGTGGCGCCATTCTCTAGAGGGATAGAAACGGTATTGCCGATCATGTTATCCACTTCACATAGGTGTCATATTGATTCATTCAAGTGTTTCAGTTTTATTTTATTTTAAGCAGTTTAGTTTAATTTAATGTCATTACGCATATTTATTGGTGATGTTTCTAATGTAATTTTATTTAACTAATTTTTAATATTAAAAAACAACTCTCTACTCTACATTCATTGACATAGTATCAAATTTCAGTTTTCGTAAAAAAGTCTCTCATTTTTAAAGAAATGCTGTGAAGAAGGTTGAGCCAGTGAGCGATTGCGAAATACTTTTATTTTTTATTTTTAAATTCATGAAGGGGCAATGCTACAATCCATCCATAATTTATTTTTAAAAAAACTTTTGGAACTGATTGTGAAGAACAAATTGGCGACACGAGATAAAATGTGAACAGAATTGAAAAGAAAGAGATGTAGCTCTCAGGTGTGGCCTGCACCTGAGGTCTACACTCACAAAACTTGAGAGATCACTCTCGTCCACTCTATTCTTCTAATCAATCAAAGATTACATCATTAAATACAATACTAGGAAATAGGAAATTGCACCCAAACCCCATAACTATAGGAACTAACCCTAAACTAGGGAGAAAGTTACAACAACGTAACTATTTTCTCCATTAATATCAAAATAATATTAATTATTCTCAACTCCCCCCCTTAATGGAGAAAGAGTTCTCCTGGACTCCTAGCATCTTTCTAAACAATTCAAATTTCACTCGTGCAAGAAGCTTTTTAAAAATATCTGCCACATTGTCACAAGTTTTACAATATTCAACAGCAATTTCTTTTGACTGTATTTTCTCTCTAACAAAATGGAACTGAGTGTCTATATGTTTGGTGTTTTTGTGAAACACTGGATTGTATGCTAATTTGATGGTGCTCTGGTTGTCGCTTTTGATAGAAGTGGGTTGCTTCTGTTCTTTCCATGCATCTATGAGAAGTCTCCTCAACCAGATCGCTTCACACACAATGCTTGATACTCAGCTTCACATGACGACAAAGCTACAGTACTCTGTTTCTTGCTGCTCCATGCTATGACCCCGGAACCTATGTTGAATGCATAACCTGTGATGGACCTCCGATCATCCAGGTTACCTGCCCAGTCTGAGTCTGAAAAACCTGCTAGAGTAACATCAGATACATCAGTGTATAAAATACCAAAATGAACAGTACCACAAAGATACCTCAACACGCTTTTTGCTGCTGTCCAGTGACTTTCACGCGGTTTCGACATGAATTGGCTCAACACACTAACTGACTATGTCAAGTCAGGTCTGGTTGTTGTAAGATATATCAAGCTGCCAACCAGTTGTCTGTATATTGGCATCTACCTCCTTAGTGCCATTGTCACTGCTCAATTTCAGATTTTGCTGCAAAGGTGTCGCTGCTGATCTACACTGATCCATCCCAAACTTTTCCAACAGATTTCTAGCATACTTCCCTTGGGTAAAAAAAGTTTGCCCAGTATCTCTGAATATTTCTAATCCCAGACAATAGTTAAGGCTTCCGAGATTTTTCATCTCAAAGACTTGTGCCATGAGCCTTTTGATTCCTCTGATTAAGTCATCTGCATTTCCTGTTAGAATCATATCATCCACATATAGAGAAATCAAAATAATCTGCCCCTGATCATTGTACTTGGTATACAAATTTGGGTCATTTAAGCTTCTATGGAAACCATGCTCTATAAAGAAAGAATCAACCTTTTCATACCAAGACCTGGGAGCTTGCTTTAAACCATATAAAGCCTTTTTCAACCTACAAACAAGCTCTTCCTGCCCCTGTTTTACAAATCCTTCTGGCTGTACTAAGTAAATTTCTTCTTTTAAATCACCATTTAAAAATGCAGATTTAACATCTAGTTGGTGTAATTCCCAATTATATTTAGTAGCTAAAGCAATAAGTAATCTGATTGTATTTAGCTTTGCTACAGGTGCAAAAGTATCATTAAAATCAATACCTTCCTGCTGTGAGTATCCTTTTGCAACCAACCTAGCTTTTAACTTATCTATACTTCCATCTGCATTAATTTTGGGTTTAAACAGCCATTTACTTCCTATAGGTGTTTTGTTTTTAGGCAGCTCTACTAATTCCCAAGTATTATTTCTAAGAATTGATTCCATCTCCTCATTCATTGCAGCTCTCCATTCCTTAAATTGACTAGCTTTTTTATAATTAGAGGGCTCTATAATGTTCAAAAACTTTGACATCAACGCATAGTTTCTCAACTTCAATGGTAATTGAGTCTTCCTACCTGACCTCCTTGGTAGGGGACTTACCTCAAATTTGTTTTCCTCTGCCATAACTGGGCCTGCTTTTTCACCTTCTTGCTGTTCTTCTTCATTCTCTTCTTTCTGCTCTTGTTCCTGCTCCCTTTCATCCTCGCTGCTTTCCTCCAACAGCAATGGAATGTGCCAATCATCTCCAACATCAGCTTTCCTTTCTTGTACCTATTCATGAAATACTACATCTCTACTTGCAAATGTCTTACGAGACTCAGGATTGAACAGTTTGTATGCTTTAAACTCTGTACCATAACCAACAAGGATACATTTTACTGCCTTAGGGTCTAGTTTCTTTCTATCAGCTTTGGGTACATGTGCAAATGCCTTTGACCCAAAGATTCTTAAATGATTTACTGCTGGTTTAAATCCATATATGGCTTCAAAAGGGGTTTTGAAGCCAAGGAACCTAGTAGGACTTCTATTTTTCAAATATACAGCAGTATTTATCGCTTCTGCCCAAAAAATATTAGATAGACCTTTACCTTGCAGCATGCTCCTTGCGCACTTTACCAAGGTTCTGTTTTTACGCTCTGCAACTCCGTTTTGCTGTGGTGTGTGCGGTACTGTATACTACTGAACAATCCCGTGAGATTTGCAGTATTTCATGAATTCCTTTGATTTGTATTCTCCTCCTTGATCAGATTGGAGAATTTTAATACTTTTTCCAAACTGTTTTTCCACCAGGGTTTTGAAATCTATAAAACATTGGAAAATCTGACTTTTCTTGTTTAAAAAATAAACCCATGAATACCTAGTGCAGTCATCAGTAAACAACAAAAAAATAGTATGCTCCCCCTAGAGACCTTGTCTGCATGGGACCACATACATCAGTGTGCACTAGCTCTAAGATTCCTGTTTGCCTCCTCCTATCATGCACAGATAACTGTTCTCTGTGCATCTTTCCTAAGGCACAACCATCACAGTTTAACTGAATGTTACGAAAGATGGGGAGACCTTCGACCATACCTTTCTTCTGTAACAACATGAGATCCTGCATATTCAGATGACCAAACCTCTGATGCCAGAGTTGTTCAACTGTCGACTCTCCTGCAACCATGGCTTGCTTTGATATACTTTTTGCATCCAGTCTGTATAGGCTTCCAACTCGCATGCCTGTTGCAACAATTTCATTCCTGCAATCCTTTATCACACAGTGAGTCTTGAAGAATTCGACATGCATATCTTGATCAGCCATCATGGATACAGATATCAGGTTTTTCTTTATTCGAGGTACATATAAAACATTTGAAAGGTGACTAATCTTTCCATTTGGTAACTTAACTGAAATCACCCCATGACCTTTAATCTGATATCCATTATCATCCCCTAGATATATTTTTGATCCATTTATAATTTCTTCAAGGCTATCAAAAAATTCCTTATTACCTGTCATGTGAGAGGATGCTCCGGAATCGACATACCAGATGTCATCTTCATTCGATGCTGAAAGGGCACAGTCGACTATGAACAGTCGAAATTCGTGACTGAAGTCTTCTTCTTCAACAAAATATCCTCTGTGTTTTGGATTTACCTGTCTCCTCCTTGCCTCATCAGCCTACTTCTTATAATAACAATCTCTCTGTATATGATCCTTCTTTCCACAATAAAAGCATTTATTTTCAGAATGATTTGCAAGCATACCTTTATGACAGTGATTTTTATGTGTTTTTCCTCCTTTCTGGACTGATTGCTGCTGTGACTGCTTCCCTTTGGATAGTCGTCGTTTTGCCACCAGCGCAAGATCGTCACTTTGGGGGTTCAGATTCAGATTCTGCCGTCGCTCTTCCTCTTGCTGCAAGATCGCAATGAGATCATCAAACGTGGGTGTTTTCTCCCTTTCCAAGACTCCAGTGATGAAGGTTTGGAAATCATCACGCATCCCATTCATTGTTATTGCAACAATATCTTCATCAGCCACCGCCACTCCAATGGCCCCTAATCCGTCTTTAACATCCTTAATTCGTGCAACAAATGCAGTAGCAGACTCCCTTTCGTCCATCCTCATTGAAAATAGCTTGCTTTTTAGAGCCAAAACTCTGTTTGCATTCTGGGTCTCATACAGATTCTTGATTTTCGTCCAAATCTCTGCGGACGTTTTACAGTCTCTGATGTGTGCAATGACATTGTCTTTCACAGACATCTTCAACAGGACTTTGGCCTTGTTTTCTCGTTTTTCCCAGTCTTCCTCTGTGTGGTTGCAGTCGGCTTCTGCTCATCGCCTGTCACTATAGTCCAGGCATTCGCACTTTCGAGCAAGGTCTAGATCTTAAACTTCCAATTCGTGAAGTTAGACCCGTTGAGTTTACCAGATTCGTTAAGGTAAGATTCCATCGTATTACTCATTGTGAATCTACTTAACAACAACAAAAACAATACCTGTCAGATGGATCTGTCACCTCTGCCACCAATCTACAATGTCTGGCACTCCCGCTCCAATGAGCAAATTCGGCGTTTTCAACACAGCCGAAACAATGATCTGATCACAATTGATCCGATCCACCTCTCCCGGATTGATCTGCCACTTCGCCGATCCTGCTCTTCTGCAGATCGCCAAGCGAAGTCGAGGTTTCCCGCAGATCACCTTTGGCGCTCTCCCGATCTGTCTCTCTCGGACGGATCTGTAACTCCGTCGATCTGCACTGTTTGCAAACCGCCAAACGAAGTTCACACTATCACAGATCCCCTTGGCGCAACCCCGAGCGAAAAATCCGTGCTAATTAAAAATCGGTGTAAGTGTCTTAATTGGCGCGATTTCCCCGGTAAAATCCCGCGCTAATCAGGCTTTCTGGCGCGTTGGCGCGATTTATCCCTTAAAATCCGCGCTAATTCCTCTTCTGGCGTGACTGTCAGCGCAAAATCTGCGCTAATCCGCCTCCGCCTTTCCACTCAGAAAAAAAAAAAAAATTCCGAGTCCGAGCTAGGTGTTCTGCAGTCCACCTGCTCAATTGAGCACAGAGCTCTCGTGTACACACAGCCAAAAAGGCACTTCAAGCCACACAGGCTATTCCAGCCACACAGGCAATTCCACCACACAGGTGACAAAAGATCAGGCTCACTCAATCTGAGCTCTGATACCAAGATAAAATGTGAACAGAATTGAAAAGAAAGAGATGTAGCTCTTAGGTGTGGCCTGCACCTGAGGTCTACACTCACAAAACTTGAGAGATCACTCTCGTCCACTCTATTCTTCTAATTAATCAAAGATTACATCATTAAATACAATACTAAGAAATAGGAAATTGCACCCAAGCCCCATAATTATAGGAACTAATCCTAAACTAGGGAGAAAGTTACAACAACGTAACTATTTTCTCCATAAATAATCTTAATTATTCTCAACTACAAGGCATACATTGTGTATTGAAAAAATGTGTTAACGACATACAATCGAGAGCACGAACCGCGAAGTCATTGGAGCACATACAGTGAAGAAAGCGAGTAGGCAAAGTCAATGTCTTATTTGAAAACAACTTTTGGCGGGTGGAACTGTTGTTTATGCATGGAGCATGGCTTTTAAAGCAAGCACAAGCCATAAAAAATTGGGTGACCGAGATAAGTCGAGATCCTTCTTGTTGGGATTCGTAAGCTTTTTCAAAAGACAAAGATATTTTTAAAGTCAAATTATGTCATACTTTGAAGCTCTTTGTTTATGGTATTCGTAAGGATGTTTATTAAAAAAAAAGGTGATTGAAATGTTTATTGAGGGTGCATGCAATTTTTTAAAAGGGATTTGAGAGTATGGTTTAAAAAATATTCATGTTTTTTTTTAAAAAAGAGCTTCAAGCGTATTGTTTTCAAAGAGATCGTGTAATTCTTAATTCTTAAAAGGTTCATGTAAATTTATATATTTTTTCTAAAACCAAAGGAACATTGTTCTAATTCTTAATTTTTTAATTCATTTGTAAAAGGTTCATGTAATTTACTTATTTTTTTAACCGAAGGGACATTGTTCCAACTGGTTTTAGGCATTGTAATATATGTTTAAAATAAAAGGTTTGTATATATGTTGTTTTTTAGAAAATTTGTATAATTGTGTATTTTGTAGAAGTTGACTTTCAAATTAGACAATGCAGAAACACAACCACACAACCTTTGTCTACAAGTTGTTTTTTTGGTTGAACCATAATGAGCTATCTTTCAACAAATGAGAAAAGTGAAAAAGCTAAAAAAGTCCAAGTCGCAGTTAGAGATGTATGAAACTTTTTTGAAAGTATTAGAAGTGAAGAGGTAAAAGAACTTTTTTTCGTTGAAATGCATAAGAGAATATGTAGATGACAATATTCTTCCCCTGATTTTAGATCCCTGGACAACCAAGGAGGCCAAGGATACCCTTGAAAGGGTTGTTGGTGTAAGGCAGAGCAATGCAACTGAAAATGAAGAGTTTGATGAATCCCACTGTGATCAACCACAAGTAGATGAAGATTTGGTGAATCTATCAAGAGAGCTTGTTGATGACAATTTGGTGAATCCAACAACAAAGCTTCTTGATGAAAATTTGGTAAATCTAGCAATAGAGCTTGTTTATGACAATGGAGCTGCCATTGGAGCAGTCAATATTATGGTGAAGCCAACAACTCAATTTTATGATGTTAAGTTTGATGAAGAATTACTTGGCTAAGAATGAATGGTTGTTGATGATACAACTGTAATATGGTGAAGCCAACAATTCAATTTGCCGATGTTAAGCTTGATGGAGAATTATTGGCTAAGAATGAATGGTTGTTGATGATGCAACAAAAACATCATATCGACATAATGCTATTCAATGAGTGAAGCCCACTTGAGTTTGAAAATCAACTGCAAGACAACTTGTTTTCAGCAGCACAAGTTAGTAAATAAATGAACGAGATAGACACAAAAACATAGACAAAGATAGAGGCAGAGGCAAAGAAGGAAGCCCACAAACAGAAAACGGAGAGAGAAAAGAGAAGGAAGCGCAACGGGAGAAAGCTCTCATTGTAGAGCAAAAGGAACATAATCAATGTGGTTCTCCAAATGTTTTTACACTTAACATTAATTTCCAATGTGTAGGTTAAAAAGACGATTATGAACAAAAATTACATTTCTTTGAAATATGGCTTGCAACACCATGTCTTGAAGTCTACGTAGAGGTTGCAACTATGAACCTTGAAGACAACATGGATGATGAAAAATTTAATGAAATTTCCATGCATTGGAGTCCTGAAGAGATGAAATTGTATTATGAACTTATGTTGCAATAAAAGATTGATGATGAGAAGCACATTATAGAAAATGGCATGTGGCCACAGTCCATATACAAGCCAATTTTTTAAGAAGTCCACTACATATTTTGACAACTTGGAACAATGGAGGACCTACACAAACAAATGAAGAAATTGAGGTTTGAAGGATACAACAAAAAGAAAAAGTTGAAACAATTTAGAGGCTACAGGGTTTTGAAGAAAAAATAAATAAATAAATAAATTTGGTTGATGTCAATTTTTTTTTAAATGTAATCGTAGACCTAGACCAGAAGGCATCTTAATTAAATTTTTATGTGGTTGTAATTGAGGGTGAATGTTGGAGAATCTCATTCCAACCACCTTCTAAGTGTCACATTTGTTCATTCAAAAGTCCTAATTCAGTTTAAGTAAAGTGCAGTTATTTATTATTCATTTCTCCAATATAATTTTATTTCACTGATTCATAATATTAAAAAAAAAAAACTCTCCGCTTCTCGATTTCTGTTCATTTTTTTACATACCCGTACAGGTTTTCAAAACCAACGGCATTATCGAGGTTGAGAAATCCATGATGGAACATAACAGAGTAAATAACAATCGACTTAAGGATAAATCCCTTTCAATGAATGGGAGGTGTCTCAATTTTTTGAAAAATCCAAGATCAGCCCAAATGAAGAAGATCAAGAAAGCCCGAGATGACTTGGCCATGTACAATAAGCTACAGCCATCAAAACGCCGTAGTCTTTAACGCGACTTTTTGAAAGCCTTTCCGGCGATTTTTTCCGGTGAAAATCCGGCAGTGATTTATGGAAATCCAAGTTTGATAACTAATTTCTGCACAATGAAACTGTCCCAGGGGTTTTTCAGGGTGCTGAATCCGAATATGCAGTTAAAAAACCATTTTAACTGCAACAAATCATGATTTCAGCTCAATTTCTTCCGCCGGATTCCGTCACCGGAATCTCAAAAAGTCGCATTATAGACAACTCCTCAAAACTAGACGAGCAGACAAGTAGCGGGAAGAAGCCGAGGAGATCATGAGAGTTAAGTCGGGCATCGATTTGAAATCATCTCATGCCTCCAAGTTCCATATACAAATGATGCCCTGGGAGTTCCAGCCATCTCATTTGAATCACCCTTTGCCTAGCCATTTACCCATCAAATTCCATCACTATTGTTGCGTATCAGATCAATTTCATTTGAGCTGGGATGTGAACACCTTGTACATGGTGTATATTCTTCGACAGCGCTTTCAAATGGTGAAAGAAAGGTCACAACAGGTTTGTATTGATGCGGATGCTACAGGTTTGATGAGGATAGGACTATGGGCAAACCTGTTCTGTTAGGTTTGGATACTACATTGTAGATGTTCCTTGCGCTACAATCTGGTTTAGATGTTTTCTTATGATATATTCATATGAATGAAAATACTGTTTTTTTCTTCTGAAAAACACAGTAATGGACAATGCACTAGTAATAGAGAGCAATGGAGCAGAAATTGAAATGGAAAATAAGTGTTATAAACCTTCGTATCAATTGATAAGACTTTAACGAGAGATTAAAGGGAGATTGAGAAATGCATTGTCAAGTAACACAGTGGATCCATCTGGATGTCTGATATGAAGTTTCTGCACTATGTTTTGGTCTTAAAACATTATATCCACTACTGGATGACTGCTATGATCTATATGTGGATGTCCGATATGAAATTTCAGCACTATGTTTTGGTCTTAAAATATTATATTGACTATTAGAAGACTGCTATGATCTATATCGGTTCGGGCACATATATATTGCATATTCTCTATTTCAATTTTTATGTGCTGGATCTAATTCTCTTATAATATATCGTGTTTAATTTGTTTTTTAATAATGCGTTATAAATAAATAAAAGTATGATTACAATTAGATATAAAAGATGGAATCAGCCGAATAGGAAAAATTTCTATGTATTAATTGCAAAGTACAAACCATAATAAAATCTTTATTAAAACTATAATCAAATTTTATTAGACCAGAATCTTCTGAGCATGGAACACATCAAATCAAAAGATCAATTAAATCCACTGGTTCGAATTCTCTGGAACTAAATTTATCTCTGAATGTTGTAGTTGCGTTTTTGGTCACGGTAGCGCACATATGTCATATACTATGAGCATGTGAACGCCTGGAGAGTGTGGAATTCCTAATTATAATTATAATTATAAAATTGAAATTTGAATTTGAATTTAAATTTAAATTTGGGCTTGATTCATTGGAGGGAAAATCAAAATCCGTGTTTAAATTTAAATTTAAATTTAAATTCAGCTTTGATTTGATATAGACGAATTTAATTGCTTAAAATTTATTATAAAAATGTTAAAAATATATATATATATTTAAAAATTATTATTAAAAAATTTAAAAATATATATTTTATTAAAATTACAACATTATTTTTTAAAAATTAAAAAGAAATAATAATAATTCAATTATTCCAAAATTTTGATACCATATTGAAATTGTAAAAAATATTAATCATGTGTTGATTTTTTTTTTTTAACATATATTTTATAAAAATAAAACTTATTATTTTAAATATTAATAGAGATTTCAAATTTTTTGAAATATATATTTTATAAAAATTAAATTTATTATTTTTTAAATTAAAATCATTAATAATAATTATTTCAAAACTTTTGATATTACATTTGAGATTCAAAACTTTGACATCAGGTTGAGGTTTATAATTTTTTAAATTAAAATAATTAATAATAATTATTTCAAAATTTTTGATATTATTTTTTAATTCAAAACTTTGACATCATATTGAGGTATATTATTTTTTAAATTAAAATAATTAATAATAATTGTTTTAAAAATTTTTATATTATATTTTAGATTCAAAACTTACTTTGACATCAGGTTGAGAGTTAAGGGGGAGGAGGTTTTTTTTAAGGTTTTATTTGAGATTCAAAACTTTGACATCATGTTGAGGTTTATTATTTTTTAAATTAAAATAATTAATAATAATTATTTCAAAATTTTTGATATTAGTTTTTAGATTTAAAACTTTGACATCCGGTTGAGGTTTGATGAGATTTTTTTTTTTTTTTAAGGTTTTCCAAGATTATGATATAATGTTGATCTAATTGAGTTTTGATTAGAATTTTTATATGAGACTCAAGTCTTTCATTATATAATTATTTCATCTAACATTTTTCGTCTTAATTATTTGGAGAAATAAGATAAAGTTTTGATTCTATATTCAAGTTTTCCACATCAAAATCCACATATATTAGTAAGCTTTCAAACCATTACCATTATTTTTATTGGATGATTAGTCCCATGTTTCTAAGATGATAAGGCCCAACACAACCTCAACATAAAATAAAAAACTTTGATTTATTTATTAAAAATGAAAAATAACCATCATTAAACTATGATAATTTTTTTATTTTATATAATTTAGTTAAAAACTGAAAACTTTATTTAATTGCAAAAAAAATTCAATAAAACACAATTCAAATGATTTAAAGCTTAACCACACGGCCTTTATTTGTTATACCTCAAACACAATCTCATGACATCAAGTGATTTAAGACTCAACCACACAACCTTGTGTGTTATTCCTCAAACACACAATCTCATACGACTTGTCTTTTTAAGAAATCAGCATTCTAATTATTTTTCTTATGGTTATTTAAAATTTATTTATAAAACATTAAATAAAAATAAAAAAATAACTATAAAAAAATATATCATAAATTCATTTCCAACATATTCGTGTGACCAGATTCAAGTGATTTAAATCTTGTCTTTTCAAGAAATCAACATTCTAATTATTGAGTTATTCTAATTATTTTTTTATTATGGAAAAAATCCTAATAATAATAATTAAAAAAATCAAAATATATTATAAAATCATTTCATATTTACATGCAGTATGATAAAATTAAAAATATAATATTTTTTTTTAATCGCATGTTATGTCAACCCTCTTTAATGTATACCTAAATAATTAATTTAATACTCATTGTAGTCTCCTCATGGAACAGAATTACCAACACTTTCAAGCTCTACTTTTCTTAGTTAAAGAGCCAATTTATTTTCCTTCTAAGTTGCATATCGATTATAACGATTTTATTTATTAAGTGCACTGCATCAATATTAACTTGTTGCCATTCTTTTGTTTGTTTTTATCCTGATATGAATAAGATTTGGATGGATGTAGTATCGGGCGTAATATTTTAATTTTAATTTGTAAATATTTATTTTAATGTTAATTTTTAATATAAATTTAAAAATATTTTTAAAATTTAATAAACACAATTGAAGTTAAATACTATTTATAAATATTTCTAATATATAGAATCCAATTAAGTTCAGCAGCTCAGATACTAGCTTCATCCGACTGGTAAATATAGAAGTACAGATGAATAAAAAATACAAAAATCCCATGGACAATCAAAAGTATAAAGAACCATAATAAGTATCTCCGAATGTTCGTGAGAGGAATATGGGAATAAGATTTAAAGTTGACCATGTCCTCTGGAGTGTTTGGTGTGAAGCTGCACCTAAGTTGACACCAAATGAGCGAAAGACAAATGGAAGATTACCAGCTAAACTATTTCACCGGTATCAGATAAAATTTCAAATATTAATAACCGAATTAAACCAAAATATCGAATTCTTCAACGAATTTTGATAACTATGTTGTTAATTAAGGTTGCTGAGTGAGCATGAAGCCATAGGACTTAACTGATAACTATAAGGTTCCTTACAAGGTCTTTTTATCTGCCAATAGATTTCAAACATTAAAATTCTAGCGACCGGAATTTGGCGAGAAAACAAGTGGTGTTTTCTTGTTATTACACCAATTTAAATATAAAAAACAAAATATTTCTCTGGTAGGGAAAGTGTTTTTCGCGGATTTTATCTAAAATAAATTTCACAGCAAATTAACAAGTTCTATGATCCAAATTTGTGATCATTTTATATACTTAAATGTCTTCTTTTTACTAAACTAAATCATCGAGACTTTATGCGTGCAAGAAGGCACATGTGCTTTTCGCGAGACGTAAATGAATTATGGCTGTTTACCACTGATTTTGCTTTGTGTTCTGAGCGAGAACTCGCATGGAGAAAATCGATTGCTAACACTATAAAATATTCAAAATCGATTGCTAAAGGTATACCATATTTCTCTTTAAGATTTTTGTGAGGAGGTTGTTGAAAGGTATTAATTCCAACTACCCACCATTAATAGAGCAGCTAGATTAATCTAGAGAATTCAGCAGAGGTTTCAAGTGCAGTTTCTAGAATTCGGTGGATACATTGACAAATGGGCAAGCTTCCTGGAGAAGCCACCACCCCATCAAACTCTAGAAATTTCTTTGTTATGTATAAATACCTATTCAACATCGAATGAAGGCAAGTGTTCTGAGTTGTTTGTGTGTTTATCTTTAAAGTTTTGCGCGCTCTGATTTGGTATCAGAGCAGGTGTGAGGTTGAGTTGTGAAGTGTTGTGAGACAGCTCAGTGTGTGCTGGTAAAGAGCCGTGAGTGTGGGCGACTGAGTTCTGTGTTTTGATCAGTGTTGAGAGTGTGAGACTGTGTGATCTTGTGAGTGACCAGTAGTTTGATGTGTGAGCTTGTGAGAGTCCATTGCGTGATGGTAAGAGAGGGCAAACTGGCCAGAGTTTCAGCTTGCTTGAAGACAAAGGTTCCTACATTGCCACGTCTGAGTGTTTCACTGCAGAGAGAGTAGTTGCAGTCTATTGGAGGGAGCCGAACTGTTGGAGAGACTGCAGAGTGCGATTGAGAGAACTGCTGGAGGGAAAACGTCAAAGCGAGCTTGGAGAATGGCGTGCTGGTGGTGAGCATGCCGAAGGTGGAGAAGAAGGTCGGTGAAGTGAAATTTATCAGTATAGAATCTGGGGGCGACAACCAGAAAGGTTGTTTGGAAGTGACGACAATTTCGGTATATCTTTGATTTTCTGTTTTCTCATTGGAATCTGTTGCAGAGAAGTTTGTGTGAGTTCTTTCCTGTGTGTAGCCAGTGTGAGATATCTGTTGCAGAGAAGTTTGTTTGAGTTCTTTCCCGTGTTGCAGAGAAGTTTGTTTGTAGCAGATAAAGACTCTGGCGAAGGGCGAACTGGTCGAAGGAGTTGGAGGGAGCCATTTGCTGCCAAGAAAATAGAGTTGAATATTTCCAAGAAGGAGTTGTCGTAGTCCCAAAACAGTCGAGTGGGGCGAGCTTTCAATTTTTTGGTGAACGAGAGATTTTTCGTATCTGTTGGTATTAGACTTTGTGTGAGGAATATTAAAAAGTTTCATAAACATGTGTTTCATTTTTGTTGTGAATTATTTTTCTTTGTGTACTGCATAAACGCAAAGGGGGCTAACGCTAGCTGTAATATTTCTAGATTGGTTAACAAGCATATTTCTTACTCTGATTTGAACAAAAAAAAAAAGAAGAAGAAGAAAGAAAGAAAGAAAGAAAGAAAAGAAAAGAGGAGGAGTGTTATTATTGGTGATATATAAATAAAAAAGGAAAGAAGGTTGTTATTATTGAGTAAGGAAATTAATTATTGAAATTGTGAAAAAAAATTGTATCTTGGTGGAAAAGGATTTATAAGCTTATTAACAATCAGATCAATTGATCTTCTATGACTGTCTCTTTGTTCAGATGATCATCCATGGTTCAGATCTATCATGTATATATTCCCTCAATATAATATAATGCTTTTTCTTCTGAAAAAAACAATGGCTAATATATTGGCAGAATCTTATTTATCTGAATCTAACAAGTTAGATGGTGAAAATTATGCAAATTGGAAGTTTAAGTTGCAGACCTTGATGGAAGGCAACAATACATGGGCGAATGTGTCTGGAGCTGAAGTTAAGCCAGTGTCCCCTCAAGCCACAAATGCTGCAATTCAAGATTGGGAGCGACGGGAAAACAAAGAAAAGGTGCTTCTGCGGATGACGGTTAAGAACAGCATTACTCCGCACATTAGAGAGTGCAAAACATCCAAGGAGACATGGGACACTCTCAAAAATTTGTATGAGACGGAGACTACAAATCGAATATTGTATTTAAAGAGTAAGCTTCTTTCAATAAAGATGGAAGAAAATGAAAGTGTTAGTGATTTCATTTCTAGAATTAAAGATCTAAAGGATAAACTAGGTGACATTGGTGAATCAGTGTCTAGTAGAGACTTGGTTATTGTGACATTAAGTGGAATGCTTGATAAATATCAAATGTTTATAACTGGTCTTTCAGCTAGAGAGAAGGCTCCTACTTTTGATGAGTTGGCAGGCATACTTATGCAGGAAGAAGAGCGGAGAAGAAGCATTAAACATAAATCTCCTAATTCAGATTTGGCATTTGATGGCCAAAGGGAAGAAGTCCTTCAAAGGCAAACAGTGGGAGAAAAATAAAGGCAAAAGCCACAGGTAAAATCATTTCAAGGTACTCCTTTACCAAGGACAAATGCCAAATCAAGTAGAGATGATGTGTGTTATTACTGTGGAAACCCTGGTCATTTTGCTAAGAATTGCATGAAAAGGAGGTCTGATCAATTTAAATAAAGAAGACATTCAGGAAATTACGCTGATAGAGATGAAGCAATTACTGAAGATGTTAGCAATCTTAAATTGTTTGTAACCAATTTTGCTTTATCAACAAAAACTGAAGATGATAATGCTTGGTTTATAGATTCTGGTGCATCAATACATATGTCATGCAAAAGAGATTGGTTTGATACTTATCATGAGATTAATAAGGGTGGACACATCTATTTAGGAGATAATAGATCACATGAAATTAAAGGATATGGTAATATAAGTGTTATGATGCCTAATGGACAAGAAAAGCAAATTCAAAATGTGGTGTATGTTCCTGAATTAAAGAAGAACTTAATTTCAGTCTCTACTATCACAGATCAACATTTAAAAGTTGAATTTGTGAAATCACGTTGTTTGGTGAAGGATGTGCAGGACAACTACAAGGTTGTTGCAAAAGTAATGAGAGTTGAAGGCTTATACAAGTTGGATGCAATGAAGAATGGGCATCAAGCTTTGGCATCAACAGGCATGTCAACTATAGAGCTTTGGCATCAAAGGTATGGACACTTAAATCATAATTACCTAATGTTACTACAAAAGAAACTGATGGTAGAAGGTCTTCCAATTATAAAGGGTGAACACTTTGAATGTGAAGGTTGTGCACTAGGAAAGCAACATAGGAAAGAATTTCCTGTGCATGAAAATAGAAGAAAATGTGAAATACTTGAACTAGTGGATACTGATGTATGTGGTCCAATGCAAACTAAGTCACTTGGTGGAGCATATTACTTTCTTATATTTATTGATGATAACACTACATACACCTGGGTATACTTTATAAGAAACAAAAGTCATGTGTTTGAATACTTTAAAGAATTCAAGAGTATGGTTGAAAAGCAAACAGGAAAGAGCATTAAAATTCTTCGATCAGATAAAGGCGGTGAATACACTTCAGGAGCTTTTATCAAATATTGCAAACAAAATGGAATTATGCAACAATTTACAGTGCCACATACGCCTCAACAAAATGGAGAAGCTGAAAGAAAGAATAGAACATTAGTTGAATGTGCTCAAAGTATGTTAAAAAGTAAAGGACTTTCTAATAGTTTTGGCCTGAAGCAATTAATACAGCTGCATATCTTAAAAATAGAAGCCCTACTAAGTATCTTGAGCACAAAACACCATTTGAAGCATTTTATGGTTTTAAACCTAAAGTTAGTCATTTAAGGATATTTAGATGCAAGGCCTTTGCTCATATTCCTAAAGAGGATAGGAGAAAGTTAGATGCCAAAGCCATCAAATGTATTTTTATTGGATATTGCACTGATCAAAAAGCATATAAAATGTATGATCCAAGCACTCACAAGGTCTTTGCAAGTAAAGATGTTATATTCCATGAGCATGTAGATAAACAAATAAATGAAGATGAACATAATACATGGCAGTCTTCTTATGAAAACTTTAAGGAAGAAGAAGTTGTGGAATCAACCCAAGAACTAGAACACATGGACATTCCAAAAGACCCATCAAGGGATCAAAGTCCACAAAGAAGTGATGAAGGCACTCCACAGAGAAGAAAAGGAGAAGGTACTCCACAAAGTAATGAACCTCTAAGAAGGTCAACATGACATATTCAAGCCCCCATCAGGTATAAAGATTATGCTTTAATGTCTCAAGTAATGACTGTTTTTGAGCCCTTAAATTATGAACAAGCCAAAAATCATAAAGAATGGATGGAAGCTATGAAAGAAGAGTATGACTCTATAATGAAAAATGAAACTTGGGATTTAACAGAATTACTTGAAAATAAAATCCCTATATGATCAAAATGGTTGTACAAGACAAAATTTAAGGCGGATGGTAGCATAGATAAGTATAAGGCAAGATTGGTTGCAAAAGGTTATTCACAAAAAGAAGGTATAGATTATGAAGATACCTTTGTTTCAGTTGCAAAAATGAACAATCAGAACAATGATAGCATTGGAAACTAAATATGATTGGAAGCTACATCAATTAGATGTAAAGTCAGCTTTTCTAAATGGTGACTTAAAGGAAGAAATTTATCTTGTTCAACCAAAAGGATTTGTAAAGAATGGTCAAGAACATCTTGTATGCAAGTTAAAGAAGGCCTTATATGGACTAAAACAAGCCCCCAGATATTGGTATGAGAAAATCGACAAATTCTTCTTTCAGCACGAATTTAAAAGGAGTAAAAATGATCCTAATTTGTATGTCAAGACAAACAGAGATGGGGATATAGTATTACTTTCTATACATGTTGATAATCTAATAATAACAGGGAGTGCTGATAAATTAATCACAGATATAAAAATAAAGTTATCACAGGAATTCGAGATGAAGGATCTTGGTGAAATGCACTATTGTCTAGGTCTTGAAGTATGGAGAAATGATGGAAGAACCATAATCACACAAAGCAAATATGCAAATGAAATACTAAAGAGATTTCATATGAATGAATGTAAAGCAGTAAGTACTCCATTGGAACAAAATATCAAATTAAGAAGTGATGATGGAAAAAAAGAGGTGAGTGGAACATTGTATCGACAATTAGTGGGAAGTCTGAATTATCTCACTACCACCAGACCAAACATTGCTTATGCAGCAAGCATACTTAGTCAATTTATGGCTAAGCCTCATGAAAGCCATTGGATAGCTGTAAAAAGGGTCCTTCGATACTTAAAGGGAACTATCAATTTTGGTATTGAATATACTAATGCCTGTAATGTTGAATTGACAGGTCATTCTGATTCTGGTTGGGCCGGAAATCCAAATGACAGGAAATCCACCACTGGATACGTTGTTGGGTCCCTATAATACTAGTAATTACCCCATTACTATTGTAGTTATACCCCTTATTTATATTGTTGTGCCCCTATTACCCCCATATTGTTATTTCTGTGCCCCATAGAATCCCTCTATTGTTATTTTTGTGGCTTTATATTATTATTGTTAGGTCAGCTGGATTATATTGTGACTCCTTAGACTCCTATATATAGAAAGGAGGTTTTGTCATTTGTATCATCCAAGAATTGTTCATTTATGTAATGTAAAGGAGGTTGCCCCCTCGAAGAGGCTGAATTCTAAGGCGTTGATCTCTCTTTTCTATCTTTTCTTGAGCTGGTTTCATAACATTTGGTATCAGAGCTTTGGATTCTAGGGTTTCGCTACTCCAAACTGGTCATCGTGGAATTTTCGCTATAAAATTTTGTCTGTGACGTTTCGGAAGTCACAAAAAAAACCCATTTGAGAAGAAATCGTGCTGAACCATGGGTCCGAATTTCAGAGCTTTTCGCGTGATATTTTCGGAGATATGATCTGAGGAAGTTGGTCTTTTTGCAGACTCCTGAATTACACTCAAAACAGATGACCTGGGGAAAATCGTCATAACTTTCTTTCTGAGCATCGGATTGAAATTTCGTAAGAAGGTACAAAAAGAGGACGGACTGTAGTTTTCGTTTATATATTTTTCAGAGTCAAAGGTTGAAACAGTGACACGTGGCACTTCATACAAGTTCGCTCTACTGAACTAGTCTATAATCAGGTCACTGCGGGAGATTGTGCATAACTCTTTCTTGGAGAATCCAATTTGGATCAGACTAGTGGCATTGGAAAGAGGACATAGAAGGCTACTATAGTTCACAATTTCAGAACTGGATGATTCGAAATTACAGAGATACATCAGATTCAATATCAGGCTTCTACAAAGTAAAAAAAAGGTGTGTAGTTTTTTTTTTAACTTTTGCATAAGCTTGGTTTGAAGGAATTCAAAGGGAATAGTAAAGCATTATTATCGGTAACTGATGCCTCGAGGAAAGAAAATGCAAACACCTAGTAAGGAACCTGAAAGCTCTAGCATGACTCATGAAGAAGAGGAAGAAATGCTACATGATATATCAAAATTACAAGAACAAGTGCAACAAATGTCACGCTCACAAAAGCTAACAGATGCTAAGATAAATGGTGTGGAATCTAAGATAAAGGGCATGGAAGCTCAGGTGAATGGCATGGACGCTAAAATTGATGGCATGGATGATAAGATGGAAGAATTGAAGATAAATATGAATAAGTTGCTACAAGAAATGGTCACTAAGGGTGAAAGAGTACTAAAGGAAACTCATGATGGGAACAAAAGAAATGTTAATCATAATTCCATAGACTCTAATGTGGGATCGAAGACTCAACATTTTCCAAAAATCGATATGAGTAAGTTTGATGGCAAGGATCCTGCCACATGGATATTACAGATGGAGCAATTCTTCGATCTCAATAATGTGCAAAACACACAAAAGATACGTATGGAAACTTTATATTTAGAACCAAATCAGTTTGTATGGTATCAATGGCTTTGTTCTCGTAAACAATTTATCACTTGGGCAATTTTTACGGAAGAATTGATAGCACATTATGATGATACAAAAAACAACACTTTTTTTAGCCAATTGATAAGTCTCAAACAAAAGGGTTCAATAATGGAGCACATTGAGGAGTTCCAAAAATTGAACATAAGGGTAAAAGATATTCCAGAGGAGCATAGGATTGATGTGTTCATAGGGTCTTTAAAGGATAATATCCAACATGATGTGCGCCTTTGGGAACCTGATTCATTAGAGAAGGCATTCAGGTTAGCAAGAAAAATGGAAAGCAAAATTATGGCAACTAGGAAGCATACCATTCACAACTATAAAGACGGAAGTGTTGTTGCCCATAGTCTTCCACAACCTACAAGGTTGACACCACAACAATTGGAAGAAAAAAGAGAAAAAGGGCTTTGTTACAATTGTGATAGCAAATACACAAAGGGTCATAAGTGTGGTGAGAAGAAATTATTCTACATAGATTGTGAAGAGGAAGAAGAAAAGGAGCAAGAAAGGTCAAAAGAAGAGGATATATTCTACGAACAAAGCCTAGATGAAGAAAAAATAAATCCGACCATATCTTGTAATGCATTGGCGGGAATTACCACTCCTCAAACCATCAAGATAGAAGGAAAAATCAAGAAGAAAAAGGTAATAGTGTTGATTGATTCAGGAAGCACCCACAATTTTATTCATTGTAGGGTAGCAAAATAATTGAATTGCTTCTCGATTGCACCCAGTTTTCCATGTTTCATGTTTAAAGAAGGTCATAGGCGACAAGCTCCTAGTTCAAACAATATTGCCAGAACTTGACGAGGAAGGAAAAATTATATTGGAACCGGAAGCAGTCATAGAAACAAGAACTCGACAGCTACGAAATCGATCAATTTCAGAGTATCTTATCAAGTGGAAGAACTTATCTGCTAAAGATTCCACATGGGAGGATGAGAATTTTATGCAGAAGTACCCAGAACTGCTCAAGCGTTGAGGACAACACTTTTTTGAAGGAGAGGGGCATGTTGGGTCCCTATAATACTAGTAATTACCCCATTACTATTGTAGTTATACCCCTTATTTATATTGTTGTGCCCCTATTACCCCCATATTGTTATTTATGTGCCCCATAGAATCCCTCTATTGTTATTTTTGTGGCTTTATATTATTATTGTTAGGTCAGCTGGATTATATTGTGACTCCTTAGACTCCTATATATAGAAAGGAGGTTTTGTCATTTGTATCATCCAAGAATTGTTCATTTATGTAATGTAAAGGAGGTTGCCCCCTCGAAGAGGCTGAATTCTAAGGCGTTGATCTCTCTTTTCTATCTTTTCTTGAGCTGGTTTCATAACATACGTCTTCATCATAGGATCAGGAGCCATATCATGGAGCAGTAAGAAACAGGCAACAGTTTCCTTCTCATCAACTGAAGCATAATATAAAGCATTATGTAGTGGCCCCTGTGAAGCTATATGGCTCAGAAGAATACTTGAAGATGTTGGTGAAGGTCAACAAGAACCTACAGTGATCAAATGTGACAATCAAAGCACCATCAAATTGGGGAACAATCCTATATGTCATGCAAGGTCAAAGTATATAGACACACAATATCATTTTGTAAGAGAAAAGGTCCAATCAAAAGAAATTTCTCTAATGTACTGTAATACAAATGAGAATGTAGCTGACATATTCACTAAGCCTCTTGGGAAGGCAAAATTTGAGTTTTGTAGAAGTAAGTTATGTGTTGTAGAAAATCAAGATTATATTGTAAGCCTAGCTGAGACTTAGACCAGCAGGCATGTCAATTAAGAGTATGTTTACAGTGTCTTATATATTTGTTATATGGTTGGAATTAAGGGGGAGTGTTGGAAGGTATTAATTCCAACTACCCACCATTAATACAGCCGCTAGATTAATCTAGAGAATTCAGCAGATGTTTCAAGTGCAGTTTCTAGAATTCGGCGGATACATTGACAAATGGGCAAGCTTCCTAGAGAAGCCACCGCCCCATCAAACTCCAGAAATTTCTTTGTTATGTATAAATACCTATTCATCATCGAATGAAGGCAAGTATTTTGAGTTGTTTGTGTGTTCATCTCTGAAGTTCTGCGCTCTCTAATTGAGGTTACACATGAGATGGCATGTATTTGCCATTTGGATAATGAAAAGCTTTTTGAATTCACCACCACGCTGGGCTGTTTGACATTTAATCCGGCAACCCATAGGTCAATATGCGTGTCATAGGTCTTTTTTAACTACTCCTGTAAGAATCTAAAATGAACGCTTCATATTTAATTCAAAACTTAGAATATTTCCTAAATTTCTTGTGAAATCCAAACTAAAATAGTAGAAGGAACGCCTCACATCTAATTCAGATCAATGACACATTAGAGAAATGAATGCTTCATATCTAATTCAAATCAATGAGACAACAGTGGACTCTTATGGGGAATGGGCCTGGAAATTTGGTTACTACATGTCATATTTTCCAAGGAATATATATATATATATATATATATATATATATATAGATATATATATTACAGAGATTACATGATATTTTTCAGTTGTTTTAAAAAATTTGTTTTACATATTTATTTTTAAAGCGCTTGTTTTATTTTTAAAGCGCTTGTTGTTTTCTTGGGTCGTGATGGGTTGCTGATTTCATAGTTTTAGTTATTGTTTATCGTGGAGTGAATTAATAATAATTTATTGGAAAGTCGTATTTTAAAAAAGGTGTATTTTTTTCCCTCATAATAATAAAAATTCTGGTATGATTTTGATAAATTCTAGTCAAATTTTTTGGAAATTTGGGTTAAAGTTATCAATTTTCAAGATTTTGAGTGCCCATGGCTTGCTTTTTGATGGTGCTGAATTCATTTCATTATCAAAAACATCATTCAAACACTCTTACTCTCAAGTTCTTTTGAAACTCTATTAGAAATTAAAAATAATTTTTAAAAATGTTGTTTAACATTTTCTGTTTTCACAAATTTATGATTTTTAATTCTTTAAAATGTTTTTTTAACACATAAATAAATAGCTACTTTAAAAACCTCCACTTAGCACGTATAAACCACACATCTAAAACTTATAATTTTAATAAATCTTTAACAAATTTGAAAAAAAAAACATGAAAAACAGTTTATTAAAAAAATAAATTAAAATTATTATTTAACAAATTTGTGATTTTAAATGGTTTAACCTGCCTTTAAAATATATAAATGAATTTAACTAATTGAAAAAACAGTTAAACTATTTAATCTATACAAATCAAACCTAGAATTCTAAGGAAATTTTCAGTTGTATTGGAGAGTTGAGTAATTTTTAAGGAAATTTTCAGTTGTATTGGAGAGTTGAGTAATTTTTAAGGAATTTTTCAGTTGTATTGGAGAGTTGAGGTTAACTAGATTCTAAATAATATAAAAGTATGATAAATAAAGGTAAAAATCTAATAAATGAATGAAATTAATTGGTTTATTTTCTATGAAAATTTAAAAATGTTTCAAAAATTACATTAAAATTTGATAAATAAATGAAATTAACTTTTTCATTTTCTATCAAAATTTTAAAATATTTAAAAATTACACTAATGTTAAAAATAACAATATATAAGACACAACTTCTTATAAAAAAAAGGCTACATTAAAATAAAATAAATAACAATTTATACTAGATCAATTAGTTCTTAATAAGTAATTTATTACCTTAGATATCATTTATTCAACTGGGTTAAGTAAGTCATTTATCTATGACCATTTCCATGAAGGTCGTGGTAACTGACTAATTTCTCATGATTTTTGAATAGTCCACTTCTCAGGATGAAAAAGTGGGATTGAAAATAGTGAAATAAATCACATAGCTTCAATCATCAGGACTTCCCTGGAGGTCACCTAGGAAGTGATGATTGAGGCTATGTGATTTATTTCACTAGTCTCAATCCCACTTCTTCACCCATGTGAGCATCACCCGATGGAATGAGTGCTAAGTGGAATGTTCAAAAATCATCATAAATTAGTTAGTTACGACTGCCTCTCATGGAAATGGTCATAGATGAATGACTTTCTTAAGGCAGTTGAATCCCAAAAAATGATATCTAATATAATGCATTTCTACCTCTCATGGAAATGGTCATAGATGAATGACTTAAAGAAATTGAATCCCAAAAAATGACATCCAATATAATTCACTGAAAGCCCCGGAAGTAATTATTCACCCTCTGTGATTTATTTCACTAGTTTCAATCCCACTTCTTCATCCCTGTGAACATCACCGATACAATGAATGCTAAGTGGATGTGGAATGTTCAAAAATCATGCGAAATTAGTCAATTACTACTACCTCTCATGGAAATGTTCATAGATGAATGACTTACTTAATATAATGCACTGTGAAAATCTTACTTAATTTATTAAGTATTAAATTTCATTCCTACTTTGGTAAACTAATTATCTCTTAATAAATAATTTATTGCATCTCAAATTTCATTCCTACTTAGGCACACTGAGCCATGGGTGGTGCATTACTAATAGCTATATAGTAATTTTCAATCAAAAATAAATAATATATCATATAGTATTTTGTTTTTCAATATAATACTAAAAATAGAATTAAAAATGAGATTAAATTTGATTTATTAGATATTTAAAATGGTAGTTAATGATGGATTGATATTTAAAATAGTAGGCAATGATTGATTTGTTTTCTAATTCTATTTATGTGTTAGAAAATGTTTTTTAATTCATAAGCTAAAAAGGTTAAAAAGGTTATATTGTAATAATTATTTCGAAATTGTAATAAGGGTGTTTGGAGAAAATTTTAAGATGTTTATTATTATTTTATTTTTGAAAGTTCTTACTGTTATAAAAAAGACAAATTTTCCTCCTATTTCAAGATGGAGCTATGAGAGTTGTTTCTTATTTAAACAATGTTGTTTTTCTTCTTTACCCTAGTCTAAATTGAGTGATAATTTTGATCTTCTAGTTTAGGTTTGATTACTTTCATCTTAATTTTCCTTTAACCTTTAATTCTTTATCCCACCACAATTTATCCTTAGATTTAAATTTAATATTTTTTTAATATTAATTTTATTATGTATAGTGAGTTCTTCCTTTATTCCTCAATAATTTAACCAAAACTTAGGTCTTTATCCTAACTCTACTTGTGCCATAGTTACACTAGCATTTGCACCAAAAATGTGGAAAGACATGCACATAAAAATATCGATGAATGTAGAGCAACACAAAGATAGGGTTGCCTGAAACGATAATTATTTGTTATTTTAATTTATTTACATAATTACAAAAATAAAATTAATATTGTTCATACAAATTTAAGGGAAAAACACTAATATAGTATAAATAAAGGAAATTTTATTATTAGACTAAAATTGTAATTTGAAATGATTAAATTATTTACTTTTTAAATAACATTTAGTATTTTATAATAATGAGAACATATATAGACGATTTCATTATTTCAAAAAGATTTTCATTTAAATTTTTTATTAAAACCATTCATTTCTTTTCCCATTTTTCAAATTGGATGAGTATTTTAAAGTATAATTTATTATGGATGAGTATTTTAAAGTATAATTTTTTGTAAATAGAAAAATAAGCCAATGCCAATTAAATTTTTAAAAGTGATAAAAATGTATCTTATAATCGTTTATCAATAATAACATAAATAACATTAAACTTACTAAAAATTTTATAGATTTCATATACCAAAATTACAACATATTGTTTAAACAAGTTCCTAGAAGAAGTATTTATGGGCCCTCTTTTTTTTTTTATATATATTACATATCGGTCAAAGCTGACGTCACATATCATGACAATCTTCAATGAAACTTTTTTATATGCTATAGCACAGTGCCTCAATCAAGACTCGATGGCTGGTGGGGTGCGTAGTAGCTGAAATCAAGACTCAATCGCTGGTGGGGTGCGTAGTAGCCGACTGCCCCAACCAATTGATCCTTATTGATCTTTATCTCTAGGATTTATGTTCGAAACAAACATTTTATATTTGTATATTACTACCACTTTCATGTGGATATGCTTATGAAAGGAATTATAGATCTTGTCACCATTCTTTAGCTTCACTCTCTCTTTTTCTTTAAAGGAATAAATCATAGTTTTAGGTAATTTATATAATAAAAATATAACCATCTAATTAAATTGAGGCATAATAATGATTAATAATAATAATTGAATTAATTAGTAAATCTTTAGAATTTGATAATAATAAAAAAACTATAATACTAAAAAATAGAACAAATTTAAAATACAAGACTGTGTTTTTTTATTTGGGAATCATTAATATCTTTTTTTGCATTATTAAATCCAAGAAAACCAATATGAACCTATATGGCTGTTGATATAAGATGTTAATGTGCCACATTATAATTTGATTCATTGTGTCTATAAGTTCTTTTTAGTTATATGGAAAGATATTTATTATGAGTGTTTGGAGGCTTTCATAGTTTTTCATATTGTTATTGGGGATTTCCGGATTAGAACTCTGTAACATTTGTGATTCATAAGGGACCAAAGATCTTAGTGAGTAAATGAGTGTTGATGAGCCCTTTTTATTGGAGGAAAAGAACTAAGTATCAGTTAGGTAACCGTTAAAAATAATTAATAAATTAAACCAGAAATTATTTGACCGAATAGATAGTTGAAAATTAAATAATAAGAATTACTTAATGATTAATAAATTAACAAAATTAAATTTAAAATATTAATACTATTTAGAAAAAGGAATATTAATTAATCAAAGTATTATAAAAGAATTAAGGAGAATTGAAATTAAGATTTCAAATAAAAATGAATGAATAAAAAAGTTAGCTGAAAATTAAATAATTAACAAAAAGTTATTTAAAAATTAGATTAATAATTAAATAATTTAAAAGAATAAAAAGAATTACTCAAATAACCAAATTTCAAATTGTTTGTTTTTGCTAATAAACATTTATTAAATTCTAACTTTGAGTTATATACCTTATCCAATTTCATTATTTTTAAATAGTTAAATTCATTTATATATCTAAAATCACTTTAAATAATTTAAAATCACAATTTTACTAAATAATAAATTAAAAAATTATTATTTTCACATTTTCCCTAAATTATTAATTATATTTTTTAGTTTAAAAAACTTTAAACATTAAACAATACTTTTAATTTAAACTATTTTAAATAAATTATTATTAATTCACTCCCAATCAAATTATCAACTATAAACATGAACTAAACTATGAAATCAACCTACGCATCACCACTCACCATCCAAAAAAAATGAGTAAGACAATTTTAACGGAAAAAACTAAAACTAAAACAATTAATTAAGAAATATCGTGCCGTAAAAAAAAATATCACGTGATGTAGTAATCAAATTTCCACCCCATTAGTCTACATATGTCTCATTGATTTGGATTGGATATGAAGCATTCATTTATCTATCCTTATGTCTTATTTATTTTAATTAGTTATTTATTTGAATTAGATTTGAAGCGTTCCTTTTACTATTTTAGTTTGACTTCCCCACGAAGTTTAAGAAATATTGAAGATTTGAATTAAATCTGAACCGTTCATTTTAGATTGCCTTCTAGGAGAAGTTCAGAGATGCTCAAACGACCTATGACATGCATTTTTAGATTGCCTGTTCAGAGATGCTCAAATGACCTATGACATGCATATTGACACCGAGCGAGATTAGTTAACAACATAATTATTTGATTGAATTGAGTTGAAGAATTCAACAGTTTGATTTGATTCGGTTCTTAATATAATAAATTTTATTGGAAACTGGAGTACTTTTAGATTTATCTAAGTGGATAAAGATTTGATTCGGTTCTTAATATAATAAATTTTATTGGAAACTGGAGTACTTTTAGATTTATCTAAGTGGATAAAGATAGGCTTTTAGATACTAAATTTAATTGGGTTATATATTAGAAAATTGTAATATATGGTTGTGAATATGGAAAATTTTAAAGATGAAAGTTTATTTTAAAATTTAGAAATTTTGGCGAATTTTACTAGTTTTTAGTATGTAAATTGTAAAATTTTCATTAATATTTTTGGAGAAATATTTATATTTCCAATAATTTTATGTTAATTGATATAATATTTTGACAATTTTTAAAGTAAAATAATAATATACTATAAAATTTAGACAAATTATTTACTTTACTTCTATTCATCAAATTTCAAAAACTTTTCCAAAAATATAATAAAAATAAAAATAGAAAGAAATGTTTTAAAACAAATATTGAGATAGCACACCCAATGCCACATCGACCAAATCTTATTCATCTTCAAAAAAGAAAACACAAAAATTGCAACAATTTAGTGTTATGCAATGTACTTGTAATGATAAGATTGTTATGCAACCTAGGAGGAAAATGAATTGTCAATTTAACCTTGTAATGATAAGATTGTTAGACAACCTAGGAGGAAAATGAATTGTCAATTTAACCAGCGAAAGTAGAACTCGAAAGTGTTGGTAATTATGCTCAATGTATTAAAGTATTTAATTAACCGTATAAAGAATGATTGACATCTATTTTAAATTTAATTAATGTTTTTTTATTAATTTAGATTTTTTTAATTAATAAAATACGATGAAAAGTAATTTTTTTAATTTCTCATGGTCACACTTCAAACCCACAAAAAAAAATTGAATTTATAATATATTTTTCTCTGGGAATATTTTCTTTTTAATTAATATGATAAACTTTCCCATAACCAAAAAATACAATTAGAATGTGGATTCCTTCCAAAGTCAAGTGAGTCATGAGGTTGCTTGGGTGAATCCCGAAGCTTAAATCACTTGAATCTGGTCACACTTATGTATGTGGAAAATGAATTTATGGCATTTGTTGTCATGATTAATTATTTATTTTTATTTAATTTTCTATAAATGATTTTTTCAGTGATTTTCAGTGATCATAAATAAACAATTATAGTGTGCTTTTCTGGAAAGGACAAGTTGTCATGAGGTTGTGACTTAAACAAGTTGAATTGTCTTTTCTGCTAAGCGGTGTTGCACATGATTAAAGTTTTAATATTTAATATATATATATATATATATATATATATATATATATATATATATATAAAATTTCTAGAAAGAGTAAAATAAAGTTATTTTTCATTTCTAAACAAATAAATCGAGCTTTGTCAAGGTTGTGTTATGAGTCTCTGTTGAAGTTATGTTGTTATGGTATTTCTGGGAAGTAATCAAGTTTATCAATTTTTAAATTGGGAACATGGGATTAATTATTTATTAAAGATAACAATTATTTATTTAAGATAACAATAGGGATTTGGAATTTTAATTATGGGTTTTAATGTAACGAAATTTTTTAATATAGTATTAGAATTTTGAATAAAATTTTATTGTTCCCAATTATATAATAATAAAAAATATGTTAGACAAAATAATTGTGTAAATAATTAAATAATAAAAAACCATAACTTTATATAAGAATCTTAACTTAAACTTGATTATGTGAAAAATCTTCCCTACTAAAAAATATACTATATATTTTTAAATAACGGGAAAATATATATTTTTAAACAAGTTTGGTAAAATCCAACGAATTGTCCATATTTCTTAAAATTTCAAAAAACTTGAAATAATTGATATTAATATTTTTTTTAATTTTAAAAAATATAATCTTTTGGTTTTTATTTCTTAAAATTTCAAAAATCTTCAAATAATTGAATTAATATTAATATTATTTTTTTAATTTTAAAAAATATAATGTTTTAGTTTTTAATAAAATATGCGTTTTTAACTTTTTCAATAATAAATTTTAAATGATTAAATTTAAATTCAAATTCAAATATGAAATTTGAATTTCCGTGTATCAAACTTATAATTAAGAATTCCACCCTCTCAACACGTTGGCATGATGATAATTAAGAATTCCACCTCTCAACACGTTGGCATGACCATAGTATATGTGCGCTACCGTGACCAAACACGCACCTACAACATCCAGAGATAAATTTAGTTGTCGAGAATGCCAATCAATGGATTGAATTGACCCTAACATAAAACGAACATAAAAGGTAAAATTGGAACGCATAGCCTTGCTATCGTTTATGTGTTTCATGGTCAGAAGATTCTGGTTTATTAATAAAGATTTTATTATAGTTTTGTAACTTCGTAATTAATACATATAAATCGTTCCTACTCTGTTAATTCCATCTTTTCTGTCTCATTGTTGTATTTATATTACCTTATTTACTAATTAATATTAAGTTTTAGATTTTTTTTCCTAAATAAAAAAATAAAAAATATATGTGAATTAGATATTTAAATTTTATATTTTTTAAAATATTTTAATTAGAATTTAAATAAATTATTTGAATATTTATATTATTAATTTTATATATATCTATATAATATTAAACTTTTATAATTAAAATTTTATTTAGTTTTAAATATACTTTTAAACAATTAAAAAATAACATATTTTATTTTACATTCTAAAAAATATACATAAGTAAATTTCATTTTTCAATTCATATTAAATTAATATTTACAAATTTACTTTATAAATGACTACCAAAAAACTAGAAATTAAAAGCTTATAATTGAAACACTCCATGATGTATAATAAACATTTACTAAGCTAAAATATCTAGACGTATTCCCTATTGCGTCAATCTCCATCGTTACACTTATGATCGTACGTATATCGGACAGTTCAATTTAGTATGAGTTAGGGATGTGCGCTATTTGTACACTACTTTGTATATGGTATAGTTTTTTTTTTCAGAGAAAAAAGTTGTATTTGATTATATTGAGATCATATAATTGTCTGAAAATACTTATGAGAAGAAAAACTTTTGAAAAAGATCAAAATAGACATGCATGGTCGGAGTGATCCCCGAGGAATGAAAATCTGGATATCTGCAGTATGCGAGTATGGTGAACCATGAAAGTATCATAGGATGGCGAAAAGCCGATGTGCCAGCCAAAGCAAGTAGGTGCCGAAAAAAAGACAGCCTGCAAGAAAACTGGATGCAGGGCAATAGACAAAAGAAAAGAGCATATAAGAAATGGCTCCTGAACATAAACCAAAAATGTGCTGCCGCGAAAGGGGCAGAGAACAGAAGCGCTAGTCAGGAGGCAGAGAGCCAACGATCAGGGTGATGATGGAGTCGAATGGCAGATTGCATTCCTGAAAGATGCCGCGGCATCTCCACTTCCAGATGTGCCAGCAAGAAAGGATAAAAGAGCCGAGTCAGGTGGGGCGTTGAGTGGACCACCAGAAGAAAGCATCTGTAATAGAGGAAAACATGCGAAGAGGAAAACCATAAATTGAGGAGAGCTCGGACCAGATCGCCGCAGAGGCAGTACATTGAAAGAACATATGGTTATTCGATTCCACATCAGCAAGGCAGAGTTGGCATCTGCCAGGCCCGTGCCACCCTTTGTTCTGGAGAACTTCCCAGGAAAGGTTCCTGTTGTAGAAGAGGAGCCAGGTGAAAAGGATAGATTTGAGTGGGGTGGGGGCTTTCCAAAACTTGATAGGGAAGAGATAGGAGGGGGGAGGGAGGGCAGATGAGAGGGCGGAGTAGAGGCGGCGGACAGTGATGGGATGGATAGAGGAGTCTGGAGACCAGATTAATTCGTCCTTTGTGCCAAGTTGGAGGACTCCCCGGCGGGAAAAGGAAAGAGTGGAGGAGGACCATAAAGGGCGAAGGGGAGGAGGGATGTGGAGTTGTTGTTCAGATTTCCAGATGGGCTCACAGGATGACCATGAATCTATAAGTTTGGACCAAGTGGAAATGCCCCTAGAGTGGAAAAAAGCAAGGAGAGCCGGGGGAATGAAAGATTCAAGGTTGTGTAAGGTGGGGTCGAAACCGATGAGAATAGATGAGCCTGTGAAGAAAGTCCATTTGAGATTCTTCAAGAAGAATGGCTGGATCTTTCTGAAGCTACACCAGATAGGAGAACCCTGCCTGATGCCAAGCGAAGACCTTCTGAGCCAATATTCCATGTTCCTGCGTTTCTGATACCTTTGCCTGATGAGAGTCGACCACGAGCTGTTCTAGAAGATACCCCTGTGTAAAGATTTGCAAATAAGCGCATTCCCAAAAAGCCTCATGTTTAAGAGGCCCCAGCGGCCCTGCTTCTTCGATTTAGTGATAAGATCCATTCTAGCAAGGTGAATTTTTTATTGGTAGGAGTGGCCACCCCAGAGGAAATTTGCAGCAATGGACTGCATTTTCTTAATGACCTTGGCCGGGAGGAGGAAGAGGTGTCCCCAATAGACTGCAAGTTGAGAGAGCGCCGTTTGAACCAGAATGAGTCTGCCGGCTAGGGATAACAGTCGCAGCTCCCATTTTGAGATTTTATTATAGAAACGTTCAATAAGCCAGAGCCAGTCCTGGGAGCGGTTGCTCTTCACTTTGAGGTGAAATCCCAAGTATGAAAAACCGTCATTTAAGAGTGCAAGGCTGATACCAAAGCGATTCGCGATCCATTGAGCTGTGACGGGATTTGAATCATTGTGATAAAGCATAGTTTTATCATTGTTGATCATGAGGCCCGTGGCAGATCGGAACTTCTGTAAGAGCACGTATAGGCAGACCCAAGAGGATTTACATAGCATTGCAAAGATTAGAATATCATCAACGAAGAAGTTATGGGAGAGAGAGATATCCTTACAAATCTTGACAGGTTTACATCTTCCTTGAGCGACTGCGTGGTTGATGTGAGTGCTGAGAGTGTTCATCACCAAAATGAAGAGGAGTGGGGAGAGAGGGCATCCCTGGCGGAGCCCTCTCTCCGCTTGGAAGAAAGATGTTGGAATTCCGTTGATGATAACCGAGTAGTGGACACTCTCGACACATGCCATTATCCAACTAATAGCCAGCGGCCGCAACCCAATTTTGGTGAGAAGAATTCTAAGGAAGCTCCGAATGATGCAGTCAAATGCCTTTTTTAAGTCGATTTTGAGTGCCGCCGCATCAATGTTCTTGGAGGATATGGAGAAAAGGCACTCCTGTGCCATGGCAACAGCGTCAAGGATAAGTCTGTCCTTCAGAAATGCATGTTGTTGCTGTGTAATGAAGGAGCTGAGGATTTTTTTCATTCTTTCTGCGATGAGCTTGGAGATGATCTTGTATAACGAGTTGCACAAGGCGATCGGCCTGTAATCGCCAAAAGATATAGATTTTTCTTTTTTGGGTATCAAAGCGATAAAGGTGGCCGATAGAGAGCTGTTAATGCTTCCAGAAAGGCGGGAGGCATCCACCATATTGAGAAGATCGCGTTTGAAGAGTTCATAAAAATGAGTGTAGAATTCAACCGGGAGACCATCGGGCCCTAGGCTTTTGTCTCTTTTGAAGCTCTTTATGGTGTATGAAAGCTCCCCTTCAGTGACCGGCCTAAGGAAGACATCGTTTGCCCCATCATCAAACATGACCGGAAGATGGTCAACCGCCCACAGCATGTCATTGATGTCACTTTGTTGCCGTTTATATTGAGCATTGAAGAATCTGGTGGCCTCGGTAGAGATGTCATGTTGGGAGAAGAGGAGGTTACCGTTGCCATCTTCGATTTTCCAAATCGAGTTTCTCGTTCTGCGGGCACTGGCGAAATTGTGGAAAAATTTAGTGTTCCTGTCGCCCTGTTTGAGCCATGTAGCTCGGCTTTTCAACCTCCAAGATTCTTCCTCTTTTAGGAGCAAAGCTTGTTTCCTTTTTTCCAGGGATCTGAGATATACTTTTTTGTCAAAGGAAAGGCTATGAAGATGTAGAGTTGATGTGAGCCTGTTCATTTCGAGATTGATGCTGTTAAGGTCCTGTGTGTCAGCTTTCTTCTTCCTGATCTGCCAGGACTTGATCTTCTCCCGCAGCTTGTGAATTTTTTCCCTAAAAGTGAGGAGGAAAGCATCGGCGGCTTGATTGATATTCTCCCAGCAAGAGTTGACAAAGACGACAAAGGATTCATCCTGAAGATGAACGGAGTTGAACTTGAAAGAGTAACCCTTTTTTGGTTCATCGCACCTCCAAATGAGAGAGATGGGCTTGTGATCCGAAGTCAGGTCGTCGCCTGTTTTGGCAGTCGGCATCCCCCATAGTTCAATGATGTAGGACGATAGCAAGAAGCGGTCAATCCGTTTGGCTATGAAGGCCGAGCCCAGTCTGCCGTTGTCCCATGTGGGAACCATTGGCTCCGGGAGGATGTCAACCAGGTCTCTTTTTAAGAGCTCCCCACACATTTTGGCAGCCAATTTGTCCATAGAAGAGCATTGTCCCCAGCATTCATCCGAACTGAGGGTGAAGTTAAAATCACCTGCAATGAGCAAAGATTTAATATCAAAGATTCCTGATTGGAGCAAAGAGTCCCAAAAGGGAATTCTGTTCCGGTAGGGCGCATAGACATTTAACAGATTTAGGATTTGCGGTCTTCCTCTGATGGAAGCCGAAATAAGAATGCCAGCCATACACTTGTAGGCCTTTGCTTTTACCATGAGAGGGTCCCATAGAGTTACAAGCCCACCCGACAGGCCATCTGCATTGGTGGCAGCCATGTGCCATGAAGGGTACATTCTTCTAAAGAAGGCCAAGGCCATCGTACTGGAGTGCATGGTCTCTTGGATAAAAATGATATGAGGACGGGCAGAATGAAATGTCGCCTTCAGAGCCAAGAATTTGGGGGCGGCTCCTAATCCCCGAATATTGTATGAAATTAGGAAGGTCATTTAGAAGGTTGACCAGCCGAGCTTGCTCTAAGGGGCTGTGGCAGAGGAGACTCCATAATAGGAACATCTATAAGAGGAAAATTTATAACGCCCAAATCGGTAGCAGTCGTCCGACCCTTGTAATGTCTGCTCCCTCCCCTGTGCTTTTTCCTTATAGTAATGTTTTTAGCAGATTCAGGACTGATGATGGGGAAGGAAGGTTTGTGGATGGTTAGAGGTTCGAGAATGGAGGGTTGACAGTTAAGGAGAAGGTCGATGTCACTATCGAGATCATTGACCGGAGAGGCTATAGGAGAGTTAAAAGGGCTCGGAGTGAGCTGATGATTTTTGTCAATGCGAGCGGGGGGCGAATTTAAGGGGGAGGGCGAGGAAGAGGAGATCTGGATGGGATGAGAGTCGACAACAAAATCTGTTACGTTCATAGCTGGCGGGGAGGGGACCGCATTTTCTTCAATCTGTTCTGGGATCGGGGAACTAGTGAAATCCGCCATATTCATCAGAGGAGGGGAAAGCGGGGGGCTTTTGAAGTCAGCAAGGTTGGGCGACTCGACTCTATTGAGAGAGTCTTCCTGCACTCCGTGATGTTCAGAAGACTTGAAGGAGAAGTGCCTCCCCCGAGAGGCTGTCACTATCGGAGTTCCTTTGCCTTTCTTTCACCTTTGTAATGGGGGGGTACCTGTTCCGCCTGTGTTTGCAGTCTCTGATGAGGTGACCCGTTCGGTGGCATGAGGAGCATCTGAACGGGATACCCCAGAAGTCGATCCTTTGGCATATTCAGGATCCTTCCCAAAGGATCTCAATTTGTTCCGGATAGCCACCCTTATATGGCCTTTCAATGAGAATCCAGGCAATTCTCTTATCCTTTTCGCCGCGGACCCATGGGTCGACATAGATGAACTTGCCAATCGCATTGCCTATCGATGCGAGAATTTCCGGCGTCCAAAGCTCGAGCGGGAGATTGGGGAGCTTTACCCAAATCATGTAGTGGGAGGGGGTGTTTTTGAGAGGATCGAAGCCAAGATACCACCTTGAGAGGGAGAGGAAACTTCTTCCCGAGACCCACGGTTTACTTAGAATCATCTCCAGGTCGGCCTCCTTTTGAAAATGGAAAGAAAACCATTCTTTCATCATGCGAGAGATAATAGGAGTGTACCCAATGATAGGCGACCAAGTTTTGGTAATCCAGCTTCTCATTTGGCTCTCGTCCAGCTCCGGGAAGAACCATTTGCCAACTAAGGCATTCTGTTGTAGACTGGCTATGCGCTCGACAAGGGAAGGGCCAGAGACAGAAACCGCCTTTGGTGGAGGAACCGTCTTGACCGGTGCTTTGTGCTTGAACCGGCGGTGCAACTGATTGTGAGAGGCGAGTAGGGGAGGGTCCCTAAGCCGAGAGGGAATAGACACAGACAGCGTGTCATGCCAACTAGGATTCCCGCTGGTAGCAAAGCGGGCATTTTCTGTTTCAATGGCTGAGGCAATGAGAGCCCGCGTGGTCGGGGAGTCGCTGTCTTCTGCCATCAGAGTCAGGAGCGAGATCCCAAAAAGGGATCCCCCGTACCACTCAAACTTGTAGAAGTACCGAAGATAAGTCAGCAGCGGAGAATAATACCTGGACTAAAAGGTAATTGCAAGAAAAGAAGCTGGAGGGAGTACAAGACAATATTGTTGTCCAGTATTCACGGCAAATGAGAGGACAGAAAAGTGACAGAGAAGAGTCTAGAATATTTGTTTAGGGGGCGAGAGTGACGTTGGGCTGCCGCCGATATTTGAAAACCAAGCAAGAAGAGCAGAGGTGCAGTTATGGAGATAAAGAAAAAGCCTGTATTATGCAGAGAGGGAGAATCGAGTCTAATTAAGGATCGCCGGAAAAAAGTAGTTGCATCAATTACCGGGGAGAGGGCCGGAAAAACCAGAGAGCCTCAGGGAGGATTGAAAGTAGGCCAAGGAGAGGCAATGACGCTTCAGATTCAGTTCTTGCAATCGAAGCAGCAGCAATAGCACCGAAAAATGAACCACCATTTTCCTACTCTACATCGAAAGTCCTGACATGGGCTGTAAATATAAATGGTAGCTCTGATTCTGTTTAGAAGTGCTTTTAACATAATGAACCCTTATCGCAGGGAGGATATCAAAACAGACAATTAAAAAAAACCCCAGGAAGTTACGTGAAAGTATACCAGCTATAGTTGTAGAACAAGCTAAAAGTGTAGCATATAATCGATAATGTGAAGAAACACATCCCTAAATTTATGAAAGAAAGAAATATTATGAGAAGTACTGTAAGCTAACCTGTGAGAGGAGCCGCGCATACGCCGGGGACGGAGAGCCGAAGCCATGTTGCGGACAGAGACGCCATGAAGGGAGAAGAGTGAAAAACGAGAGAGAGACGGCCCGCCAGCCCGCGGGGCTGGGGGAAAAGAGAGTTATGCCTTGTGAGGGAGTTTAAATAGAGGGTGAGCAGGGTCGAAGGGTCCAGAGTATTGCATGGGGAGTCGATGACATGCAGAGGATTTGCATGTTGTGGTGCCACGTTCGGTGCAAAGCCGCGTACAGAAACAACCGGTTGGGATGGCGGGACTAACGTCCGTAGAATGGCTATTGGGCAGAGCAGCTCCTGTAGGATGATCAGTGGCCGCCTGGTCGGAAACTATTGGGCGCAGGCAGCCATGGCTTCCGTGATTGGCAGCTCCATCTCCGACGCGCGCTCGTCCGCTTGCAACACACTATGTAAACCCACTATTATTGTATATGGTATAGTTATTAAATTCGAATTCGATTAGGTAGGGAAAAAATTGAACTTATAAAATTTAATACATAAAAATTTTATATTATATTTTTAATAATAGCTATTTTTCTTAATAAACCGTTATCGAATAAAAATTTATTGAATCTTTCATGAATAAGTATATTTATGTTTAATATTTCTAACATTTATTTTGCCCGTCTAAAATGTTATAGACTTTTTTTTTAACATTTTTTTTTTTTAATTTATAAGAGTTATTTAGTCATTACAAATATTTAAACAAATTTTTTTATTTTTTTAATGAAATATTATTATATGAAAATTCATTGAATCTTTTCTTAACAAGTATTTTTTTATTTACTTATTTCCGACATTAATTTCTTTAGTAGAAAATGTTACAGATCTTTCCTCTATTTTTTTTTCTAATTTTTTATGGAAGTTATGGATTTGCAACTAAGTTTTGTCATTTTATAACTTTTATAAAAAAAATATAAAAGTTATAGATTTGCACCTAAGGTTTGCGATTTTTCAACTTTTATAATTTTATCTATTTTCTATTTTTTATAGGAGTTATCCATTTAACACCTAAATTTGTCATTTTACAATTTTTTCCAATATAGAAGTTATTATTTTATGAATTTTGTTAAGATCTAAATTATATTTTTTTATTTATTTCATTTTACGGTTATATATAAATTACTAACTAATTATCCATTTAACTGCAAAATTTGAAAGTTTCTAAAAAAAATTTAATATAGAAATTATGATTTTTTTGTATATATATAAAATTTGAAACCAATTTACTATTTTATAATTTTTATTAAGAGAAAAGTTATCTTTTTATTTTTTTTATGGCAATTTTCTATCATATAAAAATTACTAACTCACTTATCTCTTTCAAGTATCTTTATTGATTCTTTCAAAGGATGAAATTAAAAATCAAATTTGAAGCATATCTGGTTAAGCATTGTTGCCTCCAACTATGTATATGTATAAAATCTAATTATATTCATAATTTTTGTCTAAATTTTAAGTAATTTAATTTTCATTATACCATATTGTATTCCTGAACAATTTGTGAATAATAATGACATAACAAAATAAAAAGGAAGCCTAAAAAATATATATATATATATATTGCTTTTTCTTCGGAAAAAAACAAAATCAAAACGGAGATAGTTTTACTCATTAACATTTCATACGAAATAATCATCAAAAAATCATTAACGTTTCATACTAAATAGTCATTAACGGGAATGTATTCGTCATTAACTTTTCATACTTACCAAGTTACGAAGTTAACATAGTTACGCTTAATATGCTGAATCCGGTAGATATTCATATAATTAATTTTTTCCTCTGACAGTCGAGTTTTGTATCCAGGTTGAAATCTGGTAGATATTCATATAATGATCTTTTTTTTTCTCTCAGGGTCGAGTTTTGTGTCCAGGGTCGAGGCAAGAAGCACAGTGGACTCCTAGTTGTGTTTAGGGCGAAGGCACGAATCACAATGGATGTTGGAACAGTTGAATATTGGGGCAATAAGTTGGTAGAGAGATTTGACCCAATTCGTGTACTGTACCTAATTGGAATTTGACGAATTATTTGTTAAAAAATTAGTCAGTATGACCGAACTTTTTAATTATGGTACAAAATATAATAAAAAATATAAACTTACATATTCTTTCAGATTGAGTTATAAAATAAATTTTTTCACTCAAAAATTAAATATTACAATCTCATTCAAATTTTGAAAGAAAAAATCTCATTCAAATTTTGAAAAAAAAAATAATAATTATCCATATAAATACCAAAAAAACCTCTTAAAAAACCTAAAAAACAAAAAAAACTGATTGTAAAAATATCACATGAAATGTTTAAACATAAATTCAAATCAAAGAATTTAATTTCTGAGAAGAATGAAGCGCAGCGATACTTGAATTCGAATAATTCAATAAATTGCATATCCAGAAGCAGAAGCATTTGCCCATGGCAAAAAGGGAAAAAAAAACCACTAGAAAAATCTCTCGGAATTATGCAGGAGTTGAAAAAGCAAGCAACAACGTTCATTTTTGAATAATGGAGTTATTGTACATACAACAGGAACGGGGCAGCCCAATTGTAGTTGCTCAAAGAACAAGGGATTTGTATGTTGTATGGTAGATTAATGCTTTCAAGCTTACTGCGTCTCGATTTTCTCAGTGAAACTGCTCTCCAGACTGCCTTGAAGAGAGCCTTCTGTAGTAAAAGAAAAATTCTCATTACATCATCATCCTATTGTATTTAGTATATTAATCGACTGAAAAACATCAAACAGAATGCTTACAAAGAACTGTGCAGGTCGTCGCAGTTTTCTAATAACCCATTTCCTTCTCGGTCTCTTCTATATGAGCTTTAAACCGTTTCTGAAATATTCAGTGTATGGAATATGTCTCATGGTGAGATATTCATCTTAGTGTCAGGTAACTTTCATAGTCAGTGATCATACACTAAACACGGAACTGTTTTCGTTTGATTACTGAAGCGGTTTTTATATAGAACAAATTTTTTTTTGGAGCTGGTGGTTTTTCTAGAAAGCTATCCAGCTCCTCCGATTTCTAGAAGAAGCTAGATGAAGCATTTAATGGTGGTGGTTGGAATTACTATTGTTTTTCCAATACTCCCCCTTAATTCCAACCATATGACAAATATACAATATATAAGACACTGTAAACATACTCCTAATTGACATGCCCGCTGGTCTAAGTCTCAGCTAGGCTTACAATATAATCTTGATTTTCTACAACACATAACTTCTACAAAACTCAAATTTTGCCTTCCCAAGAGGCTTAGTGAATATGTCAGCTACATTTTCATTTGTATTACAGTGTATTAGAGAAATTTCTTTTGGTTGGACCTTTTCTCTTACAAAATGATATTGTGTGTCTATATGTTTTGACCTTGCATGACATACAGGGTTATTGCCTAGTTTGATGGTGCTTTGATTGTCACATCTGATCACTGTAGGTTCTTGTTGACCTTCACCAACATCTTCAAGTATTCTTCTGAGCCATATAGCTTCATAGGTGCCACTACATAATGCTTTATATTCTGCTTCAGGTTATGACAAGGAAACTGTTGCCTGTTTCTTATTGCTCCATGATATAGCTCCCGATCCTATGTTGAAGACATATCCAGTAATGGATTTCTTGTCATCTAGAGTTCCAGCCCAGTCAGAATCAAAATGACCTGTCGATTCAACATTACAAGCATTAGTATATTCAATACCAAAATTGATAGTTCCTTTTAAATATCGAAGGACCCTTTTTGCAGTTATCCAATGGCTTTCATGAAGCTTAGCCATGACTTGACTAAGTATGCTTATTGCATAAGCAATGTTTGGTCTGGTGGTAGTGAGATAATTAAGACTTCTCACTAATTGTCGATACAATGTTCCATTCACATCTTTTGTTCCATCATCACTTCTTAATTTGATATTTTGTTCCAATGGAGTACTCACTGCTTTACATCCATTCATATGAAATCTCTTTAGTATTTCATTTGTATATTTGCTTTGTGTGATTAAGGTTCTTCCATCATTTCTCCATACTTCAAGACCCAGACAATAATGCATCTCACCAAGATTCTTCATCTCAAATCCCTGTGATAACTTCATTTTCATATATGTAATTAATTTATCAGCGCTCCCTGTTATTATTAGATCATCAACATATATAGAAAGTAATACTATATCCCCATTTTTGTCTCTCTTGACATACAAATTAGGATCATTTTTATTGCTTTTAAATCCTTGCTGAAAGAAGAATTTGTCAATTTTCTCATACCAATATCTGGGGGCTTGTTTTAGTCCATATAAGGCATTTTTTAACTTGCATACAAGGTGTTCTTGACCCTTCTTTACAAATCCTTCTGGTTGAACAGATAAATCTCTTCTTTTAAGTCACCATTTAGAAAAGTTGACTTTACATCTAATTTATGTAGCTTCCAATCATATTTAGTTGCCAATGCTATCATTATTTTGATTGTATTCATTTTTGCAACCAGAGCAAAGGTATCTTCATAATCCATTTCTTCTTTTTATGAATAACCTTTTGCAAACAATCTTTCCTTATACTTGTCTATGCTACCATCTGCATTAAATTTTGTCTTGTACAACCATTTTGATCCTATAGGGACTTTATTTTCAGGTAATTTTGTTAATTCCCAACTTTCATTTTTCATTATAGAGTCATATTGTTCTTTCATAGCTTCCATCCATTCTTTATGATTTTTGGCTTGTTCATAATTTAAGGGCTCAAAAACAGACATTACTTGAGACATTAAAGCATAATCTTTATACCTGATGGAGGCTTAAATCTATTGGGTTGACCTTCTTAGAGGTTCATTACTTTGTGGAGTACCTTCTCCTTTTCTTCTCTGTGGAGTGCCTTCATTTATTTGTGGACTTTGATTCCTTGATGTGTCTTTTGGAATGTCCATGTGTTATTGTACTTGAGTTGATTCCACAACTTCTTCTTCTTCCTTAAATCTTTCATAAGAAGACTGCCATGTATTATGTTCATCTTCTTTTATTTGTTTATTTACATGCTCATGAAATATAACATCTCTACTTGCAAAGACCTTGTGAGTACTTGGATCATACATTTTATATGCTTTTTAATCAGTGCAATATCCAATAAAAATACATTTGATGGCTTTGGCATCTAAATTTCTCCTATCCTCTTTAGGAATATGAGCAAAGGCCTTGCATCCAAATATTCTTAAATGACTAACTTTAGGTTTAAAACCATACAATGCTTCAAATGGTGTTTTGTGCTCAAGATACTTAGTAGGGCTTCTGATTTTAAGATATACAGTTGTATTAATGGCTTCAGCCCAAAAACTATTAGAAAGTCCTTTGCTTTTTAACATACTTCGAGCACATTCAACTAATGTTCTATTCTTTCTTTCAACTACTCCATTTTGTTGAGGTGTATGTGGTACTGTAAATTGTTGCATAATTCCATTTTGTTTGCAATATTTGATAAAAGCTCCTGAAGTGTACTCACCACCTTTATCTAATCAAAGAATTTTAATGCTCTTTCCTGTTTGCTTTTCAACCATACTCTTGAATTCTTTAAAGTATTCAAACACGTCACTTTTCTTTCTTATAAAGTATACCCAGGTGTATCTAGTGCTATCATCAATAAATATAAGAAAGTAATATGCTCCACCAAGTGACTTAATTTGCATTGGACCACATACATCAGTATACACTAGTTCAAGTATTTTACGTTTTCTTCTATTTTCATGCACAAGAAATTCTTCCCTATGTTGTTTTCCTAGTGCACAACCTTCACATTCAAAATGTTCACCCTTTATAATTGGAAGACCTTCTACCATCAATTTCTTTTGTAGTAACATTAAGTCATTGTGATTTAAGTGTCCATATCTTTGATGCCAAAGTTCTATAGTTGACATGCCTGTTGATGCCAAAGCTTGATGCCCATTCTTCATTACATCCAACTTGTATAAACCTCCAACTCTCATTCCTTTTGCAACAACCTTGTAGTTGTCCTGTACATCCTTTACCAAACAATGTGATTTCACAAATTCAACTTTTAAATGTTGATCTGTGATAGTTGAGACTAAAATTAAGTTCTTCTTTAATCCTGGAACATACACCACATTTTGAATTTGTTTTTCTTGTCCATTAGGCATCATAACACTTATATTACCATATCCTTTAATTTCATGTGATCTATTATCTCCTAAATAGATGTGTCCACCATTATTGATTTCATGATAAGTATCAAACCAATCTCTTTTGCATGATATATGGATTGATGCACCAAAATCTATAAACCAAGCATTATCAATATCAGTTTCTGCTGATAAAGCAGCATTGGACACCAACAATTTAAGATTGATAACATCTTGACTAATTGCTTCATCTCTATCAACATAATTTCCTAAATGCCTTCTTTGTTTAAATTGATCAGATATCCTTTTCATGCAATTCTTAGCAAAGTGACTAGGTTTTCCACAGTAATAACACACATCATCTCTATTTGATTTGGCATTTGTCTTTGGTAATGGTGTACCTTGAAATGATTTTACCTGTGGCTTTTTGCCTTTATTTTTCTCCCACTCTTTGCCTTTGAAGGACTGCTTCCCTTTGGCCATCAATGCCAAATCTGAGTTGGGAGATTTCGGTTTAAGGCTTTTTCTATGCTCTTCTTCCTACATAAGTATACCTGTCAACTCATCAAAACTAGGAGCCTTCTCTCTAGCTAAAAGACCAGTGATAAACATTTGATATTTATCAAGCATTCCATTTAATGTCACAGTAACCAAGTCTGTACTAGATATTGATTCACCAATGCCACCTAATTTATCCTTTAGAACTTTAATTCTAGAAATAAAATCACTAACACTTTCATTTTCTTCCATCTTAATTGAAAGAAGCTTACTCTTTAAATACAATATTCAATTTCTAGTCTTTGTCTCATACAAATTTTTGAGAGTGACCCATGTCTCCTTAGATGTTTTTCACTCTCTAATGTGTGGAATAATGTTGTCATTAACCGTCATCCGCAAAAGCACCTTTTCTTTGCTTTCCCGTTGCTCCCAATCTTGAATTGTAGCATCTGTGGTTTGAGGGGACATTGGCTTAACTTCAGCTCCAAACACAATCGCCCATGTATTGTTGCCTTCCATCAAAGTCTGCAACTTAAACTTCCAATTTGCATAATTTTCACCATCTAACTTGTTAGATTCAGATAAATAAGATTTTGCCAATACATTAGCCATTTTCAATAAGCTTATAAATCCTTTAGTACCAACCACCAAGATACAATTTTTTCACAAATATAAATACTTAAAAATTTATCCAATATTATTGGATAATATGGTGCCTTCTTTTTTTTTTTACAAAACAAGTTTATAGATTTCTAACAACGTTGTATCAAAGGCACTTCAATATTTTAGAACAAGTATCAAACATTGAAAAATCGACTCTGTTTCGTGTGAAAGTAAGTCGTTCGACCAACAGAGCGTAAGCACATTCAATATTTCATCGACAACATTTTGACAACTGTGTAGAAAACTATGAGAACGTGCTTTGAAAATCGAGGCCCATCGGCCTTCATCTTTAAAGATAAAATTTTGTTACAGACTGCTTCAAAGTTACAACAGCACGTATAAAAAACAAAACACAGGTCAGGTGTACAGCTACACCCTTCTCCCAAATCGATTTACACTGCCGCCTCAGCAAAATGCTTTCTTCAGAACTTAACACAACACAGATTATATATAAAAAAAATTCGGCAGAGTGATGCTCTAGTCAAAATGACAGAATCTTAACCACGATACAAAACACCATAAGCCAAAAAAATGATGGACTGATAACATCAAGCAACTGATGAGAGTTTAGTTTTCCCTCACCGCACCAGCACAAACTTATGCATAGCTTTTAGACAATACGCCCTCCACGCTTCCGCTGCGCCATAGCTCATTCTTCTCACACCTCCAACCTCTTTGGAATGCACCCTCTCAGAAGAACCTTGCAGCACTCACCTTGCTCTAATACCAAATCAGAGATCATACACTAAACACAGAACTGTCTTCGTTTGATTATTGAAGCGGTTTTTATACACAACAAAGAACTTTTTGGAGTCGGTGGCTTCTCTAGGAAGCTATCCAGCTCCGCTAAATTCTAGAAGAAGCTAGACGCAACATTTAATGGTGGTGGTTCGAATTACTATTGTTTTTCCAACAGTCATTATATTTGATTTCATTGTTTGCTAGGTGTTACAATCAGTTTAATTTTATTTCAGTTTAGTTGAGTTTCACTCTAGTCATTTATTGTCGATGTTTTCAATATATTTTATTTAACTATTTTGAATATTGAGAAGAGCAATCTTTGCTCCATGATTTTTCTTATTTTTTGTCATCTCCATGATTTCTCTTACTTTTTTCTTACTTTTTGTCCTAATATCATAGTTTCAAATTCAGTTTTATTTCAATTTGATTGAGTTTCACTTGAGTAATTTATTATTAATGTTTTTAATATAATCTATATAACTATTTTAAATATGGGAAAGAACAATCTTTGCGCCATGATTTTTTGTCATTTTTGTTATGGTATCCGAGGTTTTCAATGTATTCAATATTGGGAAAAATAATCTTTGCCCCATAATTTCTTTTGTTTTTTTGTTCAAGTCGCACAAGACATCAAAGAGAGCATGAAAGACCAAAACGTCGAGGAGGAGAAAAAGCGAAGCTAGTTGTCTGAAGCCGGTTCTGCCAAAAGAGCAACTCAATTTTTTTTTTTTAAAAGACGAAACAATATTTCATTCCCTCTCTTAAAAAACAGAAATTCTAATTTTTTTTTTCCCTTAAAAAAAATTTGAATGATCAACACGCCTTGAAAGACGAAACAATATTTCATTCCCTCTCTTAAAAAAACAGAAATTCTATTTTTTTTTTCCTTAAAAAAAATTTGAATGATCAACACGCCCATCCAGAAAGACCAAGTGCTTTGACCTTCATTAACTTATGAAATTCACGAATTTGCATTTCAACACATACACTGCCCATCGAAGAGTGCACTCACAGTAAAAAGGGCTTCAAAATTGGAGCGGAGCACGAGCACGACGTTTGGATTCAAAGCTGAACGCGGGCTCCACAATTTAGACTCACCGCAAACAAAAGGAAGTCAACGTTTCAAAGTCCCTTGGTTCAAAGTCTTATCTTTTCTTGAAAAGAAAAGGGGCTTTGTCTTATTCAGAACACTCTTTTATATCTATTTTTAATGCTATCCGAAGCCCTTTTAAAATGTTTTTTTATGGTTTTTTTATATATATTTTTTTAAGAAGGGTTTTTAGAAAGCAACTAGGGCTTTCTTTGAAAAAAAATCCATTATTATATTCTAGTTGAAGAGGAGTTTGTTATTGAAACAAGAATGACTTTTATTAAAGTTTCTTTTAAGGAGGTTGCTGAAATTTTTTCTAGCTAGATTTTTTTGGAAAGAAGATTGTAAAAAGGTGCGTATACTTGCATTAAGAAAAATAGCCTTCTCCAATTCTTTCTTACAAATTTGATTATTTTTTGGCAAAAATTACAAGTTTTGGTCTTTAAGAATAAAGACATTTCTACAAGCTCAAGAGTGTTGGGATACACTTCAAAACGCCTATGTAGAACCGACCTAGGAAGCATGGGCTACCATGACCAATAACTAGATGAATGCAACTATTAAACTCAAAAAGAAAGAGCACAGAGCCAAATGTTGGATAAATAATTCATTCGATGACTTTATCGTCGACAAGATAACTGACACATCAACAACAAAAGAAGCTTGAGATATTTTGAAAACCACATATAAAGGTAATGACATAGTGAAGACCATTAAATTACAGACATTGAGAGTTCAGTGCCAAACACTGAAAATGAGTAACACATAGAATGTGGATTAGTTCATGACTAGAGTCGTGGGAATAGTCAATCGGATCAAACTCACAGGTGAAACCATTACAGATCAGAAGATTGTTGAAAAATTCCTTTGAAGCCTGCCCAAGAAATATGATATGATTGGAATAGCCATTTTGGAATCCAAAGATTTTACAACTTTTTAAGAAGATCAGTTGATTGGATCACTTCTAGCACACGAGACAAGACTCAACTTGGCAGAAGACTCCATGGAACAAGCTTTCAAAGCACATATCTCTCTTAGTAGAGACAAAGGCACAGGATATAGAGGTAGTAACAAGAAAGGAAGAGGCAAATCTGAACATTATTATGTAGCAAAGCAATGTAAACTTCCACAAAACCAAACAATGAAGGAGACTTCTTTGAGACAATCTTTCTTTCTTGTCATCTTTCAGAAGACACTCACAGCAAGGATCTTTGGTTGCTGGACAGTGGCTGCAACAATCATATGACAACTAACAAAAATATTCTTTCTTATTTTAATGCTTCCAAAACATCAGAAATTAATCTTGGATATCGTCCCTGCATTAACGTTTAAGGGAAAGTTATTGTCCTTGTTCTTCCCAAACAAAATCAATAGAAATACATACTTGATGTTTATTATGTTCCACATCTAAAGCATAACCTCATAAGTGTAGGTCAATTAATGGAACATGGTTATGATGTAATATTACAAGGGAACACATGTTATATCTATGACAAACTTCCAATAGAATACTGATAGCAAAGTTTGAAATGGTCAAGAATATGATGTTAGGGTTAACTCTTAGACGTCGAAATCTGTCACAGAGTTTTGTCCACAATGTGTTAAGAATAGATGAGTCTCAACTCTGGAAATCTAGGTATGGACACATCCCATTTAAGAGTCTATGTAAGCTTCAGAAACATTCAATGGTCATTGATATCCCTATTATGAATGATAAAGATTATAATTGTGAAATTTTTGTTCTATCCAAGCGTAAAATAGATAGCTTTCCCACATCTTCCTCTAGAGTAAAAGAGCCTTTAGAGCTAGTCCATATAGATATATGTGACCCAATGCAAACATAGTCCATTTTTGGTAGTCTTTATTTCCTTACCTTCATTGATTATTATAGAAGGGAGATATGGATGTATTTTCTCAAAAATAAAGCAAGAACATTCTCAAGATTCAAAGAATTCAAAGCAGAAGAAGAAAAGAAGAGTGGAAAGCCTTTAAAAGTACTCACGTCAGACAAAGGAGGACAATACAGTTCCATTGAATTCATTTTTTTGTCAACACCAAAGAATCATCATGAAAAACACAACAAGATATAATCCACAGTAGAATAGAGTAGCAGAAAGGAAAAATAGGTAAATAATGAACATTGCCAGATATATGCTTCGTGAGAAAAAGTTGTGAAATGATTATTGGGTTGAAGCAGTTTCAATAACAATTTATGTTCTCAACAGATCTCCAACAACCAGTCTCCAAAATACAATACCTCAAGAAGCATGGGATTGTAAGAAGGTAAATGTATCTCACTTTAGAATTTTTCGATCAATATTTTTTGCACATTTTCCTAAGAAGCTAAGAAAGAAGCTAGATTATAGAAGTGAAAGATGTATTTTCATAGGCTATAGTGAGCAGTCAAAGGACTATAGACTTTACAATCTGGTTACCAAGAAGTTTGTTTTAAGCAGAGATATTATTTTTTTTTTAAAATAAATCTTGGTCTGATCATGTTGATGAAGCTTCAAATCAAATTTTTTATCTAACAACACTACCAAGATTTTAGGTTCAAGAAGAGCCATACCATTCTGAAAATGGTACATCATCAAATAGTGAATCCAACACTGATTCAAAATCTTCAGAAAATAATCAAAAAATATGAAGCATAACAGAAATATATGGGTAAGAGCAAGAGTTTGATCAGAAGAATATGTTTGCCTTTCTTTCATCTCAACCAACCCATTTTGAAGAAGCAGTTAAAGAAAAACATTGGGTTGATGCAATGAACCAAGAAAATACTGTCATAGAAAAGAATCAGACATGGGAATTAGTTGATCTCCCAAGAGACAAAACCAAAATTAGTGTACATTGGGTATAGGAGACCAAGCTAAATGAAAAAGGAGAAATTGAGAAACATAAGACAAGGATGGTTGCCAAAGGATTCTCACAACTATTTGGTGTCGACTATGGTGAAGCCTTTGCTCCAGTAGCAAGCTTAGACATTTTCAGAACCATTTTATCCACAACAACTCAACACAGATGGAAATTTTATCAGCATGATGTAAAATCTACCTTCCTAAATGGTATATTACAAGAATAAGTTTATGTAGAGAAGCCTCCTGGTTTTGAAATTCCATGATAGGAGCATAAGTTATACAGATTGAAGAAATATGTATATGGTTTGAACCAAGCTCCAAGAACTTGGTACAGTCGCATCAACACCTATCTCATAAAAAGTGGTTTTTGCAAAAGCAGTCATGGACCAACTTTGTATACCGAAACTCATGAAGGTAAAATTCTTATTGTATGCCTTTATGTAGATCATATTCTTTATATAGGAATATGATGTTAGAATATCTCAAAGTAGAAATGGAAATAGAGTTTGATATGACTGATCTAAGGATCATGATCAATTGCAAACCAATTGATACACTAGTTTCTCAAGGCACCAAGCTGAGCAAAGAAGATGTAGCACCACTAGTTGATCCTACATTGTATAAAAGTCTAGTTGGTAGTATGTTATATCTCACTGCAACTAGACCTGATATCATGTTTGCTGCTAGTTTTGTCTCCAAGTTTATGCAGTCACCTAAGATTTGTCATTGGAATTTTGCAAAAAGGATCTTAAGATATATTGCAAGGACCATAGACTATGGTTTGCTCTACGCACATTCTGAAAATTACTCACTTTCAGGTTATTTCATGCAGTGATTATGCAAGAAGTATAGATGATGGAAAAATCACCTTTGGGTATGCTTTTCACCTTGGAACCAATATGATCTCATGGGAATCCAAGAAAAAATCAAACGTTTCAATATCTTCTGTAGAGGCAAAATATATAGCAACAAATTCAACAATTTGTCAAGTAGTATGGTTGAGAAGATTATTGAAAGATATTTCAAATGTTCATAAGGAGCCAACTCCTATTTACTGTGACAATAGTTCATCAATTTCTTTATAAAAAAATCATGGTTTACACAAAAAGAGCAAGAACATTGACACATGTTTTCATTTCATCCATGAGTTTGTCAATGATGGGGACACAATATTTTCTTTTTGTGGTTCCAAAGATTAGCTTGCAGGTATTTTCATAAAGCCATTGGGAAAAACTGTATTTGAATTTCAGAAAAAGAAATTAGGCATTGTAAGTGCCTCTTCTTGTAACAATTAAGATTAGAAGAGGAGATTGATATATTAATCTCACTATTTGTTAGGTGTCATCACATTTTATTTCATTATCTACTAGGTGTCACGGTCAGTTTAGTTTTAATTCAATTTAGTCAAGTTTCATTCGAGTCATTTATTGTTGATGTTTCCAATGTATTCTATTTAACTATTTTGAATATTTAGAAGTAAAATCTATGCTCCATGATTTCTCTTGATTCTTTGCCACTAGAATCCTTTGTGTAAGGCCTTCGTGCAGCAGGGCGACGGTGGGTGATCGTGCACGGGCACAGGCGGGCGCGCGGGCGGGCGCACGGGCACGCTAAACGACAATTTGCGACGATAAAAGCGACGTTAAAAATATACAAAAAAATGGCTAAGTGTCACTTCCTCACTTGTACAATATGGAGGCGTGGAATAATAAAACATACATATAACGTATAATGGAGCACATATGTATGATGGAGCACATACATATAAGACAAACCATGTAATACGAAGGTTTATAATAATTAAAAATGAAACAAAAAATATAATATTATGTGGAGGGCTTATAACATAAGTCGGACTTAAAGAGAGTACGTATAATGGGAAGTGTATATATATGAGGAGGATGCTCCTCATTCGAACCAAGAAATCATTCGCTCTCTCTTATACGCATAAGGGGTAAAAAACTGCGAAGGGTAAAAGAGGATACGCATACCTCATGCGTAGTCCATCTAGAGTGCAGTTTTGGTATTTTTATGCGGTTTAAGGAGGTTCGAGTGTGCAGTTTTATGCAGGATTTGGTAGGAAGGTTGAGTGGCTCGGGTGAGCACTCCTTCTTATGCAAGGGTGCATAAAATGTTGTAAAAGGCTGTCTATGCTTTGATTGTAAATTGTTCTAAGTATAGACTTGGAGTTTTGCCAAGTATACTTGCTGATGTATTATTGAAGAAGCTGTTATAATATTATTATTGGGTAGACTATTCGGGAGCTGCCCCTCCCTTTATACTTGTGTATTGTTCTCGGTTTATTGTTGATGGTTAATGAATGAGAATGTTCTTTGTTGAAGTATAAAGGATAAAATTTTATTCAGTTATAAGAACACAAGCTAAGTAAGTTTATGTTGGAATAGGCGTAGCCCATAAACGTTAGTATTGTTAAAAAGAAAGCGTTCGGTGGTGCCGCACCTCGCTACAAGCGGTTGGAAGGTCACCGCAGGTGTAGGAGCGTGACACTTTGATTCCCACAAGCATATTATCATTTTACTTGAGAAACCCTCATCGTCAACACCCCTCATAGCCATCGCGATTCTTGAATTGGGAGAGTAATTTGTTCGATCTCTCTCATTCACCTTCACCCATAAGTCTTATCGATATGTAAGGACCTCCTCGTTGCCATAGGATGAAACAAGGGGAACTGAATTAGCTTTTGTCTTGTTCATTTTAGGGGTAAACTTTCACCAAATGTCGATCAAGGCCAAAGTATCCCTCCCATGAATTGCATCATCGCACAGGTCGAAGTCTCTAAAGGTGAAAACATCAGTTTAACGTCTCGATTCCATGGTGATGGGAGCCTGTAGTCGACCAACGATATAAAAAATCCAAAACTCTTTTTGAGTCTTTGATACTGTGGCGCAGGCAGCTTCTTGGCTGCTTGGGCAGCCATCAGAAGATGATGTAGCGAATGATGAACAGGGAACGAACTAGTCTGTGGCAGCAATCATTGGGCGTCATGTAGAATATTAGGTTTTCAAGGGCTTCTTGTCATTTGAAGGGGATCGCGGCTTCCGTGAAGGGATTGAAAGGCGCATGCTTGAACTCCCACGACATGAATTGCATAAGGAACTTGGACGCATGATATGATTTCAGGTCGATGCCCAACTTAACCCTCGTGATCTCCCAGGCTTCTTTCCACTGCTCGCCGATTCGTCTAGCTTTGATGGGCAGAGGCGGAGGTCGTAGCTTATCATACATGGCCGAGTCATCCCGATATTTCTTGATCTTCTTTATTTGGGTTGCTCCTGTATTTCAAAATGATCGAGATGCCTCCTGTTCATTGAAATGGATTTATCCTTACATTGACTATTATTTACTCTCTTATGTTCCATCATGGATTTCTAAAACTCAATGACACCTCTCATTTTGAAGACATGAAAGGGCACCGCGGAAACCCCATCTTGGGCCTCCATGGGAAACGAGAACAAGTCATCCTGTTGTGTAATGGGTAAAGGTTTATGGTCAGTAAAACCATTTTGGTAGCAATCTGCAGTGTCCTAGAAGAGTTCTATATTAGAGAGATCATGTTTTGCAAGCTCTAAAGTTAATAACATGATCAAAATATCCTTTCTATCCCTATGGAAAATGGCGCCACTGCCACGCTGCTTTCCATTATTCAATTAACGATTGACGTTCACAAATGAAACTCTAACCCTATGATATTGGTAATGCAATCATATCCCATCTATGTAGCGTCTGAGCTAGGTTTGTAGAATTTTTCCTATTTCCATGCATGGTGGACAAGACTTGTTGCGCACAAACTGTCTACTTTTGTACACACCTTCATGCAAATCTACTCAGACTCCAACACATTAGGAGTGTATTTGATTTTTTATAATATTATATGTTATACAAACCATCCTTTCTTCCGGTTCTCGGACCCAAACTTATTACCTTGTTGCCACACATTCAAACATGTTTTATGACTCATAACCTCAAAACTAAAGACAATACACCTTATCCTATCATCTTTATAGAAGTGAGTCTTTCTCCATTGAGAGTATATCTTGACTAAGTACTTAATTTCCAAGAGCAAGATAACAAAATGGAAGAAAAGAAACTTCCTAAGGTTACTTCAAACTCTAATTAATCTAACTATGGCTCAAGTGGGGTTGGCATAAAGATGCCAAGTTTTGGTTAAATTATTGAGGAATAAATGAAGAACTCACTATAAATAATAAAAAAAATATTAAATTTAAATCTAAGAATATATTATGGTGGGATAAATAATTAAAGGTTAAAAGAAAATTAAGATAGAGGTGATCAACCCTAAACTATAAGATAAAAATAATCATTCAATTTAGACGTGTAAAGAAGAAAAATACATTTCTCAAATAAGAAACAACTCTCATAGCTCCATATTGAAATCAGAAGAGAATTTGTCATTTTTGTAACAATAAAATTTTGAAAAATAAAAATACAATAATCATCTTAAATTTTTCTGGAGACGCCTTCAAATTACAATTTCAAAATAATTAATACAATATAACCTTTTGACACATCAATTGAAGAACATTACTCTTAAAATGTTTCTAACGCAAAAGTAGAATTAGAAGGCAAATCAATCATTACCTGCTATTTTAAATATCAATCAATCATTAACTACTATTTTAGATATCCAATAAATCAAGTTTTATCTCATTTTTAATTCTATTTTTAGTATTAAATTGAAAAACAAAATACTACCTGATATAGTTTTTATTTTTTATTGGAAATTATTGTAGAGCTATCAGTAATTCATCACCCATGGCTCAATGTGCCCTACCAAAGATGTCATATGAGTAATGCACTACCCATGGTTCAGTCTGCGCAAGTAGGAATGAAATTTGAGATGCAATAAATTATTTATTAAGAGATAATTAGTCTGCCAAAGTATGAATGAAATTTGATATGTAATAAATTATTTATTAGGAAATAAATTGTCGCTTGTGATTGCTATTTTTTTTACTTTATTGTAGATTTTGATCTTTGTAAGAAGTTTTGTCTTGTATGTTGTTATTTATAACTTTATTGTAGATTTTATTGTAGATTTGAAATATTTTAAAATTTTGATGGAAAGTGAAAAAAGTTAATTTCATTTATTTATCCAATTCATTGTAAATTTTGAAATATTTTAAAAATTTGATGGAAAGTGAAACAATTAATTTCATTCATTTATTAGATTTTTACAATCATTTATCATATTTTTATAGTATTTTGAATCTAGAATCCAATTACCTTAAACTCTCTAATACAACTGAAAAAATTCCTTCAACGAGGTGCCAAAGCCATCAAATTTATTTTCAATGCTCACGAGGCTAGAACGGAAAGGGTTGCTGAATTAAAAAATAGGAAGAAAAACAAATGAATGAAACCCAAAACACTCAGGTGGGGAGGCCCTGAGGCTAGCACAATGTTGTCTTCTCATTAAATGAAGAAACAAACAATACATGTATTATACAACTACTTTTATTTATGGAGATGAAACAACCTCCTAAGAAATAAGATCTAATTGGTAACTACAACCAAAATCCAAACAACTTAACTATTTCTTTCTCCATTATTTTCAAGACTCCCCCTTCATGGAGAAAGTATTGATTTCTACACCTAACATCTCCCTAAACAATTCAAATTTTATCTTCCCAAGGGTTTTTCTGAAAATATCAGCAACATTTTCACAAGTATTACAATATTCAAGAAAAAATTCTTTAAATTGTACCTTCTCTCTAATAAAATGAAGCTGAGCATCAAAATGTTTTGTCCTTCCATGAAATATTCGCTTATTTTCTAACTTGATTGAGCTATGGTTGTCACATTTGATCATTGTATCCTTCTTTTGTTATTCTCCAACATCTAAAAGAACTCACCTCAATCAAACAACTTCATAAGTTTTTGTACACAGAAATTTATATCATGCTTCTGTGGATGACAAAGTTACAACAGGCTACTTCTTGTTTCTCCATGAAACAATCCCAGATGTAATCTTGAATGCATAACCTGTAGTAGATCTCCTATTATCCGGATTACTAGCCCAATCTGAATTTGAGTAACCTATGAACTCAACATCAAATGAATTAGTATACTTAAGACCAAAATCAATTTTTCCTTTAAGATCCCTGAGGTCTTGCCATAAATTGACTTAAGACACTAATAGAGTATGCCAAATAAGGTTTGGTTGTACTAAGATAAATAAAGCTTCCCACTAGTTGACTATACAATGTACCATATACCTCCTTTGAGCCATCATCAAAATGATGTTTGACATTCTATGGCATTGGAACTAAAGAAACTTTTCACTTATCCCTTTTAAGCCTTCTAAACACTTCTATTACATACTCAACTTGAGAAACAAAAGTCTGAATAGCATCTCTCCACACTTCAAGACCTAGTTGGTAATGTAACTCATCAAGATCTTTGTAACAACCCTCGTGAAAATTTCATGTAAAAATATATAAATTCCACGGATGATGGGACATGTATTCCAAGATGAATGGTGGGGGAATATCCTAGTGGGTGTTCATTTGGTTGTTTATGGTTAAGGAAATTAGCAAAGGAAATGGCTAAAACATTAAAGAGGCAAAATTATATTTTGACACATTTATTTATGAAAATAATGGATAATAAGAGAAAAATGAGGTGAAAGGTCACAGTTTTCATGTGAGGAGGAAAATGAAGGAAAATAATGGAAAATGAAGAAAATAGAGGTTTCATTCATAAAAAGGCTTCTAAGGATCAGTTGGCAAGATTTTTCATTTTCAGAGTGAACCTTTTTGTCAGTTCAGTTTTGAAGCTCTCTCATTATTCTCTCTCACACATACTCTTGGATACTTAGAGTTTTCTTGGAGCACTCTTGGAGGGTGTGGCATAATTGGATTCTTGGAGCAAGAAGGCAAAGGAAGAGAAGGAAAGTGCAAGAAGTCATCGGCATGAATACATCAAATTTTCTTGTAGGTACCAAGTTTCATGCATGGAATATGCATGTGGTTTGTTCGTTGTGATGTGTCATTGGCATGGACGATTTCCTGGATCGACAGTGGCTTTCTAGCCTTACCATTTCCTAGATAACCACGATGATTGTGGATTTTCTTTCATTGTTTTGTTTTAGTTCGTTCTCATGTTTCCTTAGCTTGGGTTGAGTTATTAGTCTTGGAAGCCCTGATTAAGAAAACGCTCTGGAAACCCTATAATAGATTGGGTTGAGTTACTAGTCCTGGAAGCCCTAGTTGGACAAACACACTAGAAGCCCTTGGTGGGTTGATTTACTAGTCATGGAAGCCTTGGTTGGGCAAATGATTTGGAAGCCCTGTATAAGTTGTGGGTTGAGTTACTAGTTCTGGCAGCCTTCGTTGGACAAATGCTTTCAAAGCCCTGAAAGGCTTGGATGGACACCAATATGATGATGGTTTTTTGGTGATGTCTGACCATGAAGTAGAATCACTATTTGATGGGTTGAGGTGGATGGCCTCTCGAAGCTTTGGATGAGTTTTGATTGATGTGTTCTATGATATCCCACATTCATGCTTGGAATATGGCACGAGGGTGAATGACTAAAGAGAGATTTGGCTCAACCATTCTTTGGTCAAGTGGAATGTGGTAGTCCCATCTCCAGTTGGTTCATTGCATTCATTAATGAAAAATCCATCCCTTGATTTTCATGTGTAAAGGTACTGATGTATTTATATATTTGATGGTTGATATGCTTATTGTATTTCTGTTCCTATTATGTGGGTTATATGCACATTTTATGAGAACATCTATGTATGGCTCTCAAAACTTTTTTACTTGTATGTGAATGGATAATGTGTCTATGAATTAATGGAGGATAATGCAGCAAATGACATGAGGGAACAATGGTTCATAGTGATTCTCAGGTAAGTATGAGATCCGTACGCATAATTTTTTTATTTACACCTATAGATTACATATTGATGATGTTTGATGAAACACATGTCATGGCTAATGGGGTTCTAGGTATGTTCTTGTTTAGTTTATTTCTTTTTCGATTCAATTTTCTTAAAGTCACCAAGGAGGTTGAATCTTATCCATAGTGGCCTCTCATCACATGTTTACCCTGGCTGGTCCGTTTCTTAGTTAGGTGTGGGAGGAGGGTGTTACAATCTTTCAACTCAAATACTTGTGACATTTTCTTCTTAATTCCATCAATTAGTTTGACTAAATTTCTTGTAATAATTAGGCATCAACATACAAATAAATCAGTACTACATGTCCCTTTGCATCAAACTTGGTATACATATTTGGATCCCTTTGACTCCTCATAAAACCCTAAAGAGCAACCCATGAGCTCTGATACCAAATTATAAAAAATAGGAAGACAAACGGATAAATGAAACCAACAACACTCAGGTGGGGAGCCCCCGAGGCTGCCACAAGGCTTCCTTTTCAGTGAATGAAAGAAAAAACAATACATGTCTTATACCACTGCATTTAGTTAAGGAGATGAAACAACCTCCTTAAAAATAGGATCTAATTCCTAATTACAACCAAAATCCAAACAACCTAACCATTAGTTTCTCCATTATTTTAAAAGTGTTTATAAATACTAGTTCAACTCACTCAACTAAATTGAAAGAAAAAGTTGAGTCTAGACCGATAACTCCTAATCTCCTCATGCCCCTTTTCTTGCTGGGCGAAATAGTGGTTCATGGCTTGAGTTGTAACATTCCTACCTTGGTCCCAAGAGACTGGCGTTCTAAGCGGATCCCTAGAGTTCTTCACATAGCTTGCAAGTTTGATCAACAATGACACTCACACAACCTTATCACGCCTGCACATACTCATATTTCCCACCTGCATGTACCAACCCATCTCAAAGCATATCAATATCCATGACATCGAAACATGGATACAAATACATGAAAACAAACAAACTTCAAACACATTGAAGGGTCCATAAAAGCCACGTAGTTGTAGTTGAATGCTTGGGCATCACCATCACAGAGATTAATAATGTTTAAAAACGTCATAGTCTCACGCTATGCCTGGGCATCAAAATCACGAGCTTTGACCATGTTTAACTTTTCTAAGTTTTCATTCTTTTCTGCACACTTCAAATTCCTTACGCATTTATTAAAATTCTAGTTTTGAGTTGTATAGATTATATAATTCAACTATTTCAGTGATTTTTCAAGGGATTCGTCTAACGAGGCGGAGGAATTACCCGAATGGCTAAAAGTGGTCGGAATCTGGGTAAAAAATTTTCAAAAAATCTTGTAGATACAGTGTTTGAATTGTGTTTTTGATGGTGGAAATGGATTCAGCACCATCAAAAACATCTAGGACACCTAAAAATATGAAGTTTAACAACTATAACTTGGATTTACAAAAATCCTTGCTGGATTTTCTCTAAATATGACCATAATTTCCATAACTTTCCCGACAATTCCTCCTCCTAGTTAGTCTATGGCTTTTTCAAGTAGTTACATTTGTTTATGTATTTAAAATGCACGTTAAACCATTTAAAATCACAATTTTGTTAAACATAAAAAGTTAAATAATGTTTTTAAAAATTCTTTACTGTTATTCATTTCTCCTAAATTTTTAGTTTGGTTTTTTTTTTTTTTTTTTCAATTAAAGATTTATTAAAATTATAAGTTTTAGTTGTATAGTTTACTTAATCTAAGTGTCTATGGGTTTTTGAAGTAGCTATTTATTTATATATTTGATAAAATCATTTTAAATAACTAAAAATCACATTTTTATAAAAACAGAAGATATTAAATAATATTTTTTTAAACTATTTCTAATTAGGACTTTGAGGCTTCAAGTTTGCTCTATCGTCAAAAATTTCCTGAATCTGATCATTTATTTATTTATTTTTTTAAATTTTAGGAGTGATTGAATCATGTTTTTTTATGGTGGAAATAGATTCAACACCATAAAAAGCCTCGGGCACCGAAGATCTTGAAGCTTGACAACTTTAACTTGAATTTCTAAAACTTCCCACTATAATTTATCAAAATCATACCAGAATTTCTATTATTTTCCAAGAAAAAAAACAATTCTTTAAACTAAGGCTTTCTAATAAATTGTTATTAATTCATTCTAAGTTATTAATAATAAAACTCAACTAAAACTTTGAAATCAACATGTCCATCATGACCAAAGAAAGAAATATACATTTTAAAAATAAAATTGACCAACAAGTTTTTTAAACAACTGAAAAATATCATTCAACCATTCCCTTAAAAAAATATCACATATAGCAATCAAATTTCTAGCCCCATTCCCCATAACAATCTACTCTTGTCTCATTGAATTGGATTAGATATGAAGCATCCATTTCTCTATGCCCCATTGATTTGAATTAGATGTGAAGCGTGCCTTTTTACTTGCAACACTCTACTGCACACAAACTCTCCACACAACGATATCTCTCCACACAAATGTATCGATTTGTGCATCCCTCGCTCAACTGGACAACACAACCTGTTGCACGCTGATTCACCCAACCGTTTCACTCAATGGAAGGGGTGGAAAATATTTCCAATTAAAAAAAAAAAAAATCTAACTTTTCCACAGTGGCAAATATCTCACACAGGTGACGTCTCACAACAAACCCAAATAGCAGCGGAAGCAACAACTACAACGGTTTCTGTAAAGGATCACCTCCATGCAACACTCACACTCTTTTAGCATACACGTCTTGGTTTGACCCTCTACAGGCACGTGTAGCACCAAAACAACACAATAACCTGCACAAATCACTCAACTAGCTACACACTTAGTGACATCAACAACCCTTCAGCTTCAACTCTCTTCAATCTGCAACAAAACTCCATATCTTCACAAGCAACACACAACATGCGCAATCAACTTTCCACTGTCATCTTTGACCAAGTCCTAACACCACTGCGACAAGCACAAAGATTCACTGACAACGACGCTTTCTACGGCATCTCAATCCTTTTGACCTCCAACCTTGGATCAACCCTTTTTCCACTTGCCTTGCTGGCCAACACCACAGCCACTAGCCGACTCTCTCACACTGCTCTACGCACAATAACGCCCTTCCACGTCAGGTCCACTAGGGCTTTACACAAATTTTACTTCACATAGTGGCTGGTTATTTAACCCACACCACTCTACGATCTACACCACGCCATGTAGCTATTACTCCACAGATCTTCACACAACACTCTTCTTTTAACACAACTATAGATGTTGTAATAAACAACCTCACTAATATTCACAATCTCGGCTCTCTGGAGTTATAGCGATATAAACATCAAACAATGTTGCAAACAAACAACACACTCAGGCAGTAGTCTCCAGTTCTTCACCGCAGCTAACAATAGGCTCTTAGTGATGGCGCTCTCCAGCGAAACCAAATAGCATGCGAGCACTCAATCTCTTGTTTTAATGCCAAATTCTCACCAAGAAATGGTGATCTAATGCACCAGTACCACACACCCAGCCACTTCATAAAATCGACTCTCCATGTTCTCCACGCACAACAGATATTGCAGCAATTGTGTGTTCCAAATACAACATCACACCACAAGACTAGCTCAACTCCATCAACAGGAAATCAAAACCTTCAGTTGCGTGTTTGATCCATGCATCCGCTACATGTTCTCACGTGGTTCACAATAGCACATCAAGGCAAGGCTTAATGCCTCCTCAGGACAATACTCCTCACACACTCAGTATCAAAAGCCTCTCCCACATCTCACAGTCAACACTTAAAGCTTGTCTCTGTATGGATGTTTGCCGTTAGCTACCAACGCCAAATCTAAACTATTAGAGTCCAAATTAAAGCTATTCATCCTCTCTTCCTTTTGTAGAAGAATTCTTGTCAATTCATCAAATGTAGGGGGCTTCTCTCTAGTTGAAAGACTTGGAAAAAAAATTGATAATCTTGCACTAAGCCATTTAATGTCATGGTGACTAAGTGAGTACTACACACCTTTTCACCAATATCTCCTAACTTATCACTTAAATCTTTGACACGATATATGTAATTGCTTATATTTTCATTTTCTTCCGTTTTTCGAGATAAAATCTTAGTCTTCAAAAACAAGATCCGGTTTGTATTTATTGTTTCATACAAACCCTTCAACATATCCCATGTTTCCTTTGATGTCTTGTAATCTCTGATGTGAGAAATAATTTTATCCTTTACGGACATACACAACAACACCTTTGCTTTCATCTCCCTTTTCTCCCAATTTGGAATAGAAGCTACAAAAATGGGTTTGGGCTCATCCTCACTCACAATGGACCACAAATTATAGCCTTCTAAAATAGTCGACAACTTGAATTTCCAATTCACATAATTTCCTCCATCAAGTTTAGTGGATTCATTCAAATAATTATCAGCCAACAAATTTGACATGATGACAAAAAAAAATCTTTCTCCAATCACCAAAATGCAATCAAATCCACTAAATCTAAAACCAAATGCACCCAAATTCACCAAATCTCAGAAAACTTTCACCACACATGCACCATAAAAATCTTTACTAACTCCTTTTCACTACTAAAAATTTCCACCAACACTTTTTTTTTTAAAGACCTTTCACCACTTTAAATTAAAAAAACAAATACTTAAAAACCTTATCACTCCTTATGATAATCTTCACATTAAAAACAAACACACCCTTTTTTAGTTTTTCTCACCACTCATTCTTTTCACCACTTAAAACAAAAGTGAATATTTAGAAAACCTTATATCGCCATACATAAAAACAAACTCAAACTTTGAGTTTCCTTCCAACAACAATTTTTGTTTTAATAATAACGTAAAAATTTTAAAGTAAAAAAATGGAAGGCACCGTGGAAAAAAAATGGAAGGCATCGTGCTTCAATGAATTACTGGCACAATTTCCACACCGTATGCTCATAATACCATAGAAGGCCCAACGTTGTCAAATTGGAACACAACTACTTCAGTTTTGAATAGAACAACTACAAAACAGTTACATGTAACTACGCTGCTATCACACAACAATATCCACCTCAGGAATCATGTTGTGGGTAGTGGACTCTCTCCACAATGCTCTTTCACACAGCAGTATCCACCTTAGGAATCATGCTCTGCAAAGCGGACAAGCACACAACCAAGCCTTCACCACACTTTCCATGCAACATTCACACCAACAATAACCTCACTTCTGTGACCCTCAACTCTTACTCAGACTTCACACATATTCACTATTGCAACCTCTACACCAACAAGCCCTCACACTCTCGCTATGATACCATGACAAAAACTTGAAACTCTATCAAATAGCTTGTTTATTGCATTATAAAAAAAATACATTTATACAAAACCCGGTAAATCTAGAGAGGTTTTATAGACGATCATTAAATTTCTATCTAATTCTGTCGACTATAACTGGCTCCTACCGACTGACATTGATAACTCGCTACCAAATATCATCGTCATACGATCAGACGTGATTAATGTTCTAACACTCATTTGGTGTCAACTTAGGTACAACTTCACACTAAACATTCCAGAGGACATGGTCAACCTTAAATCTTATTCCCGTATTCCTCGCACTATCTTTTGGTGAAGAAAAAGTAACAAAATCGAAGATACTTATTATAGTGCTTTATATTTTTTTGATTGTCCATGGGATTTTTGTATTTTTATTTATCTTTGTACTTTTCGATGAAGCTAGTATCTGAGCTGTTGAAATTAACTAGATTGTATATTGTGTTGAAAATGGCAACAAGAAATGCTAAAAATAGCATTGCTATAAATAGCATTTCAGGATATACTCCAACTCTATTGGAAATAACAAAAAATATAAATGCTAAAAATAGCATTGCTATAAATAGCATTTCGGGATAGATTCCAATTTTAATTAGTCCCTGAATTAAAATTGAGAATTAAAATTTGAATTTGGTCTCAGCAGCTGTTTGAAAAGTAATTAGTTAATTCATCTTGTGTTAATTAGTTGGAGAAAATCAAACATGAAGTCTTTGTGAAGACATGCAACAGTTATCCCTTTGATGAAGGAAGTTATCCCCTAATTAAGGAGATAAGGATGAGTTGTATTTGAGTTGTAATTAGTTAGTTCAGTTAACTGAGTTAAGTCCACTTAAATTAGTTTCAAACAGTTGGAAGAACTAATTGTGAGTTTAGTCAGTTAATGCATGCATGCATGCAACTAGTGTTCTCCAGATAACTGAATATTATCTCATAAATAACTCATGTTGCATGTCATGTCAGTTCAGAGAAAGACCTAGTTGAGATTAAAGGAAGGGACATTGTACTATCAGTTGAAGGAATTTTCCTATATAGGAAACTCATCCATGCAGAAGGAATTATTTCCTTCACGATTGCACAGTTATTTCTAAGTTTGGTGAGTTGTGCGAGAGGTGAATTCACATAGGTGGCAGCCAGAGGACCTAGGAGAAACTGCGAAAGGAAATAGGAGGCTTGGAGGGCAGGGGAAAAGGTTTGTGAGAAGCCTTTGGCTGTCTATGAGCAGTAGTGAGGGATTGTACTGAGAGTTGGATAGCTTGTGAGCTAAAGCTTTGTGTAATCCAGACATATTTCCACTTGTATGATAACACAGAGATCGGGGTTTTTAGTTGAGGCTTTCCCCAGAGTATTCTTTTATGTTTGATGTGTATGATTTCTTCTTCTCTGTTATATGTGTTCTGATTGATCTAGATCAAATTGATTAAGCTTCTACAAAGTTTGATTGTAGAAGTAGATCAAGTATTTTGCTTTAGTACATTGCATTATCAGGTGATCTACGGTAGAATTTCTGCATGGTATCAGAGCAAAGGTGGTCAAAGCTGTGAATGGTATACGAAGAAGAGAAATTGAAGTAAAAAAAAAAAAGAAAAAAAATTGGGCCGCGCATTTATAGAGCACATCTGATAATTTTTGTGCAAAATTTTCAGAAACAAATAGCATATCTGGATTCCTTGCAAAAAAGTACCCAAATTAAAAAAAAAAATTGGCTGAATCGGAGTTCGGATGAGGGAGATATCACTAATTTAAAATCAGCTCTTTTTCTCGAAAATTTCGTGACGGCGAGACAGACGAAACAGATTGCTGTGCTAGCCAAGAACCTTTATGCACTTGAGGTACAAGATGCATGCAAAGCCTTGAGGAGCAAGGAAAATGTTAGACACTTCGTGGTTGAGAGGGAGAGTAAATTACCTCTCAACATGCAGTCCCAGAAGAAGTCTTAGATAATTGTGGAGGAGCCACAATTGGAGATACTGAGAGGAGATCAAGTGGAGGCATGCACTCATGCAGAGGAAGCTTCAGCATCAGAGGGTGTTTCTAGCCCAACAGGCTGGTCAGTTGGGAGATTAGTTACTTAATTCTCAGTAACTGAGTTGTAGTGCAGTAGTGGGCAGCACGATGCAACATGATGAGAGGAGGTGTAGTGCGGATGCAGTGCTGGGAGACAGGACCAGTAGCAGCATGGATGCAGCAGGAGGAATCAGTGTGATTGATGCAGTCAGAGATCAAAGTGACAGAGGCTAGAGCAGTCAGATACTGAAGAGCACAGAGGTGCAGAGTTTTCAGTCAACAGAGGTAATAGCAGTCAGAGACTTTGATGACAGAGGCATCATTCTGATTCAGGTTGGATATTTTTTGTTTCTGGAGTTGCTGGAGCAATAACACTTGAGAGAAGTGTTGCATGCAGAACATTCCAAAGGTTTAGGATCAGGTTTAAGTTGAATGTCTTTCTTGTTGAGAGGGAGTGTTGAAAATGGTAACAAGAAATGCTTAAAATAGCATTGCTATAAATAACATTTCAGGATATACTCCAACTCTGTTGGAAATAACAAAAAATAGAAATGCTAAAAATAGCATTGCTATAAATAGCATTTCAGGATATATTCCAATTTTAATTAGTCCTTGAATTAAAATTCGAATTTGGTCTCAGTAGTTGTTTGAAAAATAATTAGTTAATTCATCTTGAGTTAATTAGTTGGAGAAAATCAAACATGAAGTCTTTGTGAAGACATGCAACAATTTTCCTTTTGATTCAGGAAGTTATCCCTTAATTAAGGAGATAGGGTTGAGTTGTAATTAGTTAGCTTAGTTAACTAAATTAAGTCCAGTTAAATTAGTTCCAAACAATTTGAGGAACTAATTGTGAGTTCAGTCAGTTAATGCATGCATGCATGCAACTAGTGTTCTCCAGATAACTGAATATTCTCTCATAAATAACTCATGCATGTTAGTTCAGAGAAAGACCTAGTTGAGATTAAAGGAAGGGACAGTGTACTATCAGTTGGAGGAATTTTCCTATATAGGAAACTCATCCATGCAGAAGGAATTATCTCCAAGATTGCGTAGTTATTTCTGAGTTTGGTGAGTTGTGTGAGAGGTGAATTCACACAGGTGGCAACCAGAGGACCCAGGAGAAACTGCGCAAGGAAATAGGAGGCTTGGAGGGCAGATGAGATGTTTGTGAGAAGCCTTTGACTGTCTATGAGCAGAAGTGAGGGATTGTACTGAGAGCTGGATAGCTTGTGAGTAAAGCTTTGTGTAATCCAGACATATTTCCACTTGTATGATAATATAGAGGTCGGGGTTTTTAGCTGAGGCTTTCCCCAAAGTATTCTTCTGTGTTTCATGTGTATGATTTCTTCTTCGCTGTTATATGTGTTCTAATTGATCTAGCTCAAATTGATTAAGCTTCCGCAAAGTTCAATTGTAGAAGTACATCTAGTATTTTGCTTTAGTATATTGCATTATCAGGTGATCTACAGTGGGAATTTCTACATATTGATACCAGTCTTTCGGATTAATCACATCATTAGGATTTGGTCGACATTTCGAACCAAATGCTGTGGTCATCCTCAGGACAAGGTGAGAAATCAATAGATCTGATGGAATAAATAGCAAGGATGCATCACTCCCTAGAGTTAGCCGTTGGAACTTTTTACGTGTTTAATAATTTAGTTAGAAACTAGTTGTTATGTAATAAATAAATATTTCATTTCGATATTATAAATTGATAATATTAAATTTAGTTAGAAACTAGTTGTGATGTAATAAATAAATATTTCATTTCGATATTATAAATTGATTATTGATATTAAATTTTAAATAATATTATCTAGAAATAATTAATTTTTATAATATAGTTTGTTAGGGTTTGACTCATTAAATTGTTTAATATTAGAAACTAGCTGTTATGAAGTAATTAAATATTTTATTTCAAAATCATAAGTTAAATGTTTAATAATAATATTATCTATAAATAATTAATTTAAATAATATAATTTGTCAAGGTCTCGGTTAAAGATTGGAATAATATTTTAATTCACTTATAATTTAATATTATTAATTTCTATAATAATAAAATAAAAAGACTATAATTTGTTAGAGGAAAACTAATCTCTTTAAGAAAGGAGGATGGATGAGATAATTATTAAAAGCCAGGAAAATTTTCGATTGCAAACAAAGAAATTAAAGAAAATTAATACAGAACAAATGGGATAAAGCCCGAAGGCGAGAAGGGAAAAACAGAAAGAACGAAAAGGGGAAAGGAGAGGGAAGGGAGGAAGAGTCAAGAGGAGAGAGCTGGAATCTAGCTTTTACTTAATTTCCATCCATCATCCCTATTAAGGTTTCTGGCATGCCTCTCTATTTCAATCGCTTCCCTAGCCAATGACTTTGCATTCTTCAATGTAGACATGGTGTTTCGATTTCTCTACATGTTCAGCAAGGGCTGATGTGTGTGAGTGGATTTGTCTAATGTCAGCTGCATGTTCACTAATTCTCTGCTTAATAGACATACCTATCTCTCCAATGTAGGGGATACCAGAAGAGCAGGGAATAAGGTAGACGTCTTTCATGTCTTTAGGGTCAATAGGGTCCTTAATGGATCTAAGGGAATTTTTAATGGTTTGGAGAGGTTTGAAAGAGGAAGAGACATTCATCTTTTTAAGAATATGGGAAATCCCATCCGTGGTCCTTGGATATATAGGAGATGAACCCTAGAGATAGGATCAACACGGGCGAGTTTAGCTCTAGGCGCTTTGTTGGCTTTGTGAAAGGCCTTGACGCTGTAGGATCTGCTATATCCATTATTTTTAAAAACTTCAAGAAGATGAGATTTCTCATGATCAAGGTGGCTATCATTGAAAATTCTTAGAGCGCAGGTAGCAAGAGTATGGAGAACCCTGAATTTCCGAGCAAGGGAATGATGAGCACTAGCATAGAGATACTATTCCATGTGGGTCTTCTTCCAAAAAGATTGGTGACAGATGGAACCATCATCTCTCCTAGAAAAGAGAATGTCGAGAAAAAGAAAGCGACCATTCTCCTCAATTTCCATTGTAAACTAGATAGATTCTGATTGAAAATTAAAATGATTAAAAAACAAATCAAATTTCTCAAGATAATTAAAAAATATTATTTAATTTCACTTTTATTTATTATATAAATTTATTTGTAAATTAAAATATATATACATACATATGAAAAATTAAAATTAAAATTAAAATATTATCCACTACTACATCCCACGAAATCTTATTCATCTTAGTTAAAAAGCAACGAAACAAACAGACGAAAATTAAAATTAAAATTAAAATATTATCCACTACTACATCCCACCAAATCTTATTCATCTTAGTTAAAAAGCAACGAAACAAACAGAAGAACACAAGAATTGCAACAAGTTAGTCTGCACTGCATTTATAATGTTAAAATCGATATGCAACTTAGAACGAAAATACATTGACTCTTTCTCCAAGAGAACTAGAGCTTGAAAGTTAGTAAATTGCAATGAATATTAAATTAATTATTTAGGTGTAGATAAAGGAGGGTTGACTTAAACTATGATCAATTTAGTTGTAATTTTATCATATTATATGGAAACAAGAAATGGATTTATAATATATTTTGATTTTATTTAATTATTATTATTATTATTATAAACTTTCTCATAACCAGAAAACAATTAGAATAACCCAACATTTAGAATATGGATTCCTCGAAAAAACAAGAAGTCATAAAGTTGCTTGGACGAGGGTTAAATCACTTGAATCTAGCCACACTTAAAAGTATATTGGGAATGAATTTATGGCATATTTTTTATAGTTATTTGTTTATTTTTATTTAATATTTTATAAATAATTTTTTAATAATTGTAAAAAATGAATATTAAATTAATTATTTAGGTGTTGATAAAGGAGGGTTGACTTAAACTATGATCAATTTAGTTGTAATTTTATCTTATTATATGGAAACAATTGATGGATTTATAATATATTTTGATTTTATTTAATTATTATTATTATTAACTTTCTCATAACGAAAAAACAATTAGAATAACCCAACATTTAGAATATGGATTCCTCGAAAAAAGAAGAAGTCATCAGGTTGCTTGGACGAGGGTTAAATCACTTGAATCTAGTCACCCTTAAAAGTATATTGGGAATGAATTTATGGCATATTTTTTTATAGTTATTTATTTATTTTTATTTAATATTTTATAAATAATTTTTTAATAATTATAAAAAAAATGATTAGAAGATTGATTTCTGGTAAGAAAATAATTAGAATGTTGATTTTTTGAAAAAAACAAATTGTCATGAGATTATGCGTTTGAGGTATAACAAACTTAAGGTATAACAACTAAGGTTGTGTAGTTAAAGCATAAATTATTTGAATTCATGAGATTTTGTGTTTGAAGCATTAGACATAAAAGTTGTGTGGTTAAACTTTAAATATTTTGAATTATATTTTATGGGGATTAATTTTGCAATTGAATAAAGTTTTAAGTTTTTAAAATAGATTATATATAAGAAAATTTATGAAAGGGTAAAAGTATTTATTTTTCACTTTTGACAAATAAATTAAGGTTTTTGTTTTGATGTTGAGGTTGTGGTAGTCACATTTTTTGGAAACAATCACATGGATCCTGCTATCTTGGAAACATGGGACTAATCATCTATTGAAGGTAATGGTAATAGTTTGAAAGCATACTGATACTCGTGAATTTTGATGTAATGAAAAACCTCACCACGGAATCAAAACTTTATCTTATTTCTCCAAATTTTGTAATACTAAAAATGTCACACAAAATAATTATATGATAGAAAATATCAATATTTATATGATAGAAAATGTAAATATTATATGAAAATCCTAACTCAAATTCAATTAAATCAACATTATATCAAAATCTTAAAAAACCTAAATAAAATAAATATTTAATCTCATATATTTTCAAATCTCAACCTGATGTCAAAGTTTTGAATATCAAACATGATATCAAAAGTTTGAAATAATAATTATTATTTATTTTAATTTAAAAGATAATAAATTTTATGAAAAAATTAGAAGAGGATAATTATTATAATTTCTTTCCGATTTTTACAAACTAATATGTTTTATTTTTAATAAAACATATATTTAAAAAAAAATTAATAATAAAATTTACCAAATCAAAGCCAAATTTAAATTCAAACACGCATTTTGAATTTCCCACTGGATCAAGCTCAAATTTAAATTCAAATTTTATAATTCTAATTAGGAATTCCACCCTCTCCTCGCGCTCACATGCTCATGGTATATGTGCGCTAGCGTGACCAAAAACACAACTACAACATTCAGAGATAAATTTAGTTCTCGAGAATTCCAACCAGTGGATTTAATTGACCCTAATATAAAACGAATCGCGTAAAGATGTAAAGTGAATTGGAAGAATTTTGATTTGATGTGCTCCATGCTCTGAAGATTCGGGTATAAAGAGTCAGGTATAATAAAATTTGATTATAGTTTTAATAAAGATTTGATTATAGTTTTGTGCTAATCGTTACTATTCTGTTGGTTCCATCTTTTATATCTAATTATAATTTGTAATCATTCTTCTATTTATGGAGTATTTATACTATGTTACTTGACACTGCATTTTGCAATCTCCTTTTCAAGTCTAATCAATTGATACCAAGGCTCAGAACACTTATTTTCCATTTAAATTTATGCTCCATTGCTCTCTATTATTATTATTATATTGTGCATTACTGTGCTGCGACTTTTTTCACTCATTTGAAAGCGTTGTTGAAGAATATACACCATGTACAAGGTGTGCACATCCCAGCTCAATTGAAATTGAATTGATACGCAACCAGAGGGATGAATTTGATGAATTTGATGAGTAAATTGCTAGTGAAAAGGTGATTTACTCAAATTTTCCGCTACCAGTTAACGTTCATCAGGTACTTCAGATTCCTTACGCACATCCACGTTAATCAAATTTAACAGGTATTTCAGATTTGAAATTCCTTGCGCACATCCTACTCATACTAAATTGAACTCTGCTATGTACGTAAGAACATAAGTCTCATGATGCATATTGACGCAACAGGGCATACATTTCACTGAAATTTTGAAAATAATAAATAAAATGGTTAGACAACAGATATAATGGAAGATTGAAGCCAATCGATCATTGAATCCGAATAATTCAATAAATTGCTTTTGCAGTAGCAGAAGCATTTGCCCTCGGCCAAAAAGAAATCCTAATGGAAAAATCTCAGGAACATATGCAGAGACTTGTACACGCAGGCAACAACGTTAAGTATGGAATGATGGAGTTATTATATATAAAACTGGAACCGGGCAGGCAAGCTCTAGTTGCTTAGCGAACAAGGGATTCGTATGGTAGATTGATGCTTCCACACTTACTGGGCCTCGATTTTCTCAGTGAAACTGCTCTCCAAACTGCCTTGAAGAGAGTCTTCTGCAGTAAAAGAAAAATACCCATTATTCTAAACCTGAAACAAAATGGTCAGTAATGCTTTAGAGTTCTAAACCTTACAAAAAGAGTTCTAAACACGAAACAAAATGCTTACAAAGAACCGAGCAGGTCGTCGCAGTTTTCTCATAACCCATTTCCTCGGTCTCTTCTCTACGAGCTTCAATCCGTTCCTGTAATATTCGGTGTCTGGAATAGGTCTCAGATCCTTTGCCTCCCACAAGCATATCATCGTTTTATTTGAGAAACCCTTATCATCAACGCCCCTCATATCCATCGCGATTCTTGAATTGGGAGAGCGATTTGTTCGAGTACTCCCATTCACCTTTACCCACAAGGCATCTCGATCCATGGAAACCTCCTCGCTGCCATAGGACGAAACAAGGGGAACTGAATTAGGTTTCGGCCTGTGTGTTTTAGGGTTAAAGTTCCGCCAAATACTGATCAAGGCCGAAGCTGCCTTTGTTCGCAGATTGTGAACTGCGTCGTCGCGCGGACCCAAGTCTCTGAATGGCGAAAAAGCCGGCTTAACGTCTCCGTTCCATGGCGATGGGAGCTTGTAATCCAGAGACGATATAACACATCCGGCACTCTTTCTGGGTCTTTGAGACTGCGGCGCGGGCAGGTTTTTGGCCGCCTGGGCAGGCATCAGGAGCCGGGGCGGCGGATGGAGAACGGCGAACGAATTATTATGTGGCGGCAATTGGTTGGGTTCGTGCTGAGTTTTAGGTCTTCCTGGGACTTCTTCCCATTTGAAGGGGACCGCGGCTGGCGTGAAGTGATTCAAAGGAGAAGGCTGGAATTCCCACGGCATGACTTGCATAAGGAACTTGGAGGCATGGGATGATTTCAGGTCGATGCACGGATTAACCCTCATGATCTCCTCGGCTTCTGCCTGCTGCTCTTCCGCTCGTCTACGCGGAGGGGTAGGCCGGAGCTTATCGTACATGGCCGAGTAGTCCCGGCCTTTCATGATCTTCTTCGTTTGTGCTGCTCCTGGATTTTCGAAACGATCGAGACGCCTCCCATTCATTGAAAGGGATTTATCCTTTTTTACTCTGTTATGTTCCATCATGGATTTCTCAACCTCGATGACGCCTCTGGTTTTGAAAACCTGCACGGGCACCGTGGAAACCCCATCTTGGGCCTCCAGGGGAATCGAGAAGGAGCCCTGCTGCGCAATAGATAATGGTTTATGGTTCAAACCATTGTGATAGCAATCTTCATTGTCCTGGAAGAGCTGTATATTAGAGAGATCAAGTTTTGCAAGCTCTGAAGTGGATAACATGATCGACAATATCCTTTCTCCTCCTCTACACAATGGCGCCACATCCCCGCTGCTCTCCATGATTCAATTAGTGACTAACGTTCACAGATAGAAACCCTAACCCTAAGATATTGGTCATGCAGTCATATCCGGCCTATGCAACGGCTGAGCCATGTTTTCCGTGCACAGTGGCCAAGACTGGCTGCGCACGCTCTCTACTTTTATACACACCTTCACGCAAATCTAATCAGGGCCAACACATTACGAGTGTCATTGATATTTTATGGAATTACATGTAAGACAAACCGTCGTTTCTTCCGATTCTCGCTAAGACAACCTATTGCCTCGTCTCCAAACATTAATTGGATTACTCTTTCTCACGCTAATAATTCAATTAGGGTAGTGATTCCACGCGTCTGCCCTGCGTGCACCTTGCTTGCAAACTCGCCCTGTGTTTGATTGTTTTTCGAGTAGTGTCCCACATCTAAAAGCTTTCCCCACGAAATATTTTGGGCATTCAAATGCTCAAAATGTGTTCAACATAAAAGTAAACACATTACAACTGTTTTCACATTATTAATCAATCTTCAATTTTTTTTATTCTAGAAATCAGTTGGCCTACATATTTACAAAGCCATTCGCAAAAGCAAGCTTTGAATTTCAAAAGAAACCTATTGTGAGATTTGTAATAAATATTAGTCAAAATTAATGAATGGGAGGTTAGAAAGTGTAATTACTCTGGTATGTGTAATTAGTTAAAATTAGAGAATAGGTTAATTGAGTGTTGAGTGTTTCAATGGGTTTATTGTAAGAATCATGTGTTATGTGATCAATAAAAAACAATAGCTAGAACTCATGTCTCCCCCACCTAACTCGAACCCATGTCTCCTCCACCTTCCCAACATAGGAGTGTTGAATTTTAATAAATATGAGTCAAAATTAATGAATGTTGAATTTAGTTTTTGACTGTATGTTAATTTACTTAGCCAATAGTTTTGATATTGTAACTGAATGCATAAGCAATAGTTTGCTATAATGAGTTAAACAAATGAGGTGTCAGATTAAGTTAAAGAAATAATTTTATATATTCTCTATGTAACAAATTTTTTGTATGGTATGAAAAAGTGGTATTTGGAAAAAAAAAACACTCACTCCATTGATTTTCCAATTTAGGTAACTCTATATTTTATACACGTTATAGTTTTTTTTTGAAGGAAACAATAAAAATAAAAAATCACTACATCGCGGAACTACAACACATTTCAGAGATATACCAAAATTAAAAACAATTGAAACCAAGACAAGGAAGCAATCGAATTTCAGGAGGAGAAACAAAAATTAAGAGAACCGATACCAAGTACGGACTCGTTGAGGGCTAGAGGAAGTGCAATGTATATCGACTTCGAAGCTTTTCATGTTAGAGATGTTATGGTGGGCAAGCTTTACAGTCGACAACACGATTGGAAACATCCTCTCTCCGCCTCATGGCAATGGCCCCGGGGATTGAACAGCCCTGCCGCTACCATGCTTCAATTAATCCCTTATCATTCCCAAAAATAATCCCGATGACCCAGGTGATGCAGTCATGCACGAAAATCCTTCCACTCCAGCTTAGTAATGTCTGCAATTTTGTTTTGCAGAATTGCCTATTTCCTGGCACGGGTTTGCTCTTTTATAAATATGGTTCACGTAAGTCTATTGTATCACAACACGTTATTGTTCTGATAAAATTGTTTCTTCGGCGCCATGAAAGCGTAATTGAATTCCCTACGTAATTCCGTACGTGGTTACATGATAATTCAATTATCATGCGTGTTTCCAGGCGGCCACCTTTCGTGCACTAACCGTGTTTGTGTGTTTTCATGTACTTCTGTACATCGTATCTGCACATAATATTTTGGAAAACTTGCAAAAGTTCAGGAGGTGCGTCCGTGCATTTACGAAATTTCATTGAGATTATGCGACTCAGTTTCGCAAGTGAAAGGTTTGAAAACTTGCAAAACGTCAAGGAGGTACGTCCGTGCATGGACAAAAGTGCGTTGAGATTATGGATTTTAGAGTGAATATGATAAATAATACCACTTAATTGTATTGAGATAATGTAGTAAATATGATAAATAATATTTACTTATTGATAAAACATTAAATGTTGTATACATTGGATATAATATTTAATCATATATTCCTATGTTTTTAGAGTGAATGTGATAAATAATACCACTTTAATTGCATTGAGATCATGTAGTAAATATGATCAATAATATTTACTTCTTAATAAAACATCAAATGTTGTATAGATTGGATATAATATTTAATCATATATTCCTAGATTATATAATATTTAATGTATTTTATATAATATATATTATTTATTACAAATATGTAAAAGTGAATGATTTTTTTTTTAATGTAAATATATGGTTGATTTAGAATAATATTTTTAGATTTTGTATTTTTTTAACGAGATGGTATTTTTTATTCTTTAAATTGCATTTTTATACCTAAGAAATCTAGCACTATGAATTCTATAAACTTCAAAATTGGTATTTATAATGTTAATAATTTTTACCCAATTTTTGGTAAAATTAGGCTATTCTACAACATCATGTGTATGTGTTGCAAGAAATGGTTAAAACATATAAATTGGAAATGGAGATGTTTAATTGCACTAAATATGGAAGTTTAAATTGAAGGATCTTCTTCTAGATGGACATCTCTCGGTTCTAGACCCAATCACACCACTCTGAAACATGAAGAGTGAGTGGTGTTGTAGAGGGAGATGAGAATCCTTATTAGGCTCTATTTAGACAATTCATTAATTATTGAATGATCATGAAGAAAAAACTACAAGAACTCTTTGGAATAAGTTGGGGAATTCATATCATGCTAAATCCTTAGTTAATAAAAAATTTACTTGGAAAAAGTTGATTTCCTTAAGGGTGGCTAATGGTGATTCTATAACCAAGCACCTAAGCGCATTTAATACTATTGTGACCTAATTGATCTTAGTGAGAATGAAAATGGATGACGAGGATCACTTCATGACCCTTATGTGTGATTTTCCAAACTCATGGGACAAATTGGCAATGCCCATTGGAAGCATTGTAAAGACATTGGTGTTTGATGAGGTTATGGTTGCTTTACTCTCAAAGGAGGTGAGGTGGAAATCTTTTGAATCCATGAATAAGGCCTTGGATATTCATGGAAGATTTAAGGAGATATGAAATAAGAGAGAAGAGGCGAGATCCAAATGTTATGGATACATAATTGTCTTGGAAAGTCCAAGAAAATGTTTTAACTATCACAACGTTGAGCATTTCATAAGAGAAGAAAAGGAAAATAAAAATATGATTCAATATAAAAAATAGTTTGAAGGGGGTGGTGGATATGCATTTCTTACATCTTTGGCAACTCATGTAGGGTAGAGTGTATGATTGGTAGACTCTGGAGTTTCCTTCCATATGACTTCCCATTGGCGCTTCCAGTGTACAATAAATATCATGGTGGGATGGTATACCTTGATGATGAATCTCCTCTTAGCATAGTTGGTTGTAGTAGAGTCTTGATTAGATTCATTAATGCTAAGGTAAAGGTGATCAAAAGAGTTTTGCACATTTCAAGTTTGGCATGAAACTATATATTAATTAGCACACTTAATGATGTGGGTGTGTAGATTGTTTTCTATAACAAAGGGTGCAAGATGATGTGAAATAGCTATGGCGATATGCAAGGGTTTACATATGGACACTTCATTTCAACTTGATGCATGCATTATCTAATGTGATAGTTCTTTTGTTTTTGCAAATGTAGATGTTTATGGGATTTATACTTTTACAATCAAAACCTATATCTACTTAGAGTGTTCATGCTTTCTATGTACCTAAAAAATCTCTTTCTTTATAAGAAATATATCTAGAAGGAAGATAATGTTCCACGACCAAATATTCGGCCATATACGTAAGAACCACTTATGACCCTTAAAAGATAAAAGTACTTGTAGTAGATTGAAATATTCTCCTCTCGAATTTTGTTTTGAGAACATTGCATAAAATGGAAAATAGAACCATGTTCAATTTTATTCTAATTTTCATAAATCATATGGATTTTTAGACTTAATTTGCTATGATGCATTTGTTTCAGTTAAAGTTCCATCAAATTTAAAAAAAAATTAGATGTCGAACGTGGAGGATTATTCTAGAAGTACATGGGTATATTTTCTTAGAAATAATCATAAGGTTTTTAATTGGTTTAAGGAGTTTAAATCACTCTTGAAAGATTAGATTGGTAGGAAGATTAAGGTGTCAAGGATTGAGAATGGAAGTGATTTTAAAATAAAAATTTGAATAATTTTGTGAGGGGAATGACATTGAAAGACGTAATAAAATTCCACATACCCCTTCGCATAATTGAGCTATAGAATGAATGAATATAATTTTGATAGGGGAGTTAAGAGTATGCTTAGTGGAGTTGGCCTAAAGAAGAAGTTCCAGGTATAAAAAATTTCTAGTACATTTTACTTTATTAATAAGTCACCCACATCAACTCCTTTGAATGAGGAAGAACCACTCACTTCAACATCTTCACACTTTTTATTGTGATGCATATGCACATGTATCTAATGGGAATATGTCAAGGCTGGATTACAATTCTATAGAATGTATGCTCATTAGCTATAATGTTGGTGTGAAAGGGTATATTCTTTTAAATTCCATGGAGATAAATATTTTTTTTTATAGTGGAACATTATTTTTTCGGAGGTTGAGTCTTCTCCCATACTAATGCAACCAGAAGAGGATTAGAAGAATTCGATGGTTTAGGTACCATCCAAGACAAAGAAAAATGAACCAAAGTTTAACAATAAGTTCATGAGGTATTGATGAGGAGGAGGGTTTAAATATTTCAAAAGAGGAGAATGTAAATACACCCAAAAGTTTAAGTAGGTCCACTTGGTAAAAAAGGAAACCATAGAGGTATAATTATAGTTTTTATAATTTCAAATATATTTTTTCTTTTTTGACTAACCCAAATTATACTAGAACTATGAAAGTGGCAATGGAGATGGAAGATAATAAATCCTAGAGGTTGTCTATGGTTGTGGAAGCGGTCTCCCTTAGAATGAAGATACATGGGACTTGGTATTTCTGCTTGATTGACAGAAACCCATTGGATGTAATGGTTATTCAAAAGGAATATCTATTTAGATTGCATCGTGTTGAAAAATGTAAGATAGTGTTAGTTTTGAAAATATATTCTCAAGTTGAGGGGATATACTTTAGTGAGATCCTTTCCCCATTTTATAAGTTAACATATATTAGGATTATATTATATGTGGCAACAACATTTGATTTAGAGGTAGAATAAATGGATGTGAAAATAGAAATCCCACATGGTAACTTGAAGGCGGACACCAATATGAAAACGTTAGAGCATTATATTGAAAAATGTAAAGAGTAATTGGTGTGCAAATTAAAAAGTCTTTATATGGTGTCAAATAGTCTCCTAGAATGTCGTACAAAAAGTTTGATTCTTTTTTGTTGGGATGGGATTTCTAAGATTCAAATAGGATTATTATATGTAGCATGAACATGAAGGTATTAAGTTATTTCTATCACTCTATATGTATATAATATTTTATTCTTAAGAAACAATAAAGGTGTGACTCATTATTTGAAGTCTTAGTTTTTTTTGGCTACATGGGGCCTGACCTAGGTTCAGCAGTGAATTTAGCCAAGAAAATCCTGGTACTACTGGCCCTTTCAGCAACAGTCCACAGAGCGCAGACTGAGGTCTCACCCGGAGTAGTATGGGAGGGTGCTGGAACCAGGTTTCCGCACCCTAGGGATGTCTTGATGATGGTTTTGGAGGTTTGCGATCCTATCCTGCGCGCCACGCTGCTCCGCGTAACTTTCTGTTCTCCACAACCCATGCACACCTTCGCGAACACTATATTATTTTGATCCAATCCTTACTGTGCTATTATATTAGCGCTTAACTTAGCTTGTTCAGACTCAATATTCTTATTACTTGTTCAACTTTCAGATTAGTGCGCGTACTTAAAATAAAATAAATCTATAAAGAATAACCAGAACATAGAAATACAGATCTACAAGCTAATGCACAATATTCTTCAGATTCACAATATTCTTCAGATTATCTTCTAACCATGCCTTCGCATCTATCTGATACTTAAAACTTGAAAACTCCCTTTACACTTAAAGCCTCACTCTATTTATAAAATCCCATGGTCCGCAGACCATGGGTAGGATGACACACTTTACATTAAATTATATTATCTTAGGGCGGACAACACTAGACTCTCACGCTCCATGCCCGCATTTCGGGGGGTCTTTAAATTACACTTTGACCAAAATTCGGGCTTCAAGCCCCAAAAACATACTATGGAGGGATCCCCTGCTCAACAGGGCCCCAATGAAATCATCGTGACTCGTCCCGAGTCACTCTGCTAGTGTGGCAATCTTTGCGCGAGGTCCATCCAATTGTGCATGCGCTGTGCGAAGGTTCGCAATGCACCATGCTGCCGTCATCTGGATCTGCGCCATTTCTGCTTCTGACTCATCTGCGTCTGACTTGATTCTCTACATTGATGTCGGCTTCTAGTAACTGTGTTTATAGTCTCGCACGTTTGTCGAGCTCCTCGGGTCTTGAAGACTGTGCTTTGTTCGATTAGTCAAACAGCCGGCCCACCCGTGTAGCGCTTCATGTGACTGCCATTTACTCTTCTTGGGAAGGGTTCTCCATTAAGTTTGACTAGTTGGACCACGCCTCCGTCTGTGACCTCCTTTACAACATATGATCCTAACTAATGCATTCTGAATTTTCTAGGAAATTTTCGAACTTGCTGTCATACAGCAACACTAAATCATTTACCTTGAATGTGCGCAAATTGATATGGCGATAGTGCCAGGCGTTCTCGCACTGTTTCTATACCTGCTGATGGAATCCCACTAGAAGCTGTTCTTCCTCGAGTTCTTCCAATTACATGAGTCTCTCTTCCAAGTCTTCGCGGTCTGACATGCCTGCAATTGCTGCTATCCGTAAACTAGGTTTGATGTATTCCATTGGCATGAGTGCTTCCGTGCCATAGACTAACCTGAAAGGTGTCTGGCCTGTCAATTTTTTGCACATGGTTCTGTATACCCATAATATGGCAGGTATGCGTAGGTCCCAGTCGTTTAAATGTGCATTACATACTTTGGTCAGTGCAATCTCTAGAATTTTGTTGAATGCTTCTACTGTCCCATTAGCTTGCAGATGGTACGATGTACTTTGCTGATGATACACCTGGAATTCCTCAGTGAGTGCGCTGATGGTTTCATTCAGGAAGTGCGTCCCGCGGTCACTCATTAAAATTTTCGGGCAACCAAACTGTGTCAACACGTTGTCGAACAAAAATTTCACAGCTGTAGCGGTTGTGTAGTCCTTAACCGGCTGTGCTTCCGCCCATCAAGTTAGGTATTCTATTGCGGTGATGATGTAGCGCACACCCATCTTCCCCTGAGGTTTGATTGGTCCCACAAAGTCGATTGCCCATTTTTCAAATGGCTGCAGCATCATCTGTGGATTGAGTGGCATCTCATCCCTTTGTGATGGTTTCCTAGTCCTTTGACATATGTCACAGGCCTGACAGTATGCTTTTGAATCTTGATGTATGGTTGGCCACCATAGCCCAGCACAAAGAATCTTCTATGTCGTCACACATCCTGTATAGTGTCATCCTATAGCCCCCCCCCCCCCCCATGTGCTTCTGCGAGGATCTGTCCTCGTTCAAATTCAGGTTGTAGAGGTGCCTCACGATGAAAGAAAATTCTATCGTGCGCACCACCAATTCCTTCTTCTGCTGGACTGAATATTCCTTCAGCGCAATCCCTGTGGTTAAAAAATGGATTATATCTTCGAAGTGGTCGTCCGCAACGTGCACTGCAAAGAGCTGTGCATTAGGTAGTCCTTCTTCCAAATTTGTTGGCTCCTCGCCTGTCTCAATTTGTGATAAGTGATCTAGTCCTGCATTTAGGTGTCCCGACTTTACGATGACCTTGAAGTCATATTCTTGAAATAGTAACAGCCATTTGCATATGCGCCCCCCCAACACAGGCTTGTTCACTAGGTATTTCAACGTGGAATGATCGGTATACATCTTGAAGTGCCCGCCAAGTAAATAGTGTCAGTATTTCTGGAGTGCGTATACCATTGCCAACCCTTCACGCTCAGTAGTAGAATAGTTCTTTTCGGCTTTGGATAGCCACCAACTTGCGAACGCGATGGGGTGATCCATGCCTTCTGCGCCTTCCTGTGTAAGTACAATGCCCAGTGCAATAAACGACGCATCAACATGTACATGAAACTCTACGCCCCATTTTGGGAAGACCAAGATGGGAGCGGATGCCATTTTCTCCTTGAGAATATCCAAAATTTTCCTACAATCATCATTCCAATAATATTTAGTGTCCTTTTTCAATAGTTTTTCTATTGGCATTATTATTTGTGCATAGCTCTTAATAAACTTTCTATAGTAACTAGTGTGCCCTAAAGTAGCGTGTAGGTGTTTGACACTTCGCGACACTTCCATATTGAGAATAACAGAAATCTTCGTAGGGTCCACCATTAGGCCTTGTTTGAAGACCACATGGCCAAGCAGGTTTCCAAAAGAGATGAGGAAGGTGCACTTTTTAAGATTCAGCGCAATTTGATGTCGTCGGCAAGTATCCAACATCAAACCTAAGCTCGTTATATGGTGTTTAACTAACCAAAATGCAGTCCAATCATCTAGATAGACCTCCAAGAACTTGTGGATGTATTCCTTGAACGCAGCCACCACTACGTGCGAAAATATTACTGGTGCATTCTTCAGTCCAAAGGGCATAGTGGTGTATTAAAAACAACCCCATTCGGTTGCGAAGGTTGTCTTGCTCCTATCTTCTTACGCGATCTCGTTCTGATGGTACCCTGAGAAGCCATCCATGAATGAGTAAGCTTCCTGACTGCCAACGTTCTCCAATACTTCATCTGTAAATGGTATCGGGAATGGATCATGAACACATGTGTTGTTAAGCTTCCCAAGGTCCATGCATATTCTAATTTTTCCCTTCTAATTTTTCTCCTATATTACCATAGGACTCACCCAGTCGAATTCTTCCACTGGTTCAATAATTCCGGTTGCAAGCATTTTGTCTAATTTGTCGTGGACCTTTTCTTTATACTTCGGATTCAAACGGTAAGGTCGCTGCTTAACTGGCTTCACGTCTAGTTTCATAGTGATCTTCATCATCCCTAAGTCACCAATGATCCCCTTTAAGTCCGTGATTTTGGTCGGTAACAAATATTGATATTCACAGAGTAACTAGGTGACCTTATCTACCATCACATCGTCCCAATAGTCCCCAAGTGTCGCGTACTTCAGCTCCATGTCTATACCAATGTTTACCTGCTTTGTTTTTAGCGGCACAATGACGTTGGGATCCTAAATTGATGGTCCTCAAAATTCGCAACACCCTTCAATTTCTGGAATATTAATATTTCGAGGGTCGTCATCATCCTCCTCTACTTGCACGTTATAACATTCTAGGGAATTTCTTAACTGGGTTGCCAATGATGGTTGAACTACTTTCCATGGTTCCTATGGTATTTTGAAGATGGCATCTTTTACGGCTTGCAGTGCGTCGTTAACAGTATCCGACCATTGGTTTTCAAATGCGAATGTGAACAAAAATCCCTCGCGCAAGACATCCCATTCGTCCGTACCATGTCGGAGTTCCGTCTCAGTATACCAATTCATGGGTATGACATCAAGGATATGGTAGAATAAGTGTACCCATTTAGGCTGAGGTTCTTCTCCATAGGCCTTGGTCCATTTCGCAAGGTGCGTGTGCAGGTCATCACGTCCATCGTATTTATCTGCTATCCATAGTTGTGGTTTCCCAAATCGTAGGCGCATCATCCTCCTACAGCCGGACCAGTTTTAAAAATTTCCTTGATGTGTTCCCCATCAGTGTGCAGGTGTCGTGTGCAGTGCCCACTTCAATGCATCGATCTGTTGTTGTTCCGGTACTACGCTTTCGAACCTACTCAAGAATTCATCCACCACTTCCAATCCATCATATGTTGGCAGATTTTTGGCCTGGGTTGTTATGCAATGCAGTGATCTAATCATCATGTTGCAATTCAGCATTATCACTTCGTTCAACCAATTGTGCCAGCATTCATCTTCTTCATTTGAATCCGAGGTGTAGGAACTTGCATGCTCCCACGAGATCCTTCCATCTGCAGTAAGATTCACCCAATCGTGATCTCGTGCAGTTATCTTGTAGAAACAATCTAGCTCATCGTTGCTTCCAGGATCGTGCACAGGTTCGGTGTAGCACGCTCCTTCGGCTGGGTCTAGTGGAACTTCTACGCGTAGGGACTTTTTCTCAAATATCATCTTCCACTTCTTCAGGTTGATGACTCCATTCATATCAATGGCCCAATCTATTTCTAGCAAGGCGGGATAAGGATTGTTTTCATCCATAATCTTTATTACTTCAAAGTCTGTCTGTGTGCTCGCGCCTTTGATATCAACTGTTACCCCTTGCAACCTCCCCATGGGCAAAATATTATGTTGGTTCACCATTCGTAATTGAATAGGAGACCACTGTAATGCAGTCCTTCCCATGCATTCCCATGTTTGCTTTGGTAACACATTCGTATCTGAACCCAAGTCTAGGATTACCTAATCCATTTCGTAATCAACAATCTACGTTGTGAATCTCATGTCCCTCTCAGTGTGCAATGCATGCTTTCCCAGTTTCCAAACTACGCACGGTTCTCCTTACCCTGCACACCTAGTGATCAACTCCTGTAGTCCCTTAACTACCTTATTGTCGAGCAGAAGCTTCATGCATGTCTCTAAAAAGGTAGTAAGCATAGAAGGATCCATTCCTAGCTTTGGTTGATCCTTATTACTTGAAGTGGAGGCCTCCGTGAAGCTCTTCATAGCTTCCATGAACGTCTCCTTTACGCGTTCCAAATCAAACTCAGGTTCCTTTGTAGGAGCCTTACGAACCCCAGTATATTCATCATGCTGCTTCCCCTTAAACTCCCCTGTGGTCGCACCACTTATGAGTACCATGTTCACATTTGGGTCTTCTTCACGCAACTAAGACCTCATCATTTGGATATTCTGAGTTGGAGGAGGCTGGAGTACCCCTTTCTTTCGCATCTGTGCGATCAACATAGGACAATCTACAATTTCATGATCAAACTGAGCACAATACGAACAAGGTATTCTCATTGGGTCGGTACAATTGCGAGTGTAGTGCCTTGGTCCTCTGTAATTGTAACAAATTAATTGTCTGCGGACCCTTCCTGGCCCCATTCTTCCTCATCCTTGACCTCGCCCCTAAAATCTAGCCATGCTATCCCTACCGCTAGGTCGAGGGCTCGCGTTTCTGTCTGTATTTGATAGGCTGTGGTCCGATCCATCATCAACTCGTAGTTGCGACAAGTATGTTTGTCGTGGCCTACTGACCTAGAAAAATTACAAAACAACTAATGGGGAGTCTGTGTATACTTCTACAACAAATGACAATTATCTGTCATGTGCTTTCCTCCTATCTGAAAGATCGCGCACCATAGCGTGGGTGTCACACTCAGCCCTGCCTGTGCCTCTAGTCTCAGTGGCATTAGCCCCCCTCTTTCTAAGTAGTTTGCAAATACTAGACAGTGGTCCTTGTCATGGCCCTCGCCCTTGCATTTTATGCACCATAATTCCTCACGCGCTTCTAGCTGTGGTGCCCTATCCTGCTTCAAGCTCTGCATTTCCAAGTAGAGATTCTGTAGTTGTGCATGGATTTGTTGAACTCCCAGCTCCAGATCTTGTATCAGTTTCTCATGCAACCTCATCGCCTCCAACGCTTTGGCCTAGGTAGAAAGTTTCTGTTGTGACAGCGTCGTTCTCAGGTGCAGCATCAGAGATGCTATAAACCAGGCGCAATGTTGTGCATTCGTGGGCATCATATTAGCCTTGTGGATTATACTCTTCAGTTGCTGATCCAGATCCCAAGGGGTCTCGCCTGGAAGCATCGCGATCTCTTTAAATCCAATGATTGGTTGTGTCTCTAATTTTGGTCGGTTAAATTCTTTGTTCAATGCATTCTAAATCTCTGCTATTCCTGCATTTGGGTGATCATTAGAGTTCTTGATATACCAATGTAGCCTTCTTAATGTTGTCATCTGTGACCCCTTGCACTTCCCACACTGCTCTTACCACAAACCAGAATTGGTCTAGATCCTCATTCCCTACTCCTCTGAATACGAGTAGCTTGGTCACGCTCGCCATGTTGAACTGTGGGTATGGTGGAGGTGGAGTGGGTGGAGATGGAGGTTAAGGAGGTGAAGCTGGTGGTGGCGTGGGTGGAGGTGGTAACTGCGGAATGCACTGCCTTATCAAATTGACTGCACTTCTTGAAGAGACCTGAGCGAGTTCTTCCTTGCTCTCTCGCGAAGGTGAAATTAAGGGACTCTTTCCTAATTCCCTGCTACCTTTGTATATCTTTCAGCTCTGCGTCATTCCAAACATTAATGTATTTGCATAACCCGGTTTTCACATAACAATATCTTAATCCATGTATTTAACAGATTTAATGCACTTACCTCATGGTTCCTTGAGAAAATGTCGTTCTGCTTCTTTGTAGCTCACAGTTGTGTCTACCGCAAACTCATTGATAAATTCCCCTATTATCCGGTCGAGCCAGTGGTCCACAGCTCGCGTGATCTTATCTTCTGATGCCTCTAGTGTGCGCACTAATTTCGGACTCCACACTATCGGTTGGTCGAGCTTACACCTTCCCTAGCTGTCGGCTAACCTCATAATCCACTCATACAGTTCAGAAGGAAAGGATGCAAAGAAGATCTCCTGGATTTCTGTATACACGTAGTGATCTAGCTACCTTTTCTTAGATACCTACGAAGTTCTGTTTTCTTGTGTTACAAACTCGTGAATCTTCTTGTCCAAGCAATCTTCAATTTCCTTCCTTGTTTGGTTCCAGTGGCATGACATAAAAAATTCCTTAGGCAGATCTCGGTCCCGGCAATGGAACCATTTGGCTATGTGTTATAGACATATTTGGGTACATCAACGCCAAACTTATATGTCGATGTATTAGGGTTCATTTTACCCCTAAAAGAGTCGTTTCATACCCTAAAACGAACATAGTCATCTGAATAAATCATTCCCCAAAAGTTCCATCTGAGAAACCATCCAGAAATTGCCTAAATTGAACCTACTGACTGCTCCACTGGCAAGGTGCGATGCATACTGACTGCTCCACTGCCAGGGTGCGATGCATACTGACTGCTCCACTACTAGGGTGCGATTCATACTGTTTAGGCCTTCTATAGGGTGCGATGGGCGAGGATGCACAAATGTCTGGGACAGTTTGCTAAGTGGATGCCCATGCAATCTTCTAGAAACTTCCCTGTGCCACTTGCCTCTCTGAATTTGCCCAAGGATGAATAAGGGATATTAAACCTTCAGTTATCCCTTCTCTTGTGGAACCAATTGTAACAAGTGGAATGACACTAATGAAACCCCATGGATGACTCACACCCTTGCACAAATCTATAAATGGATTCGTCATCTAAGAGATCTAGATGTTGAAATGTTGTGAATTGCAAGTAAGTGCTGATAGTTTGTAATTAAGGAAAGAACATTGTATTGTTGGAGTGATCTTTTTATTTCATGAGGTGAAGAAGGATTGAAGCCGGGAGGATGATGCTAGATCAAACTCTGGGTTGTAATTCTCCATTCTATTAATAAAGTTCTTCAAGTTTTCTTCCATATGATTATGCAATTGTGAATGTGATCATTTGTGAATGTTATCATTTGTTCATTATATATCTGATTCTGTAATGCTTATGTTGTAATAGATCACGATGCTTTGACGGTTCTTTGTTGCTGTACTTGTGCAAGTACTCTCCAAGCATGCTAAGTACAGGGAGGAGTTGCGGGTTCTGTCAAAGGGGAGAGAGATCAAGCAAGGGATCAAGCGGAAGTTCTAGGTTGGTTCCATTATCTTTCTCTTATCTATTACACATAGAAGAAATCGTTGAATTGCTTTAAACTATTGTTTCTAGGGTAGCCACAAAACCTAGAGGGCTAGCATTCTTTAGAAATACTAGTTTTCATACCCTAAAAGGAACATAGTCATCTGAATACATCATTCCACAAAAGTTCCATCTGAGAAACCATCTAGAAATTGCCTAAATTGAGCCATACTGACTACTCCACTGGCAAAGTGCGATGAATACTGATTGCTCCACTGCTAGGGTGTGATGGATACTGTTTATGCCTTCTATAGGTGTCACACGGAATCTGTCAAGGGTGCGGACACGACTGACCTTCCTAGAAGTCTAAGACATTCTAATGACAAACAAGACAAAATGGAGTGATCTTTCTCTAAATACACCTTTTACAACATGAAAACTACAAGTGTTTAGGCTTACCTTATTCCAAAACGCTGTTGTTGAAGTCCGTTCTTGACGATCCGGATGAGCTCCTCCTTCAAGTCAATTCCTGCAACCACAAACAATCAAACAATTACCAAGCACTTGCATTTCATATAATAAAACATATATTCAACATGCAGACCAAGGAACACATGAAATAACTCATTAACACAAGCTATTGAGAAAAATAAACCAGTTTGTATTAATAACGAAACAAAGAAACTCTTACAACCTGGCCTTGGTGTTGTGCAAGTTCCTCCCAGGGTCCATCAAGGGTTTTCCTCTACTTTGACAAAGCTCACCCTCTCCCAAGTAGAATCAAGTGAAGACAATCTCTCCTCACAAAGGCTCTAATGGAAGACCTAAATCCTGCAGCATTTACCCAAAGAAAATGTATAGCTCCAACCTCTCCTCCTTTTGGCTCAATGCCTTTATTTATAGTGCTGTAAAGAGGTTATTCAGGTCCACTATCAATGGGATCATCCCCCTCTATGGGTGGGATAGCTCCCTTATTGATGGGATAAGTTTCCCCTTAATAGAGATACATGAACCAACTGGAGGCGCATCCATTTCATCAAACCGACCTCTAGAATGTTCTAGAAGTAACCACAAGTAACTTTTTCAAGATAAAACTCGCGCATTTTGCCTTTTACAGAGGGACGCACCTGTCCCTTAACATACAGAGCGTCCATGGACGCAGATTTTGTGAACATAGTCAGCGTCCCCGCAGGTAAGGCTAGAGAGAACCTGCGACCCCAGAGATAAACATAGTTTTTACAAGACTTTCTCTCTTCTTTGAGTTTGAGATGGATAACAGAGGCATGAGACTTGCCTAAGAGGGTAGCATGACTGTTGATTTGAGCCATACTAACTGTAAGTAGTCAAGGTGACATTTTTTAGTGTAACAGATTGCCCCCTAAAGTGCGAAGCCTGGAATAGAATAGGGTTTTGTAATTCTAGGAAGGGTGAAGCGCTTTATCATTTCAAGGATTGCCTTGTGGATGGCCTGGTTGGAACCTGCAACTTTCATCTGCAAAATACTTGTCATCCATTTGACCATCCCTGAGTCAGTCCTTACAGCAACATTTCTTCAACTTGAACAATGATTTCGTGTTGCGGGCTTGCCTGCAACGGGTCGCTTTCTATCGACATCGACACATCATCTAGAAAGATGACTTAGGAATCGACAGTACCTTGAAGTCTGCATGCATCAATGGCAGGTTTCTCGCCTTTGACGTCAGTTTACATCATTGACTTTCGATCAGAGGATTCCGTGAAGTGTTCGACATCAAAACATCTATTCACATTTCACGGGTTGTGCTTGGTACTTTGAGAACCATTGACATTACTGGTGGTTTCTCTCACGCTTGTTAACAGTTTACATCATTGACTGGTAATCAAGTGGTTTCTACCATGTTTGACATCGAATCATTTAATCACATGGCTAGAATCGTACCAATTCGGGAAGTAGAAGTGAAGACCCTGGATCTAGTTTCTACCATCCAGGCTGCGAGGAGTTTTGTATTCATTGTCTATGTAGACTTATCATAAACAGATGGCTGCGTCCATACTGTATCTACAAAAGTCTATAAAAATGATGTGATCTTTCTCTAAATACACCTTTTACAACATGAAAACTACAAGTGTTTAGGCTTACCTTATTCCAAAACGCTGTTGTTGAAGTCCGTTCTTGACGATCCGGATGAGCTCCTCCTTCAAGTCAATTCCTGCAACCACAAACAATCAAACAATTACCAAGCACTTGCATTTCATATAATAAAACATATATTCAACATGCAGACCAAGGAACACATGAAATAACTCATTAACACAAGCTATTGAGAAAAATAAACCAGTTTGTATTAATAACGAAACAAAGAAACTCTTACAACCTGGCCTTGGTGTTGTGCAAGTTCCTCCCAGGGTCCATCAAGGGTTTTCCTCTACTTTGACAAAGCTCACCCTCTCCCAAGTAGAATCAAGTGAAGACAATCTCTCCTCACAAAGGCTCTAATGGAAGACCTAAATCCTGCAGCATTTACCCAAAGAAAATGTATAGCTCCAACCTCTCCTCCTTTTGGCTCAATGCCTTTATTTATAGTGCTGTAAAGAGGTTATTCAGGTCCACTATCAATGGGATCATCCCCCTCTATGGGTGGGATAGCTCCCTTATTGATGGGATAAGTTCCCCCTTAATAGAGATACATGAACCAACTGGAGGCGCATCCATTTCATCAAACCGACCTCTAGAATGTTCTAGAAGTAACCACAAGTAACTTTTTCAAGATAAAACTCGCGCATTTTGCCTTTTACAGAGGGACGCACCTGTCCCTTAACATACAGAGCGTCCATGGACGCAGATTTTGTGAACATAGTCAGCGTCCCCGCAGGTAAGGCTAGAGAGAACCTGCGACCCCAGAGATAAACATAGTTTTTACAAGACTTTCTCTCTTCTTTGAGTTTGAGATGGATAACAGAGGCATGAGACTTGCCTAAGAGGGTAGCATGACTGTTGATTTGAGCCATACTAACTGTAAGTAGTCAAGGTGACATTTTTTAGTGTAACAATAGGGTGTGATGGGCGAGGATGGACAAATGTCCAAGACAATTTGCTAAGTGGATGCTCATGCAATCTTCTAGAAACTTCTCCTGTGCCATTTGCCTCTCTGAATTCTCCCAGAGATGAATAAGGGATCTTAAACCTTTAGTTATCCCTTCTCTTGTGGAACCAATTGTAACAAGTGGAATTACACTAATCAAACCCCATGGATGACTCACACCCTTGCACACATCTATAAATGGATCCCTCATCTAAGAGATCTAGAGGCTGAAATGTTGTGAATTGCAAGTAAGTGTTGATAATTTGTAATTGAGGAAAGAGCATTGTATTGTTGGAGTGATCTTGCTATTTCATGAGGTGAAGAAGGATTTAATCTGGGAGGATGATGTTGGATCAGACAACTGGGTTGTAATTATCCCTTCTATTAATAAAGTCTTCAAGCTTTCTTCCATATGATTGTGCAATTGTGAATGTTATCATTTGTTCATTACATATCTGATTATGTAATGTTTATGTTGTAATAGATCATGATGTTTTGATGGTTCTTTTTTGTTGTACTTGTGCAGGTACTATCCAAGCATGTTAAGTACGGGGAGGAGTTGCGGGTTCTGTCAAAGGGGAGAGAGATCAAGAAAGGGATCAAGCGGAAGTTCCAAGTTGGTTCCATTATCCTTCTCTTATCTGTTACATATAGAAGAAATTGTTGAATTGCTTTAAATTGTTTCTAGGGTAGCTTCCAAACCTAGAGGGCTAGCATTCTTTAGGAATACTAGTTTTCCCAGAAACACTATGTGGGGCCTGACCCAAGTTCATTAGTGAGTTTAGCCAAGAAAATCCTGATACTACTGGCCCTTTCGGCAATAGTTCATGGAGCGCCAACTGAGGTCTCACCCGAAGTAGTATGGGAGGGTGTTGGAATAGGTTTTCGCACCTTAGGGATGTCTTGATGATGGTTTTGGAGGTTCGCGATCTTATCCTACGTGTCACGCTGGTCTGCACGGCTTTCTGTTCTCCGCAACCCATGTGCACCTTCACGAATACTGTATTATTCCGATCCGATCCTTACTGTGCTATTATATTAGTGCTTAAGTTAACTTGTGCAGACTCAATATTCTTATTACTTGTCTAACTTTCAGATTAGCGTGTGTACTTAAAATAATATAAATACATAAAGAATAAATAGAACATAGAAATACAAATCTACAAGCCAATGCACAATATTCTAAATCAATCTTATGTTTATTAATACTCAAGGTCAGTTACAGAGCCGACTCCATCCTGCGCACTCAGCTACAGGGATACATGCACTCAGCTACAGACCATCTACCTACTAGTATGACCCAATACACTTCAGATTCACTTCTATCTTCTAACCATGCCTTCACATCTATCTGATACTTAAAACTTGAAAACTCCCTTTACACTTAAAGCCTCGCTCTATTTATACAATCCGATGGTCCGCGGACCATGGGTAGGCCGACACACTTTACATTAAGTTATATTATCTTAGGGAGGACATCCCTAGACTCTTGCACTCTGCGCCTGCATTTCGCAGGGTCTTTACATTACACTTTGATCAAAATTCGGGCTTCAAGCCTCAAAAACATATTATGGGGGGGTTTGTTTCCCAACAGTTTTTTTGCACAATTTGATATGAAGGACCTAGGGGCTACAGATATATCTTAGAAATGGAGGAGATAAATGTTTTTTTTATTTGGTGGAGAAGTATGTTGGACAAGCAAGTGAAAAATTATGATTTCTCTGGTCCAATATAGAGGTAGAGTATATGGTAGCTACTCATCCATGTAAATAGGCCGTTTTTCTTATGAAAATATGTTCATAAGTATGGAAAAGACAAAGAGATATTGCATTCAATGTGGTAGTAACAACACAATTTTACTAGATATGAAACCAATATTCCATGTGAATGCTAAGGATATAGATATTTAGTACCATTTCATTAGGGACATGGTAGAGAATAGAAAGCTAATAGAATAGAAAATTGACAATTTGAAAAATGTTGTAGATGTATTAATAAAATTGGTGAGAATGGGAAAATTCAAGTAATGTTATGAGTCTATGGGCTTTACTATGGTTTCTCACAATTAGCCTATGATTTGGAGCATTCTCCCTTATACCTCTATAAGGTATATGAAAAGTGGGAGAAATTTGGGATATTTGTCTCATATGCCACTTGAAAAACTATATTGTAACAAGGAACAAATGCAAATCTCTAGCACATATGGAATTTTATCTAGAATAAATGACTAATTAGTTGTTAGTGGTTTCTAGTATGCGGAATTGGAAAATAGTAAATGGTATATCAGTTTTTTTTTTATATATATTTATTGACTGTGAGGGTTGGGAAAAATAGAGTATGTTTTTTAAATCATTGTTATCTTCCTCAATTTAATCAATATTTATGCTACTAATAAACACTATTGTTGAGAGCACAAAGGCTCTATGATGTATTGTAACAATTTCCTTGTTGATAATACATTGTGTGTTTGTGTGTGTGTGTTTTTTTTTAAATGGCCAATTAGTTGTTAGCAGTTTCTAGTATGTGGAATTGGAAAATACTAAATGGTATATGCGTTTTTGTTATATATATTTATTGTCTGCGAGGGTTGGGAAAAACAGAGTATGTTTTTAAATCATTGTTATCTTACTCAAATTTATCAATATTTATGCCACTACTAAACACTATTGTTGAGAGCACAAAGGCTCTAGGATGTATTGTAATAATTTCCTTGTTGATAATACATTGTGTGTGTGTGTTTTGTTTTAAATGAATGGAATTTTTTAGTTTTTTCTTTGTTTTTTTTATTATTACAATTGTGTTTATTTATTTGTTTTGAAATTTTTCTCTAATTGATTATCATGAGAAACATTTTTCACATATTTGTTTTCTTTCAAAAATGAAGTTTATGAAAATATATCCAAAAAGATCACCTACGCTTGTTAGGATATTCCGACACATAGGATATAGTTAAGTTCAACTTGGTCTAGCATAGAGTTAGGTTAGAGTTAGGTAAAGTGTGTTTCTTTACCGTTGTACATTTTGTAACTTACAATCCGACGGTCACGATATGTAGTGATCCGACGGTTCACTCTCACCTCGGTATTACCGACACTTGATCCGTGGCTTGACACCCGATTGGTCCATGAGTTCTATTTAAAGCGCATGGAGGGTCATTGTTCGGGTAATCCGTGCATGAGAGAAGCTTATGTAAATTTTCATTCTTTGATTAATAAATTGCCTGTAGTACCCACGTTGGGATAGGCCGTGGACTGTTTCCCTCCTTGCACTCTGAGGGTTTTAACCACGTCAAAAATACTGGTGTATTGATTTGAGATCTGGTTGTGAGCGGTGTCCTTTTGGTATTCTTTCTGTGGAACTTACCCTGTAAATTCCTACATGGTATCGGAGCTATTTGAGGGCCGCGTCCGTTGGTGATCCAAATCTGAAGCCGGTAGAACTGCATGCGGCTGTCGTTTCCTAGATCTGTTGTTTCTGACTGCTTTCGGGCCGAGAGGACTGCTCTGTTGCGTTCGGAGCATCTGTTCCAGTGAGGAACCCCTTTCGTTTCATGCGAAAAGGTTTCTGGTAGCCCTAGCTGCGTCATTTTTCAGATCGGGAGGTATAGAGTGTTTTTTTTGCAGTTTACTGTTAATTTCTCTCTGCTTATTTCGGTCTCAGTTTATTTAGCCTTTTTTTTAACCGGATCTATACCTTTCATTTCTGCGTATGCTCTTTGCCCTGCGACTCTGTGCGATCTGGGCAAATCAGAAACAGAAAGGAAGGATTTTTCTCATGCGTATGCTCTTTTCCCTGCACCTTAGTGTGATCTCGGAAAATTAGAAACATTGAGAAAAATATTTAGTTTTTCGACTAAAGCTAACCTTGAGATTTTTTTTTTAAATTTCTAGTTTTTTGGCTAAAGCTAACTTCGAGCCGCAAGGTTCGTTTTTCTTTGCATATTCGTGTTGGGTTTTGTGTTTTGTGTTTTGTAGGGAAAAAGAGCTTTCTCAAGGCAAGCACGCAAACCGAGGCCCCCCCCCCTCTCTCTCTCTCTCTCTCTCTCTCTCTCTCTCTCAATTTTTTTGTATAGATCAATTGGTTCAAAGCTATTTTTAGAGAGTAGAGGTCTTGGGTTCAAGTCTCCATTTTGTGGGGGCGGATTTTTTCATTCCCGCACATTCGCGCACTTTGCCGGCAACGTCAACAATTTTTTTTTCAAAAAGCCATAACTTCTTCATCCGGAAGCCTTTTTCAGAGCCGTTTTTTTTAAAACTGCCTATTTTTTCGAGATCTATCCGTTGGAACACTTACTTTCAGCATCTTCAGCTTCAGTTTTTTAAAAAAATGGAAAGTCCATGCCAAGTCATTCTTGACAGCACTAACTACTTCCAATGGGTAGAATACATGGAAGATTTACTTAGAAGTAAAGGTCTCTTCAGAATAGCCACAAACCAAGAGAAGAAACCAAAAGATGAAGACAAGGCGGCAAAATGGGAAAATAGACAAGATCAAGCACGTGGTTTGATAGGGATGTCTATTTCTCCTGATCTTAGATTCCACATTGCAGGACTTGAGACTCCTCATGAAGCATTAGAAAAACTTGCTAAAGTTTTTGGGATTAAAAATGAAATTAGAGCCCATCAACTTGAAAATGAGCTGCTTACTTTGGATCCTAATAATTTTTCTTGCATTGAAGATTTCTTGTCCAAATTCAAGACCCTTAGATATCTCTTGGAAGGTGTTAAAGTTAAGAAAGATGATGGTAACCTTATTTATTCCATCCTTACTAAGTTAGGACCAGCCTACTCTGTATTTGTTTCCACTTTCCATTCTACAAGGGAAGCTTTCATTTGTCAAGGACAAGACTACAAGGCCCCTTCCTTTGACTCCTTTTGTGATTCCTTAATAAGAGAACAAGAAAAACTCTTACACCTTGGTCTTCTTAATCTTGGAAACTCTTCCACGAAAGCGTTAGCCGCCCAGCAGCAACCAAATTCAAAGAATCCTAAGAAGTCATATCCTCAAAGAATGGTCCTAAACCATCTCAGCCTCAAAATGAAAGATCATTTCAGCAAAATGATAAGACCAATAAAAACAAATGGAAGAAGACTGATAGACATTGTAACTTTTGTAATCGAGATGGCCACTTAGAATCTAAATGCTTTAAGAAGATGGAAGCCTTGGAAGCCGCAATGAAGAAACATAACATCCATCTGGAGCCTACTTCAACTTCAACTTCCGGAACGGCACTTTCTGCATGTCATCGTCAATCATCTCAGTCTGGTTATGCATTAAATGTATCTTCTTCTTCTTCTCATTCTCATGAGTGGCTCATTGATTCTGGAGCCTCTTGTCACATGGCCAAAAACCAAGCCATGTTTTCTTCTTTAAATGATTGTAACACCAAAAATATATATATTGGTGATGATAGATCTCTTAATGTTGTAGGGACTGGAACTGTTCATCTAGACAATGGTCAGTTCAATGATGTATTATGTGTTCCAAACTTATCCTGCAACCTTCTATCTGTCTATCAGATAACTCATTCAGGTGAAGGTAAAATTGTTGAATTTTCACCTCATGATGTTGTAATCAAGGATCTAAAAATCCTAAACAGATTCTAGCTACTGGTCTTGCTGATGATTCCAAAAGGTTGTATAAGTTTCACAACTTTGGGTCATCCCATCTTCCCTCAGTATTTGTTGCTCATAATGATGAAGTGAGCAAACTTTGGCATGAGCGGTTTGGTCACTTAAACTATCGCTCCCTTCAGCATCTATGTAAAGAAAATATGGTGACAGGTCTTCCTATGGTATCTTGCAAAGATGGTGTTTGTTCCGGATGTGTACTCGGAAAACATCATCGGGACAGTTTTGACAAACGTGCCTCTTGGCACGCCTCAGCCCCTTTACAGCTTGTGCACAGTGATTTATGTGGTCCTCTTCCTGTTGCTTCATTCTCTGGCTGCAAGTACTTCTTAACTTTCATTGATGATTTCTCCAGACGCACTTGGGTATACTTCTTAAAACTCAAGAGCGAAGTATTTACACTTTTTTGGCCTTCAAAGCATTTGTTGAAAAACAATCTGGACATCAAATTCTTAAGCTAAGAACTGATAATGGTGGAGAATATGTTAAAAACACATTCATCAACTTTTGCACCGAAAATGGAATTCAAATGCAACATACTGTTCCATACACTCCACAACAAAATGGTGTAGCTGAAAGGAAAAATCGCACCTTAAAGGAAATGGCTAATTGTATGCTGCAATCTAAAGGACTCAGTCTTAGTTTTTGGGCCGAAGCAATTAATTGTGCAAATTATATAATCAATCGCACTCCTACTAAGGTTCTAGAGAATATCACTCCAGAAGAAGCTTGGAGTTCCATTAAACCAGATGTAAGTCACTTTCGTGTGTTTGGAAGTGAAGCATGGGCCCATATTCCAGATGAAAAGCATAAAGCTTTAGAACCTAAGAGTGAGAAATGTACTTTTGTTGGATATTCTGAAGATGTAAAAGGTTATAGACTTATTCCATTTAAGTCCAAAAATGTTATCATTAGAAGAGATGTAAAATTTGATGAAAATAAATCGGCCTGCGAGCCTAGTCCGGCGGATGTGCCACCTCTTCCTATCTCTTCTATCTTTGAAAACATTTCTTCTTCTGATGATGAAAGCGAGGATGATAATCCTCCCCCACCTTCTCAGGATCCTCAACTTCCAAGATGGGTCCGTGCTACTCGGGATGCAGCAGGTGATCTTGCCGGTGATCCTACAGATCAGCGACGTACACGTTCTCAGTTTGAAAGAGCCTCTTCTTTACTGGCTCAAGCTCCAGTAAATCATGATCCTGACACTTTTGCAGAAGCTTCAGGCCATCCACATTGGGAAGCAGCTATGAATGAAGAATATCATTCATTGATGACAAATGATACATGGGATCTTGTTCCTCTACCAAAGGGACGCAAACTTGTTAGATGCAAATGGGTTTACAGAACCAAGTATGGACCAGATGGGAAAGTTGATAAACATAAAGCTCGTCTAGTTGCTAAGGGCTTTTCACAGGTTGAAGGCATTGACTACACTGAAACCTTCTCTCCAGTTGCCAAAATGAACTCTATCCGCCTTGTTCTTTCCCTTGCTGCCTCTTTAAAATGGGAAGTCCATCAAATGGATGTTAAATCTGCCTTCTTGCATGGGGACTTGCAGGAAGAAATCTATATGGAACAACCCATTGGCTTCATACAAACAGACTCCAGCCTCGTTTGTCGACTTAAGAAATCCCTTTATGGCCTCAAGCAAGCTCCTCGGGCTTGGTATGCCAAAATGGATAGCTTTCTTTTAGAATCTGGCTTTTCTAGGTGTCATTCTGACAATACTGTCTACACCAAGAAAGTGGGCAACTCTCTTATCATCCTTGTTCTTTATGTTGATGATCTTATTCTTACTGGTAGTGATCCCAACCTTATAAACCATGTGAAGTCCAGCCTTAAAAAGAAATTTGAAATGACAGACTTAGGACACTTACACTATTTTCTCGGTCTTCAAGTCTTGCAATCCCAAGAGGGTATTTTCCTTTCCCAGTCCAAGTATGCTTGTGATATTCTTCGTCATTTTCACATGGAAGACTGTAAGCCAGCCCCTTCTCCCTTTCAGTCTGGAGTCAAACTTTCAGTCTCTTGTACTTCTCCTGAAGTTGATGCTACCTTATACCGTCAACTTGTCGGAAAACTCTTGTATTTAACCCATACTCGTCCTGATCTTTCCTTTGCTGTTGGCCTTGTTGCTCGTTTTATGCAAAACCCCCGTGAAAGTCATTGGAAAGCAGCTAAAAGAATACTTCGTTATGTTCGAGGTACAGTACAGTTTGGGATTCATTACAGTGCCAAAGCAGCTCCTCTGTTAGTTGGTTTCACTGATTCTGATTGGGCTGGTGACCTTGATGATCGGAAGTCTACTGCCGGTTATGTCTTCACTCTTGGTTCAGGACCTATTACATGGGCTTGTAAGAAACAGGCTGCCATTTCTCTTTCGTCAGCAGAAGCAGAGTATCGTGGTGCCGTGGAAGCTAGTAAGGAAGCCTTGTGGCTTCGTCAGATCCTATCAGAGTTTGGCTTTGAGCAGCAGCATCCAACCACACTTTGGTGTGATAATCAAAGTGCCATTCAGCTATGCAAAGATCCAGTCCAGCATCAGCGCAGCAAACACATTGAACTACACATGCACTTCATCAGAAAGCTCATTCATGACCATGTTCTTGAAGTGCAATATTGTCCAACAGATGATCAGGTTGCAGACATCTTCACAAAGGCTCTCACAGAGGCGAAGTTCACTAAACTTCGATATATGCTTGGAGTTCAGGAAGTTGTCACTAAGGGGGGATAGGCTCTAGTGCCTCCTTCCTTCTCCTATTGTGTCATATTTGTAAATCCTTCAATCCTATCCCAAGTTGTTCTTAAGGGGGGATGTTAGGATATTCCGACACATAGGATATAGTTAAGTTCAACTTGGTCTAGCATAGAGTTAGGTTAGAGTTAGGTAAAGTGTGTTTCTTTACCGTTGTACATTTTGTAACTTACAATCCGACGGTCACGATATGTAGTGATCCGACGGTTCACTCTCACCTCGGTATTACCGACACTTGATCCGTGGCTTGACACCCGATTGGTCCATGAGTTCTATTTAAAGCGCATGGAGGGTCATTGTTCGGGTAATCCGTGCATGAGAGAAGCTTATGTAAATTTTCATTCTTTGATTAATAAATTTCCTGTAGTACCCACGTTGGGACAGGCCGTGGACTGTTTCCCTCCTTGCACTCTGAGGGTTTTAACCACGTCAAAAATACTGGTGTATTGATTTGAGATCTGGTTGTGAGCGGTGTCCTTTTGGTATTCTTTCTGTGGAACTTACCCTGTAAATTCCTACAAATGTCATGTTTGAAAACATAGACTTGGAGGAACAGACTTCACACAAGCATCTTAGAGTCAATGATCTATAACATTGAGAAAATGATAAAGAAAGAGTGAAGATATGGACTTAAAATCTGAACTTTGGATAAGAAGAAACTCTTCTTTGACACTTTCATAGCTACAGGGAAAATTTTAGGGGCTAATATTAGTAAGTGGGTTAATTTTCCATGCATTTTTAAGGAAAAAAGTTCATGAATTTCCATTTTTTCTTAAAAATATTCACCCAAATTTTACAACATAAAAACATGTTACCTTAAAAAACATCAAAATTTTATAGAGACAATATAAAATTATTAGAAATTGAATATTTTTACGAAAGTACACCCAATTATTTTACAGTTTTCATATTAGAGAGTAGCAATATTTGCCAAGGTTTCTAAACATTAAGATAAATTTTTATCCTTAAAATTTTCCCCACATAGCTTCTATTATCTTACATGGTTGTGAAGTTTAGAGTTACAATATCTCTAGAGAATCATGGAGACAGATAGAGAAAATTCAAAGATGTTTTATGACTTATAATCTCAAAACTAAAAATAAGACCATCCTAATAGAAGTGAGTCATTCTACATTGAGAGCACGACGTAAGTACTTAATGTACAAGAGCAAGATAAGCAACACAAAAGAAAAGACACTTCCTAAGATTACTTCAAACTTGAGTCAAAGTAACTATGGATGTGGAGTTGGCATAAAGATCCCAAGTCTTGGTTAAATTATTAGGGAATAAAGGAAGGACTCATTGTACATAAAAAAAATAATATTAAAAATCTAGTAGATTAAAATGTAAAGAGAAATTGTGGTGTTGTAAAGAATTAAAGGTTAAAGGAGAATTAAGATGGAGGTGGTCAACACTACACTAGAAGATCAAAATTATCTCTCAATTTGCACTGAGTAAAAAAGAAAAGCAACATTGCTCAAATAAGAACTAACTCTCGTAGCTCTATAATAAAACAAAAAGAAATTTTGTCATTTTAATAGTAATAAAAACTTTTAAAACTAAAAAATAATAGTAATCATCTCCAAACACCTTCAAATTACAATTTCAAAAAATTACTTTGATATAAAATTTTGATATATTAATTGAAAAACTTTTCCAACCCAAATAGAATTAAGAAACAAATCAATTATTACCTACTATTTTAAACATCTAATGAATCAAATTTCATTTCATTTTAATTATATTCTTAGACTTTTCTAACGCAAATAGAATTAAAAACCAAATCAATTATTACCTACTAGTTTAAATATCTAATGAATCAAATTTCATTTCATTTTCGATTTATTTTTAGTATTATATTAAAAAATAAAATACTACCTAATATTATTTTAATTTTTCTTGGAAATTATTGTAAAGTTATTAGTAATACAACACCCATAGCTCAATGTGCACAAGCAAGGATAGAATCTGAGTAATCCACTACCCATGGTTCAGTTTGCCCGAGCAGAGATAGAATATGAATAAATCCACTATCCATGCTTCATCCTGCCCAAGTAAGAATGAAATTTGAGAGGTAATAAACTAGCATTTTCACCTTGTGTTGCAAAGGAAACGTCGTAAGGCATAGAGTGGGGAAGAATAGCATAGAGTGGGGAAGAATAGGGACATGTGAATGGACATTGTTGAAAGCAAGGGTGGATGATAATGAGTTACAATTGCAATAGTTAGTTATGTGTATTCTAAAAATGGATATTTTGTAAATAATAATAGTTTGTGGAAGAATAGAGAAATGTGAATGGAGATTGTTGAAAGAAAGGGTGGATGATAATGAGTTAGAGTTGAAAGTATTAGTTATGTGTATTTTGAATATGGATATTTTGTAAATAATAGTAGTGTGTGGAAAAATAGCAACATGTGAATGGACATTGTTGAAGGCTAGGGTGGATGATAATGAGTTATACTTGAAATGATTAGTTATGTGATACGACATTGTGAACAACATCATGGTATTCGTTCCATATTTGAAAATGCATGAAACATTGTTGGACCCATCATGATAATAATAAAAATTCCAGCATGATTTTGAAAAAATTTAGCTAAATTTTTTGAAATTGTGGATTATAGTTGTCACGTTTTATAATTTTGAGTGTCTTAATTTTGCACAGGAAATGATAGAAATTACCACATGATTTTGAAAAAATCCAGCTAATTTTTTTGAAAATGTCAATTACAACGGTCAAGCTTCAGTGTTTTGGGTACCCAGGAATTCATGACGGATGCTAAATCCATTTCCGCCATCCAAAAACAATTTAAACACTCCCACAGTCAAATTTCGAAATTTTCCATCCAGACAAAACGAATGCGTACACGCATAGAGGATTATTATGGAAGATTCCTTCTTCAGGGAATCGTAATATAAGCCATGAGGATATTAAATGTCCTTAAATACTAAAGCACAAAACTTGGGAGCTTCAAGACCCAGGAATGGAATTTGGTATTTGGTAACATTTTACAAGGGAAACAGGATTGAACATGAAAGTTTCAAACGAATGCGTACACGCATAGAGGATTATTATGGAAGATTCCTTCCTCCGGGAATGGTAACATAAGCCATGAGGATATTTAATGTCCTTAAAAACTACAGCACAGAACTTGGGAGCTTCAAGACCCAGGAATGGAATTTGGTAACATTTTTAAATGGACTTTCCAATACAAACTGACGGGAATCACCCACAAGCTTTCAAGTTCATGGCCCCTAAATTTTTGCATTCTTGATAATGTTTTCTCACTGTTTCAATGTCAATTTCATGATGCTTCCAAAAAAAATTATAAAACAATTTTAAAAGTTTTAATTTCTATCTATAAAATAGCTACTCCATCGTGAAGCACAAAGATTATTGCTACTCCATCACGAAGAGTAGAGAACTTGCGATCTTTGAGACGCAGGAATGGAATTTGGTAACATTTTAAATCGAGTTTCCAATACAAGCTTTCTCAATCTGACAGAATCACCTACAAGCTTTCAAGTTCGTGGGCCCTAAATTTTTGCATTCTTGATGATGTTTTCTCACTGTTTCAATTTCAATTTCTTGATGCTTCCAAAAAACTATAAAACAGTTTTAAAGTGTTAGTTTTTATTTATAAATTAGCTACTTCATCATGGAGAGTACACATTTGTTAGGTATTATTTGGCATTTCACATCATGTTGTATTATGAGTCATTGTGTAAGTAAAGCAACATTGTGAATCTCGTGTGAGGAGGACCAAGGTATATTTAGTAGTCACAATTGATTGAGGAATGAGGCACATTGAAGAGTCATAGATAAGAGAGATGCATTGAAGATCATTTTGGTAGTACATGATTAGAAACTGTGTGAGACATTTTGCCACCATTTTGTCATCTCAACATATTTGTTACTTTCTGAAACTAGCATTTCCCAGGTATGCTTGTCCACTAAAGTTTGTTATGTGTTTCACTGTAGTGTTGTAAGTTACACTGCATGGTTTCTTAAATTCTACTGTGGTTTTACTAATTCCCTATATGGTCTGCTAAAGCCAAAATATTATAGCTTATGACATGACGTGGGAAGTTTACTTTCCAAGCTTTAGATATAGAAAACAATAGCTGAGTTTTGTTACTTGTTAACTGTTGAATAGTTGGGTATACTAACATGTGAAGTTTACTTTCCACGCTTTAGTTATAGAAAACAGTAGCTGAGTTTTGTTACTTGTAACTTGTTGAATAGTTGAGTATACTAACATAGTAAAGTCTGATATACTATAGTATATACCATATTTCATTTCCAACGGATAGGAGGCATTTGATTGAAATAAAATTTAAATACTAAAATCTGAAGCATTCCTAGGAGACAAAATAGTTCAGAAATAGGCCACATTTTGATTGAAATAAATAGTAGAATATATGCATTTATAAGAAACATAACATTCCAATATTGGAATTATATTTTAGTAAGTTTTGAATTTAACCAAATATACATGGATTATATTCATCTATCATTAATGTATCTGAACATTGGTAAGTAATACCTTCAAACAACGTATGAATGTAATCTGAACATTGGTAAGTAATACCTTCAAACAGAGTATGAATGTAATCTGAACATTGGTAAGTAATACCTTCAAACATATTTTGAATTTAATCTGAACATTGGTAAGTAATACCTTCAAACATTTTATAAATTGAAATATGATATATATCAATGCACTACTCACTATAAGATGTATTGTGATTTAGAATATTTTTACATAACTATTTAATTTATAGCATTGCCACTCCCAACCTGACGTTTCTTGTAAATTTGGAAGGAACTTCACTGTTCTAAACCCTCATATCCACATTCCCAATGTTTCAGCATTCTAGATGCTTGTGCAATGTAGCTATTATTTTATAACAACAATATTTCAAAGTACCATTTGGCACTACCAAGAGTGTCTAAGAGTACAAAAATAAAAAGGCCATCACATTCCCCTTGCAAGAATGTCTAAGGAGTACAAAAATTAAAAAGCTATCACAGCCCATACAGTGCACAAAATATTAAGCAAACGTATGACAAATTTAGATGAATATATTACTGTAAGTGCTAGTATATGGTTGGGCACATCATCATTTAGAAAGAAAAAACAAACGACACAACAAAAAGAGTCAACATCCGTCTTAGTTCCCAAGGTTGAAGTTCAACAAATTAGATGGGAGTACTCTACCCAGGCGGAGGAATTGCCTGGTTTCCGTCGCCGCTCGGAAAAACCTCTGGCTTCGGCCGCCGACAATTCCTTCGCCCTTCGCAACCCTCCGCGGCCTCCGCCTAGCTCTGCGACCCTGCGCATTAATGTCGACGACTGATAGGTTCCTGACAGACATTCCGATTTCCATCATGTCTTGCTGCCGGGAAGTTAATTCACCATGGAATTTGAATTCGGAAATAACCCGCGGGCTACTCCCTCACCAATTCCTCCGCCTGGGTAGACTACTCCCTTCCATTCAACTTCACACAGAAGCCAATCCCATGAATCTAGTGAACGCTCCTGCCATGGTCGACCACGCATACTCTTTTACTTATGTCTCTCTCTTACAGGCCTGCATTCAAAAAAATGATTTGTGGAGAGAGAAGCCATGCTAGTGTTTACCTCTAGTCTGAACCCCTCTGAGGGTAATGACAAGGTCTTCTGTGTCATGGATGCGTCCAGTTATGTTGGCTTGTGGATTGTTCAGGGCCTTCTGCAACGAGGCTATTTAGTGCACGCCACTGTGCAGAGAGACGCTGGTATGTTTATTTATCGAAAAGAGAACAAGATTTAGTAGTTTCTTGATAAATTTCACGTTAAGATGAATCTATGAATTTAATATTTTAACCCAAGTTTGATGCATTACCTTCTTTTTCAAACCCCTAAGAATAAATATAGGAAAATTGCGCCATCCCATCCCTATTTTGAATTCCCAGTCACCTTGAAATTGAGATGAAGGTTTTCACATTTCTTTTTGATTGAACTTATAGTATGCTAGCATTCTTCATTAATGATTTTAAATGGTGGCAGGCGAAGTTGAGTCTCTCAGAAAATTGCATGGGGATCGATTGTATATCTTCTATGCAGACGTCTTGGATTATCACAACATTACTGATGCGCTCAAGGGCTATTCTGGTTTGTTCTATAGCTTTGAACACCCTCAGAGTGGTGCAAGTTATGATGTAAGTTAGTGAACCTTTGAATTAAATATGTGGGCATTTTGGTATATGTATTGGAATGGTTGAATATTGATAGGTGTGGACTTGTGTAATACAGGAAGTGATGGCAGAACTTGAAGTACAAGCAGCTCACAATGCACTGGAAGCATGTGCTCAGACCTTGACCATTGAGAAAGTTGTGTTCACTTCTTCTGTGGCTACAACAATTTGGAGAGAAGATGGAGACTACAAGGTTAATGCCCTTGATGAGAGGCATTGGAGTGATGAAAATCTTTGCATGAAATTGAAGGTCTGTATATATAATTTTTAAATGACAAAATGTTAAGTTTAGTATACAATCTAAGTAAAGTGGACTGATTTATCACCTTTTCCTTTTAACTTGTTAACGCTATCTAACTGAATGTTATGTTCGATAGCGTTGGTCTGATTAGTTGCTTAATCTAGTAAGTAACTTACAAGTTTGCATCTAAAGCTGCTTTGATCAGATTAGTTAATCTAATAAATAACTTCAACGTTTGCATCTATAGTTTTTCAAGGCCAGCTACAATAGTAGTTTTCCAAGGTGATGGAATCCATGACAGTAGTATATTTAATATGAGATAAACATGACATTTGTAACAATTGTATCTGGGTGGGGAAAAGCATAATTTCTCCTTCCAATCTAAAGAAATAAATCCAATTGACTCTTTCATATTTTAGTTTGTCCACCATTATTTTACTGAGCTATACAATGCATCTTGCTTCAACGTTCTCTCAGTCCATGAATCCATATCTAATTAGATTTTTGGTTTTTGAAATTGCTCAAATGATAATACATGCTACATATTCATATTGCTTCTTTCAATCCATGAATCCATATCCAATTAGCTTTTGGCTTTTTAAAATTTCGCAAATGATAATACATGCTACATATTGTAGATAACCCTCCAATAATCCATATCCAATTGATCTTTTTCCTCTTAAGATTGCTGAAGTGATACCACATCATAGACAACAGAGTGCATATATCTTCTCTATATGCAACAATCCACATCCAATTCATTTTTGTCTTTGAAGTTGCCCAGGTTATAAATTCATCAAATAATGAGAAAGTCTAGATATGTAACCTTTGTCTAAATCTTTGGTGCATACTGAATCAGGGCTAAAATGGCTTTGTGGAGTTCAAAGTTGTACAGTTTAATAACAGTATTCCGAACCTTGCAATGATCTGTGGTATTATGTTCTAATTACACAATATTTCTTGTTCACAGTTGTGGTACGCATTAGCCAAGACACTACCAGAGAAGGCTGCATGGGTGATGGCCATGGATAGGGGGTTGAATATGGTGACAATCAACTCATCTCTGATTGTGGGACCTGGTATCACATACAAAAGCTCAGGATCTACCATTGCATATCTTAAAGGTGAGGGTGAGAGATCTGCATATCAAATAGACTCTGCTCTAAAACATACAAATATGGTATAGTAATCCCTTGGAGAGGATCTAATCTATGGAAGTGAAAAATATTAGCTAGTTTATTTACAGTGGCTAGTCTTTGTGATTGCAGGGGCTGCACAAATGTACGAGAAGGGCACTTTAGCTAGTGTAGACATAAGGTTTCTAGTGGATGCACATATATGTGCTTATGAAGATCCATCTGCCTATGGGAGATATATATGTTTCAATCAAATAGTCAGTAATGCAGAAGATGCTGTCAATTTAGCACAGAGTTTGCAACACCTGATACCGTTCCCTGATAGGTACAGAGCAATTAATTATTCCTCAGATATTAAAATCAATGAAGATTATGTATCTTCAAGATTTAAATTGGGTTGCTTACCTAATGATATTTTATCTTAGCTATTATGTCACAATAATATTAATCATACATAGATACTATCCAAAGATAGTCATGAATTTATTATTTATTTGATTTTTTTCATAATTTGGTAACAGATTTGAAGACTCGACGGTTTGCCAACAGTGTCTGAGTAATAAGAAGTTGACTGGATTAATGGTTGGATATGGAAACCATTCGACCCTAAGTAGTGAACTGTAAGAGAAGGGGGGAGATTTTCCCCATGTTATAGCTTAACAACAGCCATCAATGAGAGGCAAAAGAAAACTTGGGGAGTTTACATGTTCAAACTATATCCATTTGTGTACATAATGTAATGTAATTTTCACTTCAAGGTTTGTTGGATGGTTTATAATAAGTCTATTTCCTTCACTACGAGCACCAGCCTTCATTTGATAGTTGGAAATAGCCTTAAGTCGATTTCCATAACGACCAGCATTGAAGTTTAAGGATGTGACTAAGGCTCTCTACCATATGCATTTTTTTTTTGGTTAATTTCTGAAGTAAAATCAAATTCATGATTTCTTGCAAGGAAAAGTGAAAGCAAGCTTTGTTGATGGGCCGTTTTGTGTGTGAATAAAAAGTGGATACCTCATGCTCTGGAATTGTTTTATTATTATGAAAGTTCCTCCTGTTTGTTTTACCATTATGGGAAGTTACACTTTTTAAGCATCAACTATGTTATGAATGGAATGGGAAGTTACACTTTTTCTGTTTTATGGACTATGTAATGTTCGCTTATATGTGGCAATTTTGTTACAGAAGGGCTATTTTTTTGTCTATCTCTATATTTTCTTATAAATTGAGAGCATCTTTATATATTGGGATGGTAAATTCTTCAATTACAAGATAAAAAATAGAATAATGCTCTGCCTTGGAAGATCGAACTTTTATTTTTTATTTTTTATTATTCAAAGTATGGAATGGATTCAGTTTTTGGAGCTAATGGAAGGTAAATTTCCATTTCTTTTTCTAATATATTTGGGTTTTGGTTCATTAATATATTTTATAACATGAAAGAAAAGCTTCTTAATTAAATAAAAAACGAACTATATATATCTTATGAATATTTTTTGTTGGGATTAAACAAACTCTACAAAATTTCTCACTTTTCTTTTATAATTTTAAGGTTATTAATTTTTATTTTATACTTGTCAATATTTAAATAATTTATTATTATTAAAAATATATTTTTAAATACATAAATAAATTCACTTTTTTAAAAACTAATTGAGTCTACTTGCTTTCTGTAAGTAGTTTTTACTTTCAAATATTTCTCCATAAATTTGAACTATATTAAATTTACATAAAGTAACTAATTCACATTTCACATCTCAACAATATAAGAAAATATTACTTTGTTAATTTTTTTTTATAGGATTGATTAATTTTTTCACATATATCTTGAAAATAAACTAAGGGAAAGATAAGCACTATTTTTTATTTTTTAGAAGGGTCCCCATTTATTTAGTTTTATTTCTAAAACTAAATAAAAAGGGGGGTTGTTACTAGCCACAACAGGGCCATAACTCTTACTTCTTCCCTTCATAAATTCGAATCATTACAATCAAGTGAAATATCAAGTGAAATCTCTTAATACTCGATGACTAATTTAATCTTTAACTCTTTCCTAACTTGACCATCGTGTGGACATCGTTAACCTTAATTACATGTGAAAACCCGTAAGACAAGATGTATTTCTTAGGATTCTAAATAGGGTGCAAGTGATGATGGTGAATGTGGTACAAGGGAAATGATGTTTCAAGAGCTAGAGATTATTTTTCTTTTTCTCTTTTTATATGCTTAGTTCTTTCTTTCCTTCACCTGGGTTTCATAGCAAGGCAACATGTCTCATGTGCATGATGTGACTTTAGTTGCTTATACCTCGAGCATTTTTTTAGCTCTTTGATTTTTATTTAGACATTCTTATACCTAATAATTTTCCTTTTTATTTTGAACCTTGCTACAATACATATGATAACTCAAGCATGGAAGGAGAAGTGATGATAATGCATGAAAATGTTGATGAAGTGATGGGGTGTGCAAAATGAGTAGGGAAAATGATGTAAAACACCTACCTTCATTTCTAGCAGTTCAACTTGATTCATAAGGTGATACAATATCTAGAGGTAAATTATGAACAAACCATGGTACAACATGGTAAAAGACAAGAATTTAAAGTTTTATGAGCCAGTATAGAATATACCAATGATTACCATATATCACAACCCACATCCAAAAAGCAACATCATCATGTGTGAGAGGACGAACATAGAGTGCATCATAGTTTGGTATAATCTCTCTCTCCCAAACACCTGAAATCACAAGGGTCAGCTAAGTATGCTAAAAAAATCTCTGGCAAATTTCCATGGAAATTCCATAGATCTCATTTATGGAATCGCTGGTTCTGATACAAAACACAAGTGAATTGATTCTCTAGCTACCCCGACAAGTCAAAGGATAACAGGAACAAAGCAATAAAGAAAAAAAGATGACTAGGAGAACTTGGGAGTCAGACATGGAAAAAAATATTAGCAGGACGATACTTGGGAGTCAGACATGGACAACAATATTAGTAGGATGATAAACATCATTAATGATATTTCAAGATTTTCCAATTATATTCAACAATGCAACCAATCATTGAATCTGGTTATTGCTGAAATGGCAATTTATTTGAAAGTTACATTTCATTCCTCACTCATCCAAATAGGGAGACTTCTAAGTCCACCAAACAAAATGTTAGAAAGACAGGACTATTGCGAAGATGTAATATCAAGGTCACTCCTTTTCTTGTCATTCTAATCTCATCAAAGACACTAACTTTCGAGGGCTCTCTAAACTGTTCAGAATAAACAATTTATTCTAGTATAATCAGCAATGTATTTGGTTTAGCTCGTAATGCTAAATGTATCATTGAGATGGATCTGAAACTCCCCAGCTTGCATGCTGGGCCAGTAAATGTATTCATGTAACTTTTCCACTTCCATGATTACCATGGATAATCTTTTAAAGACCAAGGGGAGAAAACGAGTGCTAGGAAACTTCTCCAAGGTTTAACATATGTTGATTGCAGGATTGATAAATTTCTTGTTGTAGTTACCCTAGAGGAGATTCAAAGCACACTCGTAGCAAGCACCATGTGATTAGATATTTTTGGATCTATATTTATTCCTTTGCCACGACAAGGAATAGACATTTTGTCCCTCATAAGTCGGCCACCTCAGAAGTTGCATGATACAGTTAGGGCATGTAATCTCAATGACAAGTCTGAGGAAAATTAAATAAAAGAATGGTATCTGAGCCTAGTAGCAATTTAACAAGGTATCCGTGACTCAACCTCTTGCAGAGTGAATGAGAAGGCTGTTGACTAAAGTTGAATTATTTGACAGTTATGATAACAATTTCATTGGTTTAATTAAAACACGTTGAGTGAAAATGCTTGCTCCTTGTCTTAAGAATGAAGCTTATCTTTATGTTTTGAAAAATGCAAGGTGGGTAGAGGGAATTCATATCTCTAGTTTTGCATACCACTTGGGCTTTTGATTGAGGGAAGTATGGAAGTCGTTTGCTATATAAATTAAAGTCTGCTCCTCATTTTTGCATACAGCCTTGAAAACTAGATCAGAAAATACCCTGTTCACTTCATCTCTGAAAACAATATCTATAACCTCTTTGGTCATGTATGTCACCTCTCACCCAGAAGGAAGGCATGCACCTGTTTGTTGACCTCAATCCAACTGCATCCAGGAGTTATTTTAAATCCTCTGACTTTCATTATTTTTCTAACCTTTTCAAAGTCACGCATCTACCAGCCATAGCATATATGTTTGAGAGAAGCACATAAGGTGCAACATCTCTCACATCCAACTCAAAAAGGTGTTTTGCCACGGATTCTCCTAACTCTATATTGTTATGTATTCTGCAGGCTCCAAGCAAATGCATCCAAACAGATGCATCAGGTTTGATTGGCATTTTATTGATAAATCCTTCTGCTTCATCTAGCTACCCAGCATGACTAATCAGGTCAACCATCCAGCAGCAGTGCTCCATCGCAGGTATGATGTGATAATAGCCCCTCATGCAATTGAAGTATTGAAGGCCCTCATAGACTAGGCCTACATGACAGCAGGCAGACAAAACACAAACCATTGTGATATGGTTTGGTTTTACATCACAAGCTTTCATTTTTTCAAAGAGTGTGATGGCCTCACTTACATAGCCATGCATGGCATATCCTGCAATCATGGTCGTCCAACAGACAACATCTCGATGTCGCATCATGTCAAACAGGTGGCATGCATTGTCTAAGCTACCACATTTTGCATACATGTCTAATAGGGCAGTGACCACAATGACATCCAGCTGAAAGCCATTTCTAATTATTTGTTCATGGATTTCTACACCTTGCTCCAAAGCTGCCCAGTTGCCACATGCAGAAAGAACACTGGCAAAGATTTTTGTAGTCGGCTTCACACCCGCCAGTTGCATATCTTTGAAAATCTTCAGGGATTTTTCTCCCGAACCATTCTGTGCATAACCTGCAATCATTACTGTCCAAGATACCTCATCTCGTAATGGAATTTTATCAAATAATCTGTGTCCCTCCTCTATACTCCCGCAACTTATATACATGTCTATCAGGGCACTCTCCACAAAGATATCAGACTGCAATCCACTACTAATTATTTCCTTGTGGATCTCCATACCATGATCCAATGCTGCCAACTTTTCACATGCTGAGAGAACACCAGCAAATGTTTTTGCTATCGCCTTCACATCAGCCCATTGCATTTGCTGGAAAAGCTTCAGGGATTCCTTGGCACGCCCATTCTGGGAATACCCTGCAATCATCACCATCCAGGATATGATGTCTCGGAGATTCATTTGGTCAAATACTTCACGTACCTTGTCCATTTTCCCACATTTTGTATACATGTCTAGTAGGGAATTGCCCACAGATACCTTAGACTAGAATCCCCTTCTATTTATTTCTTCATGTACCTCCATAACCTGTTCTAGAGCTCCCAAATTGGCACATGCTAGGAGAATACATTGGAATGTCTTCGAGTTTGGCTTCACACCTGCCAATTGCATTTCTCGGAAAAGCTTGAGGGCCTCCTCATCCCAACCGTTCCGCGTAACAATTGCAATCCTGACTGCCAACGACACGGTATCTTGTTTACGCATTTTGGCAAACAAATGGCGTGCATCTTCTACACTCCCACATCTTGCATACATATTTACAAAGGCACTTTCAGGTCGAAATCACTACTCATGAAAAGTACTCCTCGATCATAATAGTCGGGCGGTTCTTTCGAGCATTGTTTTATACCTTTTCAGGCTCGAGAGACACAACTTTACGAAAAAGGACACACTTGGAGTTTTATTTTTTGCTGTCTTTTCAAACTCTCTAAACATGAAAAGACGTCGAGTTCTTCCTCTGTCAGACTCGTTAAAACTTGATGACATTAGAGTCCGTCGAGATGACGCTTTACAAGCATATGCTATCCCCGTCAAGCTTGTTAATAAAAATAACTGGGGTACTCGCCAAAAATGGTGGGGGAAAATGGAACCATAATTATTGTTGTGTCAACAATATGTCGCTCTTGAACATGGCACTTGTCTGCTTTCATGTCTGGGGGGGACATATCATCTCATTTTTCACTTGCCTCCGTGGAATTGGGTGATCCTGTTTGACCTCTCATTTGCTCATTGCCTCGTCACCATGACCTTTGATCCATTGATGTCAAATACTGCCAAGTCCACTGTCGTGCCGCCGATATGTTCAAGAGAAGTTGACCTCTGCAGAATAACAACCTCCCTATGATAGCTCGCATAATTCTGATTCACCACAACATTCTTCCTCTGTCTCGTGTCAATGATGTGGGAAACACTATGGCCCAGCTTTGATCAAGGTCACTTCCTGTCGACTTCAGCTCATTATCCAGGAAGCTGATCTAGAGACTCCCTTTCGGTGCCTTGGAGCTTGCATGCCTCAATGGCAGGTTCTTCGTGTTCGACGTGAGGATTTCATCATTGGCCTCCGATTGAATGATTCTACTGGTGTTCGACGCCAGCTCACTGATTCGCACGCCGTATATTGTACCTATAGTACCTTGAGGGCCATTGTCATTATTGGTGGTACCTCTCACGTCTGTTAATAGTTTTCATTATTGACTGGTAATCAGACGATGTTCATGCATGTTCGACCTCAACTCATGTATTCGCATGCTTGAACTTGTACTTTTGTTCAGGTCGAGATGGAGCGCAACACCCTGGATTTTGTCTGCTGGAATCCAGGCTGTAATTTTGTGGATTATTGTGATTATTACATGACTCATTCACTGGATGGCTGCGACCATCCCTGAGTCTGTTCATCGATCCTCACTGGATGGCTGCGCCCATACCTTGGATCTAGATTATTATGTACTCTGTTATGGATGGCTGTGCCCATACCACATATATCATGTACTTGAGATATCAGTTGTACCTCTCTATGCAGATTCTCTGGCGGCAGCATTTTCAGTTGCATGTGTTCTTGTAAAGAATTTCACCCCTCCCTCTCTCGGGCCTCATGCTTTAGGGGGCATCTGTTACACAGTAATTTGTCACCATTTGTCACCGTCCCTGTTACCCCTCTCCCGCACTTTGGAGGACTCATTCCGGGACCTGTGAGAAGTGACATAACTTGAAAACACTTGCATTATGTTCCCCTAAGTATGGACTTCATATGCCCTAAAGACATCTCCTACAGAATATCCTTAAAAATTTCTCTTTTTCCATTAGCGTGGATCCACAGTGTATTACTCGCGCCAATGGGGGAAATCCTCCAAAGAGGGCGCGCCAGTTGGCGCTCTGTCTCAGAGCTATACCCGCGCCAACCGAGTTTGGGAAAGCTTTTTAACAAACGCACGCGCGAAAGTTTTTTCCTTTCGACTCATGAAGCTTTTTAAGGATAATGCCAATCCCATGGATGTCGTGATTAATCTTATCTCCCTTTCCTCTATCCATAATAGCTTTTTGAGGATAAACCCAATCCCATAGATGGTGTGATTGATCTTATCTCCTTCTCCTCCATCTATAAAAGCTTGTTCTGTTGCCTTTGACAAGCTAGTTCGAGCATAGGGAGAATTATACTTTCAGAAGTCTAAGAGATTGTTGTAAGAGTCTTCTTTGCATTCATAATCAAAGAGAGAGAGGCTTGTTCCCAATCCCGACAAGCTTTGCAAGGCATATGTAGCTGATCACCCAGCCAAAGGAGGATTTGACGTCAGAACTATGGTTGTATTCTTGTTTGTTGTTTATCAATAATAGATGACTATCATTATGGTTCCACTATCGTTGTTCATTGTAATGATGTTTGAGTTATATCTTTTCTTACCGATATATAATTGCATCTATTGGATTTTATGCTTGTATCTGTGTTGTTCTTTGCATGTGCAGGTGTCCATTCACGGAGATCGTGGGGATCGTGACCGGCCGGAGCAAAGGAACGGGAGCGGCGACTCTTCTACAAATACTAGCGTTGGAATCCAAGTAGGTTCTCATCATTGACCTTTAATTTGCAATTAGGAACTTGCATGATAGCATTGTTTGATTGCTGCTAGACCCAGTCTGCGCTAGTAGGGATCGCCTTTGTCCACAGAGGATTTTTTAAGGAGATTGACATAGGAAAATGAACTATGCTCCGCCCGAACTTCATTAGAATGAACAGGAAGTCGGAGGATAGTTTTGATCTTGTGGCTACCTCGTTAAAAAATGAAACAAGGGTTATGAGGATAGTTCTTTTACTACGTCAACCTCATTAAAAATTGAAACAACTCCCTTTTTCAAATCGAGTCTTTTGATTAAGATTTAGTAAAATACAAGTCGAGTCTTTCCTAGATCTCGAGAGTGAACCTTCATTCCATCCACTTTGTTGAATGCAATGAAGCTTGGGGGGCATGTACCTCAATTTGCGTAATTATGTTGGGGGCATGCAAACTGATAACAAGCATTGTTTTTTGTTTCAAGCTTGTGTAAACATGAAATCGAATCTAAGCAGAGTTCTCCATGGTTCAAGCTTGTGTAAAAATGAACCCATACCCGATTTACATCTCGTGATTGCCTTTTATCTGCTAAATTCTGCTAGATGAGCCTTGGTTGCTTCATTCCATCGCCACCATCTCTTTGGCTGATCATATGCTCTCACTTGGTTGTTTATCCTTTCCTGAAGAACCGCAGCGATGAGTGGTTTTATTAGCCAGCCTCTTGACCATTACATGTTTTGAGCAGTTCCACCATTACCGGAACCAGTTGCTACCCTTCATACCACTCGTTCCTCTTGGACGAGTCTACTTTCAGCTCTTTTTTGACTCGTAAAATATGAAAAGATTTCCGAGTATTTTTTCCTTTCTGACTCATTAAAGAGAATAAAAATGGAGGTCTACTTTCAGCTCTTTTCCGACCGTTTAAAGACGAAAAGATTGTCGAGTTATTCCTCTTCACTCGCTAAACGTGAATAAGAGGTGGTCATCTTTAAACTCTTTTCTGACCGTGTAAAAAACGAAAAGATTTTCGGGCCCTTGTCGTTTCAGGCTCGTTAACGGTTACGAAACGACGTGATTTCGATTGCTTTTTTACTTTTTTCAGGTCGAAGTCACTAACTATGAAAAGTACTCCTCGATTGTAATGGTCAGGCGATTCTTTCGATCATTTTTTATACTTTTTCGAGCTCGAGAGACACAACTTTATGAAAAAGGACACCCTTGGAGTTTTCTTTTCTGTTGTCTTTTCAAACTCTCTAAACATGAAAAGATGCCGAGTTCTTCCTCTGTGAGACTCGTTAAAACCTGATGACATTGGATTCCGTCGAAATGATGCCTCACAAGCATATGCTATCCCCATCAAGCTTGTTAATAAAAATAACTGGGGTACTCGCCAGAAATGGTGGGGGAAAATGGAAACATAATTATTGTCATGTCGGCAGTATGTCGCTCTTGAACATGGCACTTTATTTGCATTCATGTCTGGGTGGGGACATATCATCTCGTTTTTCAATTGCCTCTGTGGGTTTGGGTGATCCTGTTTGACCTCTCATCTGCTCATTGCCTCGTCACCATGACATTTGATCCATTGTTGTCAAATACTGCCAAGTCCACTATCGTGCCGCCAATATGTTCAAGAGAAGTTGACCTCTGCAGAATAACAACCTCCCTCTGATAGCTCGCATAATTCTGATTCACCACAACATTCTTCCTCTGTCTCGTTTCGATGATGTGGGAAACACTATGGCCCACCTTTGATCAAGGTCACTTCCTGTCGACTTCAGCTCATTATCCAGGAAGCTGATTTAGAGACTCCCTTCCGGTGCCTTGGAGCCTGCATGCCTCAATGGCAGGTTCTTCATGTTCAACGTGAGGTTTTCATCATTGGCCTCTGATCGAATGATTCTACGGGTGTTCGACGCCAGCTCACTGATTCGCACGCCGTAGATTGTACCTATAGTACCTTGAGGGCCATTGTCATTATCGGTGGTACCTCTCGCGTCTGTTAATAGTTTTCATTATTGACTAGTAATCATACGATGTTCATGCATGTTCGAATTCAACTCATGTATTCACATGCTTGAATTTGTACTTTTGTTCGGGTCGAGATGGAGTGCAAGACCCTGGATTTTGTTTCCTGGAATCCAGGTTGCGATTTTGTGGATTATTGTGATTATTACATGACTCATTCACTGGATGGCTGCAACCATGCCTGAGTCTATTCATCGATCCTCACCAGATGGTTGTTCCCATACCTTGGATGTAGATTATTATGTACTCTATTATGGATGGCTGCGCCCATACCACATATATCATGTACTTGAGATATCAGTTGTACCTCTCTATGCAGATTCTCTGGCGGCAACATTTTCAGTTACATGTGTTCTTGTAAAGAATTTCACCCCTCTCTCTCAGGCCTCATGCTTTAGGGGGCATCTGTTACACAATAATTTGTCACCATTTGTCACCGTCCCTGTTACCCCTCTCCCGCACTTTGGAGGACTCATTTCGGGACCTGTGAGAAGTGACATAACTTGAAAACACTTGCATTATGTTCCCCTAAGTATGGACTTCATATGCCCTGAAGACATCTCCTGCAGAATATCCTTAAAAAGTTCCCTTTTTCCATTAGCGCGGATCCACAGTGTATTACTCGCGCCAATGGGGGAAATCCTCCAAAGAGGGCATGCCAGTTGGCGCTCTGTCTCAAAGCTATACTCGCGCCAATCGAGATTGGGAAAGTTTTTCAACAAATGCACGCGCGAAGGTTTTTTCCTTTCGACTCATGAAGCTTTTTAAGGATAATGCCAATCCCATGGATGTCGCGATTAATCTTATCTCCCTTTCCTCTATCCATGATAGCTTTTTGAGGATAAACCCAATCCCATAGATGGTGTGATTGATCTTATCTCCTTCTCCTCCATCTATAAAAGCTTGTTCTGTTGCCTTTGACAAGCTAGTTCGAGCATATGGAGAATTATACTTTCAGAAGTCTAAGAGATTGCCATAAGAGTCTTCTTTGCATTCATAATCAAAGAGAGAGAGGCTTGTTCCCAATCTTGACAAGCTTTGCAAGGCATATGTAGCTGATCACCCAACCAAAGGAGGATTTGACGTCAGAACTATGGTTGTATTCTTCTTTGTTGTTTATCAATAATAGATGACTATCATTATGGTTCCACTGTCATTGTTTCTTGTAATGATGTTTGAGTTATATCTTTTCTGACCGATATATAATTGCATCTATTGGATTTTATGCTTGTATTTGTGTTGTTCTTTGCATGTGCAGGTGTCCATTCATGGAGATCGTGGGGATCATGACCGGCCGGAGCAAAGGAATGGGAGCGGCGACTCTTCTACAAATACTAGTGTTGGAATCCAAGTAGGTTCTCATCATTGTCCTTTAATTTGCAATTAGGAACTTGCATGATAGCATTGTTTGATTGTTGCTAGACCTGGTCTGGGCTAGTAGGTATCGCCTCTGTCCGTAGAGGGGATTTACCTCGCCAACATACATCACTCTGCAATCCACTTCTTTTGATCTCTTCATGAATGTCCAGTCCTTCTCTAATGCCTGCAGAGTTGGCATAAGCAGGGAGTACGCTGGTGAATGTGAACTTATTGGGTTGGACGCCTTCTCGCCGCATGGGGAAGAACAACCCTAAAGCCTCGTGGGCTACCCTCTACCCGGCATAACCCGCGATCATCACAGTACATGAACATACATCACGTTTTGGTATTTGGTCAAAAGCTCTACGAGCATCCGCCAGGCTCCCACATCTGACATATACCATTTCAGTTTCATGAACCGTTTCAGTTTTGGATCAACGATCAAACTTTGTTCAATCGTCAAACACCACAAATCCACGGTGAATAAAAGGACACGGTGACAGTTGGGGCAATTCATTTCAAAGGGAAACGCCTTACGACATAACTCATTTACAATCTGAACCTCAACTCTCAAATGCAATTAAAAAACTCTTAGATACAATTAAAAAATTCCTTCAACAAGTTAAGGTGCACAAAATGCTCGCTAATTTATAACAGAAAGGGCTGTTGTGGATACTGGTTCAACTCAGCCAACTGAATTGACAGATAGGGCTGGCTCTGGACCTGGAGTTTCTAAATCTCCTCTTGCATCCTCTTACTACTGGCTGAAGTAGTGGTCCGGGCCCCCGGGGCTTGAGTTGTGAAATTCCTACCCTGGGCCCAAGAGACTTGCCTGCAGCCTCAAAGTTTTGTGCGGATCCCTAGAGTTCTTCAAATAGCTTGCAAGCCTGGTCAATAACGACACCCACACAACCCTATCATGCGTGCGCATAATCATCTTCCCCAGATGCGTGTGCCAACCCATCTAAAAGCATATCCATGACATCCAAATAAAATTGATACAAATGCCATAGTCTAACTAGCGGAAGGAATTGCATGGAACCTTATAGAATTTCTGGTCATATTTAGAGAAAATTCGGCAGAGATTTTTGTAAATCCAAGTTATAGTTGTTAAATTTCAAAATTTTAGGTGTCCTAGACTTTTTCGATGGTGCTGAATCCATTTCCACCATTAAAAATACAATTCAAACACTGCCTCTACAAGATTTTTTGAAATTTTTTTGCCCAGATTCCAGCCACTTTTGGCCGTCCAGGCAATTCCTCCACCACCTAGGTAAAGGACTCGGATACAAATTCGAAGATAAAAAACAAATGCCAAACACGTTGAAAGGTGTATAAAGGCCACGTAGTTGTAGTCGAATGATGCCGAGTTTGACAATGTTTAAAACCGTGGTAGTCTCACTCAATGCTTAGGCATCACAATAGGAGTTTGACCATGCTTAACTTTCCCTAGTTTTCATTCTCATTACTTTTAATTCGGTGGGAATTTATAAAAATTATAGGTTTGAGTTGTTTGAGTTGGTTAAATATATTTATGTTGTTAAAAGTTACGTTATATTATTTTTTTTTAAATATTCAATTCATATATATTTTAATTTAGGATTTATCACGTGTTAGGAGGGTCAAATCTCTTTTTGTTTTAAAAGAGATTTGCATTTCAAGATATTTGATCTTTCTAAAAGTTAAGATGAATCTAAGTTGTTTTTTTAGTTTATTTTTTATTTATTTCCATGAAATTTGATTGAGTCAAAATGTTGAACAAAACATTATGTTACAACATTTCTACAATATTGGGTTGGAGAGTGTTGGGTACAACAACATTTTTAAACATTCTTTCTAATAATTTGTTATTTATTTCTTTTAAATTATCAACCATATTTTTTTATTGATTTTATTCTAAATTTGCTAGAAATTTATTAAAATTATAAATTTTAGTTGTATAATTTATACAATCTAAGTATCTTAGAATTAAAGTATGAAATTTATTTATGCATTTAAAAAAGTATTTTAAAGAACTAAATATCAAAGATGAAGACTCAACACAAAACATTGAAGATTGTATTCCTAGACATTGAAATTTGGATACAAAATGAGCTAGAGATTCGACAGTGAGTATGTTAACTATCAACTAGTCTCGTCGAGTATTAATTATGAACCACCTAGAATTTGTACTACATCGGTTATTGAGTAGTTGTCATGATTAATATTTCAACACCTCCTCTTAATCATGACCTACACGTCAACTTGCATGTTGGTGTAAGTTTCAGCTAGACTTACAACATAATTTGTATTTTCTACAATACACAACTTACTTCTACAAATTTCAAATTTAGCCTTTCCAAGAGGCTTGGTGAATATGTCAGCCACATTTTTATCTATATTATAATATGTTAAGTCAATTTTTTTATTATACTTTTTCTCTTACAAAATGATGCTGCGTTTTTATATGCTTTGATCTTGGATGATATACAAGATTGTTTGCCAATTTGATAGTGTTTTGATTGTCTCATTTGAGAACTGTAGGTAATTGTTGTGTTTCTCCAACATCTTCAAGTATCCTTCTAAGTCATATTACATTACAAGTAGCACTGTTTAATGCCTTATACTCAGCTTCAGTGAATGACAAGGAAATAGTTGGTTGTTTCTTGTTGCTTCATGATATTGTTCATGAACCAATACTAAACACATATCCAGTAGTATATTTCTTGTCATGTGGATTTCCAACCCAGTCAGAATTGGAATAAATTTCCAACTCAACATCAAATTCATTAGTATACATTATACCAAAATTAAGTGTTCCTTTTAGAATATTGAAGCACATTCTTTGTTGCTTTCGAGTGACTTTCACAAGGCGTAGCCATGAATTGACCAAGTATGCTAACATAATATGATCTATATGGCCTGGTGGTGGTGAGATAGTTCGAAGTTCCCACAAGTTGATGCTACATGGTTCCATTCACCTCTTTAGTTCCATCATCATAGTACAACTTAACATTCCATTATAAGGGAGTAGATATTGCCTTGCATTCAATCATGTTGAACCTTTTGAGGATTTCCCTCGTATATTTTCTTTGTGTGATTAGTATCATACGAGATTCCCTCCAAACTTCAAAACCTAAAAAATAATGTAATTCACTAAGATCCTTCATTTAAAATACTTGTGACAACTGAATTTTAATTTATTCAATCAAATTGGGTGCATTTCTTGTTATGATAAGATCATCAACATATACATATATCAAAACAACATTCCCATCTTCAACTTTTTTGATGTACAAGTTAGGATCATTTTTGCTTCTCATAAAACTTTTCTAAGAGAAGAAAGAATCAATTTTCGCATACCAAGATCTTTGTGCTTGTTTCAAACCATATGAAGATTTCTTTAACTTGAAGACTAGATGCTCATGTCCATGTTTTACAAACCCTTCAAAAATTAACCAAATAAACTTCTTCTGTTAACTCACCATTCAAAAATTAAATTTTACATCCAACTGATGCATTTTCCAAATATGTTTTGTAGGTAATGCAATTATGATTCTAATTGTGTTTAACTTAGCTACAGGGGCAAAAGTATCTTCATAATCAATTCCCTCTTTTTGTAAATAAACTTTTGCAACCAATCTAGCATTAGACTTATCAATACTTCAATCAGAATTAAATTTGGATTTATACAACAATTTGCATCCTATGGGAACTTTATTTTAAGGCAATTATGTTAATTCACATGTGTCATTCTTCATTATAGAGTTATATTCATCATTCATTTCACCTTTCCATTCTTTATATTCTTTAGCTTCTTCATAGATCGAAGGTTATACAACATTCATTACAAGATACATTAATGCATAATATTTATACCTTATAGGTACCTGAATTTGATGTGATGACCTTCATGAAGTTTTACAGCTTTCATCTTTCTTTCTGGTTTGTGGAGTCCCTTCACCTCTTCTTTGAGTGTCATGACTACTTGATGCTTCTTTCTCTTGAACATATCTTTGTTTTTGTGCTTGTTCTTTTTCGTATTCAACACTCTATTTTGATATAATCATCAGTATCATACTATACACCAAGATTGTTCATTTTATCCCCTTCATTTTCATTCTCATGAAACACCACATCCTTACCTGCAAGCAATCTATGAGAACCGGGATAAAACAACTTGTATGCTTTTTGATGATCACAATAACCAACAAATATGCACTTGATTGACTTTGCATCAAGTTTTCTTTTTTGATATTTTGGAATATGAGAAAATGCCTTACAAGCAAAAACCCTTAAATGACTGACTTTTGGTTTATACCCATAAAATGCTTCAAAAGGTATTTCAAGCTCTAATATTTTGGTTGGACTCCTATTTTTCAAATAAAAAATACTGTTAATGGCTTCAACCAAAAATCATCGGAAACATTTTTACTTTGAAGCATATTGTGTGCACATTGTACTAACTTTTTCTTTTTCCTCTTAGCAACTCCATTTTACTGAGGTGTATTTGGAACTGTAAATCATTTTAAAATCCCATTTGTTTTACAATTTTGATTTAATTCTCTTGATTTATATTCTCTCTCTTGATTAGATCTGATAATTTTGATACACTTGTCAGTTTGTTTCTCCACCATATTTTTCAACTCTTTAAAGTATTCAAAAATATCACTCTTATTTCTTATGAAATATACCCATGTATGCATAGATCTATAATCAACAAAAATAAGAAAATATCATGCTCCACTAAGAGATCTAGTTTTCTTAGGTCCGTATACATAAGTATGGATTAATTCAAATATTTCCCTCTGTCTTTTCTCTTCATTTACATGAAATTCCTCCCTATGTTGCTTGCCAAGTACACATGCTTCACATTCAACATGATCATTCTCTATAACAGGAAGACCTTCAATCATTGTCTTTGTTAGGTCCCTATACTACTAGGGTAACCCCTTATTGTTATTAGTACAACCCCTTTATTATATTGTTATGTCCATGTAGTCCCCATATTGTTATTATTCTGCCCCATAGAAGCCCACTATTGTTATTATTGTGCCCTTAAATTATTATTTTTATGTCGGATCTCATTATATTATGACCCCTTAGACGCCCATATATATAAAGGAGGTCTTGTCATTTGTAGCATCTACGAATTGTTCATTTGTGTAATGTAAAGGAGGTTTCCCCCTCGAAGAAGCTTATTTCTAAAGTGTTCATCTATATTTTCTATCTTTTTGTAAGCTAGTTTCATAACATTTGCTATCAGAGCTTTGGATTCTAGGGTTTCACTACTCCGAACAGGTCATCGTGGAATTTTTGCTATAACTCTTTTTCTACAATGTTTCAGAAGCGAAAAAAAACCCCATTTGAGAATAAATCATGCCAAATCTCGGGTCAAAATTTCAGAGCTTGTCTCACTATATTTTAGAAGATATGATTTGAAGAATTAGGGTTTTTGCAAGCTCCAGAATTTCATTTAAAATAGGTCATCATGGAATTTTCACTACGAAGTTTCAGAAACTAAAAAAAAAAACCAGTTTGTGAAGAAGTCAGGATGAATCTTGGGTCCAAATTCAAATTTTGGCTCGCTATATTTTTGGACATATGATCTGAGGAAATTAGGGTTTGTGCAGACTCTCGAATTACATCCTAAGCAAGGACCTTGGGAAAATTGTCATAACTTTCTCTTTGAGCATCAAATTTAAATTTCGTAAGAAGTTACAGAAAGACAACAGACTGTAGTTTCCTGTATATAGTTTTCAGATTTGAAGGTCAAAACAGTGACACGTGACACTTCATACAAGTTCGCTCTTCTGAAAAGGTATATAATCAGGTCATCTTGGGAGATTGTGCATAACTCTTTCTTGGAGAATCCAATTTCGACTAGACTGGTGGCATTGGAAAGAGGACGCAGAGGGCTACTGCAAGTCACGATTTCAGAATTGGAAGATCTGAAATTACAAATTTACAGCCGTTTCAAGATCAAGCTCCTAAAATCAAGAAAAGGCGATATGAGGAAGTTTGATGGCAAGGATCTGGTAAATTGGATACTACAAATGGAGAAATATTTTGATCTACATGGTGTACCACTATTACAAAATGTACGTATTACATCTTCATATTTAGAACCAGATTAATTTTTATGGTATAAAGGGCTTTATTCTTGTAAACCACTTGTTACGTGGTCAATTTTCACAGAGGAAATGATAGCACATTATGAGGATACAAGGAGAAACACCTTCTTTACCAATTTATAAATCTCAGACAAAAGTGTTCAATGGCAGAGCACATTGAGGACTTTCAAAAATTTAATATAAGGGTAAATGATATTCCAGAGAAGCAAAAGATTGATTTCTTCATAGGCACTTTAAAGGATAACATTCAACATGAGGTTCGTCTCTGGGAACTTGATTCATTGGAGAAGGCATTCAGGTGTTCAAGAAAAATTAAAAGCGAAATTATGGAAACAAGGAATCCCACCACTCATGACTATAATTATGGAAGTGTTTTTTATCCTAGCCTTCCACAACATACAAGGTTTACACCACAACTATTGGAAGAAAACAGAGAAAAAGAGCTGTGTTACAATTGTGATAGCAAATGCACTAAAGGTCATAAATGTGCTGAGAAGAAATGATTTTACACACACTATGAAGAGGAGGAAGAAAAGGATTAATAAACATCAAAATAAGATGATATACACTAGGAATCAACTCGAGAGAAAGAAGAAATGAACCTAACCATATCTTGTAAAGAATTACCACTCCTCAAACTCTCAAGATAGAAGGACATATCAGGAAGAAAAAGGTTTAAGAAGTAAAAGATCACATCGAGAAAGAAGAAACAAATCCTAGCATATCTTGTAATGCATTGGCTAGAATTAACACTCCTCAAACTATCAAGATAGAAGGACATATCAAGAAGAAAAACATTCAAGAAGTGAAATGTCACATCGAGCATCAAGAAATGAATTCGACCATATCTTGTAATGCATTGGAAAAAATTACTACTCAAACTCGCAAGATAGAAGGACATATCAAGAAGAAAAAGGTTCAAGAAGTGAAAGATCACATCGAGAAAGAAGAAATGAATCCGACCATATCTTGTAATGCATTGGCCAGAATTACCACTCCTCAAACTATCAAGATAGGAGGACATATCAAGAAGAAAAATGTTCAAGAAGAGAAAGATCACATCAAGCATCAAGAAATGAATCCAACCATATATTGTAATGCATTGGAAGAAATTATGACTCCTCAAACTCTCAAGATAAAAGGACATATCAAGAAGAAAAAGATTCAAGTAGTGAAATATCACATCGAGCATCAACAACAAGTTCTCTAACATTTAAAGGATAACGCCACTTTGGTGCAGAATCGAATGAAACAACAGGCAGATCAACATTGTAGTGAAAGAAGTTTTGATGTAGGAAATTGGGTATTTTTACGGCTACATCTCAAGCAAACTATTTATGAGAAGTAAATGTTGGTAATACTACATGCACTTAAGAAATGGTGACCTTACCTAACGGGAAGACACTTCAAGGTAAAAATGGATCATGATAGCCTTAAATACCTTTTAGAACAAATATTATCTTTAGAAGAATAGAAAAAATGGGTCACAAACATGTTGGGCTATGACTTTGAAATCATCTACAAAAAAGGGAAGAAAAATGTTGTTAGATATGCACTCTCAAGAGAGGATGAGGATGTGGAAGAGTTTTTTTGTGTTATTTCTATTATCCAACCATATTGGATAAGCGAAGGAAGGGATGAATGGAAGAAGGATGAAGAAGTGTGGCCACTCATTCAAAAGTTGTAGAAGATCCCAGTTCAAACAATATTGCCAGGACTTGACGAGGAAGGAAAAATCATATTAGAGCCTGGAGTAGTCACAAAAACAAGAACCCGATAGCTACAAATTCAATCAATTTCAGAGTATCTCATCAAGTGGAAGAACTTACCCGTTGAAGATTCCACAGAAGGATACGAATTTTATATAGAAGCATCAAGAACTACTCAAGTGTTGAGGACAACACTTTTTGAAGTAGAGGGGAATGTTAGGTCCCTATAATACTAGGGTAATGGGTGTTATTAGTACAACCCCCTTATTATATTGTTGTGTCCATGTAGTCCCCATATTGTTATTATTGTGCCCCATAGAAGCCCACTATTGTTATTATTGTTCCCTTACATTATTATTGTTACGTCGGCTTTGATTATACTATGACACCTTAGACTCTTATATATATAAAGGAGGTCTTTTCATTTGTAGCTTCTAAGAATTGTTCATTTGTGTAATGTAAAGGAGGTTTCCCCCTTGAAGAGGCTTATTTCTAAGGCGTTCATCTATATTTTTTATCTTTTTGTGAGTTGGTTTCATAACAGTCTTCCTTTGAAGTATAGTTAAATCATTGTCATTTAAATGCCCATAAGTTTAACACAATAACTCTACTATTGAAATTGTTGTATATTCCATTTCTTAATGACCTATCCTAGTGACATCCATCTTATAAAACCCTCCAACTATGGTACCTGTGGCAATAACCTTGTTGTGATCTTGAATATGTTTCACAACACATTGTTATTTAATAAATTCCACCTTCAAATCTTTGTCAACAATAGTAGAAATATAAATTAAATTCTTTTTGATACCAGGAACATACATCATATTATGGATTTGTTTCTGTTGTCCATCAGAAAATTCACACCTATTACTCCATAACCTTTAACTTCAAATGATATGTCATCTCATAGATAAACATATGTTCCATCAATGTTCTCATAATATTCATCAAACCAATCCTTATTACAAGCCATATGAAGTGATGCACCTGAATCAATGAACCAAGCATTCACATCATTAGTTTTCGCAAATAATGGAGCATTAGAAACCAACAATCTAATATTTTTAAAACCATAACTAATTGAGTTATCTTTGTCCACAAAATTTTCATGATGCTTTATGTTTCTTTGTCTAGACTCATTATATTTTATTTTATAGCAACCTGTATAGTGAAGTCCAAGTTTGACACAATTATAATTCAATCATAATTTCTCTTATCATGAGTTGGAAATTTAGATTGTGCCATACCTCTTTGTTTCAATTGAAACTTGGCTTATTTGTTATTGTCCGATGGCTTGCCTATGTATGGCTGTTTACCATTGGCTATCAATGTCAAACCTAAAACACTGGAGAGCAAATTAAATATCTTCTTCCTCTTATCCTCTTGTAGAAGAATTCATGTCAATTCATCAAATGTAGGGGGCTTCTTTCTAGTTGAAATACTTGAAACAAAAATTTTATAATCTTGCACTAAGACATTTAATGTGACTGTGAACAAGTCAGGACTCGACACCTTTTCACCAATGTCTCCTAACTTATCACTTAGCTCTTTGACACGAGAAATGAAATTTCTTATACTTTCATTCGCCTCCATTTTAATTGAAAAAACCTTGGTCTTTAAGAACAAAATCATGTTGGTATTAGATGCTTCATACAAGATTTTAAGAAGATCCCATGTTTCTTTGGATCTTTTATAGTCCCTAATATGAGGAATGATGTTGTCATTAACGAACATTCATAGCAACACCTTTGTTTTTGTTTCCCATTTTTCCTAATCTAGAATGGTTGTAGCAATTGTAGCTTTTGGCTCTTCCCCACTCACTATGGGCCATAAATTCTCTTTCTAAAACTATTAATACCTTAAGTTTGTAAATAGAATAATTTACTGCATCAAATTTTGTGAACTCATTCAAATAAGTTTCAATAAAAAAGTTGACATTTTTCTAGAAAAATATATTCAATCTTCAAAAAACAACTGAAAACCAAAATTTTAATAAAAATAAAAACTCCCTTCACCATTTCACAAAAGCTCCTTTTCAAAATAAATACCTTAAATCCTTACCTCTCCTTTGATCTCAAGTTTACACCACACACAATTTCTTTTCCACAAACTCAAAATCTATACTATAATCATTGTCAATAAAATATATTTTCCATCATCTCAAACTTGATACCATAATCACCAATCACCATAAATAAAATCTCATTATAATAAACTTCATGCCACAAAAAACTTTATACCAAAATTTACATTACTTTTAAAAGCTTCTTGCCACAAAAAAACCTTATACCACAAGTTACATTACTTTTAAAAGCAATGAAGAGTGGACTATTGAAGGAAACCCAGTTGATGTCAAAAAATTTAAATTGTAAGCCTAGCTAAGGCTTACATCGGCGTGCATATCTTAGTTTACATTTGTGCGGTTGTAATTAAGGGAGAATGTTGGAGAATCTAATTCCAACCACCTCATAAATGTCCATCCAGGTGTCATAGTTAGTTGGATTTCAGTCCAGTTCAGTTGAGTTCCATTTCAGTCATTTATTGGTGATGTCTCTTATGTAATATATTTAACTAGTATTGAGTAAAGAGAATTTGGACTGCGCTCCACATCTTTCATTCTTCAATAGGAGTAGTGTTGCAAATGAATATATATATATATATATATATATATATATATATATATATATATATATGGGGAAAGGGAATTAAATAATAAATTGAGACGTTTGATCTCATGTTGAGGTTGTGTTGTCCTTGCATTCCCCAAATTAAGTAAGAGAGCTAGAATAAATCAATGTTTTAAAACTAGGTCGATCTCACTTAGACTTGACCTGGTTCACTAAGCCATACCCTTGCCTCGACCGATAAGTCAATTATCCCGTTCAGGAGTCGGTTTGTTACCGAACCGACCGAGCTGGTCACTGATTTGGCCAGTTTGGTAACAAACCATTCATACCATCCGAGCTCGACTTAATCCATCCGTCTTAGTGCCGGGAAAAAAAGGCGGGTTTGGCGGACTTGAAATCAATTTTTTGTTGTTGTTTAAACTATTTCCTAACCCTCTGCCCCTCTCTCGTGGTTATGAATGTGACCTAATCCCCTCATATTTCCTCACAACTATCTCATTACATTTTTGAGAGCATTTGTGAGGAGTTTTAGTAGTTGGAATTGATTTTTGGAGCAACATTGAGCAGGTCTAACTCTGATTCAGAGTTTGAGCCATAAGATGTTGCGTTGTCTAACAATATTGACTAGCAATCACTACATAGTATTCGGTATTAATGACTTGTACTCCTCCAATTGTATTGTTTTGTTGTAAAGGCCATTTAGAGCCTCCTTGATTATGTGCTTTTGTTCTGATCTCTAGATATTACATGTATTGGACAGTGCACCATGTGCCATTTTGATATAATAGATATATTCATGGGCATACTTTGATTATATGTTGTCTTCTCTCTATTATTCTAATGCTTTGAGTTTGGAAACATCAATGAAAATATTTAAAAATATGTTTTTTCATAATAATAATAAAAAAATTAATATACTTTTTATAAAGACCAAGTCATTGGAATGAACTAGTCTCACCAAGTCATTGGAATGAACTAATCAGAGTCTATACCAAGTAGGAGTTGACCCTCAACGGGTTGGAGTCTGAATCCTAATTTTAAAACTATGAACAAAATAATTATGTAATAAACATAATATCATAATCTTGAAAAACTTCAACAAATTGTTTATATCTCTGCAAATCTCAACATAATATCAATCAAACTTGAGAAATAGTTGATTCTTATTTTTATTTCAAAAAAAAATATGTTACTTTCTCATAAAATATATATTTTTAAATAAATTTGTTATCTCAATAAATTATTCATATTTCTTTAAATTGAATATTAAAAATTCCCATAATTAAATTATTATATATATATATATATATATATTCTCCCTAATAAACGTTAAAGAGTTAATTTTTTTATTATCGAACCAACGCGGAATTTGAATTTAAATTCAAATTCCAACTTGATAATAATTAGGAATGCCACCCTATGAACGGGTTCACATGCTCATTGAATATGTGCGCTAATCTGACAAGAAACACACCTACAACATTAGACATCAATTTACTTCTCGAGAATTCCGCACCTACAACATTAGAGATCAATTTAGTTCTCGAAAATTCCAATCAGTGGATTTAATTGACCCTAATCTAAAACGAATTGCATAAAGATGTAGAGTGAATTTGACAAATTTTGATTTGATGTGTTCCATGCTTAGAAGATTGTTATAAGGATTTGATTGTAGTTTTGTAAATTAATAGATCGATATCGTTTCTATTCTGTTAATTCCATCTTTTATCTGTAATTGTAATCGTTCTTCTATTCATAGAACATTTCGTAATCTCTCATTAAAATCTAATCAATCGATAGCAACGCCTTTAACCCTTATTTTCCATTTTAATTTTGCTCCATTATTCTTTATTATTATATTCTCCATTATTGTGTTGCCACCTTTTTCAAGAGAAAAAACAAACGCTGATTTTATTTATGTTGCCACTTTCTTTTCACCAATTTGAAAGCGTTTTCGAAAAATATACACCATGTGCGAGGTACCTTGTCCTTTCCCAGCTCATATGAAATTGAATTGATACGCACAACGCACAAATTGCGCAAATCCCAACTCATACTAAATTGAACCACGATCATAAGTCTACAGATGCAGATGGACGCAATCAGAGATGGAATTTGAGAGGCAAATTTCTCCTGGCCGTTTGATTTGTTAGTCAAAATATTTTCTGCTTGTTAATATTTTTTTTGTAAAAATGATCTTAGATAGGTATTAGAGTGATAGAAACTGTCCAATTTAAATAATATTTCAGATTTGAAATAATAGAGTGGTAGAAACTGTTAAATTTAATTAGTGTTTTAGATTTGAAATTTTTATCAATAAATATAATAAAAAATATTTAAAATATTTATTTCAAATTTTTGAAATTTAAATTATATATATTTCGAATTATTCTAAGTTGTAACCATTTCTACAGTAAACCATTAAAAATTACCATATCAAATTTTTGAAAAACACAAAAAACCTAGAATGATTAGACATACAGAACGTTGTAAAAAAAGAGTCAAAATATCACATTAAATTTTAAAACGTAGATTCAAATCAAATAATTTAATTTCTGAGGAGATTGAAGCAAATCGATCAGCGAATCCGAATGTTCGATAAGTTACTTTTACAGTAGCGGAAACATTTTCCCTTGGCAAAAATAAATTCACATTGAAAAAAATCTCAAGAAACTATGCAAAGACTCGTACAGGCAGGCAACAACGATAATTTTGGAATGATCGAGTTATCGAGTTATTGTACATAAAACAGATCTGGGCAGCTCAGCTGTAGTTGTTCAGCGAACAAGGGATTCGTATGGTAGATTGATGCTTCCACGCTTACAGCCCCTAGATTTTCTTGGTGAAACTGCTCTCCCAACTGCCTTGAGGAGAGCATTCTGCAGGAGAGCCATTCTACCTTTTTTCTTTTTTGGGCAATCTGGAATTGGAGAAATAGGTATATTTTCTAGAATTTTTCTGATGATTTTTATATGGTCGTTATAGAATAATCACAAATCTATCCATTTACTCCACATGAACCCCTTGCTCTAATATCCGACCTCACAAGCAACTCAATGAGCAGCTCATATATCCTATGGGGTTTTGGATCACAGAGGAATTTCTGTGGTTGTGGATTTTGGATTGCCATGTCTACTGAATTGTCATATAGGGTCCATTGGAATGGCGGCTGCGGCACCAACACCAAGGTGGAAGCTAGGGCCCTATGAAGACTCTTATGGTTCAACAATTATCTTGATAATCCCCACCTACATTTATATTGAGATTCTAAGGTCATCATTGACCACTTCATGGGAAAAGCAGTAATAAACAATCCCATGTTATGTTACAGGGCTGGCTGGAAAGGATTGATCTATTCTGGGATCATCTCAGTGACTCCACTATTCAACATAATTGGAAAGAACAAAACAAGGAAGCAGATAAATTATCCAAAAAGAATGGCAAGTTTTAAATGGCAAAGGATCCTTGGAGATTACGTGGTATCATAATATTTTGATAGAGGGGATTTAACTTTTCCAGGATAATTCTCTCCATTCTCTGTCTATCTTTTTTTGTATTTTTGTATATATGTTTTTTTGCTTCAGCTCATCATATGACCGGCTATGCGTTTAGGCACATACTGTTTGATATTACCTGATCTGATTGTATGTTTTTCACATTCGGATCCTGGTTTTGATTCAGATCTTTTGATCACCGGTTCTGGGCACTGGGCCTCTGCTATCTATATTGTTTTGTATGATCTAATATATGAGTATAAGATGCATATATATGCTCCCATCCATCCCTGGAATGATGATATAATGTGAACTACTTCACGTACATTCTATACTTTGTTAATAATATCCTGTTTTTTTCTTTCTGGAAAAAATAAGTACGTGACCCGATTCACCTTGGTTCTGAGGATTTGATTCACAATAATCCGTACCCAACTAGAATTCTCGAATTCTCAGCCGCACAAACCGAACCGTCGTATTAATTTTTTTGGCCACTACGGCCGAACTTGGTAACTATGGTTTCAGGTCGATGCTGGCTTAACGCTTATGATCTACTTGGCTTCTGCCCGCTGCTCGTCTAATTTTGATGGGCGGTCGGAGGCGGTAGCTTATCATACATGGTGGAGTCGTCCCGGGTTTTCTTGATCTTCTTCGTTTGGGCGTCTCCTGGATTTTAGAAACGATCGAGACGCATCCCATTCATTGAAAGGGACTTATCCTTACGTCGACTGTTATTTACTCTGTTATGTTCCATCATGGATTTCTCAACGTGGATGATGCCTCTGGTTTTGAAAAACTGTAAAAAAATTATGGAAACTTTATTTTTATTAAAATAAATTAATTACTATAGCATAGGGAGTTATTAAAATTAGAGAGTTAGTTAATTGTGTGTTGAGTCAAGTCTAGTTAAGTGATTAATGAATTTAGTGTGTGGTTGCATGTCAAGTTATTTTAGGCGAGTCATTAATTGGAAACATAATCATCAAGTCATTAATTGGAAACATAATCATCAAGTTTTTTGTGTCATCAATAGAATGTGATAGATGAATTTAGTGTGTGGTTGCATGTCAAGTTATTTTAGACTAGTCATTATAGTTGGAAATATTTAAATATCACTCGGGTTTATTGTAATCATCAAATTTTTTATGTGATCAATAGAAAAATTGCAACTGGTATGTTTTGTGTGAGAAATTTGTGTTTTGGCTTTTTTTTTTGTATCTTTCCAACAAATTTATATCAGAACAATAATCACAAAATCAATGGAATAGAATTAGTTAAGAAAAAAACGAAGTAAAAAAATCCGTAATTTCGTCGAATTGCAAAATTGTTCAATAACTAGTGAACAATAAAATTGTTGAATAATTTTATTTTTTTTATCCCTCTCTTAACCCGTCCATCGAAAGAAACTTTGTGTTCAACGTGGTAAATACAACTGTTTTTTTTTCTTAAACGCTGAGAAAAAATGTAAATTAAAAGTCACGTGGAGCCTCGTGCTGCTTAAGGTCAAAGGTGCTGCGGATCACTTTTTGTCATTACCTGATTTCAAAAAAGTCACGTCGGTATGGCTCAAAGTAAAAAGTTTCATAAAGTTATTTTGGGTGAGTCTTTTTTCAGGTTCTTATTGATATATATAAAGTTTTATATAGAAAGGAAAAAATTAAAATCTTTTTTCTTATATATGAGAGATTATTTAAGGTTTCTTTATATAAAATAAACATTTTGGATTTTATTGAAAAAGTTTTTATTTTTTAAAAGGAGTTTAGTAAAGCTTATAAAAAAAGAAATTTAGAGTTTTATAAGAGAATTTCTTGAAGAAAAATGGATTTTTCAAATTTCTCATCATTTATAGAGAAGGATTATGATGTGTGGGCCATTAAGATGATGACCACCTTGCACGTTCATGATGTTTGGGATTATGTCCAGTTTGGGTTTTCATAACCTAAAAATGAAGAAGAAGAACTAGCCTTCACTAATGCAAAGAGGGAACTATGGAAGACAGACAAAAATAAGAATACAAAAGCGTTGCAGCTTATCCAGCAGGACGTGGACCAAGCAGTGTTCCAGCAGATTATGATCACGTCTTCAGTAAAGACAACATGGGAGACCTTGGCGACAAGCTATAAAGGTATGACTAAAGTCAATAGTGTTAAGTTCCAAAATACTATGAGATATTTTGAAAGTATGCAGATGAAAAAGACAAAGGACATCGATTGTTTCATGAATTGGGTCATGACTGTTGTAAATGAGTTAAAAATTTATGGTGACAAAATTAAAGATCAAACAATGGTTGAGAAGGTCTTAAGATCTTTGTCTACCAAATTTGAGGTTGTGGTAGTAACCACAAAAGAAGCCAAAGATGTGACATCACTGACAGTTGATGAGTTAATGGGATCACTTCTATCACATGAGGCAAGGATAGTCAGAAATAGAGATTTCACTTTAGAAACGGCTTTCAAGAGTCAGGTTTCTATTTCAAGAGACAAAGGTCGAGGCAAAAGTAGACTGAGAGATAGAGGACGAGGCATAAGAGATGGTGGTTAGAGAGATGGTCGCGAAGAGCATGAACATGAAAGTGGAAGCACCAGCATAAACTTCAAAAACAATCAAAGAGTTGAAAAATGAAAGCTAAGATGTTATTATTGCAATAAATTTGGTCACTATGCCTGTGATTGCTGGAAGATGATAGTTGATCAAGGAAACCAAAGAGCTAATGTCACTACGGAGAGTACTAACTCCTTGTTCCTAGCTTTCCATACCATGCATGAACCTTCTAACAATGTGTGGCTATTAGATAGTGGTGGCAATAACCACATGATAGGCAACAAGAATTTGGTTGCAAATTTGGATCAACCTGTGAAGACAAAGGTAAAGTTAGGGACTGAAAAGACTGTGGATGTAGATGGGAAAGGAGTGGTCAACATTCTGACAAACCAGGGGGAGCCGAAGACAATCTCAGAGGTATATTATTTCCCTGGTCTCAAACATAATTTGATAAGTGTTGGTCAATTGACACATAAAAGATACAAGTTTATCTTTTAATGACAAGAATGTGTTATATATGACAAGCCCCCAAGAAAGTAGCTAATAGAAAAGGTGCAGATGACGAGGAACAAATTGTTTCCTCTAGTTATGAATTAGAGTGATCAGGTCAGTTATTTCATAGTTTCATGTTCTAATGATTATTGGTTATGGCACTTTCAGTTTGGACACTTGTACTTTTCTTGTTTAATATTGTTGTAGCAAAAAGAAATGGTCAGAGGATTACCTCCAATCAAAGAACCTGCTAGTACTTGTGAGTGTTGTATCTTGGGAAAAAAATATCGTGAAAGTTTTCCAAAGGGAGTTGCATATAGAGCAAAACAACCTCTTGAGCTAGTGCATACAGACTTGTGTGGACCTATGAGGACACAATCGATTGGTAGAAGTTGTTACTTCCTCACTTTCATTAATGACTATAGCAGAAAGACTTGGGTTTACTTCTTGAAGAAGTATGAAACTTTTGCAAAGTTCAAAGAATTCAAAGCCTTAGCATAGAAGCAAAGTGATAGACAAATCAAGGTATTGATGTCAGATCGTGATGGAGAATATGACTCAAAGGCATTCCATGATTACTAAAAACAACATGGAATCAGAAGACAATTTACAACCAAGTACACATCACAGCAAAATGGTGTAGCGGAGAGAAAGAATAGGACATTTATGAACATGGCAAAAAGCATGTTGAAAGGAAGAAACTTGTGATCTAATAATGAGATCTAAGAGAATTAATAAGGTATTACAGACTCATGTTCATGGATATGCCTATGTTACTTTGTGCAATGGATCGATAAGATTGTGAAATACATAGACAATGAAGCAGTAAAAAGAAACATAATAGATAACACATATGAACACAGCAAGTTTAATAAGGAGTTCACCCCACACTCCTGGGCTACATCTCCTGGTCCAGCCTTCAGTGGTGACCTCTCTATTATGTCTTCAAAGTAGAGTTTTACAACAGTTTGCTCAATTTGAGCCTCACACAACAAATACAAAACAATAAGGATTTACTTGGATCTCCCAAGTCTCTTATGAGTACAAAGACTCTCCTCACTGAACTCTCTATTTCTGTTGCTCTGTCTCAACACTACTGCTTGCCTTTGTTTCTGTCTTCCGTGGGTTTAAAGCTAATATCTACTGCCTGTTCATTTTCCCTTCTCGACTTTCTGTTTCTCGGCCTCTGTCTGCTCAAATCCCTCTTCTAGCGTTAAACAATCATTGCATAACACCTTCATAGGAGGTGGCCACCTATTCTGCAACGGATGAGTGCATCGGGCCTTCAAAATCCTTGAAATGGTTAAAACAGAGAAATGCATTCAAAACTGTGAAAATCTGCCAAAAACATTGTTCACCCGGTCTTCAAATATTATGAATTCGCTTTAAAACTCCTATCGGGTCCACCCTTGTAGCGATATCACATCTCCACCGTTGATTTGGGAGATCTAGATCCAACGGTCGTGGTTCATTTTGGGCGGCGCTTTCGTACAGGGGTTAATCGCTCGATGAGGGTGGTTTTCTCTCCCTTCACCCTGGACATGTGGCAGCCAATGTATGGGCTCGAGCGGAGTCTGGCCCAAACAGCTTTCTGCCTTTGGCCCGCCCGAAATCCCACTTGTTTCGTGGATTTCCCTTTGTATTAAAAATGCGTTAAAACATTGAAAAACCCGCTTTATTGGACTTGGAATAGTATTCAACAGCATTAATAAACCCCTTTCGGGTTTGGCTCATCGCATCGACGCTTGATTCTTTATATTTCGTTTGTTTAATGAAAATTGCAAATACAAAGGAAATTGACGTTTCCTAGATTTCAAAATATATCAAACTTCATTTATAATTGTTATCAAGTTTGACCATCGCATCGCATATATGTATATGTATATAACCTCGCTCCATTGTAATTACCGATAGCGATTTTACGATATCATGGGGTCTTCGCCGATAGCCTCCCTTTGCCACCACCGATTAAGATTTGCTGATCGGATGTGGACCGTTGATTGGCCAAATCCAAAGGCTACTGTGCATTCACTATTCAAGCCTCCAATACTCTATTTTTCACTGTTTTCTTGTGTTTTTCGCCTCCCAATAGTGTTTTATGTTGTTTTGTGAAGGTTTTCGCATGTGATACTTTTCATCTTTTGAATGATTTTGAAGACTTAGAGAGTATTCTAGGATCCATTTGGATCACGCCTTCCCACTGAAAAAGGCTTTTGGACCACCAAAAGTTGTTTTTAAGCATCTATCAAGTGAGGATACAGCTTCCTCACTTGTCCAATCTCTATCCATCTTGCACTGCTTGGTTTTGAACCTTTGAGTCCTATCGCGAGGTACTCAACATCCCCTCTGCGCATAGTCCTCACCTTCCTATCCAGAACCGTATCTTCCTGCAACTCATTTAGATATTCAAGCAATAGATCATCAATAGAAGGCAACTGACTTTGATCTTCGGGATCTTCAACCAAAGAAGGTTCAAATAGTCTCAAGTTCTCTCCATTGACTACTGAATAGATGTGCATGTAAGTTGGTAAATCAAGGCGAAAAGCATTCTCACCAATTTTCTCAAGAATCTTGAAAGGCCCATACTTTATTGGCTTCAGCTTCTTTCCTTCACCTGGCATTCTATCTTTGCTGATGTACAGGCAGACTTGATCACCAACTTGGAAGCTATGCTCAATTCAACGCTTATCGTGCCTTGCATTGTACTTGGCTTGGCTCTTTTCTAGCTGTTCCTACATTGCCTGGTGAATCTCTTGTATATGTTCAATGAACTTAGTTGCTTTGTCCACATCATTATGTCCATCAACTGTTATGTCTTTACTAAAGACAAAATCCAAGGGAGACCTTGGTGTAAAACCAAAGCAAGTCTTAAAAGGAGATCTTTGTGTAGAAGAATGTTTAGCATGGTTGTAAGCATGTTTCAAATAACATAAATGTTCATCCCAAAGCTTGGGATGCTTGCTGCAATAACCCTTGAGCAACTGGATGACTGTCCTGTTGACCACCTCAGTTTGGCCATCTGTTTGTGGATGAAAGGTTGTGCTATTCTTCAATCTGGTGTCCATCAATTCCCACAGACTCGACCAAAACTTCCCAACAAATTGGGAATCTCGATTAGATACTATGGAAGTGGGTAACCCAAAATGAACCCAGACATGCTGAAAGAACAACTTCGTTGTTTGTTCAGTTGTAATCTATTTTCTACAAGGTATTAAAATACACATTTTGTTGAACCTATCCATAATAACATATAAATAGTCATGACCTTCTCTAGATTTTGACAGTACCCTAACAAAGTCCACGGAAACACTTTCCCAAGGATGAGAAGGAACTGGAAGTGGAGTGTACAAGCCTAGTTTTCTATTGTCAGGCTTGCTTTTAGCACACATGGTACACCCTTTAATATATCTAGAAATAGTTTCATGCATTCTTGGCCAATAACAAAATCTTTGCAGCTGTGCAACTGTTTTACTTACACCAAAATGACTTGATATTAGAGAAGTGTGTGTTTCTCGGATTATTTTAACTCTTTCAGTTTGAGGAATGCATAACTTTCCCAAATGATACAAGAGTTGGTCCTTAACATGATAATCCAATTCTTCTACTTGTTTGCCATGACTTAAAGTTGTATATACATCTTTAAAATCTATTTCTTGGTCATATTGTTCAATGTAGCTTTCATGCAATACTGAATTATGCTTAAGTATAGTAGATGCATTTCTAATTGGTCTAGATAACATATCTACAACTTTATTGTGTATGCATTTCTTATATCTGATGACTAGATGAAACTGTTGTAGAAATCCCATCCACCTATAGTGTCTTGATTACTATAATTTAGTTTGTGAGTGCAAATATTGAAGGGGTTGATGATTAGTATGTATAACGGTTTCTTTGCCAAATAGGTAATGTTTCCACTTTTTCACACTCTGTACTAATGCATAAAATTCTTTATCATATTTGGGATAATTAACTACTGCATACTTAAATGTCTCAGAATGATAACATATGGGTTTACCATGTCGCATCAACATTGCTCCCATGGAATAGTCACTGGCCTCTGTTTCGATCTCAAATGGTCTTTGAAGATCTAGCAATGCTAGTACTGGTGTTGTACTAATTTTTTCCTTCAAGGTGTCGAAGGCTTTCTGTTGTTTTCCTCTCCACTGAAACACCTTGTTTAATTCTATCAAAGCATGTAAGGGAGCTGCAATTAAGGAAAAGTTGGCAATAAACTTTCTCCAATATTGTGATGCTCCTAGGAAGCTTCTAACTTCTATAGCAGATTTGGGTTTATGCTAGTTCACAATCACTTCAACCTTAGATGGATCTATCTTCAATTCACCACTCCCTACAATATGACCCAAATAATTCTAAGATGTTTTGCCAAATTCACATTTTGATAATTTAACATAAAGATTTTCTTTTTTCAAAACATATAGAGTTTTCTTTACATGCTTCAAATGTTATTCCCATGTTTTACTGAAAACAAGATTGTCATCTAAATATACAATTACAAAATCATCAATAAAAGGCCCGAGTACATCATTCATTACTCTCATGAAAGTGGAAAGAGCATTAGTTAAGCCAAAAGGCATAACCAGCCATTCATACAGCCCTTGCTTTGTTTTGAAAGCAGTCTTCCATGCATCTTGTTCTGTTACTCTAACTTGATGGTAGCCACTACGCAAGTCTAACTTGGAAAAGTAAACAACTTCTTTCAGCTGATCTAATAGATCATCTATGCGAGGAAGAGGATAATGATTCTTGATCGTCATTCTTTTCAGTGCTCTATAATCAATGCACATCCTCCACGAACCATCTTTCTTTCTCACCAACACGATTGGAGATCCGCATGGTGATGTGCTTGGTCTTATGAACCCTTTTTCGAGCAGCTCCTGTACCTGCTTCTTGATTTCTGCATTCTCTAAAGCGGATAACCTGTACATTCCGATGTTAGGCAATGGAGCATCTTGCTGCAAATGAATATCATGTACAATTTCCCTTTTGGGTGGCAGACCTTTAGGTTCTTGAAATAAGATATCATATTCTGAAACAACTTTTTCTAAATCAGCTTTTTATTTAGGATCACAAGCTTCAAATACATTGGTTTTATCAAGGGTCTTTTCCTTTACAACCATTAGTAAAAATTGCTTGCATGAGTTTACAATTCTTTTCATCTGCCCTGAGTTAATGAGAGTGTAGTTATTTTTGAGTTGATGAGCTCTTACAATATATTCTATTCCATCTTTTTTGAGTTGATACTTATTTTCGGCGCTATAGAAAATGGCTTTTCTATCATACAAGTAAGGACTTCCTAAAACAATACCACATATATCCAAGGGAACTATGTCTAACTCAACCTCATCTACAAATGTTGACCCAAATGCAAACCTAAGTTTACATTGTTTAGTCACTTGTAGCTTTGCTTTATCACATACCCAACCTAATGGATATGGCTTCTTGTGAGGTGTGGTTAGTAGTCCCAACTTCTTTACAATTGCTTCAGAAATCAAGTTTACTTTTGAACCACTATCAAATAAAGTATCAATCTTTTGATGCTTGGAAATAATTCTAATATGGAAAAGTTCACGTCTTTTCCTCTCATTTTCTTCATTATCAATATTTTGTGCAGAATTACCAGTAGATGCTTCAGAATTTTTACCTTTTATACCTGTAGCTGTGACTATTATTTCATCACCTGAGTCTGACCCCAAATCTTTATGAATAGCAGCAGCAGTCTTCTTCTTTTTGCCATCGTAATTCTTGGGTTTCAGCTCCGGATGTAAAGATCAGCAGTGTTCATCATCGTGTCCACCCTTCTTGCAGTGAGTGCATGAAGGTTTGTCTTTCTGTACAACATTTTCCTTCCTCTCTTTCCATTTCTGCTTCCTCTTTTCCTTATTCTTGCTTGCAGTGGGTTTTGATGATCCCCCAATCTCTGGTTTCACATTCTTGCCTCTAGCCTCTAAATGTGTAGCCTGAACAGATACCTCATCTATGCTAGTAGGGTTAAACATGAGAATGGTGTGCCTCAAATAGCTGTGTAGACCACCTATATACTTCAGCAACGTTTCAGGTGAGTCTAAAGAAATGCCTAAAATTAAAGCTCTTTTTCTAAATTCCTAGGTATAACTTTGTACACTTTGCCCCTTTAATTGGCGAAGATTTTTCCAACTCATCATGGCTTGCTGCATATAAGCTAGTGGATAGAACTGTTTTTTAATGGTAGAAACAAATTCACTCCAGGTGGAAAGGATTTTACCATGTTTCTTATTTTACCATGTTCCTTCAAATCAGCTTGGGTCTTGCCTTCCCACCATACTAGGGTAGTTCCTCCAAGGCAAAGGCTGGCTAGCTGAATCTTTCTCTTTTCTGAATCAATGTTCTGCACTCTACAATACACATCAATATATCTAATCCAGTTATCTAGATTTTCTGCATTTAATTCTCCATCATATATTGGCAAATCAAATTTACATCTAATTTAATCAAAGGGCTAGAAGGAGGTGTTGATAGAGAAGGCTCTTTTCCTTTCCCTTTTCATTCAAAATGGCCATCTAGAAGATGTTCCTCTGTTCCTTTGTCTTTTTTGGAGGTTGAAGAATCTTCACTTCGACCTTTCTTAAATTCTCGATACATCTCTTCTACCATGGCTCTCATGGTCATGAAACTGTCCATGAACTGAGAGTTTGATTCCAAGGGACTTTCTTCTGCCATTTTCCTCCTAGGATAGACTCTTCCTATTTCTGGGTTAGTCTCAACCAATTCTCCTTCTCCTAATTTGAGCTTTGACCTAGTTATCATTCACCAATCCAGCACAAGCTTGTCTAACCTTAGCAACCTAAAGCTCTGATACCACTTGATCTGATAATGAGATCTAAGACAATTAATAAGGTATTACAGACTCATGTGCATGGATATGCCTATGTTACTTTGTGCAATGGATCGATAAGATTGCGAGATACATGGACAATGAAGCAGTAAAAAGAAACATAATAGATAACACATATAAACACAACAAGTTTAATAAGGAGTTCACCCAACACTCCTGGGCTACATCTCTTGGTCCAGCCTTCAGTGGTGACCTCTCTTTTATGTCTTCAAAGCAGAGTTTTAAAACAGTGATCTCAATTTGAGCCTCACACAACAGATACAAAACAATAAGGCTTTAATTGGATCCCCCAAGTCTCTTCTAAGTACACAGACTCTCCTCACTGAACTCTTTGTCTCTGTTGCTCTGTCTCAGTACTACTACACTACTGCTTGCCTTTGCTTCCGTCTTCTGTGGCTTTAAAGCCAATCTCTGTTGCCTGTTCATTTTCCCTTCTCGGCTTTTTGTCTCTCAGTCTCTGTCCGCTTGAATCCCTCTTCTAGCGTTAAACAATCACTGCATAACGCCTTCAGGGGAGGTGGCCACCTATTTTGCAATGGATGAGTGCATCGAGCCTTCGAAATCCTTGAAATGACCATTTTTCTTTAACACAGAGAAATGCATTCAAAACAGTGAGAATCCACCAAAAACATTGTTCACCCAGACTTCAAATATTATGAATTCGCTTTAAAACTCCTATCGGGTCCGTCCTTGTAGCGATATCACATCTCCACCGTTGATCTGGGAGATCTAGATCCAAGGGTCGTGGTTCATTTCGGGCGGCCCTTTCGTACGAGGGTTAAGCCCCTGATGAGGTTATTTTTCTCTCCCTAAGTCCTGGACACGTGGCAGCCAATGTTTGCCCAAGCCAAACTGTTTTCCACCTTTGGCCCGCCCGAAATCCCACTTGTTTCGTGGATTTCCCTTTGTATTAAAAATGAGTTAAAACATTGAAAACCCTGCTTGATTGGACTTGAAATAGTATTCAACAGCATTAATAAACCCCTTCTGGGTCCGGCTCATCGCATCGACGCTTGATTCTTTATATTTCGTTTATTTAACGAAAATCGAAAATACAAAGGAAATTGATGTTTCTCGGATTTCAAAATATATCAAACTTCGTTTATAATTGTTATTGGGTCTGGCCATCGCATCGCATATATGTATATGTATATAACCCCGCTCCATTGTAATTGCTGATAGCGATTTTGCGATGCAACGTGGGCCATCGATCTGCGCGCTTGATCGACGGTCCTCGTTGACCTTGCTCATCGCAGTCGCATATATCATGGGGTCTCCGCCAATATCCTCCCTTTGCCACCAACGATTGTGATTTGCTGATCAGATCTGGACCTTTGATCGGCCAGATCCAATGGCTACTGTGCATTCACTATTCAAGCCTCCGATACTCTATTTTTCATTGTTTTCGTGTGTTTTTCACCCGATAGTGTTTTCTGCTGTTTTGTGAAGGTTTTCCCATCCTATAATTTTGATCTTTTGAATGGTTTTGAAGACTTAGAGAGTATTCTAGGATCCATTTGGATCAACTTGTCTAATGAGTATTGGGCAGAAGTAGTTGCATGTGTTTTTTATGTGATAAACAAATCTCCTACAAAAAGTGTGATGAATAAAGTACCAAAATATGCATGGTCAGGTATGTCTTGCAGTGTATCTCATCTCAAAGTATTTAGATGTGTAGCTTATGCACATATGCCTAAATAGCTAAGAGACAAATTGGATGATACAAGTGAAAAATGCATCTTTACTAGTTAGAGTGAGAAATCAAAGATTACAAATTGTATAACCATGTCACCAAGAAGACCATAATTAACAGAGATGTTGTGTTCAAAGAACAAGAGTCATGGAATGGGATTGTACACAAAATAGTTGATGCACAAGTTCCACTGATGGAAGAAGATGATGTAGTAGAAAAGAAGCAACATGAATCACATATGAAGACACCAAATAGAGACACACCAAAAAGGACTCCAATATTTTCATAGCAGTATAGATTTTCAAGCAGATCAACAGATCGAGATTCTCCCAGCAATCAACTAGGTGATGAATCAAGCAATTGTAAGAGAAAGATGAGAAGTCTGAGAGATATTTATGATGATTTGGATGTTAATTAAAATTTTCCATTTTTTTTATTCCAACCTTCTTGGTTTGAAGAAGCAATTAAAGATGAAAAAATTGGGTGCAAGACATGGATGAAGAAATCAAGCTATTGAAAAGAATGATACATGGGATTTGGTTGATTTTCCAAAGGACAAAAATCTCATCTGTGTGAAATGGGTGTACAAGACAAAGTTGAATGAGTAAAATTGATAGATTTAAAGAAAGAATTGTAGCAAAAGGATTCTCGCAGCAACCAAGAATATATCTTAGAGAAATGTTTTCTCCTGTAGCTAGATTGGATATTGTCAGAGCATTTCTAACCACAACAGCTCATAAAAAGTGGAAAGTATATCATATAGATGTGAAATCAACTTTCTTGAATGCAATTCTAGAAGAAGAAATTTATGTGCAGCAACCTCTAGCATATGAAGTTGAAGGTAAAGAAGATAAAGTTTACAAGTTGAAAAAAACGTTCTATGGACTCAAGCAAGCACCTAGAGCTTGGTATAACAGAATTGGCAACTACATGATCAAGAATGGATTTTGTAGAAGTAACATTGAGCCTACCTTATACATAAAGGTAAATGAGAATGGAAAAATTTTGATCGTTTGCTTATATGTTGATGACATTATTTATACAGGTAACTTTGAATTGGATGAATTTAAGGCAACCATGATGAAAGAATTTGAGATGAGAGATCTTTGTTTCATGAAATCTTTTCTTGGCATAGAAGTTGAGAAATTTGAAAAATGAATTTTTATTTTTCTAAATAAATATTATCTCCAACTATATATGGGATGGAAGAACAAAGACCTGGAGTGATAGAGGTGGAGACATAGAGGGTCTGAAAAGGGAGAGATGGAGATAAAGTGAGGGGGAGAGAAGAGGAGGAGTGAAGAAAGAGAGAAGGAGAGGAGAGAGGGATGGAGAGAAGGGTAAGAGAGAGAGGGAGACACAAAGATGGAGAGATGGAGAGGAAGAGAGATTGGATGAGAAAGAGAGGGAGAGACATATGGAGTTGGAGGAAAAGATAGGGAGGGAAGAAAAAATACATAGAGAGAAAAGTGGAGAGATAGAGAGGGAGTGACAAGGGAGAGATGGAGAGAGAGAGCTTATGTTTGGGGTGAGATAGAAAGATAAATATGGAGAGATTGAGAGAAGGATGAGATAGAATTAGAGAGGGAGGGAGATAGTGACAAATTTGGAGGACATGAGAGAGAGAGAGAGGCAAAGACAAATATGAGCGGGGGAGACAAAGGAAGGTGGGAGAGAAAGGGAGAGAGATGAAGGAAGCGAGAGAGGACTTGAGGGAGGGAGATGGAGGCGAGAGAGAGGGAGATAAGAAGAAAGACATAGAGAGACAATGGTGGAGAGATATATATATATATATATAAGGAGTGACAAGGGACATGGAGAGAGAGGGAGAGAGAAGAGTTGGAGGGAAGAGAGATGGAAGGGGAGACAGAGGGAGACAAGGGGAAGAGAGGGATGGAGAGAAGAGGAATAGAGAAAGAGAGTGATCAGGAAGGAGAAGAAGGGAGATATAGATATATATGGAGAAACAATTCGTATGTTTATGGGGTGATATAGAGATACAAAAGAGAGTCGGAGGGAGATAGAGATATAGATGGACGGGGGAGAGATAGAAGAAGAGAGAGATAGAGAGACGAAAGAAGGGAGAGATAGAAGAAGAGAGAGATAGAGAGACGGAAGAAGGGAGAGATAGATAGATATAAAGAGAGAGAATGTGTTTATGGGGGGTGATATAGAGAGACAAAGAAGGAGAGACGGAGGGAGATATAGATATATATGGAGGGGGGGGAAGGGAAGAAGATTGCTTGCACTAGATGAATTGGTTTCAATGTAGATGTTGATTTCTCATCCTATTTCTTTTTTTCTTTGGGCAAAGACTAATTCTATTAGAAGGAAAGAAGAATAAAATTACAAAGAGGCAGAAGCCTCAGCCGAGAGCAACTGGGTGCCTTCAGGACACCAAAACTGTCCCAAAATTGGGAAAACCAGTTATAGAGAACAAAAAACCTTACATAGGAGTGAGAATACATCGACAGAACCAAAATTACAGAAATGCTGTACACACCAGCAAAAGAAACCACAGATTGCCAATCCACAAAAAATTTAACCAGAACCATCAGACCAAGAAAAGCCGAACCTAACTAGCATGCAGTGAAACAAAACACTTTGAGAAGTCGTGAGGGGGTCTAGGTGGCATCACATGGGGATGTCAAAGTCCAGAGGCTCCTCAACGACAGGGCAAGCATTACCATACCAGATTTCACCATCCCGCGCCATGTCACCAGCTCCGCTGCCTCCTGGAGTAACCATCGTAGGGAGGGTGCCGCTTGAGCTACCCACAATGTCCACCGCAATAGTGGCACCATGAGAACTGCCACCAGGTGGCCGCATGTCGTCTGGAATGTCACCCTCCTCATGCTGACCACCACACTCATCCGCCTTACCTTCTTCAGCCAGGTTCTGCACCGAGCCATGCTTGCCTGCAATTCTATGAGCGCCCTAAGAGAGCTCTGCCGAGATACGCGCAGGAGCATGAGGCTGGGCCTCTTCTTCAGAGAAAATGATGGTGATATTCGCCGTGATAATGGGCCTGTTCAGGTTACTCTGAAACTTAAAATGAGTCGACTGGAAAGCATTATGCGGGAAGGGTCTGCGAGACAGACTGGATGGGGGAGAATTGGCACGAGATGAAGGTGGAGAAGCAGGGAGGGGAGGCTACTCAACGGACTGAGGAGCTTGAGAACGCACACGGCCACCACGACTCCCACCATGGTGGCTTCTCATACGGTGCCGAACCATGGCAAGGCTGCGTAGGGGATGCTCAGAGAAATGGGATTCTTTGACGGGAGGATGAGAGAGCACAGAGGGAGCCTGATCAGGCTTCAGCGAGCAAGGCTAGGGAGGGGAAGAAGGAGACCCAATTTCACATTCTAGAGCCAACAGGAGTGAACAACGGGTGCCAAAAACCATTCTGCTGCAAGGGATTCCGGCAAAGGGCGGACAAAGGCTAGAGGACGGGGTGCGAACATTGGAGTTGAGGGCTGAATGCACCATGCTTAAACCAGTAGCGGCCTTGTCTCGGCCAGAGTGTGCATTTAATTCAATCTGCAGGCAGACCTGCTCTCGCCTAAGGTGAGCCATCAAGTGCCGAGTCGTGACATTGAAATAAGCATAGGCCAGCAGCTGGCAGGGCCGAGCGCCACCATTCCCAATTGACACCATTAATGAACTCGATAGTCACCCGCATCCAGGTGCGCTTCTCCGTCCTATTTCATTTCATTCTTCACACTGTTTTGGTATTCCATGAGTTGAATTTCAGAGGCTAGTCTGGAAATTGAGCCTGTGTGAAGATCCAAACCACAATCAACACCAATATTAGCTAGTAGGTCAGCCACTTTATTCCCTTCTCTGCGGATGTGCTTGAGAGTGATCGCCCTATGAGAAGAGAGCAATGTTTCAATGAGTTCAAGCCGCTTCGCCATTCTCCAACTGTTGCTCACTTTGCTAGAAGGAGTACCATGAAAAATTTTGATGACCATATTTATTATGATCTGAGAGTCACCTTCTATTATGAGTGGAAAGAATCCCTTGTTTTGAGCTAGCACAAGACCCTGCCAAAGACCTTCCATTTCGGCCAAGTTGTTGGTATCCCATCCTTTTGATCCTAAGAAGGTTAGAAGAGGAGTGCCCTTAAAATCTCTGAATATCCCTCCAAAGCCTGAATTACCTGGATTACCTTTCGAGGCTCCATCAAAGTTTAACTTGAACATATGCTTGGGAGGAGGGAGCCACTTTTCAGGCGAATTGCCCCTTGGATGAGTCGATCCTTTGGATATTGGTTCTTGATTCCACTGAAGGTTCCAATTATTCCATATATTTTGTTCATGGGGGAGAGAGGGAAAGTCCTCCTCATACCAGGTATGGAGAAGTAAGGTTTCCTTGATGTTTTGGCAGATAATTTTCCAAAGATTCTCCAGGGCGCAGACTGATCTTTGAAGATTCTCCGATTTCTCTCCTTCCAGATAGTCCACATGAGGAAACCTGGAATTTGCTTCCATAAGAAGTTTAATATTTTGCATTGATATGGGTTCCTGTCCCAGTTGCGAACAGTGGCTATGATGTCTCCATGTATTCTTCCTTCCTTTTGGCATCGAAAACTGACTTTTTCCCAAAGCTTGCGTGCTAGATGACAAGAGTGCATAAGATGCTTTATGGATTCCTCTTCTTGTCTACAATTGGGGCACAATGAGGGCCCATGATAGTTCCTTTTCCTGAGATTGTCCCATGTGAGGACTTTGTTGTGACATAAAAGCCAGAGAAAGGTTGAGATTTTCGGCCAGATGGTAGGTTCCCAGACTTTGCTCCAGAGAGGGTCTTTGACCATATGTTCCTTGATAATGATATTATAAGCCTCCTTGGAAGTGAAGGTACCTTTCTCTTCATAGCCCCATCTAAGGATATCCCTTTCGTCTGAGTGCTGTATTTTCCTTTTCATTAATTCTGTATCAAGAACTTGTTGAACTTGTTCTGTACCATGTCTTAAGATTTGATCTGCCTTAATCCATTTCCTGTATCCTTGAGTTGTAGAGGGATTCCAAAAAGTTTTAACCTTGTCATAGGTCTGTAAATCCTGCTCCGGAAGTTGCATGGGAGAGAATAGGTCCTTTAGCTTGGGCTGCTGCTGCCAGGAATCTTCCCAAAATCTAGCTGTGTTGCCATCCTTAATTTCCCAAAAACTATGCTGCTGAATTAGGCTTCTGTGTTGCTTGGCTAAATTCCAAATTAGGGAGCCCATGCTAACATCAGACATTCGTATTAGTTCTTCTGTTGGGCGATTGCTAGTATATTTTGTTGTCCATAAAGTGGCCCAGGGGGAGTTTGGCACAGTAAGCCATTTCCACCAGATTCGAGCACCCATGACCTCGTTACTATGATGGGGATCCCTCAATCCAGTTCCACCTGCGCATTTTGGAAGGAAAACTGTGTCCCATTTGACAAGAGCCCATTTGCGTATTTGACCTGTATTGCCCCATAAGAAGGAACGCTAGAGATGCTTAATTTCTTTGAGAACCCATTTGGGAGCCGCAAGGATCGAGAATAGGTACAGTGGCAAAGATTGAAGAACAACTTTTATAAGAACTAACCGACTCGCCATATTGAGGGCCCTGTGAGTCCAGGAGGAAAGGCGAGCTTCTAGCTTTTCTAGGAGGATCTTCCATGAAGAATGCTTCAAGGCTGAGGCCGTCATGGGAGCTCCTAAATATTTGGAAGGGAGGACAGCAATAGGGAATTCAAGAATGCAAGCAATGGCTGCTTGGGTAGCGACCGGGGTATGAAAAAAGAAGATTTGGGATTTGGCTTTATTGATAGAAGCTCCGGAGGCAATCGAGAAATCCGTCAGTAACATTTTGATCTGACGAGCTTCCTGGACAGAAGGATGACCAAAAAGCATGTTTTCATCCACAAATTGCTGGTGAGTAAAGGCTGGGGAGTGATGAAAAGACAGACCTCTTAGGAGCTGTGATTGCTGAGCTTTTTTAATGCTCTGACCCAAGCCTTCTGCCATGATAACGAAAAGGAAGGGGGAGAGAGGGTCTCCCTGTCTAATTCCCCAAGAAGGATGAAAGGGGGAGGAGGGAATACCATTGATCAGTACAGAAAAGAAGGCAGAGGATATAAGGCTCATGACCCACCTTACCCAGGGAGGAGCAAAACCAAAAGCAAGAAGAGTTTTTTTTATATATTGCCAGCTTAAGCTATCAAATGCTTTTGAAAGATCTATTTTAAGGAGCATACCTGGCTTTTTTTCATGCTTCAGGGAATGAATAATTTCGTGAGTTAGGATGATGCCATCTGTAATCTTCCTTCCTTCGACATATCCAGATTGCTCAGGCGAAATTATGAGAGGGAGGAGCAATTTGAGCCTAGAGGCAATGATTTTGGAGATAATCTTGTAGATTAAGTTGCACAGGGCAATAGGCCGAAACTTGTCAAGGGTATTTGGTTGGGCTTCCTTGGGAATAAGGGCAATGAATGTAGCATTCATTCCTGGAAGCATCCATCTCAAGGTTCTCGATTCCTCAACTACCTGCCAAACTTCCATTTTTATCAGCTCCCAGAAATTGTGGAAAAAATTGGAGGTGAATCCGTCCGGGCCAGGCGCCTTCCCGTCTTTCAGTTGATGAACTGCCGTTTCCACCTCCTGTAAGTCGACAGGCCTGAGAAGGAGTTGGTTATGCTCCTCTGTTATAACTTTTGGAATATTCCTTGTAATTTTTTCTATGGCGTGCGATCTGTCTATTTGTGGCTCATGATGAGCTTGCTTGAAATAGCTTAGAAGTTCACTTTCAATTTCTTCATGTGTTTCCTTCTTTTCCCCTGCTCATTTTGAATATGAGTGATGTTGTTAATCATTCTACGTTGGATGGTGGTTCTGTGAAAAAATTTAGTGTTTTTTTCTCCGTCCCTAAGCCATCTTATTCTTGATTTTTGCCTCCATAGCGTTTCTTCCTGTTTTTCCCTCTCTAAGATTTGCGATTCAATAAGCTTTTCCTGTTCTGACAGGTCCTCTGATCGGCCTTCTATTATAATCCTCTGCTGCAGTCGCTTCATATCCTGATCGAGGGCACTCTGAGCCTGGAAAATATTGCCAAAAGAAGTACGATTCCATTGCTTAATCTTACCTTTGAGGTGCTTAAGCTTCTGCTGAAATTGAAACATTTTTGTGCCATTTGGAGGAGAAAAATTGTTCCATTATGAGTTGATTAAGTTATTGAAATCTGGATGAGACATCCAGAAAGCTTCGAATCGAAATGGTCTTCGGATTGTGTTACCAGGATGGGTCCATTGTAGAGAGATTGGCCAGTGATCTGACCTTGAGAGTGGCAAGATAGAAGCAGTTAGGTCTCCACCTAAATGTATAGCATTGTCTGAAAGCAGGAATCTGTCTAGACGAGAGGCAATCTGATGCGGCCCTGCTCTTTTGTTGTTCCAGGTAAAAATTCCATTGTTAAATGGCATGTCAATAAGCCAGTTGTTCTGAATAAAATCTTTTAAGTGGATCCCTTCCTTATCCTCTCTGTTCCTGCCTCCCCTTTTTTCTTCCATCCTGGTTATCATGTTGAAATCGCCCCCAGTGATCCACAGTGGATGCAGCCTGTCAGTGTTGATTGCTGAGAGGGAATTCAGGATTTCTATCTTGTGCATGGCCTCCTGGGGAAAATACACATTGGTTAGATGCCTGTGTATGTTGGTCCCTATGATGTGAAAAGTTGCTTGAATAAAATTCTTGTTAGCATGGATGTTATTGAGCACAATGGAATGAGCATCCCATATGACTACTAAGCCTCCAGACGCCCCAGAGGCATCCACTACAGCTGTGAGACCTCCTGGCCAGGCTTTTGCTGCAATTCTTTCCAACGCGATTGAATTGCATTTGGTTTCTTGCAAGAATAGGATTTGTGGTTTTTCTTGCATTATCATGTTTTTGAGTAATCTACCTTTCCCTGGGCCATTGAGCCCTCTAATATTCCATGATATTAACTTCATTGAGAGGTGTTGTGGAGGGAGTTGAAGTATTTAGTAAGCTTGGAGTACCTGCCTGACTCCACTAGCATTTCTCCTATTCGAATTGTTCGCTGGAGATCTGTTTTCCTTCCACGTTTTTTGTTATCTTTGGTAATAAGTCTCCCATCCCACAGGCTACCAGTCTGAATACCTAGTGATTTTTGCCTTTGTTCCCTTGAGAGAATCACCTCCAGATTCTCTAGTTGTTGAGCTGGAATCTTGTCATAAGTTTTTGCTTTACATGCCTGCTCTAGGCCTAGAATGTCTAGCTGCCCAATGTCTATACTTTCTGGTTCCTCTTCCATGTTCTAGGATTCATTTAGTTCTACAGTTGTCTCTCTTGATATTCTGGAATCAGATTGTATGTTGTCTACCTCCATTCCTTGAAAATTCCATGTTGGGGCCTTATGCGTGGCAGAGGGAAAAGGGTCTTGGGGCAGAGGATCTTCCTGGAGTGACTTGGAGTCTTCATGAACAGGTTGCTTGTCCTTCTTTGCCTCCCGCTCTTGGGAAGCGGGATCTTCAGGGTTAAGATCATTTTGTCGGGCTAATGCTTCAAAGCTATTGCTCGTGGAAGGCTTGGAAGAGCTGGCTTGAGGCTTCTTAGGATTTGAAGCTGGTTTCTTGTGGCTTTTCCTGCAACTGGCTACTTTGGTGAAGCCATCTGATTTAGGCTTATCAGGTACAGATGGGGATGAGGATTTTTGATTTAAAGGATAGTCCCTAAATAAGTGACCGAGGGCATGACATCTTCTGCATCTAAACGACACATGTTCATAGTCAATTAACTGAACCCATTCAACATCGTCATGGGAAATACTTACCGCATCTGGAAGTGCCTTGCTAAGGTGTATGTAGACACAGATTCGTGCGTAAGAGGTGTATCTACGGAGTTTTGTTTCCTCTGCAACTTTGATAAATTCTCCCAGAACATTTCCAATTTCTTGAAGAGATTCTTCTTCCCAGTATTCCATGGGAAGAGAGTAGAGTCGTATCTAGACTAGAGCCCAGCTGAGGTCCTCTTTGTCAGGGTTGAAGCGTTCTACCCAGCCCCTGAGATACAGGCCGGCAACATTGAAGAAATACGGCCCTCCATCCAAAACCCTATTCCGGTCCTCTAAGCAGTTAAAAATGGCTGTAAAGAACCCCTTAGGACCCAGCTGCAGGGTGATGTGTCCTTTTGGGTTCCATTTAGCTGCAATCCAACCCCGCAATGCTCTCTCAGTCGGCCAAAGTCCTATGAACTTGCCTATCAGTGCATGGTCCCTCATAAACTGTATCTGAGCATTGATTATGTGACTTCGGATGTTCGGTTGCCACTGGCTTGCATGTGGTCGAGGTGACTTTGGGTTGTTCTTTGTCATCCTTTTTAGCTTGTTGAGAATCCAGATCCGTGCTATCCTCAGTTTGATCCGCTGGTTTGTCGGCTTCCTCATTCCTTTGCCACTCTTCATTTTCCTGTGGGGGAGGCGCTGCATCCTCCCCCTGGGGGGGTTCATGATGATCGAATCTACTCTGTTGGATTGGAATGATCGTATTGCTAATGTTACTGGTAGGTTTGCAAAGGTTTGAAACGAACTGCCATTGCAGGGGATGCAGAAACCCTAGAACACTGTATGCAGAGCTGTTATAGACATTTTTGTGCCTTACAGCTCTAAGCATGAAATGTCCATAAACCAAGGGATCCTAAGTCCCTAAAAGTGTTGTTCCTACCCCTAGAGGAACAAGGTCAACCAATTACAGCTTCTCCCAGAAGTTCTCCACCAGAAACTGCTCAGAATCAGTCAAATCAGGATCATTTCAGCTGCTCCACTAGCTAGCTGTGTTGCATAGCACCCCAGTACACTAGCTAGGTGCGTTGCAACACACCTAAATTCACTACCAGGGTGCACTGAGCGGGAAATGACAAATGGCAGTGTCATTTCGCGAGGTGGACAGACAATGGAAGCTTCCAGAATCTTCCCCAATGACACTTGCCTCACTGAGTTCGACCAGAGATGAGTAAGAGGCTCTCAGTCTCCAAGTGGAAGCAAGAACTGACAGAGAGAGGCCACAAGTCAAATCATAAGCTGACTCATCCTCTTTGCATACATCGATATATGGATCCCTCATCCCAGAGATCCAGAGGCTGGAATTTTATACTTTGCAGAGAATTGTTGTTGGTTTTGAGATAGAGATCAGTGCATTGGGTGATTTATGCTTTGTTGGAGGTGAAGAGGGGATTCCTTTGCTGGGGGGTTGATGCTGGATCAGGAATCATCGGTTGTAACTCCTCCTGGACCTTCTTGTTATATCAATAAAACTATTTGAGTTTCTCCTACATGCTTGTGTATCAATGATGTTTTGTTATATTTGCATGTTTAGCTTAAATCTGATCCTAAGCTATTTATGAATGTAAATCCATGTCTTTGTGTAGTTTTCCTCTTCTGTGATCTTGCAGGAACTTGGTGAAGCTGGGCAAGTGAAGGAGCAGGTAGCTGGAAGCTGTCAAAGAGGAGAGAGACTGGATCAAAGGACTAGCGCAAGACACAGGTTAGTTCATCCTATTCCTCTTCATTTACAGTTCATAAAGAAGAATATGAAAGTAGTTTTCCTTGTTTGTTGCTAAGGCACTGTCACACCTTAGTGGGATAGGGGCGTTCTGAGTAGACACTTTTCCCAACAACAAAATGGCGACTCCACTGGGGATCGTGTCTAGTTAGTTTGTTTGTGTTTCTCTTGTTGTTTGTTTCATAAACACAGAAGTAGCGATCGAACTGCATTTGCCATTACCAAATGCAAAGTAGCTGCTACTTCAATCCACTCACTGGATTTGTTTATGATTTGAACAGCTGATCCACAAATGATCTGATTACCCTTTGTGATAGCTCTTAGACCTCCTTTAAATCCACCGTCTGATTGTGCATTACTGATTGCTTTTACTCGGCCAAAAACCATAGATTAAACTGCAAACCGTGACCCAGAACCCGGATAGAAGTCTCGTTTCTGCCCCAGCGCAGGCTCTATGAAGAGATTCTGCATTTCAACGCAGTTCCCGAGAGGGTTACCTGCGCTGCAATTCAGTTTCTCTGTGTAACAGGTGCGCTGATCAGCCTTGCCCTATGCAGCTGAGGTTCTTTGCTTCATTTTTCAGTTTTGTCTCTGATTTTTGCAGCCTGTAATCAGTGTGTGTCTGTTTAAAAACCCCTTTTCTTTGCCTTAATTCCGCCTCCTTTGTACAAAAAGACTGTAGATGTTCTTTGTGTGTTTGTTACATCATTTACAGTTTTCCATTGAAAAAGTAGAATAGTCATACTGTCATCCTTTGATTTAGATCTGTCGTAAGTCTCGATTTTGATCTTAGGAGAAACTTTATTTGCTATTGACAGTTGATTATGCTTTTACTTTTGCTTTTGGTTTGAATTTGTCACTTTCTAGTGTCGAAACGAGTATTTATTTCAAAATCATAAAGTGTCGTAATCTTCTCTACCTTTTGATTTCGAAAAGAAGCTTGTTTGTGTTTGTCACTTGAAAGCAAATTCAGATTTGTACATCAACTTTCTTTTTAGGCATCAATATTAAGAAAGTGAAAACAAATACATGCATATGTGCATTTGCATATTGATAGTCTGCTTGGCTTGATTTAGGAAAAGTGCATTTACAGTGTGCTCTTTGCTCTTTGAGAAAAGATTGTGTCTTTCTTTTCCCCTTGTAGCTAGGATTTTCATTGCTGAAAAGAGATAAAAGTTTGCTTGTCATCTTTAGACTGCATTTTTAGGAATTACATCTACATCTCATGGTGATCCCAAAAGACAAACTTCTAAGAAAGATCAACTTAAAATAAATTGAATGAATCTAACAACGCTTTGGAACTTAACACACAACATTTAGAGGTCTAGGCTAGAGACGTATTCCGGCGTCGTAAAGCCTGGTAACTGTTGTCCTCACTGATGGTTGGGTGATTCCTCCACTTTGAGACGATAAGTGCCAGTACGGACTTGTGCTCCCACGTACCGTCGAGTATATATTGGGAGACCCCTATAGGCTTAAAACCTTTTATCCCTAGGAAGCTGTGTCGGCCGCCCTACTGATCGCAATGCACCGAACACAGCATTCGGGAAGATTGACTGCCGTACCGTAAAAAGTATTATGCAGTTTTGCGATTGGTTTGGTACTCCCTCTACCTAGATCTCCAGAGCAGTCCCTTTCGTTCCTTTTCAGACTCCTTAATGGAAAAGGTCCATCTGAGCACTTGTCACTTCAGGCTCATTAAAAATCGAAGGAGACTAGAGTCATCTTTTGTTTTTTCTCGACTCTTAAAAACTAAAAAAATGAGTTGTGTCAAAGCGTCTAAAATTTATTTTAAACGGACTAATCATCACCTTTCCCTCGTTGATCTTCGAAGTTAGTCTCCGTTCATCACAAGTTCTTGTAGAATCGCTAGGAAATCTTTTGGATAGATTAGATATGTCTGAACAACCATCAACATCCAGGACTGTGTCAACCTCATTAAAAAATGAAACAAATCCCCTTTTCAAATCTCAAAGGTAAACCTTCATTCCAACCACCGAGTTGAATGCAATGAAGCTTGGGGGGCATGCACCTAGATTTGCGTTATTATGCTGGGGGCATGCAAACTTATCACGAGCAGTGTTACTGTAGGGTTCAAGCTCGTTAAAAAATAAACCCGCCATCGAGCAGTTTTAGCACATAGTTCAAGCTCGTTAAAAAATAAACATAAGACTGAGCAAGTGTTTCAATCCGCGTTTAAGCTCGATAAAAAATGAACTATCCTCCGGTAAATAACCACCGTGAATGTAGCATTATCAGCCATTAAAGCCTTGGTCGTGTTTGCACCGTCACCTCCACTTTTCATTGGCCGATCATTCACCTCCATTTGATTGTTTACCCATTTTGAGGAACAGCTGCGAAGAGTGATTTCACTAGCCATCCTTGTGACACTGCCGTGATTGGAAAATTCCAAACCTTACCTGGAATCAACTGCTACCCATTTTATCACTCGTTCCTCAAAAGACGAGTCTTCTTTAAGCTCTTTTCATCTGACTCGTAAAATATGAAAAGATTGCCGAGTTTTGGCCTTCCAGCTCGTTAAAGCGACCGGAAGTGCTATCCCTCCTCTATATTTTAATCTTTTTGGACCTGAGGGATTATTGCACAAAAAGATCGAGCGCTTGTTTTGTTCGGCTCGTTAAAACTATCGAAAATTCATCCCTTCTGTATTGTTTTATACTTTTTCGGACTTAAGGGATTAGATGACGAAAAAGGAATTTCGGAGTTACCTTTACGTACCTTTTCAGACTCTCTAAAAATGAAAAGGACCGAGTTATCTTTGTCGTTAAACTCGTTAAAAAGATTAATAGCGACAAACTTGTCTTTAGACGAGAACGAGTTTCACTATCACTAGGCTCGTAAAAACATAGCGATGGGTTTGCCCAAAGGGCAAATTATAGAACAAGCATATGTTATCCTCCTCAAGCTTGACAAAAATAAAGAGGTACTGGTCAGCAATGACTGGGGGGTTGATGCTGGATCAGGAATCATCGGTTGTAACTCCTCCTGGACCTTCTTGTTATATCAATAAAACTATTTGAGTTTCTTCCCAGAACTATGTGCTAAAACTGCTCGATGGCGGGTTTATTTTTTAACGAGCTTGAACCCTACAGTAACACTGCTCGTTAAAAAATAAACATAAGACCGAGCAAGTGTTTCAATCTGCATTTAAGCTCGTTAAAAATGAACTATCCTCCGGTAAATAACCACCGTGAATGTAGCATTATCAGCCATTAAAGCCTTGGTCGTGTTTGCACCGTCACCTCCACTTTTCATTGGCCGATCATTCACCTCCATTTGATTGTTTACCCATTTTGAGGAACAGCTGCGAAGAGTGATTTCACTAGCCATCCTTGTGACACTGCAGTGATTGGAAAATTCCAAACCTTACCTGGAATCAGCTGCTACCCATTTTATCACTCGTTCCTCAAAAGACGAGTCTTCTTTAAGCTCTTTTCATCTGACTCGTAAAATATGAAAAGATTGCCGAGTTTTGGCCTTCCAGCTCGTTAAAGCGATCGGAAGTGCTATCCCTCCTCTAGATTTTAATCTTTTTGGACCTGAGGGATTATTGCACAAAAAGATCGGGCGCTTGTTTTGTTCGGCTCGTTAAAACTATCGAAAATTCATCCCTTCTGTATTGTTTTATACTTTTTCGGACTTAAGGGATTAGATGACGAAAAAGGAATTTCGGAGTTACCTTTACGTACCTTTTCAGACTCTCTAAAAATGAAAAGGACCGAGTTATCTTTGTCGTTAAACTCGTTAAAAAGATTAATAGTGACAAACTTGTCTTTAGACGAGAACGAGTTTCACTATTGCTAGGCTCGTTAAAACATAGCGATGGGTTTGCCCGAAGGGAAAATTATAGAACAAGCATATGTTATCCTCCTCAAGCTTGACAAAAATAAAGAGGTACTGGTCAGCAATGACTGGGGAAAAATTGGGAAGAAACTCAAATAATCTTTATTGGTAGCAAGTCGCTCTTGAACATGACACTTCCACTCCGTGCCTGAGTCGGGTTGGGTTGTTTCATTCACCGGTCACATCACCATGGTCACGCCATACCATCCACATTTGGGGTAAATGCTACCGATCCATCACATAAGTGTCGCCGACATGTTCAAGAGAAGTCATCCAGAGAAGTCACCCGTGTTCCATCCACTACCATACATTATACTTCATTCCTTCATGACCGCCATCTTGAACCATATATCATCAGATCGTTTTCACCTCCATCAAAATCATTTGCTCCGTTCCGTGTCATTGATGTGGGATTCATTAAGGCCCTCCTTTGACGGGTCGCTTCTTGTCGACACCAGCTCATTATCCATGAAGTTGATCTAGGAACACCCCATTCAGTACTTTGAAGCTTGCATGCCTCAATGGCAAGTTTCTCACTTCCGGTGACAGGTATACATCAATGACCTTCGACCGAAAGATTTTGCGTGGTGTTCGTCGCCAAGTCCTTTATTCACACCAAGTGAATTGTACTGCAGTACCTTGAGGGTCATCATCATTATTGGTGATTCCTCTCGCGCTTGTTAACAGTTTACATCATTGACTGGTAATCAAGCGATGTATTTCCATGTTCGACTTCAAAACATTTCTCACATGGATCGACTTGTACTTCGAGTGAAGATCGGACGAGATTGAAGACCCCAGATCTAGTTTCATCCATCCGGGCTGCGATATATATTCAGGAAAAATAAATACATTGACATGTACAACATTGCAGCACAGATAATCATCCTACCAAAAGGATGATGACTTCATCAAAATCATCAGTCTACCATCAGACGATTGTCTGTCCTGTGTACATAAAAATGAATTTATAAAGCTGAGCATGGGAATGCCCGCCTCAGCTAGATCATGAAAACAGTATGAAGATAATGTATTGTATTGTATCTTATTACAGGTCTCCTCCCAGCATTGAAATAACTTCGGATCCTCCTAATAAAGCATTTCACCCGATAAACGACCTCATACTTTAAGGGGCACCTGTTATAGACATTTTTGTGCCTTACAGCTCTAAGCATGAAATGTCCATAAACCAAGGGATCCTAAGTCCCTAAAAGTGTTGTTCCTACCCCTAGAGGAACAAGGTCAACCAATTACAGCTTCTCCCAGAAGTTCTCCACCAGAAACTGCTCAGAATCAGTCAAATCAGGATCATTTTAGCTGCTCCACTAGCTAGCTGTGTTGCATAGCACCCCAGTACACTAGCTAGGTGCGTTGCAACGCACCTAAATGCACTACCAGGGTGCGTTGAGCGGGAAATGACAAATGGCAGTGTCATTCCGCGAGGTGGACAGACAATGGAAGCTTCCAGAATCTTCCCCAATGACACTTGCCTCACTGAGTTCGACCGGAGATGAGTAAGAGGCTCTCAGTCTCCAAGAGGAAGCAAGAACTGACAGAGAGAGGCCACAAGTCAAATCATAAGCTGACTCATCCTCTTTGCATACATCTATATATGGATCCCTCATCCCAGAGATCCAGAGGCTGGAATTTTGTACTTTGCAGAGAATTGTTGTTGGTTTTGAGATAGAGATCAGTGCATTGGGTGATTTATGCTTTGTTGGAGGTGAAGAGGGGATTCCTTTGTTGGGGGTTGATGCTGGATCAGGAATCATCGGTTGTAACTCCTCCTGGACCTTCTTGTTATATCAATAAAACTATTTGAGTTTCTCCTACATGCTTGTGTATCAATGATGTTTTGTTATATTTGCATGTTTAGCTTAAATCTGATCCTAAGCTATTTATGAATGTAAATCAATGTCTTTGTGTAGTTTTCCTCTTCTGTGATCTTGCAGGAACTTGGTGAAGCTGGGCAAGTGAAGGAGCAGGTAGCTAGAAGCTGTCAAAGAGGAGAGAGACTGGATCAAAGGACTAGCGCAAGACACAGGTTAGTTCATCCTATTCCTCTTCATTTACAGTTCATAAAGAAGAATATGAAAGTAGTTTTCCTTGTTTGTTGCTAAGGCACTGTCACACCTTAGTGGGATAGGGGCGTTCTGAGTAGACACTTTTCCCAACAACAAGAGCGCTAGTCGAGATTGATTTCTCATCCTATTTCATTTCTTGCACTATATGCATTTATTTTTGTGTAGATGTTGATTTCTAATTCTATTTGATTTCTTGCATTATATGCATTTATTTCATAAAGATGTTGATTTCTAATCCTATTTGATTGCTTAGATTAGATGCATTTATTTCGATGCATTGATTTCAGTGTAGATGTTGATTCCTAACTGTATTTGGTTGCTAGCACTGAATGCATTGATTTCAATATAGATGTTGATTTCTAATCCTATTTTATTGATTGCATTAGATGCATTGATTTCAGTGTAGATGTAGATTTCTAATCATATTTAATTGTTTGCATTAGATGCATTGATTTCAATGTAGATGTTGATTTCTCATACTATTTGATTGCTTGCATTAGATGTATTTATTTCATTGAAGATGTTAATTTCTAATTTGATGTAACTAGATGTAAGGTGTAGATTAATTTCAAGGTAATTAGATTAACAGTGTGCATTGATTTCAGTGTAATCACAAAAAAGTATTGGCAATGTGAATTGATTTCTATGTTACAACAATTCAACCATAAATAAAACACTTGAGTTTTCATCTCAAACAAAATGTTCACTTAATTGAAACATTTTCTTCTTGAAAATGTAAACTATTTGTAATTATGCCATAAGGCGTTCCTCTTTGAAATCAACTTTCCACTTGCCCACTTATCATTATTGTGAGCCGTAAGATTATATGTTAGACGATTAAGAAAAAATCAACCTTTCAATCAAAGAAAAGTAATTACTAATTCATTGATCTACAACCGCTTCAACTGTCGCTTCTCGTATCTAAAGGCTTCAACCGTCGTGCCCTGTATCTCATGTGCACACCGACAACTTTGAAGAAGTAATTCTGTAGTGCCCCCAACCCATTATTTTCTCTTTGCAGTATGATACAATGCAATTCTTAATTGATTTTTCTAAAAGCGTGATTGGGCATGGTTGTGGCTAGGGATGAGAAGAGAATTTACCTCATTCTGAAGGACATCAACAACACTGCTAGGGCTTGTGACCTATACGACTCCAATATCCCCTCTCCCTACCACTCGTTACAAGTACAACTCATTCAGACTTTTTACCTTTTATGTTGTTTTGTGTTTGTTGATTTGAGTGACGGGGTTTTCATTTGTGTGGCATGTTGGGTGAATGGATAGATAGGTAGTGTTTATATATCAGCTTTTTGTATTTGAAGGCACCAAAGAGTTCACAGGAATCACGCAGTTGGGGTGGGGAAAGAAGGGGACGTTTCATTTTCTCTTTAATTTTTTATCCATTCGTCTGATACACCTATCACGATGATAATAATGAGCAATCTCTAATTTCTAGCCTTTCCTCATGCTCTGGACGGAATAGATTTATGGCTCAAAAGCTGAGCTTATAAAGATCGCCATTAAAGATTTTCGCAAGTTGCATTGTAAGTGAAGTCGTAAAATGAGATGTATAAATTCATATAGCTGTAAAATTATATGTTATATTAGTGGAAAATTGAACAATCATCGTCCTTGTCTTCCCCATCTGTTGAAAGGTTCTTTCTGCCTTTGTATCATTGTTATGTTATATGGATTTGTGCCATTTAGAGCTTTGCTTTTACTAGTATAATTGCAGCCATTTGAGAGATTTGGAGTCATCCTATTAATGGCAAGGTGGGAAAGCCGAGGAAGGACACTATTTGCTTTTCATTATTAGGGCCCGCTATACTACTTTGCAGATAACTTCCCTCCGACATGTGCGACATCCCTTTCAGTGACTCAGAGTTCCTAATTTCCCACTATTTCCTCCTGTTTAAACAACACACATACCCAACTTATGCACCACATATCGCTCTCCAAGTTTAGTGTTGAATTGCCTTGCCTGGCTGCAAGAATTTTAGGGTTGTTATTCACAAACCCAGTTTTGCTGCCCTTTTAATATCACTGTAGGACGTTGAATTTGGCATTTTTTTTGTCGTTGTTGTCTATGATTTGTATGTTAATCATGCGAGATCTTTCCCGTTGTTGTAAGTCTTAGATTGGAGTGACATGGCCCGTGAGAAAATAGAAATTAAGAGAATACAAGTTCAGGCATAATAGTATGTGCAATGAAACAATTAAGCTACTCGTAAACTCACTTCCCCTCCCCAACTATGTTGAGGATATTTATTCTAATTTATATTGGCTCTTCTCTGGGAAGTATTTCGGCATCTAAATTGATTCATGGACTCACACCAAGGAAAATATTGAACAAAAATTTATGATGCCCAATAGTGCAATTTCAACAATGAATTGGTGGAGTACTTAAGCTTTGAATCTTTGCATAGACGCACAAAGCTACTAGGAAATGGATGACCCTTAACATGAGCGTACAAGTTTTGATTTTTGCTAACATGTTATGCCCGAAACGCCCCTTAGAAATAAAGCACATGTAGACTATAGTTCGCTTCTATTAAGACAACATCCATAATAGTGCAATATATTAAAATGCACATCAGTAAATCCTAACATATTATTGTAATTTTATTTTTACTTTTATATTGGTTACCATAAATATTTTGAGGTGCAATTTTTTTTTGTCTTTAAAACTATTTACATTACATTCGATTTTAAATTTTTTTAATATACAATTATTATTAATATATTTATATTTGCGTTTCAACTATAAAAATATACGAAATCATCTAAGGAGATTTTTTCATTGAGAAACCATGATTGGATTCCCACCCATTTTAATAGTTTCTTACAATTTTCATCAAAAAGAAGTCCTAATACTCTTTATACTGTTGAAATAATTTTGAAAGAAAATTTGTGAACTTGATCCTACAACCTCACATACATATTAATAAAATATACTAACTTAAAAAGATGAAGCAAAGAAACAAGAAACCAAAATTTATTATTGCGTAAATGAGATCTCAAGAGGGAATTGATAATAAATGAAAAACTACCTAATGGAATAACCCTCCTTTGCGTGGAATCTTGTAGGTCAAATAAAAGAACTAAGGAATTATATATATATATTATGGAACCAATTTTCTGAAAAGAAAGCATTATGGAAGTCTGCCTTACTGGGAAATATGCATGACCAGGAGATGGAAAATCTGTAGGAATATCCAACCACATATCCACTATTAGCCTAATATCTTCATACACGAGGTATTCAAAAATAAGTATCAACCTTGCATACATTCTTTTTTACACAATGGTTTTATTGGCTGGTTGGAAATCTAACCCTGTAACGATGATAGTGGTCAACTGCAACGTCTGCATTGCTGGAATCCAGAATACGCCCTATAAAAGCAATAGTGTTCACATGGTTTCAAATGGATTATACTGTTTGCCAAAAAAGGATTAAAAACGTAGATTGTTCTTGAAAACCACTATCAATTTATGAGAATAGGTATCCCATACACTAGGTCCTCTCCCATACCCTCGTACTGCAAGGTGAAATATTAATATAAATGGTTTAGAATCAAAGTATTCATACAAGGAGGAAAATAAAATACAACAAAGTAATTTAATTTAATTATTACTTATTTTTAAATTTTGGGTATTTTTTTTGGTTAATTGAATTGTAAATTTTATTTGAAATTTGAGTGTTATAAGTTTGTTTTAGAAAGTTAAATTTATGTATTCATTTCATTTTCATTTTCAACTATTAGAATTTATGATTTTATTGAAAATTATATAAACAAACTAATGAAAAAGACAAAATTGAATTACTTTGTAAAAAAATAGAAAACAATATAAAATGAAAAGAGATTATAGATAAATATGAAGAAATAACTAGTATTTAACAATAATATACCATAAAAATAAAACCAAAAATGCAAGTCTCAGAACAAAACATTATTATTGAATTAATCTAAATTTCCATCTATGGATAGCATTAATATTATAAACAAAAATATTTTAACCATTTAAATATCCATGGCCCCCAAATGGCAAGCAAAGAAAACTTTATTAACTCCAAATTTGGTGATAACTTTTGTTTCTTACCGGCATTGCTGAGACAAATGTAGGGGTTGTAGAGAATTGAACGTTAATAACTCCAAATTTGGTGATAACATTTGTTTCTTACTGGCATTGCTGATACAAATGTAGGGGTTGTATAGAATTGAACATTAATAACTCCAAATTTGGTGATAACGTTTGTTTCTTTCCGGCATTGCTGAGACAAAAGTAGGGGTTGTAGAGAATTGAGCGTTAATAACTCCAAATTTGGTGATAACTTGTGTTTCTTACCAGCATTGCTGAGACAAATGTAGGGGTTGTAGAGAATTGAGCCTCCTGGCAATTTTCTAGGGCCTAGGATTTTTGAGGAACCTAGGGTTTTCAAACAAATCTCTTTTTTGATACACAGTTTCATACAATTAATATATTCGGCAGTGACAATTGCTAGTCATTTTAATAATGCAACAAACCGTTCAATAAAATAAATCCATCCATAGTAATGCAAGAAATCATCAGTACGACATTATTATTTTTTTAACAAATATACACAATTGAACAAGTCATGCTAATTCAATGAAATAGTTCCACATAATAATATAAACTTTTCAATAAAACAAGACTCAGTTTCATAATGTATTAAGTGTCCTAACTAAGAACCATTTGGTCCGCAGCAAGAAAACCCTATATCTGTACAAAATTATGTTATGTGATTTTTGGCTCTGCTACAGGAGCCGAATTTCAGGACTACAAGAACTTGAGGAGGATTCGGGTCTGTGTATTTTGGCCTTATTACAGGACACTTCGTTTCCTTTTTCCTTCAGAGATGCAGAAAGTACATTCATCCTTATTCTACTGCTCCACGATGATGTCTAGAGTCATATGACTTCTGTCTTGCCTTCAAGAAATTCATTTTGACCAGAAATAAATTGTTGGATTGTTTATGTTGTTTTCATGTTTAGATGGTTAGTTATGGTTGAGTTGCATATTTCAGAATATTTGAGGAAGATGAAAGAGTTTACCTAGTGGATATTGTTTTGCCTCTGAAAACCCCCTCACCATGATCTCATGTTTTCCTTTCTGGATTCCCTCACCCAGATCTAAATCAGCCTGAGAGGAACATACATATATGGATTTATTTATACATACGAATAGGAGGTAGATTGGTTCTAAATGTTCTCTAGTGATTTATAGCATGCTAAATTTTGCACCATCATGTAGGATCAATATAGTATCATTCAAGGCCAATGTACATCTACCTTAAACAAAAGTACCCACAAGTTTCCCATGTAAAGTATTAATGTATTAACATGAGGCTTAGGCATCACTAGTGAAGCTACCAACAACAACCTTGGATGAATAGATGATTAATGAGCTACCTCCTAGCTTCCATGATGAGGATTCATCTATAGTTTTTAGGGATCTTTGCCTTCTATAACAAAAATGGAATTGAGGCATGAAATTTGCAATTGAAACTACAAACTTAGTTGTGATTAAAGTCAAACAAGCACTGCTAAGATAGCAATAACATAGGTTATTGGAGAAACATTTTTTTGAGATGACACAAATTAAAACAACAAAAGGAGAAGATACAAAATTTCATGAATCAAGACTCTTAGTATAAAGTTTTCAAACATAATGTGAATGAATTTCTCCTTTACTTTCACAATTGTGAGGAACCAATTGTGCCACTTATCATTGACTTCTTAAATGATATTCTCAAGAACAAGGATTATGATGCCAATATTATCATGGTCAAATAACAATTAGAATGGGGAATTTTAGAATTGTGAGGAACCAATTGTGCCACTTATCATTGACTTTTTAAATGATATTCTCACGAACAAGGATTATGATGTCAATATCATCATGGTCAAACAACATTTAGAATGGGGGATTTCATAAGTGGCGAGAAATATATGAGATCTAGTTGACATCATCACATGGTAAGAGCAATACAATTTTACCCCAAGCAATGTACACTCCTTTCTACAAAGTGAAATATATTGGTTTTCCACCAACATTTATTATACCAAATTTATGAAATTCATTTGAAGACATTAAGTCACTATGGAAAGAGAATGATGGGCACCTAGTTGAGGCTATGGAAATGATTGAGTTAGATAAAATACAATGGTCCAAAGAGACAACAAATAATACCATTATTTTATAGTTTGGACATCTTACACGAGTGAAATAAGAATAAAAATAAACAAGTAACTAAATTAACAACATCATGTAACAAATGTTGAGGGAGTTTATTAATGTTTCCCTTACTACTAAAGTCTTTCTATTAAGCTTTCCTCATAAAATTAGACCAATTTCTAATGAAAAAAAACTATTATCCATTGCGTTATCAATTAAGGTGATATGATATTACTTTGTTATAAAATTTTTGATTTAAATCACTTACTTATAAAGGTTCCAGAATCCTAATGAAGAGAATTTTCACAAATCCTTCACTTTGAGCAAAACTGCGTAAAATTCTGACTTCTTTCTTCTATACTATTGTTTCTTATGCCATTGCCTTATGGTGTTTTCTTTGCAACATGTGGTTCAAATGCTAGTTAAGTACCTTCTTATTGTTTTCATTTTCCATGCTTCATATTGCATTGTAAACAGTGCAACAAATAGAATATATGTGTGTGTGTGTGTGTGTGTGTGTGTGTTATGACTAAACTCTTGTAGATAACATCAAACAAAATAAAATCAAATAAAACTTATTTCAATCATAAAGAATTTATTAAAATACTTGGATGGCTAAGTAAATTTAGGAAAGTTGATAACATTATATAAAATTTTAGAAATGTTATCATATATTGTTTTTTGACTCATATTAAATTCCAATATGATTGACTTATATCATGTTATGACTAAGCTCTTGTAGATAATCTAGAAAGAAATATTTTTGAATAAAACTTATACTTATTTATTGTTTACATGACATCTTTTAAAATTGAATAAAACTTATTTCAATCCTATTTGTGTTTTTAATTGAATCTTGACACAAAAAGTTGATTGAAATACTTGAAAAAGTTGACCACGCAATGGTCTATGGGTGGGTCACAAAAATTTTCATATATATATTTTTTATTATAATATGGATGACTTTAGAATTAAAATAATTTATTTTAAAAATTTAATTTTAATAACATACATGTTGATTGAACTAAAAGACACTTTCTATAAGCCAATATGAAGCATATTTGTAATTCTTCCCGTACTCAATATTAAATTGATACATGATATATTTTAGTTCATTTTAAGTATCAAAGTGACTTGCATCATAGTCATATTGTACTTATATCATGTTATGACTAACCTCTTGTAGATGACATCAAAAGAAATAAAATTGAACAAAACTTATTTGTTGTTTACAAGACATCTTTTAAAACTGAATAAAATTTATTTCCATCATATTTTTGTTTTTTAATTGAACTTTGAGATAAGAAATTGATTGAAATATACTTAAAAGACTTGGCCATGGAATGGTATATGGGTGGGTCGCAAAATTTTACACACACACACACACACACATATATATTAAATATGTTGACACCTAATCATAGGGATTGGGTGAACAACTGTGAATAGTGTAAATAAATAATAGAGAAAATGGAGAGTCATCAGGAGATGAAAATCAACAGTCACTCCCTCATGTATATAATAATGAACAGCCTAAATGAATATAATAATCTCATTTGAGGAGTTACCTCCTGGCCTGACATGGTATCAGAACCAGTACTAATTTTATCTTTCCTCCCTTTGTAACTCATGTTCTGCCTATTTTTGCAGAACTGTCACCTTCTTTGCATCCTGTACACTTGCGTTGGTGATTCCTCTGTCTTATCCCTGCAAGATTATGTGCATTATTGAATTTACTAGTCTAAATGCAATGGGAGTGTTGAAGGGCCAATTTTCTACATTAAGGCATTTCTTTGCCTACTGTGAATACTGGAGCTAGTTGCTACGTGGAATGGTCATGTGATGCCAGGAAGTGCTGCGACTATGTGCTGGAAGGGTGGCGCAACTACAAGCGTGGTGTTATGGCCAACACTGTGACTGCAACTGCATTTGATTCTATTATTCCCTGGACCATGGTGTTGGACTGAGTATGCTCTGAGTTTGGTAGAAGACCGACGACCCTCCATTATATCAATATTTGGAGACTGCTATAAAACACTGCATATTATTGCTCCACTCCCATAGCTCCGGTTGTTACAACATTGAAGACTGTTGGGTTATTTTTCAAATTGGCTGCAAATTCACTGCTACAGTTCCGAAAACAAAAGTTCAAGGTGTGGTGAATATATATGGTGTGAAGGGAATTCAACTCCTTTGAAAATGGTGGTAGTATTAAAGTTCATTGACATTTTTGAATGGTGATAATAGAGTGAGAATTTTGGATGGTATTTTTTTCGGATATATATTATATGGTTTATATGTTGAAACCATCATATAATATATTTGTGAGTGGAGGAACATATGCTACATTAAAAGTATTAATATAGTGAATTCTTTTCTACCTAAACAAAAGATATCCAGAAAGGTTGTGCTTGTTTTGGAAATCAAAAGCAGATATTTTTTTGGGAATGCATTCACTAATATCTATTGTTGGAGTAGTTGTCTCTGGGAAAGAGAACTATCCAGAATGGTCAAGGAAAATTAAACACACTCTCATTTTTAATGAGATGTGGAAAGGAGTGTGTGTTGGAGATGGAGACAAAGAACTAGAACAACCTACCTTAGACAAGGAATTCACCGTTGGGAAAATAAGAACAGTAAGGCTTATGCATTGATTGCATCATCAGTAAATGAAGAGGTGAGTCGCCATATTTCTTCATTTTCAAATGCTTTTGAAGCCTTACAAAAACTGAAGGAACTTTATGACTCACACTCTGCACTTGAAGTTGTTCAACTCATGATTAAATTGTTCAGCCTTGAATTACAAAATGATGATCCTCTTCTCTTGCATCAGAAGTAAACTCTATTATGCATGATATCAAAGTAACTAATCTTGAACTGGACATTCCTCTAATAGCTTTTCTCAAGGCACTTTATCCCACTTACTAAAATTATCTTGAGTCATTGCAAGCAAATGTAAACCTCAAAGATATTACCTTTGACTCCCTTGTGAAAATTTTTTTTGAAAGAGAGAAATATTTTGGGAAGAGGATAGATCCTCAGTCTTCTGAAGAGGTTGTGTGTCTTGCACATAGAGAGAAGTATTTCTCAAGATTCTTCTAGAGGAAGAGGTTGTCAAAGAGGAAGAGGAAGAAGAAATTTCAAAGGCAGGGGGGCAGACACTCTCAAGGAGAAAAGCCATATTTACATTGCATACATTGCAAAAGATATGGATCACATGATGCACCCACATGAAAGTTGCCTTGGGACAGAATTGAGCAGGAAAGAAACGAACCCAAAGGTAAAAGTAATGATAAAGAGAAATGTAAATCACCTGAATCCACTCACTATGTTGTGGCACACTATAATATTGGAGAAAATGAAGACTTATTTAATGTGTCACTTGCTTGTTGGAAAAATGATTGGTTGCTTGATTCAGGAGCAAATTGCCATATGAATTTTAGAAGAGATTTTTTTGAAGAATTTATTGATAATGTTGATGGAGTAGTATACTTTGTAGATAAATCAAAACTCAAGCCATTAAGGCTTGGCACAATTAGGCTTAAATTTCCTGGTCTTCCAGACTTTCTTTTGCATCATGTTTTATATCTCCCACAACTAACGAGAAACTTGTTGTCCTTGGTCCACATTCGCCAGCAAGGACACTCCATTCACATGTTTGATGGCAAGGTTGAGGTAAGAAAAGAATCAGACCACTCACTTGTCATGACAGGGATAGAATAAGAAAGGCTTATCAAGCTACAAGGTACCTCTGCTCATGCACAAAATTTCTCATACAATTCTCATTTTGATGAAGGTACATTTCCATCAAGTTTATTATGGCATGCTAGATTTGGACACTTGAACTATGACAACCTCCACTTGTTGAAGAAAAATGGTGTTATTGGTTTTCCTACAATTCTTAGGAAACTTAAGCAATGTGATGCTTGCATTCTAGGAAAGCATAGCAAACAATATTTTCATGATTCACATTCCAGAGCACATAGAAAACTTGAACTCATTCATTCAAATTTATGTGGTCCAATGCCTGTTCCTTCTGCAAATGTAAATAAATATATGACGACATTTATTGATAACTACACCAGAATGTGTTGGGTTTATTTATTGAAGAACAAATCTAATGCTTTTCAAACATTCAAGAATTTTCATACATGGATTGAAAATGATGCACAATCTCATATTGGCTCTATTCACACGCATAATGGAAAAGAATACACTTAAATGAATTTGAAAACTATCTTCGCCAACATGCAATCAAACATCAAACAACTGTACCTTATAATACCCAACAGAATGGAGTATCTGAAAGAATGAATAGGACAATCTTAATTATGGTGTGCTCCATGATGTTGTTCAAAAATGTAAAATTGATGTTTTCGGGTGATGCAGTTCTATGTGTTGTATATGTAAAGAATAGATGTCCATCTAATGCTATTAGAAACAAGACTCCTTATGAAATGTGGTATGAACACATTCTTTCGGTAAAGCATCTCAGGGTCTTTGGTTCCACATGTTATGCCTTGATACCAAAGGTACATAGAAACAAACTTGGTGCAAGAAGTTGTAAGTGTATCTTCCTGGGGTATTCAAACACCTCAAAAGCATACTGTCTCTATGATGAATTCAATAAAAAAATTTGTATCTAGAAACGTAATCTTTCTTGAATCATCCAAAACTGAAAATGTTGTTGAGCGGAAACTTGATCTCTTGGATAGATTCGGAAATGAAAAATCATTTCAAGAATTTGATAATCAGATTCCACATCTTGAAGGGGGGATTCCTATACTAGATCAACCTATGGAATCTTCTTATGAAGAACTCTCTCCCCCGCATGAAACTCCAAAAATGGATGATACTTTGAGTGATGTGATTGACATAAATGGGAGACTCAATCTTGATTCAGACCCAACTCAATCAACTGAGCAGCCTGGACCATCTTAGAAAGGTCCCCCAAAGTGGCTGACAAAGACACTTGAAAGTGTTCATCCTCAGGAGGTTGGAAAGACAAGAACTAGAAATTGAACTTGGCAAAATGGAGGTGATGTAGATGACTCTAATTCACGTGTTGATATGGACGTTTCTTATGATTGTGAATTGAATTTGTCTACAGATTTTGAACCAACTTCCTTTAAAGAAGCTGCTTCTCATGATGAATGGAAAGAAGCAATGCAAAAGGAGTATGATGCCTTGATAAGGAATGGCACTTGGAAGCTGGTTGATCCTCCTTTGGGACCCAAAGCAATTGGCTGCAAGTGGGTCTACAAGAACAAGTATAGAGTTGATGGCTCACTTGACAAGCACAAAGCCAGTCTTGTGGAAAAAAAATTTGCACAGAAGGAAGGGGTTGATTATGAGGAGACTTTTGCCCCCACAGCAAAATGGGTTACCATCTAAACACTCTTTTCCCTAGTAGCTCAGAATGGTTGGAAAGTCCATCAAATGGATGTAAAAATTGCTTTCTTGAATGGAGATATAAAAGAGAATGTTTTTATGTCCCAGCCTGAAGGATTTGTTGTGAAAGGACATGAACATAAAGTATGCAAACTTGTGAAATCCTTGTATGGCCTCAAACAAGCAGTGCAAGCCTAGTATGAAAAAGTAACTGAGCCTCTTCTAAAACTCAATTTCAAACATTATGATCTTAATGATGCAACTTTATTTGTCAAGAAAGTTGGAAAAACAATTGTATATCTTGTGGTATATGTAGATTATCTTTTGATGACAGGGAACAATGAGAGCTACATTGCATCCAGAAAGAAGGAATTGAGGAAAGGTTTTGAAATGACTGATTTGGGCTATGTTCATTACTATCTTGGTATTGAAGTAACTTAACATCCGAAGTCCATATTCCTTTCTCAAAAGAAGTACATTGGAGATCTGTTGAATAGGTTTGGCATGGATGAATGCAATCCTCTGACTACTCCAATGGAACAAAAATTAAAGCTCACATCCATTGAAGGAAAAGAATTTGAGGATGCAACAAAGTATAGACAACTTGTAGGAAGCCTCAACTACATGACTACTACCAGACCAAACATTTCATTTGCTCTTGGAATCCTCTCCAAGTTTATGCACAATCCTTATGACTGACATTGGTCTTTTGCAAAAAGAGTTCTAAAGTACTTGAAGGGAATTCAAGACTTTGGACTCAAGTATACACAGGTGGGCGACTTCAGCTTGATTGGATACTCTGATTCAGACTTCGATGGAGACAAAGAAACTGGGGTATCTACTTCTAGTTATGCTATGAGTCTTGGATTAGGAGTTGTCTCCAGGAGATCATGCAAACAATCAGTTCCAGCAGATTCCACAACAGAGGCAGAATATGTGGCATCAGCCGAGGCAACAAAAGAAATTGTGTGGCTCAGGAAAATTCTGGAAGATTTGCAGGTAAAACAAGTATATTCGACTGCACTCATGACTAAAAATACCTTGGCAATAAAGTTGGCCAAGAACCCAAAGTTCCATGATCGAACGAAGCACATCAATACAAAATATCATCTGATTCGACATCATGTTAAGGCCAAAGCAATCCATCTTCGCCATTGTTCCACTAATGAGTAGATTGGAGACATCTTCACCAAAGCGCTTGGAAGAGAAAAGCTTGAAAGATTCATAACGATGCTTGGACTCACCAACATCCCTTCAAATTAAGGGGGGGAATGTTGACACCTAATCATAGGGATTTGGGTGAACAACTATAAAGAGTGTAAATAAATAAAAGAGAAAATGGAGAGTCAGTGGGAGATGAAACTCAACAGTCACTCCCTCATGTATATAATAATGATCAACCTAAATGAATATAATAATCTCATTTGAGGAGTTACCTCCTGGCCTGAAAAAATATAATATAGATGACTTTGGAATCCAAATATATTTTTTTTAAATCTTTGTAATAGCATAGATTTTGATTGCACTAAAAGAAACTTTCTACAAGCCAATATGAAGCATATTTATATTTCTTTCCATGCTCAGTATTAAATTGATACATGATATATTTTAGCTAATTTTGAGTATCGAAGTGACTTTTATCATAGTAAGATTGTACTTATATCATGCTATGACTAAGCTCTTGTAGATTACTTAAAAGAAATAAAATTGAATAAAACTTATTTCAATTTCATTTAGGTTTTTTTATTGAACCTTGAGATAGCCAAGTAAATTTAGCAAAGTTCATATTTAATTATATATAAAATTATAGAAACATATATCATCAATGGTTTTTTGGAATATCAAATTCAAGTACATATGACTTAAATATCATGATATGACTAAGCTCTTGTAGATGATTTCAAAATAAATAAATTTGAATAAAAGTTATTTGTTGTTTACCAGATATATTTTAAAATTGAATTTAAAACTTATTTCAATCCTATTTATGTTTTTTAATTAAAATATCATATATTTTAGTTCATTTTAAGTATCAAAGTGACTTGCATCATAACTTAAGATTGTACTTATTTTCTTAGTATATGAAACTAGAAATCAAAATTATTATATTTTTTAATAAAAGTTATACTATATAGATATATTTTTTTTTAAACTAGATAAATAATTTTAATAGATCCATAAACTTCAAAAATCAATGAACATGCATAAATAAGATTAATAAAAATCCATAAACTAAATTAATGAATGTATCAATAAACTATCCATATGAAAATATATACAAATTACAAATGTTACATGAACATCCATAAATTGAAATATTAAGCATCCATAAAGTGAAATAATGTTCATGTACATCCATAAATTGTCCATGTATGGAAATATACAAAGTTTGCATCACATGTGAATGCTACCTATTAAATGGGCCTGAAAAAAATACAAACTATCCACTCTAAGTACCATTAGAACTCCTATGTGAGTTTTGCTACACAAAGTAAGTGTCCATAATCTGGTATTGTAATATAACGCATTCAAATTCAAACTAATTATATAATTATTTGTACAAAATAAACAATATGGAAATAAATGACTTTGAAACACATTTCTGATTACATATATCAATCTACTAACTTCACTCAAGTCCAAAACTCATCTAAGATGGGGGTGTAATGAATCTGTGCTTGGTGCTCCCTTCCCCGTGGCTTAAAGATTGGGGCTTGCATTGATGGACCCACGTCGTCAATGCCTCTATGACCAACATCCCACTTATGTATCCACATAACTGTGGCATCGACAACATTCTGCATATAGGTCTGTATACAATATGTCAAGGAAAAATAATAATTAGTCTAAAAATTAATTAGGATGCACGTGACTTCAAAAAAGAAAATGTTGAAATCTTAGGAACATTTTTTTTACCTCAATTGTTGGTCCATGTTAATGTACATAGTGAGTCTCTTCCACATGACTGTTACGAGGTGGAGGTGGAGGAGAATCCATAAAAACATGAACTGGTGGAGATTGATCTAGCTGATCAACTGCCCCCTCGGATGACCTCATAAGATCATCCATGTAGTTGGATGTGTTTACATGTTATCATGAGCTTCATATAAATTAAATCTAATACAAATTAAATTAATATAAATATTTTTTCACAATTTAACGATAAGAGTCAAAAGTTTCATATATATGTACCTGGTTTGTGTCACATGGGTCGTGCACCCTCTAAGTGTCATAGATAGAATAAAAAAATGTACATGCATATGAAAAAATCCGGTCAATGGGTAGACTAGTGAGAAATGAATCATCATATAATGGAACTAGCGAGTCATGAGGAAATGGTGGTAGTATGCTAGTCTCTCCATTCAATGAGACATGCACACTAGGCAATGTCATATGCCTGCTATCTGCAATGGTATCCATGGTCTTAGTACTGAGTTGTGATGGCTTTTATAGCTTTGCCAACAATACCACACTCATAGATGGTAGTGGCAACATTCTCAAAGGTGGTGGTACATGCCCAAGGTCCTTACGGGCCCCATCACAATCATAGGTACATCCCCTACTAGATCCATAAAACTCATATCCTATATGTCAGACAACTCCCCATGAACATCAATGTTCTTGGCGGCCTCTTTCACCATCTCCAAAGTATGTGGGCCTCTAACCTCCTCCCTCCTAATCCTCTATATGGATTGTAGAAGGAGGCTCTGTGGCCCCAACCTCTAGTATGTCTCAATCAACTTATTGATGTTACCCAACATCAAAGACAAACTATGCCTAGTAGGTTAACCAACAGGGATTTTACCTAACTCTCGTGTGATCCATGTATGTTGGGCCATAACATCCTCTAATGTGATACTAGCTTTAGCATCGTCCCATAGAGGGATCAACACTGCACTATGATCCTTAGTTTCACCCTATTGAGGGTCTACAAATCATAAACATAATTTAACATATATATTTAAAAAACTAAAAGCATAATAACATATACATTAAATTCAAACACATCGGTTGAAGATGATTTCAAAATTAAAGACAATTTCAAGACATAAATGCATAAAGTTTAAAGATGATTTAAGAATGCATATGTAACATGTGAAGATGGTCCATTATATGTAATATGATTGTCAACAGAGACATAAACACTTCCTTTGACACTCTCACTAGAGTTGGAGCCAAGATCTATGAGTGCAACTCGCACTCTAGTTGAGCTACATGATTTATCATGAGCCCGATCATGCATAATAGATCCCCCACACTCCAGCGACCTACAGTTGGGAGACATATAGGATCTAGTTTTGCATATTACATATAATTCATATTTAATACATATAAACTAATAAAAAAAATGTTCGACTAAACTATTACATATAATACAAAACTATTACATATGATACAAATAAACTAATCTAACAAAAAAATGTTGACTTAGAAAGAAGGTTGACAAGAAAATTGTTTCTAAATTCAAGTAGAATAATCTAGCCCAATGACCTAAACTTTAGAGTCCATTTTTTGATAATTTATCAACCAAAATATGAGTTCCATGTAAACATAATCGAAAAAAGTGATCAAATCTACCTTCAAACTTTTTTAAATAATGCATTTTATTCATAGGGAATAAATATGTGTGTATATATATATATTGAAATAAACCTATTTTCAAAACTAATTAAATTTCATACCAACCAAACTGCAATAGAATTTAAGTTCTTATAAGGTTTGACTTTCACACATGACATGTACTAAGTGCAACCATATAAAGACAAACTTTTGGTACAATACACTACATAATGAAACAATATGGTACAAATTAGAAAAGAATTAAAAAGTTTTTATTCACTTTAAATACTCATTTCATGATGGATTTAATGTATCTATCAATGATGCATTGTTGAAACTTGAACCTATATATAGTTAAATTATACAATTATATATGTGTGTTTTTTTTAAATAGTTATGCTATGTTAAGTTTTATAGTTATATTATGCTATAGCTATGTTGTGCATATTACATTCTGTTATGTTATACATAATTTATAGTTATTTATAGTCATGTTATATATATATATATGTGTGTGTGTGTGTGTGTGTGTGTGTGTGTGTGTTACATTAAATAGTTATAGAACTATATTATATAATTATGTGATGTTATAGTTAAATAATATATATAGTTATATAGTTATATTATAATTATATAGTTAAATGTACATGTTAAAAGTCATGTTATGTTGTTATATATATGTGTGTGTGTTATGAATTATATAATTATATATATTTAGTTATATATAGTTTTGTTTTATATATAGTTATATTATGTATAACGAAATTTGTTATATAGTTCCATGATATCTATATATATATAGAGTTAAATTATACAATTATATATATGTGTGTGTTTTTTAAATAGTTATGCTATGTTAAGTTTTATAGTTATATTATGTTATAGCTATGTTGTGCATATTACATTATGTTATGTTATACATAATTTATAGTTATTTATAGTCATGTGATATATATATATATATATATATATAACTATTTAATGTACCATACATATATATATGTATGTTACATTAAATAGTTATAGAACTATATTATATAATTATGTGATGATATAGTTAAATAATATATAGTTATATAGTTATATTATAATTATATAGTTAAATGTACATGTTAAAAGTCATGTTATGTTGTTATATATATGTGTGTGTTATGAATTATATAATTATATATATTTAGTTATATATAGTTTTGTTTTATATATAGTTATATTATGTATAACGAAATTTGTTATATAGTTTATATATATATCTATCTATATATATATATATATATATATGTGATTTATTTAAATACCATTTTATATTTTGGATTTTTAACTTTAATATAATATTTTATTTAGGTAATTAATTTTTTAAAACTATTAAAACTATATTTATTATTAAAATAATACTTAATATAAATTAATTAAATTTAAGATAATAAAATGAAACAAAATTTCTTATTTGATAAAAAGAGGTTCATAATGAGAAACCATATTCTTTATACCAATCTCGAGCTCCTCATTTATTTATTTATTAGTTATAATTTGGTTGTTTTCTATTTCAGAGTTCCTAACGAAAAACTTTAAAACCTAAAATAATTAGAAAATAAATTTTTTACCATTCAAAATTAGAAAAAGTTCCTCGATAACATGCTACCATTGCAAGTAATAAAAAAATTAAAAACCCAAATTATAGCTCTTTTGGTGTTTTTGAAGCATTTTCTTGGTGGTCTTTTGTGGTTTTCTAGGTTTTTTTTGTGGTTTTCTAAGTTTTTTTTTATGGTTTTCTAAGTTGTTTTTTGTTGTTTTGAAGGTTTTTTCGGCAGTGTTTTGTGGTATTCATGATTTTTGTATGGTAAGTATTTTTGTTTTAAATTAATTTATCTAATTTTTCAAGAACAATAAATAAAAAAGACAAAAAGGATAGAAAACCTACCTTGGCTTGAGCCTCTGGGATGTTGTTGCGGTTATTGGGTAGGTTGGTTTGGTTTCTCCATGGTTGAATCCCTCTGTCGATATTCAATATCCTCAGTCGAGCCCTAGAAGTCTTGGTCGAGCTCCTATTTTCCATGTAATCTATGCAAAAATGACTTGCGTAGACCGCGACTGCACCTTTTAATAAGAAATAGTGGCTCAAATGAGACCTAAATATCGATCAAGCTATAATGATCGACTGAGCTCTTATTGTTGAGCTAAATAGAATCGTGATCATGGGTCTCTTTTTAACTCTTGATCAATCTATTTTTTAGTGCTCAAGGAGCTTGATCAAGCGCTTGAAAATGGCTCAATCCAGCGCATAAAGTGGCTTGATCGAGCTCTCTTTTTTCACCTAAATGTTCCCTCCCTAGCTAGAAAGTGTAACTGAGATCCATGATTTTACCCATATATATAAAATCCAAGCTTAGCATTGGAGAAGTTAAGGGTCTACTTCATTATGAAGGGAAAATCAATCAAAAATTTTAATAATAAGGTTTTAATTTTATTTTATTTACCTTATATAACATAGATAGTTGACTTTGGAATAGTTATATATCTACCTCATATTGGGTTTTATAATGTGTATCTAAGCCTAATGAACCATTATCTACCATTTATATATCTAATCATGTTTTTTTACCTTATACATAATTTCAAACATATTTTTGAGTTGGCATAACTTGACATTACAGGTTAGTGGTGACTCTCAACTCAGCTAAGTATTTTTTTTGGTAAATGTCTAAATTTATTATTCTAAACTACCATAGTTAATGCATTTTTAGCTGTATGTAGCCTTAATATATATAACCTCCTCAAAAATTTCTAGCAAAAATATGGTATTATTTGTCTCTCCATGTGGGTCTGTGCGCACACACACACATGCACATACACACACATGTGAACATATCTTACTTGAAATTTTATGTTTGTAGACATGTCTATTTTGGAATAGAGCTTCCAAAACGTCATCTTTTTCTCAAAAAATTAGGTGAATCCTTATCATTTAACCTCCATCAGTTATTCTTAGTTGTCATCCCAGATCTACGATTGACATTTATTTCAAAGGCTAATATTGTTTGTTTTCCCTCTTTGGTTTTCAATTTAATAAAATTAATCTTAATGAAATTCATGCTTCCTCACTAATTATGTGCTTCTTCAGTACACACCCTTTTTCTCTTTATAATTTTGGGTTCTCTCTCTAACCACCATGACATCCCCTGGTCAATATTTATCTCATTGTAAATTCTTGTAATTACTTAAATGGTTGAGAGAGGAAAATAAATTCCATTGCTTGAGGAAGGAGATTGCTTGAGGTAATTTTTGTTTTAAATATCAGTCCCAGTTGGTATAGAAATTCCTTGAAGATTCAAACTGCTAATTGTAATATGCTAAAACAATAGACTTGAATCTACTCTACTCATCAGTGGAAATAATTAAGCGATTATAAAATCACAAAGCATACAAGAGAAAGAATTCAATAAACACATTATACAATGATTTCCTGGGGAAATCCATAGCTAAAAACACTCGTTATCTATATATTGCATTAGTAAGAAAATATGAGAAGATTACAATGCTTTGCTCAAGCCCGAGTAACCTTTGCACTATCTCTGTCTATCTCATTGCTTCCTAGACAAGCCTTGGCCAATAATTAACCAATTTTCTGCTCGCCCAAGTCCATATTTGCTTGCATTGTTCCTAAAGGAATTAGCCCCCTATTAATTAGGGAAATTCCTTAACTGGAATTGGGCAATCCTTATAGGCCTTCCTCTCACTACCTGCACCACCTATACAATTTGGATGTTCATACAACCGATAATACATTATCGCTGAACTCCAATCTCAAGTGGGCCTTTCAGATATGACATGCATGACTTAATTATGAGTGAATATTCAGTTTATTGGTTCATCACTGTCGGTAGCACCACACTCCATTGTAGGCAACATCACACTACGAGATATCCCACTAGTTCCTCCAACAGTCAGAACTAGTTTAAGTTACTTTAACTTTGTTAAACTGAATTTATTAATTACAACTTAAAGTAAACTCAACCACGGCTCCTATAATGTAGCAGACACTCCATATGATTCTAGTAAGACCCTAAACTAGAATTAACTAAGCCAACTAAGTCAAATTAACTTAGTTAACTAACACAAGTTATCATGAGATGTGGAATTACAATTTTATTCCCAATTTAATTTAGGGAAAAAATTAAATTAGGATTTTCTTGTTGCATTTTCAACACTCCCTCTCAAAAAGAAAGGGATTATCTACTACCCGGATCTTTCCACTGTAAAACTCAATTTTTCATCTTCATAATGCCTTTGTCAAAATATTTACATCTTGTTCCTCTATAGGAATGTACTCCAAAAACATGATTCTACTTTTCACGCAATCTCATAGATGACAATACCAGATTTCGATATGCTTGGCCTGATCAAGGAAAAATGGATTCTCAGAGAATTTTATACAACTCTTATCGACGCAATAAATCATTGTAGGATCCATTTGCTGACAAAATAACCCAACAAGGATCTTCCTCATCTAGATAGCCTCACAAGTTGATTGGCTAGTAGTTGTGTACTCCTCTTTTGTCAAACTGAGTGCAATTGATCTCTACTTCCTGTTGTACAAAGAAACTGTTGTTGGCCTAATAATGAAGATTCCCCTAATGTGCTCTTTCTTTTGGATGGACACCCTGCCCAATCTGCATTTGTGAAGCCTTGAAGCTTCACTCCCTTTGTCCATCTGTACCAAAGACAAAACTGAGTGGTGCCTTTGGGGTATCTCAACACATGTTTAGTTGTCTTCCAATAGATTTTGGTTGGCTTGACCATGGCTTGAATAAGTTGATTAACTGCAAAACATATGTCTGGTCATGTGTTCACATAAAATATAAGTGAACCCACAAGCTTCCCGTAAATATTAGCCTCCACTACTTCACCTGAAGTAGCATCTTCCTTCCTCCAGTTTCCTCCTAAATAAGTTTCCATGGGTTTGCTTCTCTCCATGTGGAACTTCTTCAGTATCTCATTGGCATACTTTCCCTGAGAGATAAAGAGTTCTTCATCTCCCTGTCATACTTCCATACCAAGGAAGTAATGCATGAGTTCCAGGTCCTTCATCTCGAATTGTCTTGCAAGATCCTCTTTGTAAGATTTTACCAGCTTATCATCACCTATTAGAATTAAATCATCGACATATAATACTATAATCAACAATTTACCTTCAACCACAATATGGTAATGGTTCGCATCTTCTCCACTTTTGATGAAGCCCGACCTGGTGAAATAGTCGCCAATCTTAGTGTACCAAGAACACGGTGCTTGTTTGAATCCATACAATGATCGCTTGAGTCTACACTCATGTGACTCTTTGTTGAAGGTCTCAAATCCTTCCAATTTCTCAATATACACCTCTTCCTCAATCACACCATTGAGGAATTTTGTCTTCACATCCATCTCATGTATCTTCCATCCCGTCTACGCTGGAAGAGATAAAATAGATTTGATTGAAGAGTACCTTGCGACTGGAGCAAAGGTCTCCTCATAATCAATTGCCTCCACCTGAGAGAACCCTCTGGCCACAAATTTGGTTTATTTTTCCACACTCCCATATGTTGCTTGCTTTACCTTGTAAAGCGATCTGGAACTCACTAGTGAATTTTTTGTTGATCTTGGGACCACTTCCCAAAAATTGTTTCTGATAATGGAGTCATACTCCTGAACCATGTCATCAACCCATACTGGTTTCTACTCTGCATCCTCGAATGAGGATGGCTCAATCTCTATATTCTTTCTCATCAGAGCCATATAGCCAGTGTAACGTTCTGGTCGCCTCCTCTTCCTGCAATGTGATGTGGGTGCTCCCACATTCTCACTAACATCATGCATCAATCTGTCAGCCTCTCTAGTGCGCTTCCTTCCATATCTGGAATTTTCTGCATGAGTGGGTGCTTCCACTCTCTGCTCCTCTCCATATCGTTTCTCCACATCATCCTAAGGTTCTTCATTTGGAGCTAAAAGCTCCTCTTCTCCATACAATTGAAGCTCCCTCTCAAGGTGACATCTCATGGACCACTCTTCATTGAACTTCCCATCTCTATGAACCACTTTTATCCTATGAGGTGGCAGGTACACCCGATCATTGTGAGGTGTATCAGTGTACCCCACAAATATGCCCAACTCAGCTGTTGGTTCTATCTTTTTCCTTGCATCCTTGGTAACATGACAGTAGACTAATGAACCAAATATCATGAAGTGTGACACATCTGGTTTCTTACTTGAAAATTCTTCTTCTAGTGTACTCATCCCAAGAATCCGATGAGGACTCCTGTTCTGCACATATACAATTGTGCTGCATGCTTCATCCCACAAGTGCAACGATAGGCCCTAATCATGTAACATCGTTCATGTAGCTCCCACAATACTTTTGTTCTTCCTTTTTTCCACCCCATTTTGTTGTGGGTTATGGGGTTCTATTAACTCACGTTGAATGCCTTTTGATGAGCAAACGATCTTTAATTGATTTGACACATATTCTCCACTGTTATTCCTCTTGATATATTCAACTTTATTGCAAGTGTCTTTCTCCACAAGTGCTTTAAATTCACAAAATTTAGTGAATGTCTGATCTTTTTTCTGCATGAACAAAATCCAACACTTACGAGAAAAAGCATCTACAAATATTACATTATTCTTGTGCTTGGTCGTGGAGGTTGTCAAGAATAGTCCACACACATTTGAGTGAACTCTTTCAAAAATCACTTGCACTAGATTGTCTTTATCATGAAAGGTATCTTTGGTGTACTTCCCCGATGTACAACCTTTACATGTGTCTCTCTGCTCTAGTGTACCCTTGGGAAGTCCTATAGAAATTCATTGCATGATCTTCAAAGCTCTGTGGTGCAAGTGACCCAATATTCTATGCCATAATGCATCGATCTCTCAGCTCAAAACCTTCTCTTATTTTGTTATGAAAGCAACACAATCTTCTACATATAATTTGTAGAGGTTCTCTACCTGAACCCTGATCCTCTTCACTTGTCTTGAGGCTATGTGACGAAGGAAATCCTTTCCTTTTCTAAATATCACATCGTAGCCACAGTCCTCCAACATGGAAACTGGGATCAAATTCTTCTTCAAACCTGTAACATACATGACATATTTTAATGTGAGAGGAGAACTAGACTTCCTTTAAAAACTAACAGTACCAATGTTGGTTGCTCTATACCTCCCATCATCTCCCATTTTGATGTGCATATGGAGGTCCTTCTCCTCCAAGCCAATGAAGAACTATTTTTCTCCGGTCATATGGAATGAGGCTCCACTATCCAGATACCACACACTACTCGTCACTAATGTCACCATGCAAGCGATGAGGGTGAAATCTAGCTTGCTTTGTGAAGCAAGAGCTTCACCTTCCTCTCCTCCTGAGGGCTTCTTATCAAAATTCCTATGTGGACATTTCTTGGCATAGTCTCCCAGCTCATGACAGTGAAAAAATTTACTCTTCAACATGTCCTTCTTCTGGCTTCCCTAATTGTAATCTGATTACAAATGGGATTACTTCTCTCTCCCTTTATTTTCCTTTCCATCTAAGGCATTGTTCTCCTCGTCATCATGCTTGGATGAGGATCCATCTCTGGTGTTCCGCTGAATCTCTTCTTGCACCAAGTCATACCATAAACGCTCTCACTCTAGTAGCTTCTCCCTCCATTTTACTAAGTCCTGGTAGTTGTGTCAGCTCTTGGAAAGGCCTAGAAGTGCTAGGTTGACCAGATTTTCTTCAATAACTACCACACCAACACTTCCAAGCTCATCTCGACATTTGGTGAACTTGGTCAAGTAATTTGGTATGGTGTCACCCTTCTCCATCTTGATTTTTCAAAAATGTCCTTCAGTGCCAGCTTCATGTGGTCATTACTATTTTGAAATAGGCTTTTCAAGGCCTTCCGCATCACATATGGAGTATCCTTACCATGGAGGTTCGAGACAATATGATCTTGAAATCCTTTTAGGATAATCCTTCTCACTTTTTCTACACACCTTCTCCACTCTGCTAGAACTTGAGCAGTGACTGCTAGAGGCTTAGGAATATTTTTGTCTATGAATTCCTTAAGCCCATTGTCTTCCAACACTATCTCCATCCCATCCTTCCAAATAATATAGTTTGAACTACCCTTAAGGGAATATTTGAGTCACAATCTTTAGAACAACATCCTACTAGATTTGAAGTATGATACTGTAAATTTGATTTCACCTACAAAAGACAAACTTGTATTTTCGTCTTCTAGAGTGATTTCTGCTCTAATACCATGTAGAAATTCCTTGTAGATTAAAACTTCTAATTGTAATATGCTTAAACATTAGACTTGAATCTACTCTAATCATCAATGGAAATAATAAAACAATCATGAATTCATGAAGCATACAAGAGAAAGAATTCAATCAACACATTATACAATGATTTCCTGGGGAAAGCCATAACTAAAAACCCCTGCTATCTATATATTGCATTAGTCAGAAAATATGAGAAGATTACAATGCTTTTCTCAAGCCTGAGCAACATATGCACTATCTCTATATGTCTCATTGCTTTTTGGACAAGCCTTTGCCAATATTTAACCAATTTTTTTCTTGCCCAAGTCCCTATTTCCTTGCGTTGTTTCTCAAAGAACTATCCCCCTATTAATTAGGGAAATTCCTCAATTGGAATTGTGTAATCCTCATAGGAATTCCTCTAACTGCATGCACCACCTATACAATTCAGATGATCATACAATTGATAGTACATTGTCCGTGAACTCAAAGCTCAACTGGGTTTTTCTCATATTTAACATGCATGAGTTAATTATGAATGAATCTTCAGTTTATTGGTTGATCACTGCAGGCAACACCACACTCCACTGCAAGCAACACCACATTACTAGAACCCCACTCATTCCTCCAATAGTTGGAACTAGAATTAGGGGAATTTTGAGGTTCAAAATGGGCCTCCTAAGAAAAATGTACAACCAAAATAAATTTTATAAGAACCAATAGGATTCAAGATGATGATGTCAACCATGGGGGATGATTCACCATTTTTGGAGTAAAAGAGTAAAAAGATTAAAAAATAATAAAACTACTTTTTCAACTCGCATTTTGAACTTATCTCCCTAATGTTTTACTCAAATTTCGAGTGAGAGTAATCACTGGATACAAAATTTAATTCCTCATCCAAGGAATACCCATGTTACATACATTTGATGGACCCTGCTACACAAAAAATTAGAAATACATGAATTTTTTTTTTTTGCAATCATGTTTTTCATGTATTTCTCATTTTTCATGTAGTAGATTCCATCGAAATTATGCAACATGGGTAGTCCCTGGATGAAGAATCAAATTCTGCATCCAACAAGTGTTGTCGCTCGAAATTTGAGTAAATCCATAAGGAGATAAGTTGAAAATACGAGTTGAAAAAATAGTTTTTTCTTTTTTTCCCCTCTAAAATTTGATGATGTAATCTAATCTTAGTTTATTATTTCCACTATTATTTTATAATTTCCTTAGGAGGCCCATTTTGGACCTCAAAATTCCCCTAATTTTTAACTCACTTTAACTCAGTTGAATTGAACTAATTAATTACAACTCAAAATAAACTCAAACAGGGCTTCTATAATGTAGGAGACACTCCACATGACCCTAGTTACACCCTCAACTCGAATTAACTCAGCCAACTAAGTAAAATTAACTTAGTTAACTAATACAAGTTGTCATGAGATGTGGAATTACAATTTTATTCCCAATTTAATTCAAGGAAAAAAATAAATTAGGATTTTCTTGTTGCATTTTCAACATTTGGATGAATGGTCTTAAATGGGTTGTTGGTACCATAAATTAACTAAGAGAGGAAAGGATAGGCCTAGGTGTCCTTTAGCTCCAACAATAAGTAAGAATAGAACAAAATATTGAAAGAAGCATGGGTTGCAATATCTTGGGAGGATGATTGGTGTGCAATCGTGGAGAATGATAGACAATTAGTCTATTTGGAAGGAGAGGACTTTCATTAATGTGTTGTCTCACTCACACATCGACATAGGCATATACACAAAGAATAACCTCTCTCAAGTGCATGTAGAAGTAGTGGAAGAAAGCACACAGAGAATTTTGTGGTAATAAAAGAATAATTCCTTTAAGGTTGGATGTGCAGTAGAGAAATTTTGAGTTATAAAATTTTCCTCCTAATGAACATTATAAAACAATAGTGGAAATAATAAAATAATATTAAATTACATCACCAAATTTTAGAGAGAAAAAAATAAAACTACTTTTTCAATTCATTATTTTTTACTTATCTCCTTACAATTTTACTCAAATTTCAAGAGGGAGAACTTGTTGGATGAAAAATCTAATTCCTCATCCAAGGATTGCCCATGTTGGATACTTTCGATGGATCTTGCTACATGCGAAATGAGAAATACACGAAAAACATGATTACAATAATGTTTTTTTCATGTATTTCTCATTTTTCATAAAACAAGGTCCATTGAAAGTTTGCAACATGGGTACTCTTTGAATGAGGAATTAAATTATGCATTCAATGAGTGCTCCCACTCAAAATTTGAGTAAAACAGTAGGGAAATAAGTTGAAAAAATATTTTTTTATTTTTTTTACTTTTTTACTCCAAACATGGTGAATCATCACCCATGGTTGACATCATTATCTTGAGTCCTATTGGTTCTTATAAAGTTGATTTTTGCTATACATTTTTGTTTTGAGGCCCATTTTTTACCTCAATTTCTCTAATGACAACACAAAGAAGGCAACAACCAAAATTTATTGATGTTAAACTTCAGAGAGATTAAAAACCAGTTCAAGAATATTCATAGAGCCTTGTTGGGTGAACACATTATAGAGAGTAATGGCTTTCCTAAAGGCTAAAGAATCATTGGAATCTTGTGGATTGATGAAATACTATCCAGGAGAGAAGCACCCAGGCACTTGGGGAGATGATGAACCACCACATGATGGCAACACTGGTCCATGCTCTCTTTGATGAATTACTTGGTAAAATGGATTCTATGCTCATACAACAACTTATCCACTGATGCATCTTCCTTAATATTGACACCCTTCTCCTGAAAGAGAGCTAAAAACTCTTTGCACTGAGTTATCCTAGTATGGATGTTATTATGCCTGCAAATACTAAATGATGGCATGTGTATTTGGTGGATGGAGGCAGTGTGGCCTTGAGAAAATATTGTTTCAATTGTTTTATTGGTTGAAGTTTTCCCTCAGAATCACTCCACCTCAAGGTTTTGAATTTGGCTTGGGGCTGAAAACTACAATTAATAGTGGTTGTAGCTTTTCTATGGTTAGGAGGATGGCCAAATTCCTTATCTTAGTTTGTTGTTCATCTGGTTGTAGAAGATAAGTTTTTAATTATGCTTCTTAAATTTAAATAGTATGTACCAGTTATTGTAAAATTTGCATTCTTATACTATTAATGAGGGATGTGGATTCTTTTGTGTAAGTGGGATGTTGATTCCCTACATGATTGCTTGAAGAGATGGTAATTTTCTGTGTCTACATTATTAACTTCATGAATGTATTGGTTAGCATGCATTTCTGTTCATTTCATTAATATTTTTGTGTATGTGAACCATATTCCAAGGTAGGAAATGCTTAACTTCTTGTGTTTATAAGAAGTGCACTTAGATGCACACCCTCTATGTATTTTTACTAGTAAATTAATGGAAAAATTGTACTTGTTTGAGCAGATTATAAGAGAAGGAATTTCTATGAGTTTCAATGAAGTGAAACTCATGTTTTGACTGTGTTGATTTGTGGTTTCCATGGCCATGATGCATTTATAAGAGGCGAAGGTTCTTGTTTCTCCATTCTTGACCTCTTGATGTCTAAGTTTAACTAGGTGGTCAAGTCATGAAGGCCTTGGTCCTAGGCGATTCCCAAAGAAATTAGAAAATTTCTAAGTATAAAACAACTTACAAAATAAGTCAGAATGACTAATGAGGCCTACCAGGTTGAAGGTTGGGCTAGTCAACCTTGTTGGCTAGGTCGAGCCTAAAAGACTGATGGGAAACCAGAGAAGGTTAGGTAGGACCTGCTAAGTTGAGGTCAGACCAGTTAGGCCAGATAGCACAGTCAAGCAAGACCATTGTTTAGTCCCCATAAGTAAGTTAGAGGTCATAGGTCACGAAGTCGGGCCCCAATGGAGCGTGCAATATGAATTCCTTTAGAGAGGTCGACCCCAACCCTCCCCTCGATGGAACCTGAGGTCGGGTGATGCAATTTTCAAGTAAGCATGCCATGTGGAATAGCATTATGTGGGCACCATGAGGGGTATGACCCGCGTGCCACATGGAGGCTAAATATGGCATGATGGAATTTAGTGTGTCAATTTCAAATGGTCATACCTCTTGATCTAGGACTTGGATTAAGGAAAAAATTATACCATTAGAAAGGTCTAGACAAGACAAACACAATGATATTATACGTTTTAAGTTCTAAAGTAGTTGGAAAATAGTGAAATTTTTACCCCATTTCCATAACAGGACCATGGAGATTAGGTTAGCATCGTAACCACCTCCTTCTACCCATAGTTGGGCTGGGGTTAGTAGGGGGTATGTTACAAAGTGGTATGAGAGCTTCTGGGTTTAACACTTAGATTGGATGGGATATATCACATAAGAATTGTAGACAAAGCTTCAACCATATACCTTGGGATAAACTGGTGCCATGTTACAACTTAATAGAGAGATAGATTCAATGCTTAGATCTTTGGAGATAAGGTGGGGCTCTATCTCTGAGTGTCGTAATTGAATATGGATAAGGTTGTATGCCATTTATAGAATTTGACTATGATTTTTATGTGCCTTCTAAGGATTATCTTGTATTTTTTATTTTATTGGAAAATGCATGGTACCACATGTGTTTGCTTTTGACATCTTGAACGTTAGGATGGTCTATTGTATTGACCATGGATGCTCGTTATGAAGAAATAACTACATGGCTTGTACATGATTATTTAAGTGGCGTATTCTTACACACTTGGGAGGAATTGGCATCTAAATGCTCCTACAATACGAGGGATTTTGGGGAAATCCATGTGTTGCTTGTGAAGGCTTTGGTTATGTAACTATGATCATGGCTTGGATATTGATCATTTATTTGTGCAAGTGAATGTTGGGTGTAACATTGTGATGGAATGGTAATGAGTTTATTGCATGCATAGCCATGATACATTTATAAATGTGATATATATATATATATATATATATATATATATATATATATATATATATATATATATATATATATATATATATATATATATATATATATATATATATATATATATAATGAAAGATAGTGATATGACATGTGGTTTTCTAATTAACTGACCTTTGAAATTGTGGATGCCATGATAGCTAGCCCTAGTAAAGAGACCAAACACAATGGCTATTGTAGGTTTCAACACAAAAAAAAGACTAATATTGAAAATCAATAATGATGGTTGGCTTTAAATTACTGCTAATGGACATAATTCAGGACCAATTTCTAAAACCTGTAAGAGAAGGAGAGTTAACCTACTTACATGAATTTAAATGTAATTTCTAATTTTGAAATCAAGGTAATGCAGTTGCTAATGGTGTCTTGGTTTGAGACATGTGACTAATAAAAAATTGAGGATACAAGAACAACTGCAGGGATTGTGCTTGGCCTAGCAAGTGAAATTGAAATCGGTATATCTATTCATATTATTCCATTAATATAATAACAACTAACTCTATGTGGAAACAAATGAAAGATTATATCATGGTAGGGAACGACGGGAGATCGACCAATCCCACCAAGGAATAAGAACCTTCAAGAACTTGAAGGCTAAGATTAAGAGCTTGAAGGTCGAACTAAATGTCTTCGAGGGAGAAATTCTGGAGCTTGTTGGGAAGCAACAAAGGATGGCCCATATGAACTCAAAGTTGCAAAAATGGTTGTAAGAATTGACACAATAGGCTTTTCCCTCAATAGAGGGAAGTTTTGCTAGCAGAAAGAGGCCTTGTGAGGTTGAAAATGAGAAGAGAATATTTCCCTATTGGCATTGTATAGAAAACCATATGAGAAGGGATTGTCCCCGTAGATAGAAAAAGAAAGAAAAATGCCCTAGCTAGCAACAGGGACATGAATCAACAATGCAAGATGTTGAAAAAGAGAAGGGGGAATTCCCTCAATATCCTGGATATATGCATGTGTGATGAGAAGATTCCTCGTGAACTATTAGGGAATGTAATACTTCAATGCCATTGATAGCCCTGTACAGAAGTCTCAAACTGATTTTTGCGTTTGTGAATATATATATATATATATATATATATATATATATATATATATATGCTCACTTGTATGACGGTTGGAAGTTCCATGAATGTTGGACTCATGGGGATTAAATTGATTTTGGGGACTATTTTATTTTAACACTTATGTGATATGGATTTAAATTGACTTCATGGATTGATATCATTTTGATTATACATTTGTGCATGGCCATGCTATTTTGTTGAAATTTTCTTTTGTGATTGTGGTTGTGATTTCCCTTTTTGTATTGGTTTTCCTACATTTCTTTGTAAATTTTCCTTTGAAATGTTATGCTTGGGGCTCGAGGAAGCCATGGAGCTCTAGTAAGAGAGTTGCATTAAGCCCAAGAGAGAATAAGACTTGAGAAAGGCCTACACATGACAGAAATGAGGAAGTTCAAGAATGGTAAGTGCATGATTGGCATGGAAAAAAACATGTTGATATTGAGCAGATGGGTTCAAACAGTCCATCATTGAAATACCTAGGAGGGTTACTGTCAAATGTGACCACAGGCATAAATTAAGAAATGTACATGGTTGAAATGTAATTGTGCAAACATTATGAACAAAAAATAAAAGTTGGAAGCATTAACACTAACAACAAATGGAAAGGAAGAGGAAAGGGCAGGTGGGGGTTTGGTGGGGGGGGGGTGTTGCCGCGGGGGGGGGGGTGGTTTGGAAAAATAATCCCCTTGACTAATGCATACTTTTATTATATGATGGGAGCTATCCAACCCTAGTTTTAATTGACATAAATCAATATTCACTATATCCTTGAGTAACTGAATAGTAATATGACAACAAATGGGCTAGGTGGGCCCATGGGAACTATGGACAGTGAAATGGCACAAAGGAATTTCTCTTAACCTTAAATCTAATTACACATGTAATTATGTATTGTATACATGATCATGCTAATGAGTGTATATATGTGAAAATGTCATCTTGTCTGACAGGGTTTTCAGGGGTCATTCTTGTGGAAGAATGATTGTTTCAATTTATTTAATGCATATGTGAATGGCATAAAAGGGTTCCCAGTTTTATGAGGAATCAAGTGGGAAAATGTAGCCCTGGATGTTCTATGATTTTAATATCATGAGAATATGATTTTTATATTATGCCCATGTTTATACTATGAACAAGAAATGTTGAAGGATATATTAGCATAATGAAATCAGTGTGAGTTGTGACATGATGGGAGAAGCATGGATAATTAAAGAAACCACAATTTTTGGATTTGGATTATGGTTGCATGTGGCAAAAGTGTGGGAAAGACACTACAAACAATGTTACCCAGTGTCTGTGGAAAAATACGGCGAGGTATCTAGATTTTCAACATTGTTGTGTACATATTGTACTGTGCCATGTGTATTATGTATGTGTTGTGTTGTACATGTGTATTTGTTGTATTGTATCATTTTTGTATGTGTATGTGTTGTGGTACATTGTGTATACGTGCATGTTGTGTAATGTTTTTGGATAGGCATGTATGGGATTGTTTAGGCCCGTGTGTTGTTAATGGTATTAGGACAGGAAGGTATGGGAATTTCAAAGCCCATGTTGAGTAGGATAGCCTAGAATGGGGGTTTCTTGGGCCTATGAAGGTGTGCGATACATTTATATTACTATTGACATAAGATTACCTGGGTTGGTAGTGACTTCCTGGTTTGGTAGTGCCCATGTTTGCGGGGTAGTGATTGGAATTATTTCTATTTATCTCCTACCAAGTACTCACCTTGGGGCTAATGAATGACTTAGTAAATTTGAAATTGAAAGAGAAGATAAAAGAAGGAATTGGGTGCTTGTTAGGCTTGTAAATCGATCCAGTGTGTATACATGGTATAAGAGAAGAGAAGGCACTAGGTGCTAGCTGGTTTGGAAATCGATCCAATGTGTGTACGTGATCAAAGAGAAGAGAAAGGCATTGGATGCTTTCCAAGTGTGGCAATCGATCTAGTGTGTGTACAAGAAAAGAAAAGGTCATTGGATGCTTATGAGTTTGGAAACTAATCTAATATGTGTGAAGAAGAAAGCAAAGAGAAATTCAAGGTGAATATCAATATTCCATTTGATTTCTTGAATTTCTAAATTATGAACATAAATTGATAGGATGATCTATAATGATTGGGTTTGTGATCTAACACGGTTTTCCTTAATAGGATGCAAAATAAAATCATGAGTTTCATTTCATGGACAAGATGCTAATGAGGTATGATTCAAATTTATTGCAATTCCTCATGATGAGCCTAATGGAAATTTATGTGTTATGATGTAGGAAATCATGGAATTTCCCAACTTGGGTGGTTTCATTTGGCAACACGATGAATGGAATTAGCATCAAAAGGAATTAGAGCATGTAACAGTATGCTAGTAAAATATCTTAGGGACAATGCCATTGTGGGACACTGGTACCTAATATTGACCATTGCTTTCCATGAAGCATTCCATGATAATCATAAATATGTTGAAGCACAGACTTGCCTCAGTTATGAGACTCTTCTAATGTGAGGAAACCCTATCAAGGAATGGATCACCCAAGGGACTCAGGTGTAGAGAAGAGGATGCGTAAAATTGGAAGGTGTTTGATTGCAGAGAAGGGGGTGACTAGATTTCCCGAAGGACTAGGAAGAAAAGAAGGGAAGGAAAGGAAATTGGTTTTAAAAGGTCATGAGCATGAATGATTAGAATCAGAATAAAATTGTTGGTGTTCCTGGAAATAATGAGCCATAAATTGTTCGTTGAAGGAACAAGAAGCACAAGGATAACAACACTAGACGTTAGAGGTAGGAAGCACTCCAAAGAAAATGAATGAATCCACGTTGGATCAAGCAACTCAAAAGCACCAAGGATTGCAAAAAGGGTCATTGGGAGATGGTTTAATTAATGGATTAATGATTACCAATTGGCTAGGTAATCCATTGTGCATATGAGATGTGTTGTAAAAGTTGAAATGAGTTGTGTATATAAAACTCCATAATCAACAATGCTTGGCCTAAAACATGTTTTGTTGTATATTGTTATTGAACAAAGAAGACGATGACCCCTGCCCACCCCCCAAGGGGGAGGGTATTATGACATCCCTTGGTCAATATTTCTCTCATTCTAATTACTTGTAATTACTTCAATGGTATAGAAAGGGACACAAATTCCATTGCTTGATGAAGGAGATTTCCTAAGGGAATTGTTTTTTTAAATATGAGTCATGGTTAGATGAGTGCCTTTAAATGGGATGACTATCACATAAAATAACTGAAAGAGTAAAGGATAGGCCTAGGTGTCCTCTAGCTCTAGCAACAAGCAAGAAGAGGACAAATATTTAAGGGTGCATGGGTTGTGCTATCCTACGAGGTTGATTGGCATGCAACCATGGAGAAATATAAAAGGTTAGTTTGTTTCAAAGGAGAGGACCTTCATTCACACGTTCTCTCACTCACACATGCACATAGGCATATGTAGAGGAAGCAATCTTTATAAAAGGAACACAAAAGTAGAGGAAGAAAGCATGCAGAGAATGTTGTGGTAAGAAATATATAATTCCTCCAAGGTTGGAGGTGAGAGTGCAAAGAATGCAATCACTAGAATTCATTGTTGTTAAGCTGTGGAGAGATTAAAACCCAGCCGAAGAATCGTCACAGAGGCTTGTTGGGTGAACACATTATAGAGAGTAGTGGCTTTCCCGAAGGCTAAAGAACAACTGGAATCTTGTGGATTAATGAACTACTTCCCAAGAGAGAAGCACCCAGGCACTTGGGGAGTTGATGAACTACCAGGTGATGAAAACATTAGTGCATGCTCTCACTGATGAATTATCTAGTAAAATGGCGTCTATGCTCCTATAGTAACTTATCGATTGATGAATCTTCCTTAATGTGGACACCCTTCTCCTGAATGTGAGCTAAAAACTCTCTGCACTGTGGTAGCCTAGTATGGATGTGATTATGCCTACAAAAGCTAAATGATGGTGTGTGTAGTTGGTGGATGAAGGTAGTGCGACCTTGAGAAAATCTTGTTTCATCTATTTTATTGGTTGAAATTTTCCCTTAGAAACACTCCACCTCAATCTTTTTAATTTGGCTCGGGGGTGATAGCTACGAGTAATAGTGGTTGTAGCTTGTATATGGTCAAGTGGAGAGTCAAAGTTTTGATCTCAGTTGCTTATTCATTTGTTTGTATAAGATAATTATTTACTTATGCTTCTTATATTTAAATAGTATTTGCAGGTTATTGTACAGGCTACATGCTTGTACTATTAATGAAGGATGTGTATTCTTGTGTAGAACTGGGATGTTGATTCCTTTTATAATTTCTTGAAGATATGGTAATTTTTTGTGTCTATCTTCTTAACTTAATCAATGTGTTGATTAACATGTAATCATGTTGATTTCATTAATCATTCTATGTATGTGACCCAAAATCCAAGGGAGAAAATGCTTAGCTCCCTTTGTTTTTGAGAAGTGCACTTAGATGCACACCCTCTATGTATTTTTACTAGTAAATTAATGGTTGAACTATACTCGTTTAAATAGATTATGATAGTAGGAACTTCTATGAGTTTCAACAAAGTTTAGTTGATTTTCTAAGTGTACTGATTCGTGGTTTACATGGCCATGATGTGCCGATAAGAGGAAAAGGATATTGGTTCCCCATTCTTGACCTCTTGGTGTCCAAGTCTAACCAAGTGATCAAGACATGAAGGCCTCGAGCCTCGACGATTCCCAAAGAAATCATAAAATTTATAAGTATGAAATGGCTTGTTAAACAGGAAGGAACGACTGGTGGAACCTGCCAGGTCGGGGTTCGGCCAGTCAGCCTCGTTGGCTGGGTTGGTCTTGAATGACCAGTGGGACACAAAGATGTTCAGGTAGGACCCAGTAGGTTGGGGTCAGAGTAGTTGGGCTTGATAGCGAAGTTGGGTAGGACAATTGGTTGTGCTCCATAAGCAAGTTGGAGGTTAGATGTCAGGAGTTCGGGCCTCGATGGAGCCTGTAGTATGAATTCTTTCAAAGAGGCCAACCTTGACCCTCCCCTTATTGGAACCTGAGATTGGGTGATGCTCTTGCCACATAGGCCTACCATGTGGCATAGCGCCACATGGGGTATTAAGTAGGTGCCACGTGGAGGTTAAATATGATCCTATGGAATATAGTGTGTTGGATTCGAATGGTCATACCTCTTGCTTCAGGAGTCAAATCGAAGAAAAAATTATATCTTTGGAAAGGTCTCAATGAGACAAACACAACGATGTTATTCATTTTAAGACCTAAAGTAGTTGTAAAATAGTGAAATTTTTTACCTCATTTATGTAGTGGGACCATGGAGATTAGGTCAGCATCGTAACCACATCCTTCTATCTTTATTTGGGTCTGGGGTTTGTGGGGTGTCATAATCGCATTTTTCCTTTTCCAATTGTCCATTTTCCTCATTCTTCAGTTCATCTATATAATTTCATTCTTCCTTTCATCTATTTCAATCTTACTTTATTCAATTCACCACTTCATTTGCACTTACCAAAAGGTCTGCACCAATGAAACAAATTCTTCACTCGCTAGTAAGCACACCAATGAGGACTATATAGCCAAAGCAAGTATGAAATGAAGAAGTTGATGGTGTAGTCTTTTGAAATGAATCTCCTGCCAAAAGGAGCTAATGGTCACAAGGAAACTACTATCCTCACCAACTGTAATGGAAAAACCATTGCTACATCCATTTGATTTGAATCACCATGCACTTGCAGAAGAAGATGATAATGCTTTTACTCTCTTTTATGGATTGAATTTGATGATAAAATTTTCTGTGAGACTGAAAGAGTAGTATTCATTTTCGTTAATGTTTTTAGATGATACATTTATACATTTTCAATGTTTTACATAAAAAAAAATTATGTTTATTCATTTGCACTATTATTTTGCATTAATATATCTCAAATTGTTTAGTTAATGTTTTAATTCATCTTTATTCTTTTCATTTATTGCATTTCACTATATTCCCTTAACTTTTTTCTGTGAATACATTTTAGTAGTTTAAGTTTTCAATGTTTCCATATTTTACATAAAAAATTGATATCAAATAAATACTTCATGAGAACATTGTATTGATATGGAAATTTGCATTCATTTTATTTTCATAGCATTTGAACGAGCTATTACATTAATTTTCATTAACACATTTGGGCTAATATTGTTTACTAATACATTTCAAAATTAATACAATGTGGTTCAAACATATTAGTAAGCACATTAATGTTTAAATGAAAAACATTAAAAACATAACAGGTGACAGAGACAAGCAACTCTCTTCCACATTGAATGCCATTAAAATAGCCATGTCCATTTGACTTGAATCTCCTTACACATATGGATGAAGATGATTAATTCTTTCACTCGATGAGATCCTCTATGAGGCCAACGAATTAGCATTCATTTGTGTTAATGTTGTTCCATAATACATGCGTTCATTTCAATTTATTAGGTTTGCATTCATTCATTTGCATTAGTATTTTGTGTTGATACATTTCAAGGTTTTTAATTATATTTTAAGTCTGTATTAATGTTTTTGTTTAAATATCTTTTAATACGTTAAAAGTGGTTGGTCAAAGATTAAAAATAGATAATTACAAAAATTAGGGTATTTATTAGTGATTTAAATAACCTTCAAAAGTGATAACTATATAACCTAATATGACTTTTATTTGGTTGGGTTAACAATACATAAACATAGTGAAATAAATATCATCATGCATAGAAATTATTTTATAACTATCCAAGTAATGTCATTAATGACATTAATATTAAGGTTTATTGATAATATTATTATTAAAGTTAAATAATAATGTTAATAAAAATATTTAGTAAGGTATACTAATAAGGTTTACTAACTTGATTACTAATATTTATAACTTAATAATATTATTTAGATTTTAATAACTTTAGAGTAGTATATAAAAAATTATACATTGAAAATATACTAATTGACACATAATAACACATTCAAAATATATTAATCTACACATACAAATATTAAGCTATATGTGAATCATGATTGACTTGTTCAACCATAATCAACATAGACCTCATGTTTAACAATGATTAATGCTATATTTTTATGTTAAACATGGTTATACTTAACCATAAACATCATGGTTATAAGAAATATAATATAAGTCTAACATAATTTAATATTTATGTTTTTTTAATATTTATCTTTTAATATAATTTTGATAAAAAATTTAATAATGCAACCATATTCAACCATGATCAAACTAATTCCATTATAGTCAACCATGGTCACCATAATCAACTACTCTAATTAAAATAAACCATAATAAATGTGATTAACCATATTCATCAATAATTTATGAATATTTGAGTATATACTTCATTCCAACTACCATTTCCTCCATTGTTAACCTTTTCTACATTAAGTATATCCAACCTTCATCTTCATGCTCCCCAATACTATCCATTTGAGAACTTAACTGAGATGTTATGTTAGGTGGGTTTGGCATCCAAAGTATCACGGTCGTTTTATACTATGATTTTTGGAGAACATGATATCTTTTACCCGTCAAATTATAGATATGATCTATTAAAAGCAAATTTGACCTGTTAGCAACATCCATCCGTAACCGTTTTCACAATACCATTCCCTTAAATTTTGCCACAAGTTGTCTTACTCGATGGACTGAATCGACTCAGTATAAGGGACTTGTGAGCCCCACCAAATTCGAGTGGCATTTAATGTATACAATTATTCATGACTACTACATTTTACATCAAGCTCCATTTCGAATTTTGATTAACTTTTACTAATGCACAACAATCATGACACTCATTGACCCACCACTATATTTTTTCTTTCGTTGTGTTTTTGAGGTTTTTCTTATCCTAGTCGTGTTTAAGTGATTTTTTTGGGTTTTTGGATTTTTGGATCAGCCAAAAAATTTTGTGGCTAAATTTTAATTTGTGTGGTTTATTTTGGTTTTTTAATTATATATAGATTCAATACTCCAAAAACCTTGAGACATTTCGTTTGTGAAAATTTCCCTTATCAAAATTGTTACTTCAATATTAAATTCTAAACAAATTAAATCCCAAAATAAACAAGTTCGCGTTGCACACGGCATACCTGCCGAAAATAGCTTGTATATTAACTTGGATTGAAATAACCCAGTTCAAAGAAGCATAGAACACATGAATAACCAAGTATTAGTTTCCATTTTGACTATACATTGCTAGTCTTCGGCTCGGCTGCTTCTTAGACTGGAACTTCATTAGTCCAGTCAATAAATCCAACGAGAAGCGTAACTGTATCTACCTAGTCAAGAGGCAAAATTGTTTCCACAACAGGGCTCTCTCTATGAACTGACGCTCTATAACAGCTAGGGACAAGCATTTAGTCCGCCATTGTGAGACACCCAGACATCCAGCAACATGCAAAACACACAACCACTACGTGTGCCTGTCTGCCCACCTGTTCGCATAAGACATTAATAAAGGTCTTCATTATCAGTTAAAGCTTAACAAATCTATATATTGTGTTAAATCCAACTATTTCAATTTTTAGTTAACCCTTTTTTTTCGGATAAAGTTGAACAAATTTATATATCGTGTAAAATACAACAACGATTGGAACAATATTTAATCTGTACCATTTCCCTTTTTAACAAACATATATGGCATGCAAAATTTAAATACAATTGGAACAATATTTTCTCTGACATTTTGTTTTCTCTCGAACTATATCAACCACATTGTGTAATAGACAGAAAACAATAATTCATCGAATGCATCTTGTTGGAAAATGTAATCCATGCACGTGAAGGCTTTTGTATTTCTAAAAGAAACAACCAGATTAATTCTCGGTGTGGCGCTAGGCATAGGCATGTTCACCATGGCATAATCAGACGAGTTGAAAATGCATGCTATGGACCAGATCGAGGGGCCGGTTCTATATATTGGATCACTTGCCCTTTAACTTTCCAACGGGAAAAGTGTCTGGCTTGGCAGCTCTATTCGTTTTTCGTTTCATCTTATTCAGCTATGATGTAAGTCCTTAATTTCTTTAACGTAGCTATTATGCACTAAATTGATTTTTCTAGGCGAGGATACTAGACATTGGATTGACGAGCTTGTTCGGCTGCAGACTAATGGCTTCGTTACTGCTTTGGATTTTTTCATTTTAAAACTAAACAGACCAAAGTTTTTGAAAACTAGACAATTTCAGGGAACAAGGAGGTTTCCTGGACTGTGTAATTTATGTAGTCCAACCATTAAAACTCAAATAATCTAACCCCTAACACGATTCATGGATAGCACACACATTAAGCAATTCATATATGGCACACATATCATCATCCTACATAAAGCACATGGACTACAGACTTTCCAGGTGCTCCATGCAAAGACACTACATGTCCAAAGCCACTTTCCACATGTCCCATATTTGACATATGTAGATTGTTTCACATGCAAGCATTTGAAAGTAGGGCCTTGGGATTACTGTCATTAAGGACATTGACCAGAGCGAGAATGGCACCCAACGCCCTTATTTTGGCCTTGATTTCATTCATCGATGGAACACTGAACGATGCAGCTGCAGTGTTTCCTTAGGCCTCCATTGTGTCGCTGTATCACTGTCTGAGATCCCGAGTGTTCGGTGGTTTCCCCGAAACACGAGGTGTGAAAATGTGATGTTGTAGATCCACCTAAGATCTGTAGTGCTACAGAAGAATGTCAATTCCAAGTCATAGCTATCTCAAGATTCAAGAGTAATTTATCAACAAACTGCATGCAAGTAGGGCTCTATCCCCTACTTCATTCACGGCCAGAAGTGTTTCCAAAGGCGAAAGGGCAACATAGAGAGTAGATAGACCATCCATGGTCCAGATCTCTGAGCGCCACGTATCCAATCTACGCTAATGGGCTAGCTTCACTAATTCTTTAGTGGGGTGAATTGGCTTCCATTGAATTGCTCTATAATTTGGTCATCCTCTGGTCATACAGAGGATAAGGAGGCTGCCTTCAAATTGTCTTTACCGATGGTAGGGCCTCTCACCAAACGTCCTAAACATAATTCCAGTAAGATGGGCTAGAAGCTGGGTTATTAGTACCATTGAACTAGTGTTTTCCTGGAGGATGGCAAGTAGAGTTATCAGAACAAGGTCATGATCATGATTTGATGAATCATTCTACCACAGAGTTGTCGTAGATTGAGAGAGAGGAGTGGGGCGAGACAGTAGAAAGGATGGATGGTTGGTTCATCTTCACACAAGGTTCGTTACGAGGTACGATAAATATTTTTCTGATTTAGTTCAGTTGCCATGAAAAAATGAAAAGGACCAATTCAATTTAGTTTAGTGAAATAGTGAAAAAATGGAACACACCATAGATAAGTATGATAAATATGAGCAATGTTTTCATAATGTTGGCCCTAATATAAATAACTGTTCAACTAGGGCATATAGGCACATAACTAGTTAGTTACCTGTACAACAGAATAAGGTTACTTATGCTTCTTGTTATTGTTAAGCTGAGAAGCTGTGGACCGGGACATGTACCAGTTCATAAAATATATATGTGCAGAGTGAATTTAAAACCACTGCATTCGCTCTGATCAAATTCACGCATTCAATGACACATTAACATGCTTGACTAATATTTCTGTTTGACTAAGATTTGAACATGTGACTTGTCTAGCTCTGAAATGTTCCAGAAAATTTCCCAGTACTAACCCAGAAGCTCGGACGAGGATCATCGTCGTGCAGCTGATGGAGGTCCCCTGGTACTGCCGGGGCTTCAAGCACCCAAAAACCAACAATGATGTCCATGCCAGCCTCCTCAACGATGTCGACTCCGCCTTCTGTATTCCCAAGCCAGCTCGCCTCAATGCCTTCAACATCATCTCTCGTCCGTTGTCATTTAGTCTATCCACGTGGCAATTTTTACTTGAACACAAAAAGTCTAGTCCATTCTTTTCAATACATTAGCTCCAGTTTTTCCACTTCCTCTGGGTGGATCACCTGTAAATGAGAAAACCCATTCTAATTAAAAGATCAAATGAAGTATGAACCTAAAAAGGACGCACACTGAATAGTTATTTATAACAACATATACACAGTTCTGCCCGCATTTGTATTTACAGATATGTATGAATTCTAATGTCTAATCATAGTGGAAGAGATGAAATGCCAATATTATTATGGATAAATGATAAGAACAAACAAACGCTAACCGAACTATTCCTAAATAACGAATATGGCTAACCGAAATAACGAATATGGCTAACCGAAATTCCTGAAACGAAATTGCACATGAAATCAGGAAATACATGTCCTGCATCCTCTAAACACTCTTTTGAAACTAAATTGCCCATTTGAAATCATGGAAAATAATTATTGATTCATCCAAATGGGATGTAACTAATCATGCCTCATTATCTGCAGCCAACAAAAAATAACGATTATGCATTGATATGATATGAGAAAAAAAAATAGAGTACACCACTCAGATGATGGGAATTCTTATCTCAGAAATTCATAGTAACAGAGTACATGCTGTGTTCTGCATTGACATTGACAGCACCATTTAAGCATTATTTTTATATGAAATCTACAATCAAATTAAGTTGTTATAACAATTATTAGAATTCACCATTAACCATTTCTGCACCTTGAAACTGATATTCCTGGCAGAAAAATTGTTAGCCAGCACTGTGACAGAAGCGCTGTGGTATGTACGCAGCTGCTGCCCCGTTGGGTCCAGGTCGCTGGCTCTGTTGTGCCATTCAATTATCTTGAATTCCTTCCCTGCACCTTGAAATGTAATGTATGGCTTTGTTGCAGGAATCTGTTTGCCTATTTTCCAGTTCCATGTTCACCCTTCCTTGAAGTTTTCTGGAAGAGGGTGAAGTTTACCAGTGGAAAGCTCAAGCTTATGTGAAGTTTTCACCTACGTACGAGACGGAGCATGTTAGCCATCTGGAGCCTATTCCGTGAAATGAGTTACGAAGCCAACCCTAATGAGTGACAGGTGTTAGATTTAGGGTTCTCCAAATGTAAGGCTAGGATCGTCGTATAGTTTTCATTGAAGATTCCCAAGATAAAAACAAAACCCTGCAACTTAGCAACTTAGCATATGTTAAAAGGGACGATTACATATGAAAACGAAACCCTGCAATAAGACCTCCGTAACAAAACTTTGGATAAAATTTTTGTTTGACCAAATGTTTTTTAAAATAAAAACATTGGGTAAATAGATCAGTCCACCCAAATTAATATGATACTCCAAAAACTTTGGATAAAGGCCAAACTTCGCTTAAAAGCAAGTTCGACGTCGGCAATAAGACCCCAAAGCTGAATGGCCAATGAAAACCATCGAAAAATATTTAAATGATTTTAAAAATTCACTTTTTGCGTAAAACTTTGGTTAAAGTATTGAATAGCGGTTGATATTTAAAAAGTCAAACGAAACTAATTCGTAGTCAAAGCGATATCGATCGCTATATACCTGCTTCGGCAGGTATAATAAAAAACATTCCAAAATTTCACACATAAAAAACATTCATATTTTATAAATATCCTCCCTACAATATGATAACACTTTATTTCCTCTTTAAATATTAACATTGTTACTGTTGTGGCCTATGGTAATCTCCTAGTCTATAGTTCTATTCACAACATATGCGTAAAACAATAACTTTAAAAACTCTGAAGCCCAACAAATATGTAGGCTAAATCGAAACCCCTATTTGAGCATGGACTTCAAAATTAGAGCCCATACAAGAAACAGTGAGAGGGAAATCCGTACGGTAATAAGATAGTTGGCCCATCCTGGCGTCCTGTCAGCCACGCTCTTGGCATGGATCTCGAGATTATCGACCGTGTTACATTTAATGCATTGAATGATGTAACAAATGTGTGTTATGATAATTTGATATTTGAATTTATTTATATTATTAAAAAATATTTTAAATAATAAAAAATATGAACAAATTTAAACCCAACTTATTGGGAATATTACTAATTTTAATATTGTATGTTCTGTTAGTGGATTTTGTGGTTTAATATGAAATTCATGAAGATTTATTTGAGTCTCATGGTTTAGTAGTTGAAATAAAACAAATTATCGGATTATTATTTTTATTTTTTGGTGTGAAATTTTTGATATTATAATTATAATTTTACTTTTTATATAATTTTGATTTTAAATAAAAATTATTTAAATTAGTAAAGTATAAGATAAGTTCATATATTTTATTATAATCTAATTTTAAATTAAAGTTATAAGTAATTTTTAATAATAATATCTCAACTAAATAATTTTTAGTTGTTTTATATCAATCAATAAATTTTTTGTGGTTTTGAAAATAATTAAGACCTCACTCTCCTTTTTCTTGCCGCCACCTCACCCCAATCCAACCCAACCTCCAAAACCTCTTTTGTTAATCATGGTGAATGTTATAAAGAACAAAATGGTCAATACCCATAAATCCAAGAAAATTTGAACATAATCTATGTATTCTACTTTAACTTGTATAATATATAATTTATTTTCGAAATTTAATTTATATAAGTCTTTTGGGTAAGGAATAAACCCTCAGTTTGGACTTTTTTTCAAACAAAATTCATATTTAAATAATATTTCAATGTTACAATGTCATTTATTCTAAAAAGACATATTTATTTTAAAAAATATAAAATTAATAATGGTATATTGAAGAAATATCTCCAAAAGAGAGTATTTATTTTAAGAAAAATATAAAATTAATAATAGTATATTGAAGAAATATCAAATACATCTCTGCAAACATGATCCTTCCTTTATATATTTGGTTTTTCCAACTTCACAGAGTTTGAAAAACATAGGTTGAAAGTATATTTCAAGTGATTTCTCAATAAAAAATTTTGTTAATAAAAGTTGTAATGTTCACGAAGATGGGAAGGGATTGTTCCTTTTCAAGTTAAAGATTGGGAGGATTGTTTCATTTCAAGTTAGTCTTTTTATGTCTAAGTAAGATACATGGTTAGAATTGGTTGTATTTTTTATGATTTTAAAATTTTAGATTGATGGTTAGATTGTTCCCTCTTAATAAGGCTAGTTATATTTTACCTTTATTTTTATGAGCTAATTTTGAATTTTATTTTTGTTTAAGCTTAAACTCCAATTATATCATCGAAAATAAATATTTTTCATTCATAGATCTCTCACGAGTTGTAAGATTGATACACAATAATGAAAATAATGCAAAAGTGTTTGGATATTTGCGCCATGAAACTAAATCTTCATTCATATATTATGATTTAAAACCTTATAATATTTTTGTAGACATGAGGCATTTCATCTTCAATTCTCTGATTTTGGACTGACCAAACTCATACTTATTGGATATAATACATATGCTTTCACGTTCGTGAGTAAGGAAAACTTAAGCACGCTATGCATCAAAGTATGTTATGGCACATCAAGAGTATCTTAAGCTAAAGGTATATATATTCATAGTTGTTTTATGGATTTAAAGAAAATCTATTAACAATTCCCAAACAATACGGGAGAAAAATGTTATTCATTGGGTTTCTTATATTTGCTAATACTGTAGTTTATTTTTTTATTATCAAATTCTAAGTTTTAGAGGTTTAAAAAATGGTTTAATTGTCATTAGCAAACATGATGGAGTCTCAATTTTATTACCTCTTTATCCTATGCCAACTTTGTTTCATTAATCTAACCTACCTAAAGTTATGATTTATTGCTTTGGGGAAATTTTGGTTAATAGATCTATGATTCTTCTAATAAGGATATGAGTTTGAAGGTGGTCGTAACAAATAAATGGAAAAATGTTGTAAATTTAGAACATCAACTCCATAAATTTTATGGGAGATATAGAATGGTGGGGATCTATAAATCCTCAAGCATATGAGTTTGAATGTGGCCCTAATGTATCAATAGAAAATTGTTGCAAATTTAAGACAAACTTCATAAAATTCCCACTAAGTTAATGTTGTTCCTCGTGTCATTATAGTTAGAAATTCACAAAATACATCTCATCACTCTCAAAATTCGATCATTATTCCATCTTAAAAAAAATTATATACAATATTACAAAGTACTTTAAATTAAGTTATGGTGTTGTTCAGGGTACTCAACGAGGCTCTTCCTATATGCTTGCAATTATTATTTATTACCAATCTTTAACTCAATAAAAATTGTAAATACAATTAATAATTATTTATTTACACATGGTTAACTATCACAATGAAATTATATTGATCAAAATTAAATAAATATTAAATCCTATATTACTAAATCACACATCAATTTTTTTAATAAACAAACACTTTTAAGTTTTTTAACCCTAAAATATGCTCAAACTATATTAATAATAAGATCCTAATCCATTATTTTCACACTATCTTACATTTAAACTAATTTAATATATAAAACACAATTATGCTTAAGCTATTATACAACATATAAAACAAAATTACACTACATTTATTATTATAAAATATCGCGCACAACTTCAACTTCATTACACGACAAACAACACCTAATCTCATCTTTTACCTATACTATAGAACTTGTAGACATTGGCCTTTAGCCTCCTATTGTTAAATGTATATTTAAGGAATATCTGACCTTTCTAAGTTTATATTTTAGAACTTGGCGAATGTTGACCAACAACTTGCACATTACAATCATAATGGTCCAAACATATTTGTCATCACTAGGTTTGTCTCCGTTCAAACTCAAATTATTCGGAAGGATGTCTATGGATTATTCACTGTCATATATTTGCGGATTTTTATAAGTGGCTATCAATAAAATTTTGGTCTTTGCAACGTGTGAATCTGTCGAGGAAAACAGTCGAACAGACACGGAATTTGAAGGTGAAGGGAGGCCGCGTGGAATCACAAAGTAATTGAATTATTCATGTGAATGAGTGAGATAAAAATTCAGTATGGGTTTTATGGCAACTAGGAAATAGGTTGTCTCAGCCAGAATGCGAACAAAGGAAGAAATAATTGTGTAAAGATCAGTGGTAGTGGTTGGTAGAATAGATGAGTGGTAGTGGTGGGTAGAATAGGTGTGTGTGAAGGCAACATGCATATAAAAATGTACAGCGCGCGCAGCCAGTCTTGGTCCCTGTGCAGAGTAGGAGAAAAATTACAAACCAGATTTCCTTACATCATTGCATAACCTATGGCTTCTGGTTTATGTTTGTGAATGACAGGCCATTATTTGAATAATGGCGAGCAGCGGGAGTGTTGAATCCATGGCGCCATTCTAGCCTGGAGGGGAAGAAAGGATATTCCCAATCATGGTATCTATTTCAGAGCTTGCAAAACTTGATCTCTCTAATATACTGCTCTTCCCAGCCAATGTCGACTGCACTCAGAATGGTTTGAAGGACCATGAAAATGAATTTGATTCATCATCTGCTACGCGGCAGGAATCGTTCCCGTTCCCTCTGGAGGCCGAAGAGGGGGATTCTATGGCGCCTGTGCAGGTTTTCAAGAGCGTAGTCGTCATTGAAGCTGAGAAATCCATGAAGGAACACAACACAGGAAGTAACAGACGACGCATGAAGTCGGTGTCAATGGACGAGACGCGCTCCTATCGTTTCGGAAGCCGAGGAGAAACCCCGGAAGGCTCTGCAGCGCACGATAAGCCAAGGCCTCAGCGTCTTGATTGTTTAGAAAGCCGAGGAAAAGAAAATCAAGAAAGCCGAGATGTAGTCGAGCAAAAGAAAATCAAGAAAGCCCAGGACGACTCCATCGTGCACGAGAAGCCAAGGTCTCAGCCTTTGCTTGTCAAGAATAGCCGGGCGGAGGAGCTCCAGCGTTCTCCTGTGACTCCCTTCACGCCCGCCGCGGTCCCTTTCAAATGGGAAGAAGTCCCCGGAAAACCTAAAACTCTGCACGAACCCAACCAATTGTTGCCACAAACTAATTCGTTCCCCGTTCTCCATCCGCCGCCCGGGCTCCTCACGCCTCCCTCGGCAACAAAAAGGCTGATGGTGCCGCAGTCGCAATCGGTCTCTCAGCACAGCAGGTCCAGCTCGGCATCATGCGGCGCAGAAGAGATGAGAGTTATCTCCTTTGACATGAAAAGACTCGAAGAGAGTCCCGAATGTGTGATATCGTCGCTGGACTACAAGCTTCCATCGCCATGGAATGGGGAGGTCCAGCCGGCTTATTCACCCCTCAGAGGTCTGGGTCCGCCCGACGATGTAGTTCAGAGACTGCGAAAGAAGGCAGTTTCGACCTTGATCAGCGTTTGGCGGAAGGCAGCCTGGAGAGCAGTTTCACTAAGCAAATGGAGGCTCAGAAAGCGTGGAAACATCAAGCTGTCATACAAATCCCTTGCTGGCTAAGCCACTACGGCTACGTGCTGCCCCTCCTGGGCGTGGACTAATCTCCATAGATCGACCCAAATCCTGCCTCGTTTTACAGAGCTTTTTTGATTCGGCAGCTGAAATTTCATATGTTTCCAAAGTTCTAATTTGGGTATATATTTCAAAATTGCTTTTGGAGATTACAATTTTCGGTCGATACCGAAATTACAATTTAAATAACAGATGATCAGATTGCCAACGCTGGAGCGTTTCAGTTATTCCATAGTGTACTCTCTGTTCCTGCTGATGTTCAGTAACTTCTCCATTTTAGTATCAAAATTGTTTCCTTTGTAAATTCGTGTGAAGAGTTTCTAGAGATTTCTTCGTTACAATATTTTGCCCTAGCATGGTCTATAGTCTACAGGCTTGTAATATTGGGATGCGCTCGTCAACTGACCTCAAACATTTTCGAAATTAAACGTTATTCAAACTCGTTGAATTCAGACTTACTATATTTTAAAAATTTAATGTTAATTAATAATAAAACGCAGAAAGTTCCTCCATGGAAGTAGTTAATTGCAATCTTTATCAGCCTGTTTTAATATTTTTTATTTGGACCATAGTGGTCATATGTTTCGATGCTTTTCTGAAATTAAAGGTTATTCAAACTCGTTGAATTCAGACTACTATATTTTAATCATTTAATTTTAATTAATAAAAACCAGAAAGTTCCTCTATGGAAGTAGTTAATTCCAATCTTTATCGACCCAAAAATTGTTTTCACAACACTCCATAAACCTGTTTTAATATTTTTTATTTGGATCATAGTTGTTTTCACAACCCTTTAAAAACCTGTTTAATATTTTTTTATTTGGGCCATAGTTGTCATATGTTTAGATGCTTTCATAGTGTAAAAAAGCTCTATGAATTCGTTGGTAAGGTAGAAAGTTGTATGAATTAGTTGGTAAGCTCATTTTTATGGGTAGATTTTAGTTCGAAAAAAATGGGGTTTTAAACCTTTTTTTTTCTTCTCTTTTTTTTTTTTGAAAGATATCAAAAGACATATTTTTTAGGCAATTTTTTTTGTTTAAGTATAGACCATTTTATATCAATCTACACTTACAAACTTTTCAAATGACACAAGAATAATTTTAATTGGAATTTTATGGAAAAGTTATGAATTTTATGGAAAAGTTATGCATCTTACAAGTTGATATATTGTATTTGTCATCATTATAGGAGAGAATGTCAAGTCGGCTTCTATTATTCATGCATATGAGACTAACCATTTGTGGTTTATTAAAAAGATTATAGAAGGTCCAAAATTGTAAGTCTAATTAAGATTGGAGGAAGTCAAAAATCCACTCTAGGTTAGGGTTAACAATAAATAAACACAGTTAAACAAATATCATCATGCATGGAAATTATTTTATAATTGTGCAAGTAATGTTATTAATATTAAGATTTATTGATAATATTAATCATTCTCATGCATCAGCATTAGCCAAACATGCAGAGAAATCAAAACACCATGTCTGCATTGAAGAATCCAAAGTCATTGCTAGAGTATATCACTTCCACCACAGGAAACTTAGGGAAACGATTGAGATTGAAAAGCATGGAAGAAATCTTAATAGGGATGATGGTGGGAAATTGAGTAAAGGTTGGATTCTGACTCTCTCCTCTCGACTCCTCCTCCCTCTCTTCTCCTTTCTCCCTTTTTTTTGTTTGTATTCTCTTAATAATATTCCATGAGAATTAAATAATTTTTTAATCCTTTAACTTTTATTATTTAAATTATTCCCTTGTAATAATTATGCCAAAATGGCGCATTCTTGAATAATGAAAAAACATGGACACTGCATTGCCTTAATATATTAATTAGCAGTAGAGGCAGAGACTATGTTGTGTTGCAACTATTAATCTTGTATTAGATGATCCCCGTTACGTTCTCAAGCATTAAATTGATCTATGGAAGTTGGATGGACGTCGTTTGGCACATAAAAGCATAAAAAAAATGAACAAGCTTAAAAAAATGAACATACAAAGACATTGAATATCATTTTAGTTTAAGTGTAATTTTTAGTTGGGGATTATTTTTATATTAAATATAGATTTAGAAAATTTAATAGATATAAGAAAAATTTACTGCGAAAAATAAGTTAAACTAATAATAAATAATATTAACTAGCTATATTTAAAGTATCTTATACATTTCTTCTCTTTCTGAAGAGACTACCATTTAATAAAGAAATTATTATTAGATGAGCTCACTCAAGCTAAGTTGCCCTAGTAACAACTATCCACTTATGTTTATGATATTTATGAAATATAGAAAAATATGCAACCAAATTATGTAGAAGTGTACATAACACTGAGATAAAACTTAGTTCTAATTCTAAGCACTTGAGGTCATGTCAATTCCCGAGTTCAACATTTAATATGAATAGAATAAAGTCATTAATAACTTTTTGCATACTTATTAAACACAAGAATCCGATGGACATCAAAATGCTTATAAAATATATTTATTTCCATACTTATTAAACACGAGAATCTTATGGACATCAAAATGCTTAAAAGATCCATTCTAAATAAATACTATAAAACTCACACTTTGAAAATAATGGAATCCGATGGACATCAAAATGCTTATAAAATACATTTATTTCCATACTTATTAACACACGAGAATCTTATGGACATCAAAATGCTTATAAGATCCATTCTAAATAAATACTATAAAGCTCACACTTTGAAAATAATGTAAACAGAAATAATATTTTTATTATCAAATTATCTTTCCAAATTTTGTTATAAATAATTAAAATTTTAAATAGCTTTATAAAAATTCTAAGAATAAGATTTCTCACATATTGACTAATACAATTACTTTAATAAATATAATTAATATTATATTAATAAATATAGTTGATATACAACAAAAACATATAATTATAATAATAATAATTATTTTGATTATTAATTTGATTATAATTAATGAATTAATAGTAATATTATTATTAATTAATATTAATATTATTATTAATTAATATTTTTATTTTTATTTTTAGTTAAATTTAAAAACATTATGAATTAATAATATTAATAATAATTCGTTAATTCATTATTAATAAAATTTTTAAATAATTAATTCATTTATATTTCTTTCATTATTAATTAATTCATTAAATAATTAATTCATTAGATAATTAATTAAATAATTCAGTGATTAAATAGTTTAATAAAAATTTTATTCATTAAACAATTAATTAATTTATAATTAATTAATAAATGATAATAACTAACTAATTGATATTATTATTTACTAATAAATATGGTTAAATAAAAAAATGTTTATTAATATAAATAGGGTTAATTATATATTAATATAAATATTGTTAAATGTTAAATATAAATATTTAATACTAAAAATATTGATAATTAATTAAATAATTCATTAATTCATTTAATAATTAAATTTTAAGATAAATATTTTAAAACTTAAATAAACATGGTTGATTTTCATAATGAGACAATGTTTTTCGCAATGTGACGTTGGACCATGCTCGAACATGGTTGAACCCTTAGATTAATAAACCCGAGGGAGTGATATTATAAACCCAACGAAATAATAATTCCAAGTGATTAATATTAAAATCCCAAGGGCTTATGAACCCAAGGGAATAATAATAAACCCAAGGGACTAATATTATAAACCCAAGGTATATAAACTCTAAGGTAAATATTATGAACACTAAAATAAACACGATTGACCATGGTTGATTTCTATATTGAGGCAATCGTTGCCACAATGTGACTTTGGACCATAGTTGACCATGCTTAACCATGATTCATTTTCATATCAAGACAATCTTTGTCAGAATGCGATGTACAACCAGGGTTGGCCATTATTAATAATGGATGATCGTATTTGATTTTATAAAACGTGGTTGACCATGATTGATATTATAAACCCAAGGGAATAATAAACCCTAGGGAATAATACTAAAAGCCCAAGGGATTATAAACTTAATAATATTAAACCCTGGGAATATAAACTCTTAGATTAATAAACCCAAGGGATTGATATTATAAACCCAAGGGATAAAAATTATAAACCCAAGGTATATAAACCCTAAGATAAATATTATAAACCCTAAAATAAACATGGTTGACCATGGTTGATTTCCATATTGAGACAATCCTTGTCACAATGTGATGTTGGACTATCCTTGACCATGATTTATTTTCATATCAAGGCAATATTTGTCACAATGCGACATTGGACTATGGTTGACCATGGTTGATTTTTTATTTCATATTGAGACAGTCATTGTCACAATGTGACATTCAACCATGGTTGACCATAATTGAGATTATAGACCCAAGAGATTAAGACTAAATCCCCAAGGGAATAACATTAAACCCAAGGAACTAATATTATAAACCCAAGGTATATAAACTCGAAGATAAATATTATAAACACTAAAATAAACATGATTAACCATGGTTGATTTTCATATTGGGACAATTCTTGTCACAATGTGACAGTGGGCCATGGTTGAGCATGCTCAACCATGGTAGATTTTCATATGAACACAAGCTTTGTGAAAATGTGACATTCGACCATGGTTGATCATGATTGAACATGGATGACCATGTTTGATTTTATAAAACATGGTTAACCATGGTTGACCAAGGTTGATCATGATTTACCATGGTTGATGATGATTATGATATTGAGTCAATATTTGTCATAATGAGATGTTGGACCATGGTTGTGACATTGATTGATTTTCATATTGAGAAAATATTTGTCACAATGTGACGTTGGGCCATGTCTGACCATGATAACTATGGTTAACCATGATTGATTTTATAAAACATGGATGATCATGATTGACCATGGTCGAACAATATTAAACCCAAGGGACTAATAATATAAACCCAAGGTAATTAAATCCTAAGATAAATAGTATAAACACTAAAATAAACATGGTTGACCATGATTTATTTTCATATTGAGACAATCCTTGTCACAATGTGATGTTGGACCATGGTTGAGTATGCTTGACCATGATTTATTTTCATATCAAGAGAATATTTATCATAATGCGACAGTTGACCATGGTTGAGAATAGTTGATTATGATATTGGGACAATATTCGTCACAATGCAACATTGGACATGGTTGGCCATGACTGAATTTATAAGACATGGTTGATCATGATTAATATTATAAACCCAAGGGAATAATAAACTCTGGGGATTAATACTAAAATCCTAAGGGATTATAAAGCTAAGGGAATAATATTAAACCCTAGGAATATGAACCCTTAGATTAATAAACCTAAGAGATTGATATTATAAACCCAAGGGATAAAATCTATAAACTCAAGGTATATAAACCCTAAGATAAATATTATTAACCCTGAAATAAACATGGGTAACCATGGTTGATTTCCATATTGAGACAATCCTTGTCACAATGCAACATTGGACCATGCTTGACCATGATTGATTTCGATATCGAGACAATCTTTGTCACAATGTGACTTTGGACCATGGTTGACCATGGTTTATTTTCATATTGAGATAATCATTGTCATAATGTGACATTTGACCATGGTTGACCATCATTGATATTATACACCTTAGGGATTAATACTAAAAATCCAAGGGATTATAAACTCAAGGGAGTAATAAACCCATGCAATGAAAAATTTAAACCCAAGGTATGTAAACCCTAAGATAAATATTATAAACCCTAAATAAACATGGTTGACCATGCTTTATTTCCATATTGAGAAAATCACTGTCACAATGCGATATTGGACCATGGTTGAACATACTTGAACATGATTGATTTTCATATCGAGACAATTTTTGTCACAATGCAATGTTGGACCATGGTTGATTTTCATATTGAGACAATCATTGTCAAAATGTGACATTCAACAATAGTTGACCATGGTTGGCTATGATTGACCATGGTTTACCATGATTGATATTACAAACCCAAAGGAATAATAAACCCAAGGTATTGATATTATAAACCCAAACGATTAATACTAAAACCCCAAGGGCTTATGAACCGAAGGGAAGAATATTAAACCAAAGGGACTAATACTACAAACCCAAGGTATATAAACCCTAAGATAAATATTATAAACACTAAAATAAACATGGTTTACCATGGCTGATTTTCATATTGAGATAATCCTTTTTCACAATGCGACGTTGGACCATGGTTGGCCATGCTTAACCATGGTTGATTTTCATATCAACATAATCTTTGTGAAAATGCGATGTTCAACCATGGTTGACCATTAATGACCATGAATGGCCATGTTTGATTTTATAAAACATGGTTGACCATGGTTGACTAGTATTGTCCATAAATGATTGCGGTTGACAATGGTTGACCATGATTATCATATTGAGACAATCTTTTTCATAATGCGACGTTGGACCATGGTTCACCAAGATTTATTTCATAAAACACGGTTGATGATGGTTGACGTGGTTGACCATAATTAACCATGGTTGACCATGATTGATATTATAAACCCAAGGGATTAAAAGTAGAAACCCAAGGGATTAATATTAAACCCAAAGGAATAATATTAAACCCTATGAATAAGAAACCTTAGAATAATAAACCCAATGGATTGATATTATAAACCCAAGGGATTAATACAAAAAATGGAATAAACCTAAGGGATATGATTATGAATCTTTGTCACAATGCGACATTGGTCCATGGTTGCATATGCTTGACTGTGATTGAATTTCATATCGAGACAATCTTTGTCATGTTGGATCATGGTACACCATGATTGATTCTATAGAACATGGTTGACTATGAATGATAATATAAGTCCAGGAGATTATGAACCCAAGGGAAGAATATTAAACCGAAGGGATTAATATTATAAACCCAAGGTATATAAATATTATAAACTCTAAAATAAACATGGTTGACCATGGTTGATTTTAATGTAGAGACAATCATTGTCGCAATGTGATGTTTGAGAATGGTTGATTGTGATTGAGCATAATTAATTTTTCATATGGATACAATCTTTGTCACAATGCGATATTGGAACATGATTGACCATGGTTGATTTTCATATTGAAACAATATTTGTCACAATGCGATGTTGTACCATGGTTTACCACGGTTGATTTTCATATTGACACAATATTTGTGACAATGCGATGTTGTACCATGGTTGACCATGATTGACCATGGATGAACATGATTATTATTATAAACCCAAGGGATTGAAACTAAAAACTTAAGGGATTATAAAACCATGGGAATTATATAAAACAAAGTTATATACATTGTAAGATAAATATTGTAAACCCTTAAATAAACGTGGTTGACCTTGGTTGATTTTCATATTGATGCATTCTTTGTCACAATGCGACGTTGGACCATGCTCAACCATGGTTGAACCCTTAGATTAATAAACCCAAGGGACCAATACTAAGACCCCAAGGGATTATGAACCCAAGAGAATAATATTAAACCTAAGGGATCAATCTTACAAACCAAAGATGTATAACCTAAGATAAATACTATAACAACTAAAAAAACATGGTTGACTATGGTTGGTTTTCATAATGAGACAATATTTTTCATAATGCAACATTTGACCATGCTCAACTATGGTCGAACCCTTAGATTAATAAACCAAATGGATTGATATTATAAACCCAAGTGATTAATACCAAAACCCCAAGGGATTATGAACCTAATGGATCAATATTATAAACCAAAGGTATATATACGCCAAGATAAACCCAAGGGAATAATAAACCCAAGGTAATAATATACCCAAGGGATTAATACTAAAACCTCAAGGGATTATGAACCAAAGGGAATAATATTAAACCTAAGGGACTAATATTACAAACCCAAGATATATAAACCCTAAGATAAATATTATAAACACTAAAATAAACATGGTTTACCATGGTTGATTTTCATATCAAAAAAATCTCTATGACAATGCAATTCGACCATGGTTGATGATGATTGACCATGGATGCCCATGTTGATTTTATAAAACCTAGTTGACTAAGATTGTCCATGGTTGGCTATGGCTGACCATGGTTATCATATTGAGACAATATTTGTCATAATGCAATGTTGGACCATGGTTGACCATGATTAATTTCATAAAACACCGTTGATGATGATTGACATGATTGACCAAATATTAGTTTTCCCTTAAATGTATTTTTCTAATTATGAGATAAATTTTAGTGCAACTAAAATGCATGTAAATATACACAATATGTTTGTTGATATAAATTATAATTAAAAACTATGTTCTATTATATGTTTTTTTAAGTAACTTCATTTAATTCTATCTCCAATGTTTTAAAGACTAATCAAATTCACCTATATTCCACAACCCACAAAATAAAATTAGTATTTTTTCATAATATTGAAAATGATTTTATTTTAAAGTAAATATAATATAGTTGAGTTTTAAAAATTTGCATTTAAAAATGTAATTTGATGTTAATAGCAAATTTATTTATATTTGAAAATTTACTATAATATTGAATATTTATTCTATTTAAAAAATAAAAATAATTATAATATAATTCACATTTAAATTAAGAAATAACATTTTAAAATTATTATTTCATATTAATAATAACTTTAAAAAATACTTTTTATATTAAAAATAAATAAATTAACAAAATTTAAATGTGTTGACACTTACCACTCACTAACCTTCTTGAAATCCCATATTACAAGAGAAACTTGTAACAAACCTCCTTGAAATCTCATATTACAATTATATAAAATAAATTGATAATAATTTTGTTATAGAACATACAACTCCCAAGCAAACATGGTTTTTCAAACGGTTGAACCAAGTACTTAATTAGTTTATCTAAATTTTGTTGAGAGGAGATGAGCATTATAATTTATTTTTTTTCACTAAAATTTTAATTTTGTTCTTAAAAACTAAAGAGGTTTTATGTTTTTATGGTTTATTTGGAATTTGTAAAATATATATATATATATATATATAATCTCTAAATTTATATGTTTCCATATAACAATTAAACAATTTATATTTATTTTTCTTATGTCTAATAAATTTCTAAAACAATCCAAAATCTACTATTTACATAAAAATGACTTTATAAACAGTTTTCTTGCTATAAATTTTATTTATAAATTATTTCACACTCATATAAATATCTAATTATTATTGTATACAAGTTCTCTCATTGTCAATGTCAATAATTTCTCTCATAATTAATGCCCACAACCCTAAACTCGCTTGTAGGTTCTCCCTACTTCTCACTCTAAATTCTTATCACACTCCTAGATTGTCTCACTATCATTGCAGATGCATGTTTCATCAACTACAAATTAAGTGGTTGTGACACTGTGTGTGGACATTTATAATAAATTAACATGGTTAGTCAAAATGGTGGATTTTATAGGTTTTTGAATTTTATTTACAGTTTCAGTGTGGAAAACAAAGGCATTAAAAAAATGGAAGAAAATGAAAATCCATGAGATAAAAGGAATTAACAACCCTAAGCCATCTTTATGTATAATATTAATCCCTCCTATATTAAATACTTAAATAAATTTAAACCATCAAAAACAAAAATAAACTTTACAATTTAAATTGATTGTAATTTAAAAAAATTGTATCCACTTTCCAACATAACTAGTAGCATATGTCTTCACTATTTTCAAATACTAAAATTATTTTAATTTTTAAAATCCGAAAAACAATTTTTCCTTTTATAACTAAAATATAAGCCTAAATTCCCTTCCCTTTAATTTTACCATAGATGATTGGAATTCTAGGGAATTGAGGATTTTGCATTTTTCTTTCTATATTATATACTCATAAGTCAACTAAAAACTTTGCATCTCGTTTTAAATTATACAAAAATCATAAAGAAACTACTTTAATACAATATTTTAGAATTGAGCATTTTATACCACTCTAAGAAACTAATTTGTTTGAGCATGTGATGTCTGGATTATTTCAAATCAATCTCATCCAAAACAAACATTTTCCGCATTAAAGTACTTCGATATATTAAGAAAATAAAAGTCAACGTGGATTCATACAACGGGTTCGATAGAAAAACACCTTCGGCGAATAAATAATACCATAAATATTTAAAAATGAATGAAAAAAATAAAGTGCTCCCTCGCAAGTTCTAAGACCTTTCTGTTTGAATCAAGATTTATAACTAAAAACGATAATTTTATATCATTGTTTTAACCTTTTAAACTTGTTCTTGAGCGTTTTACACAAGTCACATGTCGCACGTCAGAACTAAAACTATTATTTCTATTGACAAGGGCTTTTGGATTTTGGCTCGTAGTATCGAACGAGGATTTATATTTGGAAAAAATATATATAAATATTATAATATATTATTATTTTTTAACTAAATGGTGTGAAATAAAGATTTATCATGTAAAATGGATTTAAATTTTTCATTTTCAAATAAATGTTACAAATCAAATATTCAAATTCATTATCAAATATTTTAAAAATTACAAAATAAAGGAAAAAAATAAATAAAATTTATATAATTAATTGTAAAAATTTTGTCAATTAAGTGATTGGGCGGAATTTCATGTTCCTAGGCTTTGTTAAGTCACAAGAATAATTGTCATGAGTTAAGATAGTCAATATAATTTGTATAAAATCTATTTGGGCAAGTTGTAACATGTAAAAGAATTTATTTTTGAGTCTAGAAAGTCAAAATAACCTCCAAGACCATGTCAACCCTACCAGTGAAAATTGGGCCTAGAAGAGGGCTAATTCGGCCTTTGAGAAAGATATATATAGAGGAGACTTCGACCTCCTTGGATAATAATCATCATTAGACTACATGAGTTCGACCTGTAGCTGAACAAGAAATGAAACTACAACGAAAGTAAAAGAAAATAAGAAGTCAAAGCAAATGAAGAAAACTTAGAAATATGACCTTTATCTACTCACATGTGTGAAAGCCTTGGGTTTTTGTACAAGTTAGAAGACTGAGAGTTGTAGGGCGAAGTTGCAGACTTGAATAGAGGGTCGAAACTTTGATTGGATCAAACATTAAAGAGATTGACCTTTGTTGACTATGGTAGACATTATCTTATTTGGAGGGTTGACTTGGTGCTTAGAGGAAGTCTTGACTTTGGTCTTTGGGTCTTGGATTCCTTATTTGAATTGATTCTATAAAAGGAGAAGAAGTTATTTATGGGTTTTCCCCTTGGAGGGGTTTTTCACTGGCTTAGAGCATATATTTTGTGTCCATTATTTTTCATGGTTTATGCTCTTGATAATTGTTTGATGAAAAGAATCAAATAAAGGACAACAAGAAGCTAACTAAATTTCACAAAAAATTATTAAGGCAAATGAGAATTGTTTAAATAGTTGCCCTACTTGATTCTCCAACATGGTATCAGAGCTAAGGTTGGTTGAATAAGGTAGATTGAAGATCGCTTATTACTGGCTGAAAAGAAAGGCTACAACTCTCCTTCAAAAGAATATGAAGTCTGCAAGAAGTAAAAAATATGTTACAAATTGATGTGATTACCTTTATGAAGATTGTAAGAAGAAGGTCTGAGTAGCCTCTATCTGAAGTGATCTGAGACACTTATATGAAATGGTCTTAACAAGTGATTCAAGACACGTCTGAGCTTTACAATCCAAAGTATTCCTACTGAATAACATGTGAAGGTCTATTATACAATTCAAGTTACCTTCTCGGCATAACAAATACTGGTGCAAGTTCTTATAAAGCTTTCCATGGCTAATTCGAGCTTCTACATTGATGGTTGATACGAGCCTCCACTGTGGTCACCTCTCCTACGGTATGATTGTGATACAAATTTGGCTTGTTGATATGATTTAAGAAGCATTACATAGTATTCTATCCATGGTATGTAATGATGATGAGAGCCATATGGTCGTAACTCTATTAGTTACAATCATAATAGGAGTATGTTATAGTAGGTACTCCAAGTTTACAGACTATTGCATTGTATGGTCCAAGTGACTTTAAGTATATAAACCATAAGTCTGGTGTGTTTAATCAAAGTGTGGATGATTTAAAATATTATATAGATATGCTCCAAGTAAGGATGATATAATGACCTAAATAACGTACTGAATGTCTCGAAGGTACTTTTAATAATTAAGGCATGCCCAATGGAGAAAGGTAAATGCCTTAAAATATCTGCTAAAAATATGATCTAAAGAAGGCTTGATTTATTAAAAATAAATATAGATCAAATGGTAGATAAGAATCAATTTAATGGTGGAAGACATGATTTGTGTCTCGAGCAAGCTCTAAAAGTAGAGGTAGCCGACCCAGTAATAGATACCATATCTCTCATAAAAGAACATGAAGTATAATAGGAAATAGCTCTTTAAGCTCAACATAATATTTTGGATTGCAGGATATTTTCTTCGGAAGCATGTTATTTAAAGAAGGCATGTCGTGACATAGATCCATGAAAAGAACCGAAGGGATTTTTTTTGAATTAGCTCCTCATCATGGGAGTCAAAGGTATGATCATTTACAATTTGGCAATGATATGATAAACATTGCATAATATGGTTAGGGTATCGTAGTTTCTTGTATGCTTGTAGAATGTTATTCCTTTGTGGTAAACAATTGCTAAGGTTTGTGAAGTCTTGAAAACTCTTGATAATTGGAGTTTTTGTATTAACCCTAGAAAGGAATATGATAGAAAACCCTAAATATACCTATTTGATTCCTCTAAATAAATTCTAGCTCTTGAGAATGGTATCTAGGGTTTGCAGGACTAAATATTCCTTGATATTAAAACCCTAGTCTTGAAAATTCTAGGGTATATGTTAAACCCTACGCAAGGGTTGGAAAATAGGTGGTTTTGTAAAATCCCTTAAGGATGGATAAAGGAATGTCTAGGGTTTATGAACCCTAGTAAATCATGGAAAAACCCTATATTGACAAAATTGATACTATGATTTTTTCTTTATATATTTTTCTTATTCTCTCTGGATGATTAGAATTGCAGTAAAAAGTTAAGTCTATCAAGAACAAAAGAAGGATAAAGGAACATGATAAAAGCTTATAATGATTATTTGATGGGAAGAAAACCATATTAAAGAAACAAATTTAAAACATGGAAGAAGATGATTAATTGAAGGAAGAGGTATGAATATCCTTAAGACCTATTTCATTAGAAAATATAAATCCATCTAGCTAGCAAGAATGAGAAGATCGGGACCATATTGCACATCATATTTAGATGTAGTCATCCTGCAAAAAAAGGATCACCGAGATCCTCTGAGAAGAACCATCATTTAGAGAAGGTTCTTTAATATTTGTAAGAAGCATTATGACATCAATAAATAGTAGCCTTTAAGGATGAAGTGATGTGTATGGTTGAATTACATTGTGAAAGTTTTAATTGAAGTCTTTCTCCTCCTAGGAAGGGAAGCTTATCTTCGATAAGGATAGAAGCAAGCTCGTTCAAAGGAAGGATGGTTGGATGGTTTTATGGAAGAAAATACATGCATGTTTTAAGTAACTCTTCTCTAGAAAATAAAATTAATGCCTATAGGAATCTTTCAAAAAGAGTTATTCATAAGAACAAGCATGAAAGTCTTCCAAATGGTTACTTGATATTTGGAAAAAGTGTTAGGAATTAAATAATAGAGCAATGCAACACATAAAAATATTTCAAAAATAGAAACATAGAAACACATAAAACAAGAGAGACACAGATATACGTGGTCCACCCAATTTGCGCTACATCCATGGAAAAACAAACAATCCTTCTATAACAACCTCCTCTGACACTTACCTAAGCTTACCGTTCTACCAGGGTAAATATGTGATGAATAGTTACTATTATATGATTCAAGTCCCTAAGTGTAGTTAAGGAAGTGGAATTGATGAACCAAAACTTTAATGACCTCCCTCGGGTGCTACAGGACCCCCAGGAGCTAACCAACCACTCTAGGTGCCCAACCCCTAAGTTAACTTAGATTTTCACTGACCTATTCTCAAGTTGCTGCCATGAAAAGGAAATTTAGTGGTTTAGACCCTTCAATCACACTCACGAGTCTACATCCCAGTGACTATATACTTTTTCAATCAGTTTTGTGCCAGCGAGCCCAAGCTTTGAGCCACATTTTCAGGGCTAGGACCCAGGCCTCTGCCTAGAACTTAATGAAACACTCAAGAATGATAAATAACACAAATAAAAATCCTTTGATTCAATACTCCATCAAGAACTTAACCTGAACCATCCTAATCACGATAGAAATTTCGTCAAGCACATCATGAACAAGCAATTTTTAGGCCATAATTAAACATTTGAACATAGGGGTCTCATACTTATTTGAGAACCATCAAGAAGGTCTGATGCCCTCTCACAATAGCTCCATTATAATCTATTATTTTATACATTCATTGAAATTTCATTTTCTAACCAAAACATGATGAGAGCCATAACTTAAGTTTCTCATAAAACCATGCTTATAATTAGCATATAACCAAAATCATAACAATGATATAACAACCATCAAAGCCACATGATAAAGATAAATTTACTCATGAGATAAAAGGGAAAATAGAACTCCAACCAAGTCACGGACTTCCAGGTACCACTCGGCCATATATTGGGATGAACCAAATATCTCTATCAGCCAATCGCCCATGCACCATATTCCAACCATGAATGTGGGATCTCATGGAACAAACCAATCAAAACCAAACTAGGGATTCAAGAGGCCAAACCAACTCAACCCTTAATCACTGATTCCACCTCATGGATGTACATCAGCAACCATCACCAAATCGATCTTTACGCAAGCTGTGTAGGGCTCTAGAGTGTTTGTTCCAACCTGCCTCCAGGACTAGTAACTCAATTCATAACTATTGTATAGCTCTAGAAATTTTTTCCAACCAAGGCTCAAGGACTGGTAACTCAACCCACCAAGGGCTCCTGAGAATTTGTCCAACCAACACTTCTAGGACTAGTAGCTCAACCTAAGTTTTTCCAGGGCTTCTAGAGTGTTTGTCCAACCAATGTTCTAGGAACTAATAACTCAACCCACAGCCATAAGGAACATGAGCACCAACTAGAAAACAAAAGGTAAAACCCACAACACCATGGCTATCCAGGAAATGTAAAGGATAGGAAAAGCAACTATCAATCCACGCTAGCCTCCATGAAAATGACAAATCATAACCAAATAACCACATGCATACACCATGCATGCCAAAACTAGAAAGGAAATCATACATGCAACTCCGTACCTGCAAAGAAAACACATTGTAGTTGTTGATCCTGCTATCCTCTTACACTTTCCTCCTCTTTCGTTTCCTTCTTGCTCAAGATCTAAGGTATGCCACAATACTCCAAGAGTGATCCAATAAAACTATGTGCAAGAGTATGTGAGAGAGAGAATAGAATAGAGCTCTGAGCTAAAACTGAAAAAAGGTTGTGAACTGATCCATAAAATCCTTTTTATCATTGAGTCCTCCATTTTCTTCATTTTTCTCTATTTTTCCTTCAATTTACTCCTCACATGCAACCTGTGATCTTTCACCTTCCTTTTCTCCCATTTCCATTATTTTCATAAATAAAATGCCAATTCATGCCTCTTTTCCTTTTTCATTGTCTTTGCTAATTTCCATAGCCATTTATTAATGACAAGTGATTCCCATCACTATGGTTTTTCCTAACATTCAGCTTGGAATATGTGTCTCATTACCTTGGTCTTATTTTTCCTTTATTAACTTTATTACATGGATTTTTAACCAAGGTTGTTACAGAACCCTCCCCCTAAGGGGAACACCATTCTCAGTGTTCAATGACACTTATTAACCAACCAAATCATGTTGCCTATGGAATTTCATAACATAGTTCGATATACCATTTACATCATATGATCTGCTAAATCATAACCAACGTAGCATGAACACCATATCGCTTACTGGAGCTTTATAACATAGCTCGATCTAGTATTTACATACATATGCACATATAGAAATAACCAAACAAAACAGAAAACATATACCAAAAGACATCTGCTAAGCTAGTGAATAGAGAAGGATACATAGCCCACATCTGATTAGCCACCTCCCATGTAGGTTCATCAGGCCCAAAGTGCTTCCACTGCAAATTAACTTGCTATATTCTAGAGCATGAGAATATTTCACTGCAAAATGCACTAAGGTTCTATTTGGAAATCTCCTTTTGTCTCTACCTGCAATAGAGACCAATCAATATTATGATAAACATATTTCATATACTTCTTAAGAAATGACACATGGAAAAAATCCTGGACTTTCACTCTTGAAGGCAGTGCAAGTCGATAGGCTACTGGTCCAATCCTGTCAAGAATCTTGAAAGGTCCACAATACTGAGGTTCTATCTTGGCACATGATCCAATTATCAAGAATGTTTTCTTGGGCTTGATGCGTAAGTACACCTATTCCCCAACCTGAAAGTCCTTAAACAACCTTTGTTGATATGCATAAATCTTCTTCCTGTCTTATGTTTCCTTTAGATTCTTCTTGATTATCTGCATTTCTTGTTCCATCTCTACCAACATATTAAATCCAATCAATACCATATTCACTCGATCGCTCCAACTGATAGGAATATTATAACTCTGCCCATAAAGTGCCTCAAACGGACTCATCTGCAAATATTCAAGATACCCATTGTTATATGAAAACTCCACCAATGGAAGACACTCTTCCCACTTTCACGGTTGATGCATGATGTATGTCTTCAACATGTCCTCCAAAATCCTATTAACCCTCTCTATCTATCCATTTGTCTACGGATAATAACTTGTGTTGAAGGCCAACTCTGTCCCCAACCTCCAAACAATTCTTTCTAGAACCTAGAAGTGAGGTTAGCATCCCTGTATGATACATTCTTCTTTGGTACACCATGCAACCTCATTATATGTTTGATCAAGATATGTGCTACCTCACTATTTGAATTCATAAACTTCACCAGAATGAAGTGAGGTACCTTAGTCAACCTGTCAACCAGAACCATAATGAACTCATGTTGTTTAGAGGTCCTTGGCAACTTGTAATGAAATCCAGGGAAATTACCTCCCATTTCCATTCTAGAATCAGAATCGGATGTAGTAATCCCCCTCGATGCTTACATTCTACTTTTCATGTTGAAAATCCAAACATGTAGCCATAAACTTTGCTGCTTCATTCTTCAAATTCGGCCAATAGTAGAACTTCTTCACCACTCTCAATGTCTTCTCATATCCCAGATGACTTGAATATGGCTTAACATGAAATTCCCTCAAGATGAACTTCTTGATTCATTGTTATCTGGCACATAGATGTAGTCCATAAATATGATGAAACCATTCAGTGTGAGATGATAGCCCACATCCTGATTACCTGTACCCTGTTGTTGTAACCTATACCTAAGCTGCTGGTACCTGCCATCCTGTTGTCTTTCCTGTAAGATTCAATACTATAAATCTATTCCATATGAGCTCATCACTGCTATGTGATTTGGATGTGCTCTCCTGCTAAGAGCATCTGTAACCTTGTTCTCCTTTCCCTTAATGTATCTGATCTCGAAGTCAAAATCATTGATCATAGGCAACTATCTATCCTACTTTTCATTCATATTTGTCTTATCAAACAATTATCTTAGCTCACTGTGATTACTAATCAAAATGAAGCTCCTGCCCATAAGATAGTGCATCCACATCTTTAGTGCATCAATGATCACTACCAGCTCAAGATCATGTGTCACATGGTTCTTCTCGTGCTCATTTATTTTCCTTGACTCGCAACATAATACTTGTCCTTCCTACATTAGAACCCCACCAAGTCCTCTCTTGTAAGAATTTGTGCACACCACAAACTCTTTATCAAGATCTGTAATCTTTAGAACTAGAGAATTTTTCAACAACTACTTCAATTGTTCAAAACTTGTTGCACATTCCTCTGTCCATTCAAATGTATTTCCCTTCGTTTGCAATTATGTAATAGGATAGGTAATCTTTGGGAATTTCCTGATGAACCTCTTGTAATAACCAACTAATCCCATGAATGATAAGACCTCATCCACATTCGTAGGAGCTTCCCATTCAATGATAGCTCTGGTATTTTTTGGATCAACTATTATGCCTTGGAAACCACCTGCCTCAAGTAATGTACCTATGTATGAAAGAAACAAAACTTACTAAGCTTGGTATAAAACCAATTCTCTCTTAGAAATATTGACACTATTGCTATGTGTTCGACATGCTCTTCCAGATTCTTAGAATATATCAATATATCATCAATGAATATAATAACAAACTTTTCCAAATAAGGATGCAATACATTATTCATCAAGAACATAAAAGTAGTTTGAGAATTAGTTAAACTAAAAGGAACTACAACAAACTTATAATGGCCCTACCTGGTATGGAAATCAATCTTGTAGATGTCCTCTTCTTTGATGCATACATGATGGTATCCTAATCTCGTATCAACCTTCGAGAATGCTGCTGCTCCCTTCAACTCACCAAACCAGTCATCAATCCTCGACCATGGATACATGTTCCTGATGGTTAGCTTGTTCAACTTCCTGTAATCAATGCATAACCTAAGAGTACCATACTTCTTCTTCACAAAAAACTTTAGTGAACCCCATGGTGACACACTTGACCTAATGTATCCCTTGTCAAGAATTTCCTTCAACTGCAACTTCAATTCCACTAAATTTGGTGTGCTCATATTGTATGGTGCCTTTGATGTTGGTGCTGCCCCTAGTACCTACTCAATAGAAAACTCCAATTCCTTGTGAGGCGGAAAATCTGAAATCTCTTCTAGGAATACACTATGGAACTCCTGCAAAACTAGATTCTTCTTTAATACAACGACATCCTTAACTTCCTTACCTTTGTCACTAGAAATATGTATTTCAAAGAATACACATCATTTTCTGTGACTACGCTTGGCCTACATAGTTGTAACCATCCTGACTGATGTTGTCCTCTTCTTATCCTGTAAGATTCTTTGTTCTCCATTGTCATCCAAAAACTCAATAGGCTTTTCATAGCAATCTACTTTGGTCCTATGAATGTACAACAAATCCATACCTAGAAGCGTATTGTCTGATCCCAATTGTTATGTGGACTTATCCCTCTTGTGTACAAGAGCCATCTCCCTAGACTTCAAAGGAACCTAGTAAAAAACAACCGGGATGTAATTGAGAGAGAACAATTTCCTTTATATTAATAAAATGGAGAATAGCCTTAGAACCATGTATCCTTGATGTTGCAAGTCCCTTCCCACAATCTCCAACCCTCTCCTTGTATTAATAGCCTTCCAACCTTATTCTTGCAACATAAGCCTACTTCCAATAGTCCTCCTTAGTCCTCAGTTTTGTGTTAGCTAGATAGGCTAAGAGTGGGAAGCTTGGGATCCATTTTCCAAGGGATGAGATCCATTAATGGTGGAATATGGATTCCACAAAGAGAGGGAGTCACTTCATGATGGGAGGGATTAGGACTGGATAGGCAACCATTCAAAGCTTGTTGGTTCTGATAGATGGTACCAACAATGCTTCTAGACTTTAATTTTTATTTTTACATGCGTTAAGTCATGTTCACAGGTCACAGTGTAAGATAGTTCATACTTATGCACAGTTCCTAATAGACCCCTCTATGTATGCATAGAAATTGACTAGGGAACTACGTAGAATGCTAAAAAAAGGGTTTTGTACCATGGGATCCAAAAATTCTACTTTCTTTGGGATAATTTGGATTCTAACATTACAAGGGAATGATTTTGGACACATTTGTGGATAGTAAAAGATCCAAACCGATTGTCATTTGCCTAATTCGACAATATGGCATATAAACATTTCCCCCCTAAAGTCAAAAGTCAGAAGAGATATTTGATGAGTGAAGCGCTTTATCATGCCAAGGTTTAGGTTAGAGACTATATTCGAAGACCTAAAACAATCAAAAAACATTATAATGCAATAAATAATATCATCACTAAGGTAAGCATTCCCATACTTAGAACATAAATTTCTCAAAGAACAACACATCAAATACATCTGAAGATCCATGTAAATAGATGACATAGTATGGATGCAACCATCAATGGATCTATGTTTAAAATCATGAATATTTAATAACTCGAGGCAGCCTGGATGGATGAATTTAGATCTAGGGTCTTGATTTCCGTCACTCGCTTCATAATACAAATCTAGCCATGCAAGTGAATGTCTCGTAGTCGAAAATGGTAGAAACCACTCGATTACTAGTTAATGATGTGAATAGTTAACAAGTACGAGAGAAACCACCACAAGGAAAAAGAGCAATGCTGGGCCACCATAAAAGAAGCACTAAAAGAAATGAAAATAGGAAAAATAATTCAAGGAGGAGACTTGAATTTGGTAAGAAGTATAGAAGAAAAGTTTGGAGGCATATATCACATAGACCCATCCAGGGATGCACTAGAAGAAATAATGGAACAACACAATATTTTAGACATCCCCCCAAGAAACAGGAAATACACCTGGAGCAATAAAGAGTGGGTAAAAGCAACATAAAAGAAAGGTTGGACAGAATCCTGATATAATAAAACATAGCAGTAGCACACAGTGCCATTAAAACAAAAATCCTTCACACCACGACATCCGACCATAAACCAGTGGCAATAGTCATGGGCAAAATGGAAAATCAAGGACCGCTCCCATTTAGATACAACTCAATTTGGGACAACAATACAGAAATCAATGAATTAATTAAGGAAGCATGGGAGCCAAGAGTATCAAGATCACCACAATATATTTGGGAGACAAAATTAAAAAATGCAAGAATCAAGTTAAAGGAATAGGCAAGAGCAAATGAAATTAAAAAAGAAGGAAAGAAAAAAGAATTACAGCAGAGAATGGAAACATGCAAATTGAAAAAGAAGGCAGAGAAGAAGGCGAGAAAGATTATCTAAGAGAAAAGGAAATCTTTTGGGAAATATACAGGGAAAACAGGAAAGAAGAAGAAGAGGTTACACTGAAATCCAGAAGCCTGTGGCTCAAGGCAGGGGATAAAAATACATCTTTTTTCCATAACTCAATGAAGATTAGAAGAGCAAGAAATCAAGTAGAAAAAATCCAAGTGGAAAATCAAGAATTTACAAAAGCAGCCCACAGGCACTTTAAAAATTTACTGTCAACAAAAGAAGAAATGGTTGAATACGAAGATTTCCTTCAGCACACACACAAAAAAAAGATCAAAATGCAGAAATGTGTAAAGAAATCACAGAAGAAGAGGTAGTGGCGGCTATATGGAGCCTGCATCCGGATAAAGCCCTAGGGCCCAATGAATTTACAATAGCATTCTTCAGATCTCATTGGTATACAATCAGAAAAGATTTCTTAAGAATGGTGAAGAATGTTTTCAAAAAGAAAAAATAGGAAGCAACACAAAATCCTCCTACCTCGCTCTAGTCCCAAAGGAGTCAAATCCCTCCACCTTCAACAAGTATCGCCCTATATCTCTGTGCAATTCCTCTTATAAGATAATAACAAAAATAATTGCAAATAGAATCAAGGAAGTGCTACCAATAATCATATCTGAAAATCAAGGAGGATTTGTGCCCAACAGGCAAATCATAGATAATGTAATTATTGTACAAGAAGATGTACACTCTAGTATGCTAAGGCAAGAAAAAGGCATAATAATTAAATCAGATATGGAAAATGCATTTGATAGGGTCAGCCATCCATATCTCATGGCTGTTGTTCAGAAACTGGGTTTCTCAAGAGTAGTAATAGAAGTCATCTAGGCATGCATCTCCACTCCTTGGATTGCCCCCCCCCCCCCATAAATGGAAGGCCAAGTGAATTTTTTCAAAGCACAAGAGGATTCAGGCGAGGATGCCCTCTCTCACCCTTCCTATATATTATAATGGCTGAAAATATAAGTAGAGCTTTGGAAAAACAAGGAAAAGAATGAGACATTAAAGGGCTTAGAATAGCAAAAAGAGTAGAAACAATCAACCACTCACTTTTTGCGAATGACACCCTATTGTTGGGAGGGGCATCAACAATAATAGCGAGAAGGTTCAAAAAAAGTTTAGATGATTTTTTACAGGTTTCATGTGGGCTTCTAAATAAGACAAAATGCAGAATATATGGATGGAACCCCCCCCCATAATCATGCAAAGGATTTCACAAATATTAGAAATCCCAGTACAGGAAAAATGGACCCATTTCTTTTACCTAAGACTTCCAATCTCAAAAGAGGACACGAAGGCAGAAATATGGACTAATCAGATTGAAAAAATGAAAAACAAGATTCAGAGCTGGGGTATGATGTGGTTAAATATGGCAGGAAGGGTTATTTTAATCAAAGCACTCCTTTCAACACTACCTATCTACCAATATGCAATAATCATGGCCCCAACAAGTGCACACAAACAAATGGAGTTAATCTTAAGAAGCTTTCTATGGCAGGGGGGAAACAAGAAAACAAAAAATTCAGCTTGGTGAGGTGGGAGAAAGTAGTGCTACCATACAAATAATGAGGCCTTTCTATTCAGATACCCGGAGTCATGAACGCAGCCCTGGGAATGAAGATAGTATGGAGATTGATCACAGGAAAAGAGAGTTGGTGGAAAAAACTCTCATCTCAAAATACATGAATGGTTAAAGGGAAAGATTGCTTAATGGAAATATCCCAACAAGACAATGTACTCAAGATTGGAAGCTAGTAAGAAAAACAATTCCTTTAATAAGTAGCTACATCTCTAAAACCCTAGGCAATGGAAAAACAATATCGATATGGGAGGATAGAATCATGGGAAAAGAAACACTGAAGACTCGTCCAGAAATAGAAGGCATCCAAGAGTGGATGAAAGGAAAAGGTATTAACACTTTATTCTCAATTTCTCTATGGAACCAAAAGGATTAGCAAGACTGGAAACTCTCAACGATACCTGCAAATATGGAAGGGAAATGGAGCAAAATTAGGCAACTCCTAAAAGGGGCAGCACCAATCAGCTATGATGAAAAGTATGGATACCTCTGGGATCCTAGTGGTGGGTATTACATAGTCAATACGAGATACAAAATCCTACAAGAAAAACCAAACCAACAAGATTGGGACCCTTGGAAAATAGCCTGGAAATCTGAAAGCTTGCTTAAGATCAAAATGTTCATCTGGACTCTTTTCAAAGGGAAGGTATTAACCAATGAAAACTTAAAAGAAAAAGGTTTCCAAGGTCCATCAAGATGTCCATTATGCCAACAGGCTGAAGAAAACATTCAACATTTATTTCAAGAATGCATTTTGCCAAAGAATGTTGGCAACAGCTTATAAGCCCCTTGGAAATAAGAATAAATTTTGAAAAGTCGTTGCCGGATTTTCTACAAACACTAGAGAAGGCCTATCCATATGCAACAAAGAAGAAAGTCACAATTCAAAGAATATGGAAATGCATCCCAGCAGTACTATGCTGGGAAATTTGGTTGACAAGAAATAAGTGCATCTTCAAAAACCAAAATCCAAGAATAGGGAAAGCTCTATCAAAACGTGGGGATTAACTTTTGAAATCCTCAATGTTAAAGGAACAACACCAGCAGATCACAAAATTCTACAACAAGAAGAGTGAGATTGGCTCAACAAAGCCATAATAAATAACAATGGACAAAAAGAAAAAAGGAAAGCAAACTCAAGAAATACTTGGAAAATAAGAATGAGCGAAGAGGAACTAGAAATATGGAAAAAAAATCATAACAGATACTACCTCTACTTTGATGGGGCCTCAAATCATAATCCGGGAAAGGCAGGGGCAGGGGGATTAATCCTTGATCCTAATGGGAGAGAAATTGTCACATATGAATGGGGACTTGGACAAATCTCAAATAATAAGGCTGAAGCATACATCCTGTTGATGGGATCAAGAATGATCAAAAAAGGAGAAATACAAAATCCTATAATAATAGGAGATTCAACCATAATAATAGAGGCAATGGAACAAAATAAAAGCCCAAGTAATGAGTTAATGAACAAAATTCTCAGAAGAATCAGGCAGAACCTTGAAGACTCTGGCGATATAATCTTCAGACATGTCTTGAGAACACATAATCAACAGGCGGATTATTTTGCAAATCAAGTAGTGGAAAAAACTAAAGGGAATATTCATGAAAATCAGGAGGAATATCACAACTCAGTCCCATAATAATTAGCAAAAGATCACAAGTATGAGGATCCCCAAAAATAAGGAACAAAGCACAATCATAAAAGAAACAAAAAATAAATCAATAGTAAAAAATCATCAAACAACACTCCATTGCAGACAAAGGAAGAAAGTCACGAGAACGCAATGGAAACAACTCAGTAGTTCAGAAATTCGCATGAGTATAGGAAGGCAGCAAGATTACAATATTTGTCACGAGAATCATGCTGCAGACCATCCCATCAAAGGCAGTCATTGGAGTGCTCAGAAATGCTATAAAAGCAGAAGGAAATTGAATATTTCAAGTAAGCGTTTCATGCAAATTTTCACTCACTTAGAGTTTCTTTTCTCCCTAGTTCAACGATTAGGGTTGTCGCCCTCTCTAAGCCCTTCGCAAATCTATTACCTACCCTGCCTCTTTGGGAATTAATTCGCATGGGGAGGAGTATTCATATCACATTGGTGGATTATTAAAGGGGAGCGAGAGCCGTCCGATCGATAGAGCGACAGATCTAACGGTCATCACCTGGGGAAGGCATGCGGAAGATAGCCAGCGAAAAGGTGGTTTTCATACAGGAAATGGTATTCCGGGCGAGAAAAAAGCAGTAAGTGTAATTCAAGTTGGGCACCTGATTCCATTAACTGCTCAGCACGTAGCAGCGGAGGAGAGAGGAAAAACAACTTTTTGGGCGGGTAACCACCGTGCAAGTGGTCCATCGGAAATCATTGTCAACTGTCGGATCTAGTGGTGATGATCGATGGTGGAGGATCACCTATAATTTTGTAGACCAGGTGAAGTCACTACCATCGAATCTAAAATCAGATCAACGGTTTGGAGTGGAGTATTCATATTGCATCAGTGGATTGTTAAAGGGGAGCGAGAGTCGTCTGATCGATAGATCGACAGATCTAATGGTCATCGCATGGGGAAGGCATGCGGACGATAGCCAACGAAAAGGTGGTTTTCATACAGGAAATGGAATTTCAGGTGAGCAAAAAGTAGTAAGTGGTAATTTGGGTTGGGCACCCGATTCCATTAATTGCTTGACATTTAGCAGTAGAGGAGAGAGGAAAAAACAACTTTTTGGGCAAGTAACCACCATGCAAGTGGTCCACCTAAAATCATTGTCAGCCGTTGGATCCAGTGGTGATGAAAAACAGTGGAGGATCGCCGATCATTTTGTTGACCGGGTGAAGTCACTACCGTTGGATCTAAAATTAGATCAACAGTGGAGAGTTAGATTCAATGGAGTAATGGACAACAGAGATCATAGTGGTGTAGGGAAATGCAATGAAGTTTTGACCATTAGATCGGAGAGCTGGCAGGGAATGGATGTGCCGATATGTGATGGGCCAATACTCCGATGGCTGATGAAGCGTTGATTGGAGATCAGAGAATACAAAGGAGCAACACTCCCATGGAAGGCATTAAGTAGAACTTGACCTTAGTTCTATTATGTCACATTCAGAATAATAGTCAAGAAAGCGTAGAACAAAAGAAGCATAGACAACAATAATGAAGGAAGCAGTAGCTCAGGCAAAATAAGACTCAGGAAGCACATCATAGAAAGGAATAGTAAGCATCACAAGAGGAAGATCAAGAATGATTCATCGACTACAAGAGTCACTCAAGGATCTTAGAAGAAGCAGTGGCATACTACAAAAATAACACAATGAGCAATGAAGGAGAGAACTCGATCAATTATGACAAGAAGAACCAGCCAACTCAAGAACAATCAGTCTATAAGCCATGAATAAGTTACTGTGAATCTATGATTTGTAAATTTACTTTCCTAGTAGGTCAGTTTGTTAGGCAGTATTCAAGAATAGTCATAAAAATACATGAAATTTTGAACTCAAGCATAGGAGATGGGAATGTGCTCCCATCTCATTGCTCAATTTACTATCATGCTATAGTCAATTGTAATAGGAGCTTGCTCCAACACAAATTTTGGTAATATATTAGCTACTGAACCTTGTTAAAAAAAAAAATTGTTTGGGGTAATCTAGGACTAAATCAGGGATGGTCGATGCAACTAAAGGCTATGAATAGCAAAGTAATTTTACTGAGGTTGGACTTCTATTGAACATATGAGAGACACAACATGATGACTTGGCAACATTTGAATAAAAAACTAAAACCTCAACCAAATGAAGAATTTCAATCAGGTATGGTGAATTAGCAGACAAATGGATTTCCCAACTTGGACATAGAAAGTGACAAAGTGTCATGTTCAAGAGAGACATACTGTCTTCTACAAATGTTGAAATATGGCAACAAGAATATCCCAATTTAATTTTTCCTTGAATTAAATTGTGAATTAAAATCGAATTTAGTCTTAATAGCTACTTGGAAATAATTAATTAACTAATTTTAAATTAATTAGTTGGAGAAATTCAAGTTAGAAGTCTTTCTGAAGTCATGCAAGAGTTATCCCTTAAATTAAGGAGATAAGGTTGAGTTATATTTGAGCTGTAATTAGTTAACTCAGTTTACTGAGTGAAGTCCAGTTAAATTAGTTCCAAACTGTTTGAGGAACTAATACTGAGTTAACAGTCAGTTGATGCAATACTGCACTCAACTAGTGCTACTCCAGTAAATTGAATATTCCCTCATCAAAAAATCATGCATTTCTATTCTAAGAAAGACCCAGTTGATATTAATGTTCAAGGACATTGTACTATCATTTTCATGTGTTTTCTCATGGAGAAAAATCATGCATGCAGTCAAGGATTTATCCTTGAGTATTGCGCAGTTTTGGAGAAAGGGTTTTCCACTTGGTAAGTTGGAATAATCCAGAAGGAAAAGCACAAGGAAATAGGAGCTTGGAGGGCAGAGAGGAAGGCTGGAGAGAAGCTAAGATTTCCTGTGAGCATCTTTGAGGATTTTATTGAGAGCTAGCTAGCTGTGAGAGCTAAGGATTTGTATAATTCCTATGTATTTCCACCATGTATGATAATACAATAGTGTGCGGTTTTTAGCTGAGGCTTTCCCCAAAGTATTTTCATGTGTATTGTATCATTGATTCTTCTTCTTTTGGTTATATTTTTCAGCTCAATCTTTAAGGTTATGCAAATTGATAGTAGAAGTAGGTTATAGTATTTTGCTTTGGTTTATATTGCATATCGGGTTAACCTACCATAAGATTTTCTACATGGTATCAGAATTGTGAACAATATATTGAGAAGAGAATTTGAAGTTTGAAGTTTGGAGTTGTAGGTGCAAATCGAATTCATATCATACTTCAAGGTTGGCCAATGGTGTTCTATAGCTTGAGACTCAAGTATGCCTTGGAAGGTAGCTCGAATTACATAGCATGGAAAGATAGAATGGAGGTTGTATTAGAAGACAATGGCTTGAAGGAATTCATTGATCAAGAAATCCAAAAGCCAGCTTCAACTAATGCACAAGAGTTGGCTGAGTGGAAGAAGTGTGTGGTGAAGGTGAGACAGATCATCCTTGAGGGAGTTCGAGACCATATTGTCTCGAGTCTCCATGGGAAGGATACTCCATTTTCAATGTGGAAGACATTGAAGGACCTCTACCAGAACAGTAGCAGCCAGAGGAAATTAGTGCTCAAGGATAAGCTTCAAAGAATCAAGATGGAGAAGGGCGATAATATTCCCACATATCTAAACAATCTCACCACCTGCAGAGATAAGCTTGGCAGTGTGGGAATAACTATTGCTGATGATGATATGGCGAGTGTTGCTCTCCTTGGCCTTCCAAAGAGTTGGAATAGCTACCGGGACTCTATGAATGGAAGGGAGAAAATGTTGGATTGGGAATGACTGTGGTTGGATCTTATGTGAGAGGAGATCAGGAGGAGCACACGAGATGGTTCTTCATCCAAGAATTATGGTGAAGAAAATCTGGCCTTAGCAAGTAAGGCAAAGAAAGGGAAGGGGAAGGCTTCCCATTTCAAATCAAATTCTTCTCATGGAGGGAAGAAAGGTGACATGTCTAAAGTAAGATGCTTTAATTATCACAAGATGGGACATTATGCGACTAATTGCCCATCGAAGAAGTCCAAGAAGGGATCCTCGAAAGGATTAGAAGGTGAGGCATTAGCCTCTAAATTCGAAATGGACTTTACCCTCATCACATGCATGGTGTCATCGATGATGGGTTGTGTCTGGTATCTTGAAAGTGGAGCCTCATTCCACATGACCAATGATAGAAATTTATTCAGTGCCTTGGAGGAGAAAGACCTCAAGATGCACATGAGATGGGTGACAACGAAAGGTATAGTGTTTCAGGAGTGGGCACGGTTGCTTTTCAGAGGGAGCATGGAGCTCCTCTCACCTTGACAGATGTGACGTATGTGCCTGGACTGAAGAAGAACTTGGTATCGGTCACAATGTTGGAAGACAAAGGCTACGATGTTGTCTTTAGTAAAGGAAAAGCATTCCTAAGACACATAGCGATGGGTCAGACCAAGAGGATAGGGATTTGGGTGAAGAATCTCTATAAAATAGATGTAGATGATTGTGCAACATTGAGTACAAAGTAGAATTGGTGCAAAGCAAAGACATTGGTGAGTTGTGGCACAGGGGGTTGGGCCATTTTCATCATGGGGCTTTGAAGATAATGCAACAGATATCTACAGGACTTCCCAAAGGTAAACTTGAGCAAGTTGACACATGAAAAGGTTATACCTTGGGAAAGTACACCAAGTCTTCCTTTCATGACCGAGATAGTCGAGTAGAGGCTATCTTAGAGTGAGTTCATACTGATTTATGTGGACCATTCTCGACGACATCCACAACGAAGCAAAGGTATTATGTGATTTTCATTGATGACTATTCTGCGTAAATTCTAGATTTATTTCATGCAGAAGAAGGACCAAACTTTCAAAAAGTTTTGCGAGTTCAAATCTTTGGTCGAGAAAGAGTCAAGGAAGAAGATCAAGGCCTTGAGAAGCGACAATGGTGGAGAATATGTATCTCAAGAGTTTAAGGACTTATGTGCAGTGGAAGGAATTAAATGAGAGTTGACAGCACCTCATAGCCCATAGCAGAATGGGGTGGTTGAGAGGAAGAACATAACTATTATAGGGGCAGCATGGGCAATGCTGCATGACCAAGGCCTACCACTTCACTTGTGGGCTGAGGCATGCAACACAATGGTCTATTTGCATAATAGAAGTCTGCATTGCATACTTGTGATGAAGACACCAAAGGAAGATTTCTCCCGTAAGAGACTAGATGTGGGTCACTTCAGGATCTTTGGCTCATCACTATATTTCCATGTGACAAAGGATGCACAGAAGAAGCTTGAGCTGTCAACAGATTTGGGAATATTTGTGGTGTACACTGATACACCTCACAACTATTGGGTGTACTTGCCTACTAGTTGGAGGATAGTGGTTCACAGAGATCTCAAGTTTGATGAGCAGAAGACCATGTGAGTTTCCCTTGAGAGGGAGCTCCAACTATAGGCTGTGGAGGAACTGTTGGTTCCTAAGGAGGATGAGCCTTAGACTAATGTGGAGCAGCCGCATGCATAGGTTCCAAGAGTGGAGACATCCACTCACAAAGAGTCCTCCAGAGATGGACAAAAGTGCACAAGAGAAGCTAACATATTGTTGGAGGATGCGAGAGAGAATGTGGGAGCACCATCTTCTCAGTGCAGATAGAGAAGATCACCTGAGAGGTACATTGGATACATGGCCCTTTCTAGGGAATGTGTTGACACCGAGCCATCTTCCTTTGAGGAAGCAGCGCAACAATCGATTTGGGTTGATGTTTGGTGGAGGAGTATGACTCCATAGTTCGTAACAATGTTTGGGACATAGTTTAGAGACCAGAGAACAAGTCAGTTGTGAGTTCTCATTGGCTTTACAAGGTAAAGAAAGCTGCTGATGTTAGTGTGGAGAAGCATGAGGCAAGATTTGTTTCCTGTGGCTTTTCACAGGTCGAGAGGATCATGTTGCTATAGTATATTTCTACAGAGGAGCAAGATGCTGACATTTTGACAAAGGAATTGTCAAAGTGTAAATTAAAGTTCCATAGAGACAAGATCAGGGTGGAAGATAATCCCTTTCTTGTTGAGAGGGAGTTTTGAAATATGTCAACAAGAATATTCCAATTTAATTTGTCCTTGAATTAAATTGTGAATTAAAATCGAATTTAGTCTTAACAGCTACTTGGAAATAATTTAAATATTTATTTTAAATTAATTAGTTGGAGGAATTCAAGTTAGAAGTATTTCTGAAGTCATGAAAGAGTTATCCCTTAAATTAAGGAGATAGTATTGAGTTATATTTGAGTTGTAATTAGTTAACTCAGTTTACTGAGTTAAGTCATGTTAAATAAGTTCCAAACTATTTGAGGAACTAATAGTGAGTTAACAGTCAATTGATGCATTAATGCACTCAACTAGTGCTACTCCAGTTAACTGAAGATTCTCTCATCCGAAACTCATGCATGTCTATTCTGAGAAAGACCCAGTTGAGATTAATGTTCAAGGATAGTGTACTATCAGTTGCATGTGTTTTCTCATGGAGAAAACTCATGCATGTAGTCAAGGATTTATCCTTGAGGATTGCGCAGTTTTGGAGAAAGGGTTTTCCACTTGGTAACTGGGAATCATCCACAAGGAACAACGCAAGGAAATAGGAGCTTGGAGGGCAGAGAGGAAGGCTGGAGAGAAGCCAAGATTTCTTGTGAGAATCTGTGAGGATTGTATTGAGAGCTGGCTAGTTATGAGAGCTAAGGCTTTGTATAATTCCTATGTATTTCCACCATGTATGATAATACAATAGTGTGGGGTTTTTAGCTGAGGATTTCCCCAAAGTATTTTCATGTGTATTATGCCATTAATTCTTATTCGTCTGATTATATTGTTCAGCTCGATCTTTAAGCTTCTATAAATTGATAGTAGAAGTAGGTTATAGTATTTTGCTTTGATTTATATTGCATTATCGGGTTAACCTACCATCAGATTTTTTACAACAAATACAAACAAAGATTCTTTCCCACTTTTCCCCCACCATGACTAGAAAGTACCTCTTTATTTTTTACAAGCTCTAGGAGGATAACATATGCTTGTCCTATAAGATCGTCCTTTGGATGAGTCCTTCAAAATATTTTAATGAACCTTAAAAAGGAATGGTTCAGTCTTGTCATGCTTAATGAGTCATGCACTGTTTATATTTTATAAGTCCAGTGAAGAGCTAACTCAATGTCATTTTAAAATTTAAAGAGTTTGAAAATACATGAAAAGAAAACTTATTTAGTTATTTCAACGCAAATTTTAATGATCCTGAAGAAAGTAAAGCTCAGTGTTTTTCAATTTTAGGGAGTCAAGAGAAAAACATAAGTAAACTCCACAGTGTCTTTTTTCGTAAATTTAGTCTTTGAATCTTGGAAAAGGGTAAAATAATGCAAGAGAGAACTCTATTGACCATGATTAGTCAACATATACCTTTTTTGTAAATACTCTGATTCATTTCGTAAAGGGGTAAACTTATACTGAATAGACAATTGCTCATTTACTTTTACGAGTTTGAACAATCAAGTACTCAACGATCTTTTGTTTTTAAGGACTTTGAAAATGGCGTAAAGAGAACTCCAAGTTTTTTCTTTTTTGTAAGTTTTAATGAGTTCAAAAAAGTGATACAAATATACTCAATAGCAAAATGATTCGTTTTCCATAAATAACCTATGACGTGTTCACACTTAAACTCGAAATAATTACCTTTACTAAAAAATAAAGTGAAAAACATAAGAAAATTGGATTTTAAAAGTTAATGGGAAAAAATAATATTTTAATAGGCTCTAAAAACTTATAAAAACCCAAAAAGTAAAAACGTTTTTGCCATTTGTGTTTTTAACCTTTTGAGAGTGATAAAGGTCATTTTCACCATAAACTTTAGAGGCGGATTCCGGGAAAACCATTGGGTGAAATCATGAGTTCTCTTTTTCAAGTAGATCATCTATTCGAGATCTTCATTTTCATTTTTTTTATTTAGCATTTCACTATAGTTTTGGATTTTCTGGGGAGGGTTTTCAAAATTAAATTCACCCTCGATGTGCGCAGGTTTCCCTTATTGGACCACTGCAATTCGGTCAATTTTTTAAGAATAAAAAACACGATGTACTTGATTTCTAAGAAGATAACGACACACATATGAAATTTCTATCATAGCCGGTTGCACACAACATTGAGGGCGCAAAAAATAATATGAAAAGCATCCAAGTTTTTTGCTAATTTTTATCATGATTTCTTATACTTGTTTGGAGGGTTTTGAGCTAAAAGTATGGAATGAAGAGAGCGTGAACATGAAAGGGAAGACATAGCTACTCTACACCATCCAGAGACCATATAGTCATTGAAAAATTGTGGCTTGTACACATTTTTCACAATTCCACGCATGAAAGCATAATTAGACTTACTAGAATGGATGTTGGGCAAGTGGAACATTCAAGAAGAATGTTTCATAGTTGGAGACCATAGACTTGTCACTAATGCTGATGACATTTACTTCTTGAAGGGAATTCCATGTCGTGGGGTTGAAATCAGTATGTATGGGCATAGGTGAGCTGGCGAAACAAATGCCACTTATCTGATACAACAATGTACTTACAGAGCTGCTCTCAAAGATGGGATAATTGACATTAAAACCATCTCATGACTTCATTTGAAAGCTACCGGTTCACTGTTGCATGGCTATGCGGTAGTGCAACTCTAAATTTAATCACAAAGGCTCATATGCAAACTACCGTAGAGTGTTTTCAACTTAATATATTCATCTGGAGCGAGGTTGTATTTGCCAATCTGAAAGGGAAACTGACTAGAGTTAGAACAGGTAGACTCAAAAACTTTGGGTACGGTGCCTTTGTTATCTCATTTTCTCTAGAGAGGTTCTTGCTTGTCACTCCTGCATAAGCTATAGAAAGAGGAGGACGTTAGGACCCTCGCATGCTGAAATGGGTCACACTTATGGCACGCCATGGAGGTGGCCAAGGACCAATGATAAGATATAATCCTGACTTCTTCGAGTGGCTGGAAAATCAAATCATCATGATTAAATATTTTCTATACCTAGGGATGGATTACATAGGCAATCCGAACATGCCACTACCACCTGGGTTGTAGTGGGGAAACATAGGTAAAACTTCACACTTTGGTTGGTTTTTGAAAATTTTCATTTTTTTGCTAATTTTTGGCACCCAAAACTAATTTTCCAAAATGATCATGTAGATGTAGCCCTAGTGAAACTAGCTAGATTATGGAAATATGATAGGTGTGGTGATAATATAGTAGCTCCCAGGATCCAAACAAAAATGCAGTGGAGGCATTGACAGAGATAAAACACAACCTTGAGAGGTTTACCTTGGACATCCCAGATGTCGGGACAGATGACTTGCCTCTCCACTATCAAAGGCACATTGTGGGGGTTCCCGGACCTATTATCTATTTGCTATGACAAGTAGAACACACTATTGTATGCTACCATGATCATCATCATGCATAGTCACTAGTATGAAGGCTAGATTTTTGTTTTTTGATGATGTACTAGCATGTTCGGAAAATAAATGCCATGAGACCTCATGCATTTGGATGATATTTTTGTAAAAGCTACACCTTTTATAGATTCCACTTATCTAATGAAAGCTACTACTTCTATTTAAGTATATATTGTACAATATATGGAAGAATGATCTAAATGTTGGACAAACTTGTTAATGCTATGTAAGCTCCCTCATCAGAATTAAAAAAAGTGTTTAGGATCGTCTCAAATTAACTAAAATGTGAGGAATTATGTGTCAAGTGTTGAGTGTATTTTGAAGAGCAATTTATGAGGTTAATTAGATGTTTAAATCACATATACACTAAGTAAATTGTAGAGAAGTAAAAAAACAACTCATAACACAAAGTTGATAAAGGAGTTCACCCCTCATGGGCTACATCTCGTTAGACATGCTTCAATGGTTATGCCCTATTTGGATTAATGGTCAATTCTCTGATTACATGCGCCTAAGGTGCTCCAATTGATTTTCAACCTACTCCATTGAATTACGAAGACCCCAAAAACCCAAAAATGACTATCCAAACTCTGCAATTAGACTTCAGCTGATCTAGGCGTGACCTCCTCTCCTGGTGTCCCTAGGCTTCCTTAAACTTAAACATAGAAAAATCACGTACAAAATTTCCTTTCTACCTCTGTGACCTTTTCCATTATGTTCAGAGCATCCAAATCATCTAGGAATGTCTCTTTCTAAGCTAAAATTGATTAAAAATTAAAGAAGTTATGGTCTCTTCAATTTTCCCTAGAAAAACTCCACCAAATCTAAACAAACTCCAGTTAACCCCGCCAGAAATGGAGCATGTTGGATTTGTCGGACCTACCAAATTTCCGCCAAGTTAATCCTCAATTAATTAGGGATAAGCATAGGTTAATTAACACTAATCCCACTTAGCGCGTAATGCTAGCCTCCGATTATGGTGTATAGTCATATGCGGAGAGGGTTGGCCCGCGGGGCTAGCCCTCTCTTTCCCTCAACCACCACGTATTATTACTTTAAATGAAAAGTGTGCCCCATTTTTATTGAGTAACATGGTTGTGGTATAATGGTAAAGCTTTGGGATTATGTGGGCGAGGTCACACGTTCGACTCTTCCAACCTCCCAAATAATTTTTACTCAACCTTTGAGAGAGCTCATGGCAGCCTCCGAGCTTGTCTTGTGTCAACCTCTCATTGGTCCACCCAAATTCCTTTGACCAATTACATGCCGACATTTGTCACGTCCTGATTGAGTCACCTGTGGGAATATTCCAAGAATATTTTAAGGAATATTCCTTAGAATATTATTTTTGCTGACTGGTTTGTACGGATGCCTAGTTAGCATCCCATTTTGCCTTGTACCCAAAATTTTGCTTGTTTGACAAAATAGACAGAAGTCTCTATCTTTCTCATACAAGCTATGTTTTTATTTGAAACGAGTTGCGTTGGGATTGTATCGCCAAGACGGACGTGGTCATTCAGGTTTTGAGTGATGCTCAACACTTTGATTTTTGAGAAAATTTCTTCCCCTAATGGAGATTTCGATCACTCCTTCCCACTAACAGGATTTTGGATCCACAAAAGATTTTTATCTGATGAGAGCTAAATACTCTTCTACTTCCCAAGTTTATCCATTGATTCTACTTGGAAAAATCTCCATGACAACCACTTAGGTTCACTGACATGCCTTGCATTACGAATGGCTTGACACTTCAACCAATGTTCTCCTTTTGTTGTTGACCCAATTCAACACTTGTTGGATGCTGTCTGATAAAAACCTTGTTGTACCAAAGTGATCCTTGGTTCTTCAAAAGCTGACTGATGGTCTTCCCACTAAGAATCATGTTCCTCCTTTGCAACACATGCATTCGATGCAAGTTTCTCCTTGGAAACCACTTTTACAAAGTAAGCCCATTTAAGTGAACTACAACAATGAGTTCCAAGATCAATAATAATAAGAAAATAAATGACCATTCTTTTACCGCCATGGTTCCAAATTCTACATCTGGAAGAATGCATTCGCCATCTCTTTTTCTTCTTGGCGTCAACACATCAAATGGTCTACAATGGCTGCAATTTTTTTTGGCATTTTTGTCAACTTTCACTTGTTGATTCCATCATCCTCCAGTATTAACATGTTTCTGATGTCATTATTTGAGAATGAAAGCTAATCATGAACCTCTTGCTCAGGCGTGGACCTTCCAAAATCCTGCGACATCTTATCACAAGAAACACCATTAACCTTGAAAAACACTCATGCAAGAATATAAGTTGATGACCTTTTCCTTTTGATTCTTCAAAGTAACAAATTCCGCATCATGTGAACATCGCCATTTACTCTTACATATTGGTGTATAAACCATAGAATAAACACAAGTCGACAAAACATGCTTCTTCAAACAAATGACATTCAAGTCAAGAAAAAGCATGTACAACAAATTGATGATTTACAACAAGAATTCCACATTCTCATGAAACAATTCGTCACATCTCCCTTTCATCTTTGGAGACAAAATCAACTCTTCCAAGTCAATATAACATACATGTAACAATCAATCAACCGCATAAGATGACACTCATGCATGTGCAAATGATCAACATTCTCAAGTTGACACATACATGTTAACAAAACGATCAACCAACACAAGTCAATCACTCATGCATGTTCAAGCACAATGAAACTATTAAAAATTCCACTGTTCACACACACAAACTCTCATGCATGTATAACAATTCTCAACTCTCTCACAAGTACAAGAATCCCATTGGTATGTACAAGTACTTAGAGAGTTGAAATGACCAAATTTTCTGCAATAAAGTGAGTCAACATACTCCACCTTCGAACAACTTCCTGGCGTAAACATGCAAGTCCAAGAATGCAACATGCATGGAAATTTGTAGTTGCAAATAGCCATATTTGCTACATCTAAGTGATTCAATATAACTCTACTTTTCCAACATCTTTCTTCATGCAATATGCAACATACTTTCAGGAGAAAAGAAATGTGTCCAAATAAGAAGGAAATGCACCAATAAGGCAAGATTTGCATCAATTATCAAAAGAAATGCAAGGCCTTAATTGGTTAAGAAATCTAACCATCTCTTTTCAAACCCTTTCAATGGCACTTGTTTCAGCTGCACTTCATCATGTGTATCATCCTGACACACATCAGTTATGGAATCCTCTTTTCCATTCTTGCCAAAATCTCTTGGTGCACTCGAGTATTGTAGCAATGATGCTGCAACAACTGGGACTCCCTACTTTACTTTTATCAACCCGATAGTTCGTAAAAAACTTGGAAGCGACGGTGCTATATGCACAAGTACTAGCTCTTACTGTAGGCTGTCACTTGATCGGCTGGCACAAGTTTGCTAGGAACTTTAGCCAACTTCTATGAGTTCCCAAAAGAAGTTTTTAACTGTGATGGAAGAAAGCTAACTCAAAAGAGGCTAGTTTACTTGCAGAAAGAAGATGAAAGTTGAAAGGAAAGCAATTTTGCATAAGAATGTAGAAATTAGGGAAGTTTAGGAAAGTATGGCGAATGAGTGGAGGGAATCTTGAGAGATGGACTGGAATAGGTTGTGTGATGGAGGAATGATAAGCTGGAGTGTTCTACAAGTGAGCTGCACACTACTTTTCAAAACTGTCCCAAGCAAGAACTAAAAAACAGAGTTTTACCTATTTTTGACCTAATTTTGACCTAAAAACTAGAAAAGTGCCGAACAGAACTTTATGGATAGGAAGTTATGCAAGAAAGCCATGGAAATTGAACAAGAACATATATAAGCATGTAAATACAACTGATATCAACTTCTCCAACTCGAAATCTCACACTAGCAATTGCATTGGAAAGCAAAAACAATGTTTTGGTGGCAGCAAGAGTGTCTTGGTCTCAATTCATGGTCCCAAGGAGGGAGAAAGGAGATCAAGGCCTATTTTGTAGCCTTTTTGTGGATCTTTTTCTATTATTGTAGCAAACTATCTAATCAACCTAAAGCAAGAACAACTATTCTAATAATCAAAAACAACCCAAGTAACAAAGCAAGATTTAACCTAAACAACAGAAATTATTTCATGAATGCAAGAAAAAAACATATAAATACACAAAGGAGGTGTTGGGCACTTGGGTTGGGCCAACCCCAAGAGCTACAACTGCCTAGGAAAGATTAGTGTTGGTTCAAAGATTGATTCATTTTCATTGATCAAAAAATTATAGCTACATCACAAAACTATCTGCAAAAAGAGCTCGAAAATGAGCTGAGTACAAGACTGCACTAAAGTGCAAAAATAGACTATTAAATGGCTAACCTACTAAGGCCTGAAGCCTTATTATTTATACAAGTGAGGACTCCCAACAGTCCTCCTAAACTTTAGGAACTCGGTTGCCTAAAACTGCAGATAACAACAACTTCATTAGACCTACTCGACTGCCCCTTGGAATCATCTTTTGTGGGCTATTGAACTCCGAGCTGTTGATGGAGAACTCGAGTAAGGAGTCATTTAATGCTGGAGACACCCCTCCTATAAGTCTTCAGCCTTGTTTCTTCGAGTTTGGCTGCCAATCTTCTCATAAATGCCTGGTCTTGGTTCAAAAATGTCCAAAAATCGACAATAAACACTCATTAGACTTTGTGGTAAAGTGATTATCCCCATTCACTCAATTAACATAAATATATTCAAAAACATGCACAAAACTATGGATAATGGTGGATTAAATGAAAATAATAGGCAAAATGAGCCCATATAGTTACCCATTTTTGGGGCTCATCATCACCCCCTATTGAATGTGTTGCTCATCCTCTGAGCAACTAATCCATTTCTTCATCTGTGATAGCTTTAACAGTCTCTCTGACATCCCAGGCCTCTGAGGTGATGTCCTCTTCTCTGTCATGAAAACCTACCTTTTTTTCCACTTCCTCCCATTGTTTTTGTTCCTCCTCTTCCTTAACCCCTTCCAACAGTCCTAGCAGTAGTGGAGGACTAAACTTAAGACCAATCCAGTTGGCTTTCAAGTTTTGCATTGATTGTTTGTATAGGGGTACTCTCCTCGTAGCTTCCATCATTCTGGTTGGGGAGTGATACTCCCTTATCTTTAGGCTATGGGATAATGTATTCCATATTCTTTTGCAAGCATGAAGGAAGTTATCACCAAACAGTCTCTCCATATCTTCAAAGTGAGCAATAGCCTATGCTTGCCTTTCAACATAGTCAGGTACAATTTGAGGGTTGTCTGCAAGGTTCTGGTGGGCATATATGAGAGTTGAGGGATCTTCTGGTTCTGCCCTTATCATGAGGGGCTCACCTAGCTCCCTGGTCATAATCTTCTGAATTTCTACTTCTCTCTTTTCCTCATGGCTCAACCTAGAAGCCATAGCCATGAGTTGTAGGTCTCCTAATGCAGCGTTTGGATCCCATAGATTCATGTTAGGAAGTGCCAGGTTGTGTAAATAGAATTATGCTAACTTGATTTTATCTTCAGCTGAGATACTATCACATAAATGCATAAACTGATTATAATTCTGGAATGGGATTGTGCCCCTTTGGGCCAATGTTTTAATTTGGAATTAAAGCCATTGGTATTTAAGATAGAATGTGTTATCACTTAGAACTAAAATTGATACATGTAACTTTTTATCCTAGCCCGATGACAAAGGTCAGTGCTAGTTTAATTTGGTTTTAATATTTTCCCTTAGAATCTGGAGTTTTCAAGAGTTTTTGAGTCAAGTTGTTCTCAACTCCCATTGGTTCTCCTCCATCTACCATTGTTTTATAGCCACCTGTTATCTTATATCAGCCACCGTGTCTTTTTGTAATTTCGCAGCGAAATCATGATTAGGCAGTTTCGCAGCGCAATCATGATTAGGCAGTTTCGCAGCGCAATCATGATTAGGCAGTTTCGCAGCGCATCATTCAAATTTAAAACTGACCGCGCTGCGAAATCATGGATTCGTACTTTTCGCAGCGAATCTTTCCCGAAATGTCAAGTCCGTTAGGTGAGTCATAGGCCGTGTCCTCTCATGTCAGCTCATGTACCTCTCGTATCACATTTTACCACTCATTTCCACTATCACCACCACTAGATCTGTTGATACGCACGAATTATCATTCCCAAGAAAGACAACCGTGCATAAATCTTGATGATGGTCGTAAGTCTTGCATGAGTGAGAAATCTGCAAGATTACATCTTGAAAGGTTTTAAACGGAAAAATTCAAAATTCAAGCGAGGCTGAATTCAAATAGAAGCCGAATCACAATTCCAATCGGAGCTGGTAGTCATTGTTTGTGAAGATCTGGAAGAATCAATGGAGAAAAAAGAGCACAGATCCGGTAAATGTCTAAGGACTGAACCTGAAGGCCTGGATATAACGCTGAGAAATGAAGAGGTGAAGAAAGCATGTAAAAAGGCCGGGTGCTGGAAGTTTTGCAAAAAGTTACAAGGAGGACACACACAGGTAACTAAGGAACTTGCACTTAACTTCACAGGCTTGAATTCAAAGGTAGCCATGTTAGAATTGCAGGTTTCGCCAGAAGTGATATCTACTGTAACAGAGATCCCACGAGGAAAAGAGGAATGGTTTAAAAATTTCAAATTTGACATGAATCCTTGCAAGGAGTTTTTGAAGGATGATTATGTAAATGAAGATTTAAGTAAGGCAGTGCCCAGGAATTATGTCAAAGAATATTATGCTCACTTACTCACCTGCATACAGAAATATCTGACTTGTGAAGGAAGGTATAACAAGGTTTATTCTTACCATTTTAAACTCCTTTTGCATTTCACCGGGAAGGTCTCCATAGACTTACCTTTTTATCTGTTCCGTAGTTTGAGTAAGATGTGTGATAAGGTACAGCTGAGGAAAGAGGATTGTGAAACCTCTTTGTTTCATCATGGTTTGATTAAACTACTGGTTTTAGATGGGCTCCAAAAGATAGACAGAGATTGGAATTCATTCATTTTTATGGCTGGATTCAAAAGCCAGACTGGCCTCACTCCACCACCTGCTAGAGATTTTACAATAGCTGAGCTCCAAACAGAAGCAAGAGCTAAAAGAGTTCCAAAGTCACAAGTAAGAAAACAAGTGAAGCCACTTATCATCCAAGATCAACCTCAGCAATCAACTAAGGAAAAATCTCATGGTAAAAAGACTGTACCTGAAACAAGCACATCTGAAGTAGTCTCAAGGGTAAGAACAAGAAGTCAGATAAATAAGGAAAAAGGTAAAGCTATAGCAGTTGAAGAAAGTCCAGTGTCCAAGGCAAGTTTAAATGATTTATTACAGGCTATTGAATTCGAGCAGTCTCTACCAGTTCAAATCGAATTGATGCAGTCAGAACAAGAAAACACCAAGAAATCCAAGGCCTCAAAAAGGCTTAGATTTGATGTGCCAGCTGAAGAGTTCGTTTTTAAACCTAGAAGACCTATGACAAGGAGATTCCAGCAAGTACAGGAAGCATTGCCAAGAACAGAGGAAACAGGGGAAGAGACACAAAAAGACACAGGCAAAACAGTCATTGCAGCTAAAGAAAATAATATAGCAGCCCTGAAGAGCCAGTTGGAATTAGTTAAATATGAGATTGCCAAATTGAAGAAAGCCGCTAGAAAACATGCAGCCATACATGCAAAGTATTATAAAACTATATGGGAAGGGAATGCTGCTGTGGAAGCTCAGCTGAATTCAGTGGTTGATGGCCATTCACAATTTCACACATGGACAATACCAGCAATCAAAGAAGCCAAGTACATCAGAAGGATCAATATGCAACTGAGAGCTGGGAATAAGGCTATGAAGAAACAAATTGAAGATCTGAAGGCACAACTAAGTCAGCTACCTGCTAAATGAGTTTTCATTTCAAGTAAGATTTTGTTTTAAAGTTTTGACAAATTTTCTTGATTTTATCTTTCTGAGGAAATATAAATCCCTATTCGACATGTGGAAAGTCTAAAGGAGTTTTTGGCAATCAAGTACTCGGCTAATAAAGGTCTCGGGTTAAAAGCAAGCTGTTTTAAATAACTCAGCAGTTTCGTAGCGCGCTACGAAACTGCTGAAGGTGATGATTTTAACGCAAATCAAGCAGTTTTGAATTATAAGCGGGAATTTTGAAAGGGAAACGTCTAAAAGGCATACAAGGCATCATATGAAGCTATCAACAGTCAACCAGGTCAAGACAGGTGGAGAAAAGATATATTCAAAATCCAACTTTAAATTTTTGTCGTAAAGTGAGCAATTTACCACAGTTCAGGATATGTTAAACAGTTTACAAGAAACTTTTGCCTGCACACATGTACATGGGAAAAAGCTTACAACGCATCAAGGACGTGGCAGACTTCTACATTTTGGGTGATTAAAAGATAAAGGACATGCTTCTTTGCATTCGAATATTTTGGGGAAAACTGAAGCCGAGAAGCAAGGATAGTCTCCTAATATTTCTGGGCAGTTAAGAAGATTCAGCATCCAAGGTCAACATGGAGCATTAAACACCCATCTCAGCCAAACTGAAAGAAAACTAGATGTCAAAGAACGAGGAGAAGCCATCATGCATGTAATATGGAGTTAGAGTCATAGTTGATTTAGATCTCTAAAAAAAAACTCCAGTCAGCACCTTGTTGTATTTATTAGTTAGTTAAAGGGTTAATAGGTGTCATTAGAAGTAGTTTTCAAATTCCCCTCATGCTGGAGGAGGAATCTCGATCAGTTAGAATAAGAACTCTATATATAGCTGAAACAACAATGTAATCAAGGTTGGAAAATTTTATGATACAACTTGTATTTGGCTTATGTAAAGACTCATTTTCAGTAATATAATTTTGACTTTACTTCTCAGGATTCATGAAGGATTTCTTATGTTCAGAATATTTGATCTTGTCCTTTCCATAATTTTTACAGTGGTATAGATGTATAATCACTCAGAATTCACTGAATGTGCTCTGATTTCCTGTATGCATTTATAAACTGTGGTCCCATATGAGTTATGTTCTGAATGTCTAAATGCTGAATGCCCTGACTTCCATGTAAGGTTGAGTTCATTGTTATTTTGAGGTGTTGTTGACTCCATAAGCCCAATGGATGTTTACTGATCATGTTCAACCATTCATATTTTTCACTTGTTTCATAGAGTTAGCCATCTAATCTTTATCAAAATCATTAACCTTTGAGAGAGCCCTCTCAGGTTGAGGAGGCTAAGCCTCAGCCAAAAGTTGGTTTGAAATAGTTACTTAGAGTCAACCTGACCAGTAGCCTATCAGGATCTGATTTTGAGATAACATTTTGGTGCGTCTGTCGGGAGCCTGAAGATTATTCATTCCCAAAATCATGAAGCTAAACTTCTGAAGGTAGCAGGAGCTCAGAAGGTTTTCGAGGCTGCATTCTACCTTGGTGACTCCATACAATCTTAAAGTTAAAAAGGTGGCTTCGAGAGGAAGATATACAAGGAGTAATCCTGACCCAGATCCACCTACTCCTGTGGATAATCCAAACATCATCTCAAGGAGCAGGCAAAGATTTCCTGATATACCAGGTACTTCATCTGTATCAAAATCTTTGTTCCCTGAATTTTCTAGAAGTCCTGAAGATAAAATTATAGATGATAAAATTCATGAGGTATTGTTGAGGTCTGAGAACGAAGAAGAACTTATTGGAATTATTTTAGATTTACAAAAAAGAGGCATTGATACTTCATCCTTAGTGTCACAAAAAGATAAGGAAGAGTTTTGGGAGGTTGTTACTTCAGAATTACTGTTAGAAGAAGAAGATTTGAATCAACTCAAAGAGCTTGATCCTTTTGAAGTTTTGCTCAAATCCAAAACTGGTTTACCTCTCCCAAATTGGAGTTCCTTTGTCAGTGGTTTGCAAAGTCCAAATAGTCCTTTTCGTACCAATACTTTATCTTCTGCCTCTGCTAGTCCAAATAGTCCTCAGACACTATCTCACACTAGTTCTGCTCCCACCGGTCATACAATACCTTTTATCACTACTCCTCCATTCATTATGGCTATACCTGCTAGGTATGCTCCTCTAGCTCTCCCTGCTGTTTTACATGATCTTCCTAGCAAATATGCTGCCAGAATTCCAACATGGGGAGGAGATGAAGATATTACTGCAGAGGAACATGTGGATAGGTTCAATGATTTTGTTGACAGGGAATAAGTGGATGATGAAGATGTAAAACTAAGATTGTTTGCTCAAACTTTCATTGGGGAAGTCAGAAAATGGTTTAAAGCCCTTAGAGCCAGAAGCATTCATAGTTGGGTAGAATTTGAAGATAGTTTTCTAAGGAAATGGGGAAACAGAACCAACCCTGTCCAAGCCCTTACCAAATACAACAATCTTAGAAGAGCTCCAGATGAAACTGTCCAAAACTTCTCTAAGAGGTTTAACAAAATATACAATTCTATTCCAGCTCATTTGAAACCTCCTGGAGCTTTGGCACAATTGAGATATGCTGAATCATTTGATTCAGATTTCTCTCTTTTACTCAGAGAAAGGGAGTCTGCCTCTCTTGCTGTCATGCAAAATGATGCAATTAAGGTAGAGGTGAATATGCTTGCTTCTAAGAAATCAAAGATGGAAAAGACCAAGCTGAAGGAAGAAGAGAAACCTTCTACCTCTGCTCAAGAAGACAAGTTTGAAACAATGATGAAAACCATGGAGAAATTGATGGACCGACTAGCACTTGGGAATGCTTCTGCTCCTCCAGCACAGCAGGAACCTCAATTCAGGAACCCTCAATTCAGAAGACCTCAGAATCAGCAAAGGCCAAGAGACAACAGAAATCAGCAGGCAGATCCTCCAGTGAGACCTCCCTTCCAACAAAATTTGGTAGATGAAGAAGATGAACCTGAAGTCCCTGAGGAATCAATCCATTGTTTTGATGAAGAAGTGTCAGGGATTTTCTTGACTAAGGAGGAACATGATGAGTCCAGTATGATAAAATCAGGAGAAGAGCCTTAAGATTTTTTAAAGGGCTATCAACACGCTATCTTTGAGATGCAAAAGTAGTATAATCTTAGGAATAGAGATGTTCCTATTACAGCAAACAAAGCACAGCCCAAGAAGAATACCTCAAAGACAGTTGAAGATAAAAAGGAAAAATCAAAGGTGGTTCAAGGTAAGGATGATTCTCCTCTTGTCAAAAAGGATATTCAAATTCTTCCTCCTCCTAAAGAAATTGACAAGACAACTTCTGTTTTTAATCTTGAGAATGAGATTGCAAAAATTAAGATATTAGTCCCTTTTAATGAAATTCTCAAGGTAGACAAATACAGAAGCAAAATTGTTGAAATGCTTAATTCACAACCAGGAGTGGTTGATATCCTAAATGTACAAGAAGATAACCCTGTTATCTGCTTGGGTCCAAGACTTGAGGATGAAAAAAATGAAGAGTTTCCCCCTTTTTACATAAGCATTAGCATTCATGATATGACTCTACATAATGCTATGTTAGACTCAGGGGCATCGCATAATCTCATGCGTAAGGTAATCATGGAAAGACTGGGGTTAGAGGTAACTAGGCCATATAAGGATTTATTTTCCTTTGATTCAAAAAGAGTCCATTGCATTGGTTTGATAAAAGATGTTGTTGTGGGGCTCACACAAATTCCAGCAAAAACAATTGTTATGGATATTGTTGTTGCAGACATTCCACCAAAGTTTGGGATGCTTCTTTCAAGGTCTTGGGCAGCAAAAATCAAGGGCACAATGCAGATGGACCTTACATATGCTACCATCCCAGTGTTTGGTGAACAAAGGAGGTTGTATCGCGAGACAAGGATGGCTTACATGGTAAGCAGCAAAGACAAGCCTCAGAATTTTCCTATTTATTCATGTGATACTAGTCTTGGGGCAACTATCCTTTTCAATGAATCAGTTGAAGGAGAATCACAAGATGAACCTGCGGAAAATCAGTGTCAAGAAGGTCAGCAAAAAGATGAAAGAGACATCATGGGCTGCTGGTCATTATACTTTGATGGATCAGCAGGAAAAGAAGGGGCAGGAGCTGGGATTTGGATCACTAGTCCAACTGAAGAAAGTAAGTTTCTCTCATACAAATTAAACTTTGATTGTACCAAAAATATGGCTGAGTACGAATCTCTGATTTTAGGTTTGGAAGCCTTGATAAAATTGAAAGCTAGAAACATTGCTGTTTGTGGAGATTTTGAATTGGTAATTAAACAAGTAGAAGGTACATATCAAACTAAGGATACAAGGATGAGAGCATATAGAAATTTAGTGTTGGAAATGTTGGAAAAATTTCAATCCTATTCTTTTAGCATCAAAACTAGAGATCAAAACTCTATTGCAGATTCTCTTGCTGTTTCGGCCAGTCTCTTTACCATTCCTAAGCACTCTCCTGAAAATTATGAAGTAGAGGTTCGCCATAGACCAGTTATACTGGATAATATCACAAATTGGCAAGTTTTTGAGGATGATCAGCATGTAAGGAACTTCATTGAATTAAAAGGAGAGTTTGAACACAATCAGATAGATCAACAGAATATGTTAATAGAGTCAAAGGAAAGCTCTGAAGTCTTACAATTACAAAACAACTTAATCCCTAAAGTCCTCATTCCCCTTGAGAAATTATTTGATCAAAATGATGTGTTCAAAGCACCAAGACTACAAGCTAATGAAGAAGAGGTAGAAAGCTGCAATTTAGGAGACTCGGTTGTGCCTAAGATAGTCAAGATTTCAAAATTCCTGTCAGCTGATATGAAGATTAAATATGTTGAGATGATGAAAAGATTCATTGATGTTTTTGCATGGAGTTATGCTGACTTGAAACAATATGACTCTTCAATCATACAGCATACCATTCCTATTAAGCAGAATGAAAAGCCTTTTAAGCAGAAGCTAAGAAGAATTAATCCTCTTCTAATGCCACTGATTGAAAAAGAAGTGAAAAAGCTCTTTGATGCTAAAATTATTGTCCCAATCAGATTCTCAAATTGGCTTGCTAATTTGGTACCAGTCAGAAAAAAGAATGGAGAGATCAGAATTTGTATAGACTTCAGAAACTTAAACAAAGCTTCATTGAAAGACAATTACCCCCTCCCCAAAATGGATTTCATTCTGCAAAACATTGTTGGTTCACAAAGGATGTCTATGCTTGATGGTTTCTCAGGGTACAATCAGATTCTTGTTCACCCAGATGATCAGGAGAAAACGGCCTTCACTACACCATGGGGAACATTCATGTATGCAAAAATGCCATTTGGCCTCATGAACGCGGAAGCCACTTTCCAGAGAGCAATGGATATTGCTTTTGCTGAAGAAAAGGACAAATCAGTGGTGGTTTATCTTGATGACATCACAGTTTTTTCAAAAAGGGAAGAAGACCACTTAAAGCACCTTGAAAAGGTCCTACTGAAGTGCAGGAGGTTTGGTATTTCTCTAAACCCAACCAAAAGTATTTTCGCTCTAACTTCTGGCAAACTGCTTGGTCATATTATTTCTGAAGAAGGAATTAGGATTGATCCTAATAGAGTTAGTGCAATTCAAAAATTGGATTTACCGAGGAGTAAGAAGGAGATTCAATCCTTTCTTGGGAAAGTTAACTTTGTTAGAAGATTTATTCCTAATTTTGTGGAAGTTGTCAAGAACATAACAAAAATATTAAAGAAAGGAGCAGATTTTAAATGGATAGTTGAAGCAAAGAAATCATTTGAAGAGATCAAGAAGGCACTTACTCAAGCACCAGTACTCATCAGCCTGGATTTTACCAAGGAGTTCCTTATCTTCACATTCGCTTCTGAAGACACAATTGCTGGAGTTTTATTGCAAAAAGGAAGTCAAGGTACTGAACAACCCATTTCTTTCTTTAGCAAGACATTAGCCAATGCTGAATTGAAATATAATATCTTAGAGAAACAAGCCTATGCATTGGTGAAAGCAATTAAGGATTTTAGAATCTATGTTTTACACTCTCACATTGTTGCCTACGTCCCAAATGCTGTTATAAAAGATATTCTTACACAAGCTGATCCAGATGGAAAAAGGGGAAGGTGGATAGCAAAACTGCTGGAGTATGACATTGAGATCAAACCCACAAAGTTGGTAAAGGGTTAAGGCCTAGCCAAATTGTTGATTCAGTCAAATTTGGATTGTATTGATATTAATTTAAGCACAAAAATCTCAGAAATTTCTGAAAATGAAGAGGAATTGGTCCAAATAAATGAGAAATTCTTGATCTCAGAATGGTATAAAGATGTAGCATTTGTTTTGCAGCATAATAGAGCTCCTGATAATCTTTCAAAATCCAAAGCTCGGTTTACCAAATTGAAATCTCTCAGATATTTTGTGTATGACCAAAATTTGTTTTGGAAAGATGCAGGAGGAATATTATTAAACTGCCTCATTGAAGAAGAAGATGATAAAGTAATTGATGAGTTTCATAAAGGGGATTGTAGAGGACATCACTATTGGAAAGCCACTGCAAACAAGGTCTTGAGAGCTGGCTATTTTTGGCCAACTATGTTTAGAGATATCTATAAAATGATAGCCACATGCCATGAATGTCAAGTGTTTGAAGGAAAGAGAAAGCTTATGCCAATGCCCTTGGTTCCTATTTATGTTGAAGCACCTTTCCAGCAGTGGGGATTAGACTTTATAGGGGAAATCCATCCTCCTTCATCAGGACAGCATCGCTGGATTCTCACAGCCACCGATTACTTTACAAAATGGATAGAAGCAATACCCACAAGGCAAGCAAATGATTCAGTGATTATTTCTTTCTTAGAAAATAATATATTATCAAGATTTGGTTGCCCAATCAAGATCATTACAGACAATGCTCAAGCTTTCAAGTCCAAAAGGATGATTAATTTTTGTCATCAGTATCACATCTCCCTTGGACATTCCACTGCTTATTATCCACAGGGAAATGGTTTGGCTGAGTCATCAAACAAGAGCCTTGTGAGAATCATTAAGAAGCTGCTGCAAGAAAATAAAAAAGCCTGGCATCTGAAACTGAGATATGCTTTGTGGGCTGACCGGATTTGCACAAAGAGGTCCATTGGAACATCACCATATGAGCTAGTTTATGCGGCAGAGGCTATATTTCCAACATCCCTTGGAGTACCAGTAATGAAGTCGATTCAAGGACTAGAAGAAGAACCAAATGCTATACAACGAAGGATTAATCATCTGATAGCTTTGCAAGAGAAAAGAAATGAGGTGTTTGACAATCATCAACAAAACCAGAACAGGATCAAGAGAGCATTTGACAAAAAGATCAAAGAAGTTACATTCCAGATCCATGATAAAGTCTTGAAATGGGAAGCTAGAATTGAAGAGAAAGGTAAACATGGTAAATTTGAAAATTTGTGGAAAGGGCCATATCAAATTTCTGCTTTCCATGGGAATAACACCTACATTCTACAAGAGATTGATGGAACACCTTATGCTGGAGGACCTGTTAATGGCAGGTTCCTAAAGCATTACAATTGATTAAATCTCTGCCAAGTTTCTCACAACATTGTACATAACCGTTTTATTAGTCTTTCTTTGTTGCAAATAAATGACAAGCTGAACAGGAAGCTCAAGCCCGAGGTGAAGGCTCACAAAGCTAGAAAAGGATGCTTGTCAACTTCATCTATGTTTTCATAAATTGGACAAAGCACTGGACATACGAGTTCTTAGTGTACTATAGGAGCACACTATCCCAAGTGGAGCAACTGTTATCACTTAGAACTAAAATTGATACATGTAACTTTTTATCCTAGCCCGATGACAAAGGTCAGTGCTAGTTTAATTTGGTTTTAATTTTTTCCCTTAGAATATGGAGTTTTCAAGAGTTTTTGAGTCAAATTGTTCTCAACTCCCATTGGTTCTCCTCCATATACCATTGTTTTATAGCCACCTGTTATCTTATATCAGCCACCGTGTCTTTTTGTAATTTCGCAGCGAAATCATGATTAGGCAGTTTCGCAGCGCAATCATGATTAGCCAGTTTCGCAGCGCATCATTCAAATTTAAAACTCACCGCGCTGCGAAATCATGGATTCTTACTTTTCGCAGCGAATCTTTCCCGAAATGTCAAGTCCGTTAGGTGAGTCATAGGCCGTGTCCTATCATGTCAGCTCATGTACCTCTCGTATCACATTTTACCACTCATTTCCACTATCACCACCACTAGATCTGTTGATACGCACGAATTATCATTCCCAAGAAAGACAACCGTGCATAAATCTTGATGATGGCCGTAAGTCTTGCATGAGTGAGAAATCTGCAAGATTACATCTTGAAAGGTTTTAAACGGAAAAATTCAAAATTCAAGCGAGGCTGAATTCAAATAGAAACCGAATCACAATTCCAACCGGAGATGGTAGTCATTGTTTGTGAAGATCTGGAAGAATCAATGGAGAAAAAAGAGCACAGATCCGGTAAATGTCTAAGGACTGAACCTGAAGGCCTGGATATAAGGCTGAGAAATGAAGAGGTGAAGAAAGCATTTAAAAAGGCCGGGTGCTGGAAGTTTTGCAAAAAGTTACAAGGAGGACACGCACAGGTAACTAAGGAATTTTCACTTAACTTCACAGGCTTGAATTCAAAGGTAGCCATGTTAGAATTGCAGCTTTCGTCAGAAGTGATATCTACTGTAACAGAGATCCCACGAGGAAAAGAGGAATGGTTTAAAAATTTCAAATTTGACATGAATCCTTGCAAGGAGTTTTTGAAGGATGATTATGTAAATGAAGATTTAAGTAAGGCAGTGCCCAGGAATTATGTCAAAGAATATTATGCTCACTTACTCACCTGCATACAGAAATATCTGACTTGTGAAGGAAGGTATAACAAGGTTTATTCTTACCATTTTAAACTCCTTTTGCATTTCACCGGGAAGGTCTCCATAGACTTACCTTTTTATCTGTTCCGTAGTTTGAGTAAGATGTGTGATAAGGTACAGCTGAGGAAAGAGGATTGTGAAACCTCTTTGTTGCATCATGGTTTGATTAAACTACTGGTTTTAGATGGGCTCCAAAAGATAGACAAAGATTGGAATTCATTCATTTTTATGGCTGGATTCAAAAGCCAGACTGGCCTCACTCCACCACCTGCTAGAGATTTTACAATAGCTGAGCTCCAAACAGAAGCAAGAGCTAAAAGAGTTCCAAAGTCACAAGTAAGAAAACAAGTGAAGCCACTTATCATCCAAGATCAACCTCAACAATCAACTAAGGAAAAAGCTCATGGTAAAAAGACTGTACCTGAAACAAGCACATCTGAAGTAGTCTCAAGGGTAAGAACAAGAAGTCAGATAAATAAGGAAAAAGGTAAAGCTATAGCAGTTGAAGAAAGTCTAGTGTCCAAGGCAAGTTTAAATGATTTATTACAGGCTATTGAATTCGAGCAGTCTCTACCAGTTCAAATCGAATTGATGCAGTCAGAACAAGAAAGCACCAAGAAATCCAAGGCCTCAAAAAGGCTTAGATTTGATGTGCCAGCTGAAGAGTTCGTTTTTAAACCTAGAAGACCTATGACAAGAAGATTCCAGCAAGTACAGGAAGCATTGCCAAGAACAGAGGAAACAGGGGAAGAGACACAAAAAGACACAGGCAAAACAGTCATTGCAGCTAAAGAAAATAATATAGCAGCCCTGAAGAGCCAGTTGGAATCAGCTAAATATGAGATTGCCAAATTGAAGAAAGCCGCTAGAAAACATGCAGCCATACATGCAAAGTATTATAAAACTATATGGGAAGGGAATGCTGCTGTAGAAGCTCAGCTAAATTCAGTGGTTGATGGCCATTCAAAATTTCACACATGGACAATACCAGCAATCAAAGAAGCCAAGTACATCAGAAGGATCAATATGCAACTGAGAGCTGGGAATAAGGCTATGAAGAAACAAATTGAAGATCTGAAGGCACAGCTAAGTCAGCTACCTGCTAAATGAGTTTTCATTTCAAGTAAGATTTTGTTTTAAAGTTTTGACAAATTTGCTTGATTTTATCTTTCTGAGGAAATATAAATCCCTATTCGACATGTGGAAAGTCTAAAGGAGTTTTTGGCAATCAAGTACTCGGCTAATAAAGGTCTTAGGTTAAAAGCAAGCTGTTTTAAATAACTCAGCAGTTTCGTAGCGCGCTACGAAACTGCTGAAGGTGATGATTTTAACGCAAATCAAGCAGTTTTGAATTATAAGCAGGAATTTTGAAAGGGAAACGTCTAAAAGGCATACAAGGCATCATCTGAAGCTATCAATAGTCAACCAGGTCAAGACAGGTGGAGAAAAGATATATTCAAAATCCAACTTTAAATTTTTGTCGTAAAGTGAGCAATTTACCACAGTTCAGGATATGTTAAACAATTTACAAGAAACTTTTGCCTGCACACATGTACATGGGAAAAAGCTTACAACGCATCAAGGACGTGGTAGACTTCTACATTTTGGGTGATTAAAAGATAAAGGACATGCTTCTTTGCATTCAAATATTTTGGGGAAAACTGAAGCCGAGAAGCAAGGATAGTCTCCTAATATTTTTGGGCAGTTAAGAAGATTCAGCATCCAAGGTCAACATGGAGCATTAAACACCCATCTTAGCCAAACTGAAAGAAAACCAGATGTCAAAGAACGAGGAGAAGCCATCATGCATGTAATATGGAGTTAGAGTCATAGTTGATTTAGATCTCTAAAAAAAAACTCTAGTCAACACCTTGTTGTATTTATTAGTTAGTTAAAGGGTTAATAGGTGTCATTAGAAGTAGTTTTCGAATTCCCCTCATGCTGGAGGAGGAATCTCGATCAGTTAGAATAAGAACTCTATATATAGCTGAAACAACAATGTAATCAAGGTTGGAAAATTTTATGATACAACTTGTATTTGGCTTATGTAAAGACTCATTTTCAGTAATATAATTTTGACTTTACTTCTCAGGATTCATGAAGGATTTCTTATGTTCAGAATATGTGATCTTGTCCTTTCCATAATTTTTACAGTGGTATAGATGTATAATCACTCAGAATTCACTGAATGTGCTCTGATTTCCTGTATGCATTTATAAATTGTGGTCCCATATGAGTTATGTTCTGAATGTCTAAATGCTGAATGCCCTGAATTCCATGTAAGGTTGAGTTCATTGTTATTTTGAGGTGTTGTTGACTCCATAAGCCCAATGGATGTTTACTGATCATGTTCAACCATTCATATTTTTCACTTGTTTCATAGAGTTAGCCATCTAATCTTTATCAAAATCATTAACCTTTGAGAGAGCCCTCTCAGGTTGAGGAGGCTAAGCCTCAGACAAAAGTTGGTTTGAAATAGTTACTTAGAGTCAACCTGACCAGCAGCCTATCAGGATCTGATTTTGAGATAACAGAATGCATAGGATCTAGCTAGTTGTCTACATTGCAAGGCTTCCATTTCCCAGCTGGCCATGTAGGCCATTTGGGCTTCTTTTTCCTGCAAGTGTTGTTTTAAAATATGCACTTAATCTACTGCCTGAGACTCTTTTTCTTATAGCAGTTTCATTAGGATTTCAACATCAGCTTGTGGCTCTCCCTCTTTCTACTATTTCTCTATTGCTTCATTGTCTGTTAGGGGACCTTCTTGCTGTTGCTGCCCTCCCAATATGGAAAACCTATCTCCCTTATGAATTTCCTGTTGCTGTAACTGCTTTTTCAGCAGTTCATTTTATTCCTATAGTTAGGCCCTTTTACTGCTCTCTATGTGCCTTACCATGGCCAACTCCCCTCTCAATTCCTTCAGCTTGTCCTCCATGTGCCCTATGTCTTTAGCTCCTTTAGATTTAACAATTTGCATCCAGGTGTGGGTTTTGACCCTTTCTTTTTCTAATTCAAAGAATAGAGGCATAGTGAATTTTTGTGGGATGATCTTCCCACCTTCTAGCAGATTGTAATAGGAGCCTAAATTAGGCTGAGGGCTTGGTTCAGGTATTTCCTTGGCCTTGCCTTCCCCTTGTGACTGTTCTTCTGCCTTCTCTTCTAATTTTTCAGTTTCTTTCAGCTTGGCTAGTGTTTCCCATAGAGATGTTTCAGCTTCCTGTATAACTTCTTTTGAGTCCATCAACTTGATTCTTTCCTTCCAAGTGGATGTTTTGAAACTTCCTCTCTCATAGGTGATAAAGATCTTGGAGGGAGATTCTTCCTTCTTTTCAGTGGGTGTATCCTCAATGACAAGTGGTTCCTTTGATGGTGCTGGGGCTTGCCCACTTTAATCTTGGTGCTTCTTCTGGCTTTAAAATACTTAGAGTTTTGCCTTTTTCTTTTTCCTTTTTGTTTTGCTAGTGTGCTTAATGCAGCAAGCACAACTTCTGCTTCCCTTGCTAATGTTTCAGGGGATGTTTCTTTCTGTTGTTCTTTTCCTTCATCTCCTGTAGCCTTTCCTATGTCTACTATTTCTGCTTATGTCTCTGCTATCTTGGGTGATGTCTTCTCTTTTTCTTGCTGGGACCCTGCCTTGCCTGTGGCAGTCTTCTTTTGGGCTTTCTTGGCCTTTTCCTCTCAGTCTTTGTCCTTTTTCTCTTCTCTATTTTCGAGGTCGTCTTCTTTTCTGCCTTAGGCTCAGTAGAATTTTTGTCAAATTTTTCCTCTTCTTTGTATTTCTCCTCTTTTTTTCCTTCTGTTTGAATGTCTTATGCTTCCTCATTTTTATTCTTCTCAAGTTCCTCGGTTTGCTCATCCTCTTCACTGCTGGATGAGCTAATGTCCTCAGTCAAAGTTTTGATGTCATCATCTCTATACATATTCTTGAAAATTTCTCAAGCTATGGGGATGGTATATGTGTGTAAGGCATCTTCTACCAACATTTTGATGAGCCTATGGTGGGCCAGCTGGTCTGGGACCCCTGCATTTAGCTTGGTGCCACATTCTATCAAAGACTGGAGGAGGAAATATGGGACACTGAGTTTTCTAGTTGGGGGTAGGTCCATCCCATATCTCAATTCATGCAACAACCTGAAGTGATAACCATAAATTATGTTGAACCTCCCTTCACATGTGATATACTTCATTATTTGGTAGCTGACTTCACTCCATAGAGGAGGCAAGCTTGTCCTTCTGACCCCATTTTTATCCTCTACAAGATGCTCCTCAGGCTGAAAAAATATCTTCTTAGCAACCTGTCCCAATGATTTCTCCTCCTTGCTCCAAGGGAGCCCAAGTGGAAGACCTGTGATTCCACTGATGCAATCAGGTATAAGCTCTAGGGTCAGCCCCCTAAAACTGACTGTAGCATGTGTTTTCAAATGGGGTCTTAGGACATCAAAAATTCTTCACTTACCTCCTCATCATATCCCTGAATTCTTTCAAAGAAGGGTATCCAGTTTGCCCTGGTGAAGAGGGCCACCACCTCAGGGTGCTCATACAATTTTCTAGAGTTCAAAGGTTATTTTCTCATGAAACCTCCTGGCATGGTGTTGAGTGCTTTTTTTAAGAAATGCTCAGGTGAGAAAGCAGGTAAAACTAAAAACAGAGGGATAGCTGAATTTTGTTTTTTCCTCTGAAACTAGATAAGGAATTTCCCGTATGCTTTCTCTTTACAACATCAAATTGCAATATTTCCCCTGTTTTAAACTGCTTTTATCTTGAATTTGATTCTCTGCTTTTGGAAATAAAACTTTTTTGATAGAACAGAGGATAAATAACACAATTTTTTTTCAGAGAGTAGACAGATATGCAAATTCGGTTTTTTTCACACAGGCTAGTTTCTACGGTTGCATGTATGTTCTTTACAGTAGAATTTGAGAAAGAAGAAGACAAAATTTGAATGCAGAGAAGAAAACCAGAGGACTTTGTAGAACTTAGGGAAAATATGCAGGAATACTTTTAAGCTTCACTCTCCTTTTTTTCAACCCAATGCTGTGTTTTTAATCCACCACCTTATACAAATAAGCCATATGCAAAGAGGTTTCCCGAGCCTACCTCGTTTCAAGCTCAAATTTTGACAAAAATTCCGGGTTTTCCTTCTGCATAGCTGTTCTCTGCCCTTCCTATAGAAATCTTCCGGCTCCTGTAGAATGCAGCAGTGCTCCTGTAGAGCCCAATAGGCTGGAGGGTTTTGAAAAACTGGTGGAAAACTAGCAGAGTATGACTGGTTTGCTGCTCTAGAGGTGGTAGGTGAGTACTGCAGTCAAGAATGTCATGAATGAGGAATGAAACAAAGGGTGGCGGAGGCTTCGACTGCACTGTCCTTTAACTGTTGGCGTAATCCGTGGTGACGAGATGAGGTGGCCAGATGGGTACATTATCCACATCTGGACTGTTGGTCCTACATAACGGTCATAATGGTTCTACATGCCACCTGACTGCCATCACCTTCGTTACTCCCATTATACACTGCCACCACTACCAGTCCTGAATGTTTTTTCCCGAATTGACATACCACACGTGTTGGCTGCGTATCTGATTGGTAGTTTGAATTTGACGGGGCTCATTTGAATTCCACGAGGGTGTGTAACTGAATGAGGGTGGCCAGTTAGCTGGCCACCGATTCCATTCAATCGTGACCATTCCCATAGTTCATGCAGTTTTGAAATATTATTCATGCAATTGAGGAATAGGTTTAGGCACTTACCTGCTCAGTCGTTGTTGTGTTATGCATATTTCGGACTTTGGCACTTCATTTCCTCATTGCTGTTGCTACTTGCACTCTGCATGCTCAGCCTTGGGCTTATGCTGATGATATCTCATTCAAACAGTGCTCCTTGCATGTTTCATACGTCCTGCTGCGCTGACCCTATCTCTGGAGTATGTTTTTTAAAGGGATCATCTGCTACAGGAATCCTGTAGGATTTCCTGTAGCTACTTCTCCTTCTGAAATTCAAGCTAATATTTGAGTAGGGCTACAACTGCTGAAGAAGGTATCGACTGAAAAGAAATCACAACTGGAAGGTATCAGGTAGGAATGAGTAAAAATGCTGCTACTTTTATTTGTCATAATTTTTTTTTTGGTTTTTAGAATGAAAGAAACAAAATTTTTGTATGTGATTGTGCAAGGACACAAAAAAACGGGTAGAAATGTAGGTGTACATGGATGGAATGGTGAAATAGGAAGATGGATGGTGACAGGGAGGTTCACAGACCTCATAGAAAAATTTCCAAACCTCGGGTCCTTCTCTGAGATTAATTTTGGCCTTTCTGTAGTTTCTACAGGATCCTCCTGTAGAATACACAGAGTTCCTTGTAGGATGCGAAATTTTAGAACAAATGAGACCACAAATTGGGAAAGGATAACGGTAATGGGGGGATGGACTGTGAAGGGTGCATGCATCCCGGGCATGTCTTTTTCCTCTTGTGCGACCCTCTTGCGACCTGCAATGACCTTCCTGCAACCTGCAATTTATTCAAAAGAAGTTAGGTTTTTCTTTTTCTTTTTTCTTTTTTCTCTTTTTTTTTTTTTGAGACAGCTGGGGCGCCTCCAGGAGGTTTTCACCCTCACTGCCTGCCCTGGGCACCTCCAAGAGGTTTTCACCCAGGGATCTTTTATTCCATTTTATTTTTTCTCTGTTTTTCTATGTTTTTTTTTTTCTTTTTTTTTTTTTTTTTTCTCAGGGTGTGGGTGGAGTGGAGACAGGGACTTGCTCCACTACCAACACTGATTTACCCAAAGTCTCAATGAACTCTTGCTTGGAAAGGGGCTTCCTATAGATATTCAATCTATGCCCATTGACGAGCATGGGGATGGCTTCTTCATCAATGGTTCGGATAAGGACTGAACCATTGTCATTGCATTTTTCTACTGTATATGGTCCCAGCCATCTTGTCCTCAGCTTGCCCTTGAAATCCTTGTATCTCGAATCATACAGCAGTGCCCAATCTCCCAGCTGAAATTGTTTTTCTTTGAGGTGTCGGTCATGCCATATTTTTCTTTGAAGTTGGACTACCTCTGAGTGGAGAAGGGCCTGCATTCTCTGTTCATCTAATCCATTTAGCTGAAGCAATCTTTCCTTTTGTGCATGGCTGAGATTTAGGTCCAGCTGAGCTTCCATCCTCAATGCGTTATATTCAAATTCTACGGACAACAAAGCCTTCTTCCCATAGACCAGCTCATACTGTGTGAAACCTGTGGTGGTTTTCCAAATAGTGTTATAGGCCCAGGTGGCCTCACCAATCGATCTGCCCAATCTTTTCTGTTGCTGCTCACTACTTTAGTTAAAATCCCTTCCAAAGCTCTATTAGTGACTTCCACCTACCCATTTTCTTGTAGATGATAAGGGGTGGAAGTTTTGTGCTTAATCTTGTGATGTGTGAGCAAGTCTTCAATCAGATTGGAGGTAAACTGACTTCCTTGATCTGTGACTAATTCTCTTGGATAACCAAACTTATAGAAGATATTTTCCCTCAAAAACTCAGCTACTTTTTCTTCTATTGTTGTTTTGATTTCCTTTGTTTCTGCCCACTTTGTCATGTAATCCGTGCAAATAATGTTGTAAGACTTCTGTCTTGAAGGAGGGTTGATAGGACCCACAAAGTCCATGCCCCACTTTTCAAATGGCTCGAAAGTCACTTGAGGCTATAAGGCCATCTCATCCTTTGGAGTAGGTTTCCCCATCCTTTGACAGCAGTCACATTGGCTGATGTATCTCCTGACATCTTGATGAAGAGTGGGCCAATAGCAACCTGCCTGTAGAATTTTGAAGGCAGTCCTCTTTGTTGCAAAGTGGCCCCACAGGTCCTATCATGACAGGTTAGGAGGATGTCAAAAACTTCCTCCTCCCTGACACATCACCTCAAAATCTGATCTGGGCCAAGTTTAAAAAGATTGCCCCCAATCCAAGTGAATGGGGCACTTTTCCTCACGATCTTGCTCTTCTCTTTTGAGGATAGGTGTGGCGGAAACTGTGTTGAAACCAAATAATTTGCTATATCAGAAAACCATGGAGAGAGTACTGAAATAGCAAATAGGTGTTCATCTGGCATTTGATCATCCACCATTCCTTCTTCACCTGCAGGTAGATCTAGTCTAGATAGAAAATCAGCAACAACATTTTCCTTACCTGGTTTATCAACAATGGTAAAATCAAATAGATGTAATAAAAGTAACCATCTAATGATACGAGCATTTACATCAGGTTTATTAACCAAATACCTAATTGCAGCATGATCAGTATGTACAAATGTTTGATAGCCAGTGATGTAGTGTATGAACTTGTTTAGGGAATGGACTATAGCCAGGAGCTCTTTTTCAGTTACAGTGTAGTTTAATTCTTCCTTGGACAGGTTTTTACTGACAAAATATATGGAATACGGTAGCTTCTCTTCAACTTTTCCTAAGGCTTCTCCTATAGCTTTGTTCAAGGCATTTGTGTGAATGTGGAAAGGTAGGGCCCAATTTGGACCTCTCAAGATTGGGGCAATTATCAACTTACCTTTCAAGGCATCTAGAGCCTATTGACAGTTGTAAGTCCATATGAACTCAACATCTTTTCCCAAAAGACCAAACAATGGAGAGGCTACCTTACTAAAATCTTTAATGAATCTTCTATAATACCCTGCTAAGCCTAGAAAACTTTGAACATCTCTTACCTTTTGAGGAGGTGGGACCCTTTGGATGATAGCAATCTTTTTGGGATCCACCTATAATCCTTGCTGAGAAATTGTATGACCTAGCATGGTCCCTTTAGTCATTAGGAATTCACATTTATCAGGACTGAGGGACAGGTTCATTTCAATACACTTGGCTAAAACTTTCCTCAGGTTAGTCAAAGCTCCTTAGAAGTTAGAACCATAGGGGGTAAACTCATCCATATAGATTTCCACTGAATCATGAACCAGATCAGCAAATGTGCTCAATACTACTCTCTGGAAAGTGGCAGGGGAATTGCACAACCCAAAGGGAAGGACCCAGTAGGCAAAGGTACCCCATGGACAAGCGAAAGTGGTCTTATCTTGGTCTTTGGGGCTGATTTGGATCTAATTGTACCCGCTAAACCCATCTAGGAAGGAAAAGAACTTCTTCCCTGCGAAGCCATCTTACACATGATCTATGAAAGGCAAAGGGAAATGGTCCTTCTTGGTGGCCATGTTAAGTTCTTGATAATCTACATAGATTCTCCACTTCCCGTTTTTCTTTGGCACCAGCACCAGAGGAGAAACCCATTCGCTGTTAAAGATGGGGTAGATGAATCTTGCATCTAGCAACTTTTGCAGTTATTCTTTGTCAATGTCCTTAAGGGTTGGATTCATCCTCCATTGAGGCTTCCCAATTGGTTTACAATCTTCTTTAATGTAAATGTGATGAGTACAGACTGAAGGATGGACTCCCTTCATCTCCTTATAGCTCCAAGCAAAAGCATCCAAATGGTTGTTCAATAAGCTACACAACTCTTTCTCCTGAGAGGTAGATAGGGATGAGTTGATCTTCAAGGTTCTTTCTGGGCCAAATTCCACATTCTTAACTCAGAGAGAGGTCAGATCAGTCACACAGAGATCAACTAAAGCATTGGCTTGGGTTTCTTCCACTAACTCTTCTAATGGCAACACACTAGGGGGTGGATTTTGAATCAAATTCTCAATAAGATCATCCTCGGTTTGAGGACCCCCTTTCGTAGCTTCCACTGTGCACAATGGTGTGGAATAGACTTCATCCTCATCTTCCTCCTCCAACTAAAGAGGTAAGTCATGTTCTAGTAGAGGTTAGGCAGGAGGATATAGGACTAGATTTTTAGACATATGCCCATTCTTGATGGTCATGCTCCCAGCTCGACAACTGATGTAAGCATTTGTAGTAGCTAACCAAGGCATTCCCAGGATGAGAGGATACCCAGTGAGTTATGCCTTTGGCTGAAGAACCAAGAAGTCAGCAGGGTACTCCTAGGAATCAATGGAGACCATGACATCTTCCACAATCCCCTCAGGAGTCACAGTGGAGCGGTTTGCCAACTGTAGTACTGTTGAGGTCTTTCTTAGGGAACCCTGAAGGTTGAGTTTGAGCATAGTGTCCCTGGTCATTACATTAATGGCATCCCCTAGATCAATCAAGGTGTGGGGGATTATGGTGCCATTGATGTGGACATCGACTATAGGACTCCCAGGGTCCAGATATTTTGGACAATTTACCTGCCCCAACATCAGGCCGGACAATTGTCCTATGACATTAATAGTTGGGGCATCTCTCTTGCGCCTACCTAGGTGCTTGAAACACTTCTCTTTGATCAACTTGTTGTAGATTGGTACATCTTTTATGGCCTGGAGAAGTGGTATTTTTACACATAACTATTTTAGTTCTCCCAGAAGTTCAGTTTCTTCTGGGGTCGGTTGTGTGGTTCCAGTTAGTCTCTTAGGAAAGGGTGGAATGGATTTTGGTTCACTTTCTTGTTTCTCTTCCTCATCCTCCTTAGGAGGAGGTTGGCTGTCTGGGAGGACCTTCCCAGATCATAGGTTGATCTCCTGAATCTCCACAGCATAGGTAGGGCATGTTGTTTCTCCAGTATATACCTGCTGGGCTTGTCTATTATTGGGGTTCAGGTTCGGTTGAGCAGGTATTTGGGGTTGTCTTGGAGGAGCAGGAGGTAATGGTTGTGGTTGAGCAGGTGGTGGAGGAAAAAGAGCGGGAGGATAGTTGTATTGGGGCCTCCACCCCTGATGAGGTGCATTCCATTGAGGTTGTGGCTGAGTGTGAGAATGAAACGAATGAGCAGCTGGTTGAGTATGGTATTGAGATGGATACGACCAAGGAGGGGGTGTGGACCAGGAAGGATGAGTATGGGGACCCCAAGAAGGCATGGAAGTGACTTGATTGGGGTTGTAATAAGTCTGAGATGTCTCTTGCATTCCCTGCTAGTAAGGTCTGGGTCCATGTGGCCTCCTTTGGTTCATGAATTAGAGTGGTTCAATGGCTCCTTAAGCCCCTTGGTACATAGCTTTAAATCTGGGCAAGGAAGGGCACTTATTTGTACGATGGTCTTCTTCACAGAAAAAACACACTTCTACGGAGTGCAATGGAGATTCGTTCCTAGGATGATTCCTAGTGCACCTAGGACAAAAGATGGCCAAAGCCCTCTCGGCTTCCTCTTGCTTCTTTTGGATTCTCAAGGTATCCATCTGCATAGCAATAGTTTGTCTCATCTCGCTTTTGAAATCTTCCATATGATTTTCAAATTCATTTTTAAGGAATGAGCTAGATAAAGGGGTACTGGCTAGAAGTTGACTTCCCCTACCTCTTTTTCTGGCTGCCCTAAAATGGTTTCTAAACATAGTCTTTATGTCATCATAAGGTAGTTGGTAGATGTCTCCCCCAGCCAGCAAATGGAGGGTATCTAGAAGGTCTTCAGGGACTCCTCTAAGCAGAACCAACTTCAGAGATTCGGGGTCAAGTGTGCACCTGGCCCTTTTATAACTAAGTTGAAACCTCTCTTCATAGTCTTCTAAAGATTCATCACTTCCCATGGTCATTCGAAAGATTTCTTCCTTTATATCCTTTGACCTACAGTAGTCCCAATATTTGTTGTTAAAGGCTTGCTACATTTGAGCCCAAGTTGTGATACTATTTCCGGATAACCTCATGAACCAACATAGTGCTGCATCCTTGAGGGTAGAGGGAAAGAGTTTCAACTTTTGCTCATCTTCTGCATAGTCATAGGTTTGACAAAGGACAACAAACTCAAACAAGAAGGTATCAGGGTCTTCAGTAGTTAATCCATGGAAGTTAGGTAAGGCTGAGGGACTTATGTTTTTCATCTTTGTGTCCCCATTGGTCTTTCAGATGGGAAAGGAACCTTCTATTCTCTCCCCATTTCCTCTACTGTTTCTGTTTTCAGCCATGGTCTTAGGAGAAATGGTTTCTTGCTCTTCTTCTATTATAGGATCTTCGTATATCTCTGGAGGTTCACCTATAGGTTCTTCTGGATCACTTCCATGAAAGAAGAGAGAATTGTGACTTAGTGATGTGGTGGGGGTGTTGGGTAGGAATTTTCCTGAATTGTCTCTGTTCCTACGAGGCATGAAAGGAAATCTCTTTTTTGGTAATTTTTTTGTTTTTTTTTTTGTTTTTTTTTTGTTTTTTTTTTTGTTTTTTGTTTTTTTTGTTTTTTGTTTTTTTGTTTTTTGTTTTTTGTTTTTTTTGTTTTTTGTTTTGTTTTTTGTTTTTTGTTTTTTTGTTTTTTGTTTTTTGTTTTTTGTTTTTTGTTTTTTGTTTTTTGTTTTTTTTTTGTTTTTTGTTTTTTGTTTTTGTTTTTTGTTTTTTGTTTTTTGTTTTTTGTTTTTGTTTTTGTTTTTGTTTTTGTTTTTGTTTTTGTTTTTTTTTTGTTTTTTTTTTTTTTTCTGCTTGTACCTGCAAAAATTGAAATGGATTGAAAAACAAATTGCAACTAACTAAAATCTATCTAGTTGAAATTAAAATGCAGAATTGAAATGAAAGTAGGAAAGGACTAACTTATTTTGCTGAAATGAAATTACAGAATTGAAATGAAAGCAAGAAATAGCTAATCTACACTTGCTGAAATGAAATTGTGGAATTGAAACGAAAGCAAGAAATGTCTAATCTACGCTTGCTGAAATGAAACTATGAAATTGAAATGAAAGAAGGAAATGTCTAATCTACGCTTGCTAAAATGAAATTGCGGAATTGAAATGAAAGCAGGAAATGTCTAATCTACTTTTGTGGAATTGAAATTGAAATGAAACAACTACTCTACTCTTGCTAAAATAAACTACTTAGTAGAAGGTTGCAGTAGAAAATAGAAGAAAAGCAGTAATCGCAAAATATTATGACACTTCCTCAGAAACAATGCCAAAAAGATGGTGAGCTCTAGTATTTCAACAATGATGCTGCAACTATTGTGACTCCCTACTTTACTTTTATCAACCTGGTAGTTCATAACAAACTTGGAAGCGACGGTGCTATATGCACAAGTACTAGCTCTTCCTGCAGGCCGTCATTTGATCAGCTAGCACAAGTTCGCTAGGAACTTAAGCCAACTTTGATGAGTTCTTAGAAGAAGCTTTTAACTGTGATGGAAGAAAGCTAACTCAAAAGAGGCTAGTAGATGAAAGCTGAAAGGAAACACAAACCCTAGTTTTACCCACTAACCCTACTTTTGCAAGAAAAGAGATGGAAACTACCGAAATGGATGCCATGGACTATTGAAAAGTTAAAATGCATGTATTTGAGCTATTTTTGAAGGAAAAAATGGGAAAATCATCTTTTTTTACTTTTTAGCAATTCTATGCAGAATTATTATGCTTGTGTTTTAACTATTCATGACTGTGCAGAGGTTTGGTGGCGAAGGGAGAAGGAGTTGGCTTTTGTAGGAGGTTGGGAAGGTGTGGAGAGGACATAAGGAGTCCCTAGTACCCTTCTAGAGACTTCTACTATGATCAGACTTCGGAAAATCACTCGCATGAACTTCTATAGGAGCTTGCAGGGGATCAACAAGAAGTTCTACAGGAGGAGGCTGAAAGTGGTTTTGGAGGTTTGAAGGTGGAAAAACGGTGAGAAAAGGGAAATGAAGGCTGGTTGGAGGTGTCAAAGGGTCTAGGACTTTGTCAATGAAGATCAAACATGAAAGAGATGGTTGGATTTGTTCAAAGGTCAACGAATCAATTTTGCACAAGAACGTAAATTTAGGGCAGTTTGGGAAAGTATGGCGAATGAGTGGAGGAAATATTGAGAGATGGACTAGAATAGGTTGTGTGATGGAGGAATGATAAGCTGGAGTGTTCTACAAGTGAGTTGCACACTACTTTTCAAAATTGTCCCAAGCAAGAACTAAAAAACAGAGTTTTACCTATCTTTGACCTAATTCTGACCTAAAAACCAAACAAGTGATGAACATAAATTTATGTATAGGAATTTATGCAAGAAATCCATGGAAACTAAACAAGAACAGATCTAAGCATGTAAATACAACTGATATCAACTTCTCCAACTCGAAATCTCACACTAGCAATTGCATTGGAAAGCAAAAACAGTGTTTTGGTGGCAGCAAGAGTGCCTTGGTCTCAATTCATGGTCCCAAGGAGGGAGAAAGGAGATCAAGGCCTGCTTGGTAGCCTTTTTGTGGATATTTTTCTATTATTGCAGAAAACTATCTAATCAACCTGAAGCAAGAACAACTATTCTAATCATCAAAAGCAACCTAAGTAACAAAGCAAGATTTAACCTAAACAACATAAATTATTTCATGAATGCAAGAAAAAACATATAAATACACAAAGGAGGTGTTGGGCACTTGGGTTGGGCCCAACCGCAAGAGATACGGCCCCGTAGGAAAGATTAGTGCTGGTTCAAAGCTGGATTTATCTTCATTGATCAAAAAATAATAGTTACATCACAAAATTGTTTGCAAAAAGAGCTCAAAAATGAGCTGAGTAGAAGACTGCACTAAAGTGTGAAAATAGACTATCAAATGGCTAACCTACTAAGGCTTGAAGCCTTCTTATTTATACAAGTTAGGACTCCCAATAGTCCTCATGAACTTTAGGAACTCGGCTGCTTAAAACTACAAATAATAACAACTTCACTAGACTTGCTTGGCTGCCCCTTGGAATCATCTTTTGTGGGCTGTTGAACTCTGAGCTGTTGATGGAGAACTCGAGGAAGGGGTCATTTAATGTAGGAGACACCCCTCCTATAAGTCCTCAGCCTTGTTTCTTCGAGTTTGGCTTCCAATCTGCTCATAAATGCCTGGTCTTGGTCCAAAAATGTCCAAAAATCTGCAATAAACACTCATTAGACTTTGTGGTAAAGTGACTATCCCCATTCACTCAATTAACATAAATATATTCAAAAAAATGCACAAAACTATGGAGAATGGTGGATTAAATGAAAATAATAAGCAGAATGAGCCCATATAGTTACCCATTTCTGGGGCTCATCATCTCTCTCCACCTTCTTCAAATGTCGTGGATGACTTGTTGGATGCAAATTCCAACTCTTGTCTAAAAGATGACCCTGCTTATGGAAATGAGTGCAAAATAATTGCATTTCTTTTCAACATGGTTTCTGTTATCCAATGGACCTTTGGCTTTCTGTCTATATTGTTTTGAAAGTTTCCTGTGTATGGCTATCCTCTTCCAACACCTCGAAACAGTATGGTTATTCAAACCACAAAAGGAACATGTAAATTTTCTCCAAATCTTATGTGAAGATTTACCATGTTTATTATAATCAAAAGAAACTTAATTAAAGGAATATTTATACCTTGCAAATTCACCTTTGTCACCTTCTTGAAGAGGTGAATTTGATGAGGTAGTGGCTCTCTTCAGAATACTAACAATGGTTTCAATGACCTTACAGCTTTCAACATCCTCTTGTTTTCCATTTCCACTAGTTGCATGCTTATGAGCATCTTCTTGCAAAGTGGGTATAAAACTTTTTCATTCCTCATGAACACAAACTTCAAAATTTTGAGGTAGTGAACATATAATGAAAGGCATTCTTGGAACACCTTCATGTGCCTCCTTGGCTTTGGAGCATTCTCCATCATGTTGTCCGTAACCAAGACCCAAATACATAGGCCTTTCCTCAACAACAATTGGCTCAACTATGCCTTGTGCATGTTAACCTAAGCATTTACCTTCATAACCCATATTAATCAATAATTTAGACCCTATTTCTCTATTGTGTCTTTCAAAAGAACCAAAACATTCATTTTGAGAGGAAATTGAAGATAAACTTGAATTTCATACCTCATTTTCATGGACATATTTGGCTACGGTTTCCTTGGCATCATGGAGTTGAATCCCCATCTCATGTGTATTTTCAAGAAGCTCTTGCTTCTCTTCCTTCGTGGCCATCAACTCCTCTTGAAGTATAGTGTTCTCCTTCCTATCTTCATTTATCTCTTGCACCATATCTCTCATGATGATAAGCTCTTGCAACATCTCTAAATCAAATAGTCTTGCGAAGGAAGATGGATTAGAAACATCACTTGTTGAAGCTACCATCACACTTGTAATGCATCGAAAATATTCACAAAGCTTCAAAAAGTTTCTCAACAAAGAATTATCTCAGATCATATCCTTTCTTCAGCTTACACACATAAACTGGCACACACTTAGATTCTCCTTGCACAAATACAAAACCAATAGCTAATTTTTTGGCAAAACTTAGCAAACCATCTCAGGGTTAAAATGATCTAACAGTGCTCTGATATCAACTTGATCTAAATGTTGGAAAAACTTGTTAATGCTATGCAAGCTCCCTCATCAGTATTAAAAAAATGTGTTTAGGATTATCTTAAAATAACCAAAATGTGAGGAATTATGTGTCAAGTGTTGAGTGTCTTTTTAAGAGAAAGTTATCAAGTTAATTAGCTGTTTAAAACACATATACAGTAGGTAAATTCAGATAAGTAAAACACAATAACTCATTACACAAATCTGATAAAAGAGTTCACCCCTCTTGTGGTACATCTCCTTGGACCTACTTTAATGGCTAGGCTCTATTTGGATTATTGGTCAATTCTATGATTAAGTGCACCTGAAGTGCTCCAATCGCCTTGCAAGATGCTCCATTGGATTTAGAATACCCAAAAACCCCAAAAATGACTATCCAAGATCTGCAATTGGACTTCAGCTGATCTAGGCTTGACCTCCTCTCTTGGTGGCCCTAAGCTTCCTTAAACTTCAACGTAGAAAAATCACATACAAAAGTGCCTTTCTGCCTCTGCAACCTATTCCATTGTGTTCAAAGAATCCAAATCATCTAGGAATGACTCTTTCTGAGCCAAAATGGGTCGAAAAATGAAGAATTTATGGTCTATTCAATTTTCCCAAGGAAAACTCCACCAAATCTGGAGAAACTCCAATTAACCCCGCCAAAAATGGAGCAATGCCGGATTTTTCGGACATGCCAAACTATCACCAAGTTAATCCACAATTAATTAGGGATAAGCATGGGTTAATTAACACTAATCTCACTTAGCACGTAGTGCTGGCCTCCGGTTATGGTGTATGGTCATAGGCAGAGAGGGCTGGCCCACATGGCTGACTCTCTCTTTCCCCCAACCACCATGTATTATTACTTTAAATGAAAAACGTAACCCATTTTTATTGAGTAACATGGTTTTGGTATAGAGGTAAATCTTGGGGATTGTGTGGGTGAGGTTGGGTTTGACTCCGCCGACCTACCAAATAATGTTTACCCGACCTTTGAGAGGGCTTGTGGCAGCCTCCGGGTTGCCACGTGTCAACCTCTCATTGGTCCACCCAAATGCCTTTGACCAATTACATGCCAACATTTGTCACAACATGATTGAGCCACTGGTGGAAATATTTTAGGAATATTCCAAGAAATATTCTTTTTGGTGGTTGGGCTGTACGGATGCCTAGTCAACATCCCAATCAGCAGTGTACCCAAAATTTTCCATGTTTGACAAAACAGAAAAAATTATTTATCTTTCTCATATGAGATCCGTTTTGAGTGAAACGAGTTTCATTAGGACTATATCATCGAGACGGACATGTTCATTCAGGATTTTGGCAGATTCTGAGTACTTTGATTTTTGAGCAAAATTTTGCCCCTAATCCAAATCTGATCAATGAATATTGCATTGATTTATTTAAATTTTTTTTACAAGTGCCAATTTAACACATAATTAGCCGATTCATTAGTTAATGTGTTTAAATTTATCGAAATATGTTGATACTCAGTATAATCAAATTCTCTTTGCAAGAGACGGACACGTTCATTCAAGATTTTGGCAGATTCTTAGTACTTTGATTTTTGAGCAAAATTTCGCCCCTAATCCAGACTTTGATCAATGAATATTGCATTGATTTATTTACAAATTTTTTACAAGTGCCAATTTAACACATAATTAGCCGATTCATTAGTTAATGTGTTTAAATTTATCGAAATATGTTGATACTCAGTATAATCAAATTCTCTTTGCAAGAGACGAACCCATAAAAACATCCTTAACATCGAAGCACTTCCAACTAAATGAACACCATTCAAATGTAATACCATGAGTTGTGAATCTTACATAATGATCAATCAACAAATGCCAAATGAAATGGCATCAAATAATAGCTCAATAATTACGCTATACTCTACAATATTATTTGTTGTTCGACCAAGGCATATCCCATGAATAGAAACTAACTCATACGTGGTGAATAAATGGCCCAGGTTGTGGAAGATAAGTTCTGGGTACTATGACTAGTGCCATCAGCGAAGCTAATGTAAAATTGAGGGAGCCTTGACATCTGCAAATCAACTATAACACAAGATAAGTAGGAGAAGTAGTGGAAAATTGTAAAAAGCTACTAAAAATTGCCACATGTAAACTATATTACAACAATATACAAAATTTTCACTAAAAATTCTAAGCATAATATCTCTTTAGGTAAAGACCATTTTTGGGCTTTCCTAAAGGAATTTTTTTTCATAATCAACTAATTCATAGGCCCCTTTTTCTAGTGCATGTTTTACAATAGACGGGCCATGCCACATGGGCTTGAATTTACCAGCTCCTAACTTATCATTCTCTTGATCATAGACCAAGAATAAATCACCCTCTACATACGAATGAGGTTTGACAGTTTGATCATACTCTGCTTTAACTCATTTCTTTTAGGCTTCGCTAGCTAATGTAGCATCATGGCGTGTCTCATCGAGATGTGCTAAGTATAGGAAACCTTATTCCTCGATAGAAGTGGATGCTAGTAATTCAATTTTTAGTTTCAATGATGGTATCTCACATTCAATCAGTAGAACTACTTCCATGCCATAAACGAGTTGGAAACAAGTAAAACCAGTCAAAGTTTTTTCTATGGTATAGTATGCCCACAAGGATGGATAAATCATTAGATTCCAATCTCGTTTACGAGTCATGATAATCTATTTAATCATGGTGGTTAAAACCTTGTTAATGACTTCTACTTGGCCATTGGCCTGCAAGTAATATGGAGTAGAACTGTCATGACACAGGCCTAACTTTGTGGTAACATTGGTCATCACAAAGTTTCGAAAATGGCTACCATGGTCTATGACGATGGCTTGTGGAACTTTGAACCAACAAATCACATGATTGAACATGAAAATGGATGTTGTTTCACCATCGTCCTTATATGTAGGCATTGCCTCGGCCTATTTCGTAAAATAATCTACCGTAAGGATAATGTACCCATGCCCCCTGGCTGAGTGAGGGTTACATGTAAGGAAATTGATGCCCCATTTAGTGAAAGGATCAACAACAATGATTCGGTGAAAAGAAGTTGGGTGTGCACAAATTTTTTGATCATAGATTTGACAATTATGGCATTTCCGGACCACATTCATACAATCTTTAAACATAGAAGGCCAAAAATACCCTGCATGTAGGATCTTTTGAGAAGTGGAAAACCCTAACATATGACCGCCACAAGCTCCAGAAATGCAATCATTCCATGCCTTTTCAGCTTCCTCGTGAGTTAAACATTGTCTGAAGATAGAATCGACACCATGAAGATAAAGTGTATTACCAACAATATTGTATTGTTGGGATTGATACCAGGTACAATGAAAATCAGTTTGACTTAGTTCTTGCTGAAATTTTTGTTTTTAAAGATAAATGATTAGATCTCCATACCGGGGATCTAGTGTGCTGATCAGAAAGAGAGATTCGTCTGGAAGATAATCCTCTACCACGTTTTCTGTCTCAACATGGGGAAAGTCACACAAAAATTCAACAAATATTAATTATTTCTTATATTTGGATTTAATGAATTCCAAATCAAATTCTTGTAGGATGACTATCCATTTTGGAATACTTTCCCCCTAGCCATTGTTTGGTGAAATGTAAACCATTGGGTTTCAATAAAAAATCATAGTAGTTTTTCACAATAGAATGTAGTGACAAAAACTTTGGACAACGTGAACGGCTTCCAAGGCCAATTTCTCCACATGTGAATATTTTGCTTCACTTTTTCTCAAATTTCTATTTAAGTAATATATCACACGCCCTTCATTCGGTTCATCTTGCTGAACTAAAACCATGATAATAGTGACATCAGATGCAGCTAAGTATAAAAATCTGTCTCGATAATAAATGGGAGGATGCAACAACGGTGTATGGGTTAGCACATGTTTAAGTGCACCAAAGGAATTTTGAGCTAATTCATTCCAAGTGAATGAGATAACCCTTTTCAATAGCAGAGTTAAACCTTTAGCTAACTCGACGTAGTTTTGGATGAATCGAAGTAGAAATTTTGCTTTCCCTTGAAAAATTTGGAGTTGGCGAGATTGGCTGTTAGGTCCCTATACTACTAGTGTAACCCATTATTGTTATTAGAACAACCCCCTTATTATATGGTTGTGCCCATGTAGTCCCCATATTGTTATTATTGTGCCCCATAGAAGCCCACAATTGTTATTATTGTGCCCTTACATTATTATTGTTATGTCGGCTCTAATTATATTATGACCCCTTAGACTGCTATATAGAGAAAGGAGGTCTTGTCATTTGTATCATCCAAGAATTGTTCATTTGTGTAATGTAAAGGAGGTTTCCACCTCGAAGACGCTGAATTATAAGGCGTTGATCTACCTTTTCTATCTTTTTGTGAGCTGGTTTCATAACACTTGGTATCAGAGCTTTGGATTCTAGGGTTTCGTTGTTCCAAAAAGTTCATCGTGGTATTTTATCTATAGCATTTTTCTACAATGTTTCGGAAGCTAAAAAAAAATTTGAGAAGAAATCTTGCTAAACCTCGCGTCCAAATTTCAAATCTTGTCTCACTATATTTTTGGAGATATGATCTGAGGAAGGTAGGGTTTTGGCAAGCTCCAGAATTTCATCTAAAATAGGTCATCGTGGAATTTTTGCTATACCCTTTTCACTATGAAGTTTCAGAAGCTAAAGAAAAAACCCATTTGATAAGAAATCGGTCTAAATCTCAGGTCCAAATTTTAGATCTTGTCTCGCTATATTTTCAGATGTATGATCTGAGGAAGTCAAGGTTTATGCAGACTCCCGAATTACATCCTAAACAGGTGACCTTGGTAAAATCGACCTAACTTTTGCTCTGAGCATTAGATTGAAATTTCGTAAGAAGTTACAAAAAGAGGATGAACTGTGTTTTGTTTGGGTATAATTTTCATAACTAAGGTTGAAACAGCGACACGTGGCACAATGTACAATTTCAATCTATTGAAGTAGTCTATAATTAACTCATCGCGGGATATTGGGAATAAATATTTCTTCGGGAATCCAATTGCGATCAGACTTATAGATTTAGAAAGAGGACTCAAAGGGATATTATAGACCAAAATTTAAGAACTTAAAGATCTGAAATGACAGAGTGACAATTGTTTCAAAATCAAGCTCCCAAAATCAAGAAAAAGCGAGATGAGGAAGTTTGATGACAAGGATCCGGTAAACTGGATACTACAGATGGAGAAATATTTTGATCTACATGGTGTACCACTATTACAAAAGGTACGTATTGCATCTAATTATTTAGAACCAAATAAATTTTTATGGTATAAAGGGCTTTGTTCTTGTAAACCACTTGTTACGTGGTCAATTTTCACGGAGGAAATGATAGCACATTATGAGGATACAAAGAGAAACACCTTCTTTAGCCAATTGATAAATCTCAAACAAAAGGGTTCAATGGCAGAGCACATTGAGGAATTTCAAAAATTGAATATAATGGTAAATGATACTTCGAAGAAGCAAAGGATTGATGTCTTCATAGGGACTTTAAAGGATAACATTCAACATGAGGTTCATCTTTGGGAACCTAATTCATTGGAGAAGGCATTTAGGTTGGCAAGAAAAATTGAAATCAAAATTATGGAAACAAGGAAGCCCACCACTCACAACTATAAATATGGAAGTGTTTTTGCTCCTAGCCTTCCACAACCTACAAGGTTTACACCACAACAATTTGAAGAAAAAAGAGAAAGAGGGCTTTGTTACATTTGTGATAGCAAATACACTAAAGGTCATAAGTGTGTTGAGAAGAAATTATTTTACATAGATTATGAAGAGGAGGAAGAAAATGATTAAGAAACATCAAAAGAAGAGGATATACACCAGGAACCAACCCCAAAGAAAGAAGAAATGAATTTGACCATATCTTGTAAATCATTGGCAAGAATTACCACTCCTCAAACTCTCAAGATAGAGGGACATATCAAGAAAAAAAATGTTAAAGAAGTGAAAGATCACATCGAGAAAGAAGAAATGAATCTGACCATATCTTGTAATGCATTGGCCAGAATTACCACTCCTCAAACTATAAAGATAGAAGGACATATAAAGAAGAAGAATGTTCAAGAAGTGAAAGATCACATCGAGCATCAAGAAATGAATCCAACCATATCTTGTAATGCATTTGAAGAAATTACCACTCCTCAAACTCTCAAGATAGAAGGACATATCAAGAAGAAAAATATTCAAGCAGTGAAATATCACATCGAGCATCAACAACAAGTTCTCCAACTTTTAAAGGATAACGCCACTTTGGTGCAGAATTGAATGAAACAACAGGCAGATCAACATCACAGTGAAAGAAGTTTTGATGTAGGTGATTGGGTATTTTTATAGCTACATCTCAAGCAAGCAATCTATGAGAAGGAAATGTGGGCATTATTACGTGCACTTAAGAAATGGCGACCTTACCTAATGGGAAGACACTTCATGATAGTCTTAAATAACTTTTAGAACAAAGATTATCTTTAGAAGAACAGAAAAATAGGGTCACAAATATGTTGGGTTATGACTTTGAAATCATCTACAAAAAAGGAAGAAAAATGTTGTTGGAGATGCACTCTCAAGAAAGGATGAGGATGTGGAAGCATTGTTTTGTGCTATTTCTATTATCCAAAAAGATTGGATACACGAAGCAAGGGATGAATGGAAAAAGGAAGAAGAAGTGTGGCCACTCATTCAAAAGTTGCAAAAGATCCCAGTTCAAACAATATTTCCAGAACTTTATGAGGAAGGAAAAATCATATTGAAACCTAGAGCATTCACAGAAACAGGAACCCGACAGCCATGAAATCAATCAATTTCAGAGTATCTCATCAAGTGGAAGAACTTACCCACTTAATATTCCACATGGAAGGACAAGAATTTTGTAGAGAAGTGTCAAGAACTACTCAAGCGTTGAGGACAACACTTTTTTAAGGAGAGGGGCATGTTAGGTCCCTATACTACTAGTGTAACCCATTATTATTATTAGTACAACCCCCTTATTATATGGTTGTGCCCATGTAGTCACCAGATTGTTATTATTGTGCCCCATAGAAGCCCACTATTGTTATTATTGTGCCCTTACATTATTATTGTTATGTCGGTTTTGATTACATTATGACCCCTTAGACTCCTATATATAGAAAGGAGGTCTTGTCATTTGTATCATCCAAGAATTGTTCATTTGTGTAATGTAAAGGAGGTTTCCCCCTAGAAGAGATTGAATTCTAAGGTGTTGATCTATTTTTTCTATCTTTTTGTGAGCTAGTTTCATAACATTGGAAGGATGAGGCAAATTCAGAATAGCCTCAACCTTCAAAGTATCAACATGAATGCCTTGTTTTGAAAAAACAAATCCTAGAAATTCACTGGACTACACACAAAAAACATACTTTCGTGGATTCAAGTGAATATTATAATGAAAACATCTAATAAAGATTACTCTCAAATGCATTGGATGGTCTTCCCGTCTCAGTGAATGAGCTCGCAAGTCATCCAAATAAGATTGCACAACGTGCTTGATATCATGAAATGCATAAGATATAGCTCGTTGAAAACTTGCACTGAAATTATTCAAACCAAATGGGAGTTTTTGATAGGAAAACCTCCCCCAGGGGTAGGTGACTACAGTTTTGTGTTGATCAGTTGGGAGTATGTTGATTTTATTGTAGCCAGGAAATCCTTCCATAAATGAAAAAATTTCATTTCTAGCACATTCGTAAATGATTTGATCGATATAGGGAGTAGGATAGTTTTCCTTTGGACATGCATTATTGATATCCCTGTAATCGACATATAATCTAATGGTTCCTTGTTTCTTGTTAACATGTACAATATTAGACACCCTATTAGTCAAGAGAACTGGGTAGATGAAACTTTCTTTGAGTAGTTTCTTGACCTTAGCTTTAATCACAATCATTTTTCATGGATGCACTAGATGTAATCGTTGTCTGATAGGTTTTGCATCTGGGTAAGTTAATCTCATGTACAACAATGCTTGGGTCAGTTCTTGCCATTTACTGTTAGGATCAGGAAAAAATGTCACAAAATTCTTGAAATAGGGCCTTATATGTTTGAATTTCTTCGAATGAGAATGGGGCGCCTATGTGAATATTTTCAATAATTTATATTTTGACTGATATGTCAATGGTAATTGTTGTAGATATGTGACTTGGCTTGAAAAACTAAAATGAGTGACTATGGACTATCTACTATATTAGGTGAAAATATAGTTGAAAAATCATTCTCGGTTTTACTATTGTTAGGTAGAAAATATGAAGGATGATGGTAATCATTACATGTAATTTCATATGAATTCGTGACATCAATAATACTTTCTTCAGTATGAAATGTATAGACGAAAGGATCAGGGAGTGAAACTGGTTCTAACCAAAGTAAAGGAGAATAATAATCATTGATCATATTCACTTGATCAATATCAGAAGATGATGGGTCGGAAAATCATTGAACTACCTGGTAATCCAATTCAAATGGGCTCAAAGGAATCTCATTTCCATAGACGAAAAATTCAGACTTTAAAGGCACTATTCGTGAATGAGAAGATTCCATAGAGCTTGATGTAATCATGTTAACCACGAAAATATTAGAAGGAACATTCAGTGGAGGGAGCACAAAGGTTCCCATTAGTAATGATTATTTGAGTAAACCAACACCAATATCGTCATAAAGAGTATTCATTTTTATGACAAAAGGTATACTACCCATAGAGTTAGGGTCTGAAGTATAGTAAGAAAACTGGTCTACTTTGAAAATTTTCCATTTGTGAGGAAATTTCATCATTTGAAAAAGCCATGACACCACTGCTGACATAGATTAGGTCCAACTTTGACCAAACAAAATGTTGTAATCAATTTGAACATCAACAACTTCAACTTCGATTGTGATTGTTTTACCCTCTATCTCTATGGGCAGATCGTTTAGGATTCCACAAGGATGAAAACCTCTTCCATCAAAGGCTTTTAGAGTAGTAGGTGACTGATTGATGGTTGGAGAACCTAAATATTTCCAACAAACAATCGACATAATACACGTCGAATATCCTTTGCCAACAACTATGTGAAGCACTCGCCTAGTTTTAACAAAAATTGGAATTTGGAATTCCAGTTGGTGAGGGAGTCTTGAGATATGAATCTCAAGATCAAAAATAGTTAGATTATAATCCTGCTGATCAATAGCTCCTATGGCTGAAAATAAAATATTTCGTTGTGCCAGGAATGTTTGTCGCACTTCCAACGTTGAAATTGTAGAAGGAGACCTAGCTAGGTCTTCAATAATGTTGTAATTTTGTGTAGCTCTAGCATGTGGGTTGAAAGCTGATTTCTGATGCACAGATTTGGGAGGTGATAAAATCATCACGTCAAGATTCAGTTTCTCGATATTTAATGGTTTAGAAGGAGGAGGAGGAATTGAAATTGAAGTTTGACCAGATGAACTAGCCTCATTTCCATTGTCAATATGACCTTTAGACATGTAATATTTTGATCTCATAGCTACCATAACTTGTTGTGAAGACGTCTTCATGATATCTTGTGATTTGGAAGAGGAAGATGTGTTATGAGAAACCATTTTTCTATCTTGAGAAGGAAATGGATCCTTCAAAAAGACGGGAGCTAGAGAACCTTTAATGAATTTGGAAACCTCTTCCCCTGATGTGGGCATTGCTTCGTATAATGATCCTCATTGCAAATAAGCAAAGGATAATAAGGTTTGCATTTCTCCTAAGTAGGTTCAATTTTAGCAGGTTTCTCTTTCAAAGAAGCATTTTGTTTCGAATTACCTTTCCCCTTATTTTTACCTATGATTGACTGGTCACTCTTTCCATTAGATGATTCTTCGAGATTAATTTCGGAAATAGCTTCTGGAGAAAGGCTTTCAGACAATGAATCTTCTATGGCCAAAGTATGAGTATTTTTTGAATTTTTATTTACCCCCTTAGACTTTTAGCTAAAAAGACCTATTATACCGTCAACGACATTGGATCCTATAGGAAAAGTAACTATTGGATCACTTGTATGGCGCGGTAAATTTAGGATTTTCTCATACAAGGTACCACATTGAGTGTAGACTAAGTTTAAATATTGGGTATGCGATATTATTTGCTCTTCCATGATGACACCTCCCTTAGAAAAATCCTCGGTAGTAACGGGAATACGTGACTTTGTAAACAATTAAGTTGAAATATGATTTGGAATAAAAGCTTTGACTAACAAACATCTACATCTCCATTGATGTATATGATAAGAAATATGAGTCAATTTTGATTGTTTTAAAGAATTCAATAGTTCAATGCCAGCATCATATAGAATTGGTAGCTGGAAATGGGTTAAAAATATTGTTGCTGGAGATATAAAGTTATGGAAAGAGGCACGAGGTAGCTCAATGTACCATTTGGCTATCAAACCAGTTAAAGTTCATTAGAAAAAGAAAAGATGGATAAAATCATCGATTAAAGATTTTGATGCACACCAAAGATGATATGTCATCACATGATTGGATTTGTATTCTCTCGATTTGCCTTCAAATTTGGGTATGTCACTCAGTAACTTGGTAGGAATCATCAACCAATAAGGATAATAATAAATGGGATATTTTTTTAACCATGATAAATCAGGTAAATCGAGGGTTTCAATAAATGGTAACTGTCAATTATGGTCTTGCGGTAAAGTTTGATAACCTTGCAGGTTAAGACCAACCCTGGAGGAGGATACTCAGGATATCCTGGAATAGCCTGTGTAGTTGGAATTGAAATTCCACCAGGGTAACCAGGGTGGAACATACCAGGTTGAGGTTGAATAGGGTCTTGATAAGTATGACCAGCATATGGTTGACTCTTGAAAGGTTGATCTTGACCCATTTGAACTAAGTAATATTGCCCCTATACGGGTTGAACTTACAAAGGTTGACCTTAAACAATTTGACTTTGAACAGGATGAATTTGAGTAAATTGACCTTGAAAATATGGGTTTTGGAAAGTTTGACCTTGGAAAGTTGGACTTTGAAAATTTGTCCTTGAAAAGGTGGAACCTGATAAGCTTGACCTTGAAAAGGTGGGCTTTGGAAAGCTTGACCTTGAAAAGGTGTTTGCACTGTTCCTATAGTGGGTTGCCCAATATGAATCTGTGGTATAGACTAGACCCTAGGAATGGCTTGATAAGAAGAAACCTGAGGGATTTCCTGAGTAGTCTGAGGAACAAATATTTGAGGGGTAACTAGAATGATCATTTGTGATACTCCTGGGATAAGTTTCTGAGGGGATCTTAAAACCAGTTGCGAAACAGGTGTTTGAACATGTGTTTTAGGTGCATTCTGAACATGTTGTTAAATCAGTTGTTGAACAGGTGTTTGAGGAATTTCCTCGACAGGTTGTTGAACAAATGTTTGTGGAATCAACTAAACAGGTTGTAGACAGGTACGCCAATACTTGGAATAGGGGTTTGAGGAAAATGTTGTCTAGTAGGGTGAATAGGTTGATAAAGTGGTACTTATGGAGAAACTAGACCAAACTGTTGAGTAAAAGTAGGATTCCAAATAGTATTCACCCCAGGGTAAGGAATACCAAACAAAGGTTAAGTTACAACATGCTGACCTAGACCAGGTTGAGGTATTTGACCATAAGTTTTGGTAAAAGGTTGACCTCCAACTGCAGGATAAGATCTGACATCAAGTTGTTCTCAAGGTGGAGGATAAAGTGGTTGCTCCCCAGGCGGGTAATAAACACTAGTTGGAGTTACTTTAGGGTTACTTGATTTACCGGATACCATGTGAATTTTTTGGTTTGATGTCATAGGCACTTTAGACATGGATGTCATGCTCTGAATAATAGATGTAGATAAACCATATGTCCAAGTAGAAGCTTGAGGAGAAGAAGAAACTACTGAAAATGTCCCAGTAAGTGACTGGTATCCAAGAGGAACTAATGGAACACCATACAACAATGATTCTGGGGAGCTGGTAAACATAGATGAATCAATGGGTTGGATCCCAATAGGAATTTCTAACACAATTATTTTTGGTGAATAAAAAGGAATGTGTGGCGATGACAAATTATGACCTAAAAAGGTCAAAGTTATAGAATACCAAGGGTCAGGTTAGAATGGAGAGAAAGGAACCGCAGGGTCAAATATTCACTACTCGTAAATGGAACATGATGTGTTTATACCTATTCATTTTCAATAATATCTTCAATTCTAATTAACCCACTAGGTAATCCAGTCGTAATTATCATCTTCCTTCAAGGTCGAGGTGGCTCAAGAGTTGGAGCTATAATAGCCAAAGGTGATTCAGGTTGAGAAACTCTAGATGTAGGTTCTTCTACATTTGGTTCAGTTAGTTCAGAGTCTAAAACTTCACCAGTATCAGATTCGGTTTGAAATACTCCGGTAATCACTTGGGTAGAATGAAGTAAGCCTGATTCTACTTCTTGCATTGGATTCAATTCAATTTCTATTATCTCAGATTGTAAAATTGTCGATGTTTTGGGTTCTTTTGAGACTTTAGATCCTATTGAATTTGACCTTTCAGCTTTTATCTTTTCCAATTTACTAGGTGTGTATTCAGGGGGTTTGCCTTGCATTCTATGTGATAGGCTTGGTGATTCAGCCATGATGGAAATTATCACAAAATCAAAGAATATTCACAAGTCAATCTCTAGAAAGTATAAAAAACAATTAACACACTGTAACAAATCTAAGGATTCAAACCATGCAAACAAGCTTTTCACAGTGAGATCACTAGCTGGTGATGAAATCCAACATCGCAGAAATAAAAGTAAAAAGTGGCTATAGATAGCGAGGGTGAAATCAATTACGTTGACAACCTGCTTAATGTACATGATCCAATGCATGTAAATTTCACTTATGCCATACCGAATGAAGAATATCCTCCAGAAATTTCCAAGTGGGTCTAGCCAATGTTTGTTCTAGGTACAACAGAGACTTCCCCTTTGCCACCACCTCAAGTAAAAGCCCTAAGAATAAGGTCACTAAGGTTACCATGTAAAACAACTCAGCCTTGGGGGACAGTCACGGATCAGATGTATGCACACGGTCGGAGTAGGAAAGATCAATCCCCTTGAAAGTTTGTCAACATGGTTAATCTGAAGTTTACTTCCAAGTGATTCCCAAGTACCTTTCGTCACCATTTTTAATATGTGTAATTCACTCTATTGTAGCCAATGAAGTGGGGTCAATCACTTCACTAGGTTCAATATGATCTCGTGCTTGACTCCTTTGTAAGGGACCTTCCTAGAGCAAAATTGTAGTAAATGGAATTTTATCCCTGTCAAAAGAAGCTAATGTTTATTTGCAGCTTTGGAAAATTAACTCACTTCCCTATTCCAAATCCCTACAACCTAATCTACTGTAGGTGGAAAAGAGCCCTAAAAATAAAACTTTCTAGATATATTTTATTAGCGTTGATTTAGTTGTTATTTAATCTAAGGTAATGGATGTGAAACTTATGAAATTATGACTTGGCGCAAATCTTAATGCAGTCAAAAAATGAAAATGTAATCTTTTTATTTGAATGAAAATCTATCTAAAGTAAGGAAAGAGCTTTTCACCTTTTCAACTGAAATGTAAACAAAAACCTTAAACACGATTATATTCCTTTTCCTAAAATGCAGATATCCAATTTCAAATCACCCAAATATTGAAAATAATTTCAAACTTTAACTTTTCTTAATAACACAAAAAATCAAGAAATCTCTCTTTTCATACAACCACTCAGAAATTCGCAAAATGCAACAAGAAACCAATAATAACTTAAAATGAATTTTCCCTAATTGAATGTTATGAATTCACTTGCAGTGAAAAGTACAGTTCATGAACACTTCAGCAATAGAAAGAAAAATGAATTTTCATTTCAAAACAAGCATAAGAAGTATTTTTTCATAAACAATACCTAATCTTGTAAATCATTAATTTTGACGCACAAAACAAACTTTCTCAAAAGTGAAAATTGTGCTCAAAACCTAATCTAATCAAAAGAAGAAATATAGACAGTCAACAAGACAAGACGAGCATATCTCTCTTTTGATAGATCTATCATTCATCATATGAGACTTTACCCTAATTTTCAAAAACATGACAACCACAAGAAAATATTTTCATAACACTTAGCCAAACTGACCAACATACAGAGAAGGTACAAACAAGTGTAAATTAATAGGAAAAACCAAAAATTTTGGACTGGATGAAGAGAAAATAGAATTTTTAAAAAAATCCAAGTAAGTGCACAGGTTCAAGAGGAAAATAGTGCATATACACTCTGTTACTAAAACACAGGTGCACAAATATGCATACTATGCCTAAACCCTAAGTGTGCACAACGAGGAATTTTGGAAAAAATAAACAACAAGTCAAATGCAACTCAAAATCCAATTTTTTAATCTTTCCAGATACTCAAGGAAGGCTTGTATAGAAGATTCAAAAGGTCAAACAAGAAAACTAATGGAGAGTGAGATGAATCGCCAACGGAGTCGCCAATTTGTCACATGGACTTATCCCTTTTTTAGACTAGAGTGATCTCCCTAGACTTCAAAGAAACCTAGTAACAAACAACTAGGAACAACTACCTTTCTCTAGACTATGATTTACTAAAACATATACTATGATAGAGGTCGCTTAACATTTCAATTAAATGATTGATGAAGCCGTCTTCAAAGTTTCTGACCATTTAATCCTCAATGCTTTAGAGATCCTCACGTCACTCCCCACAAGTTCTCCATGATGCTTGAAAGAGATCTGCATACACAGAAAAAACCATGAGATCAAAGCATTCAGTATATAATGTAATAGATAAATGGACTAATTAACCAATAATGTATCATAAAATGATTAATATGTAATCACAATCTATGTAGGTGATTAATGAATCCTACCAATTATATCAACTAATATTTTATTGAGAAAGAACAATTTCCTTTATATTAATAAAATGGAGAATCGCCTTATCACCATGTAGCCTTGATGTTGCACATCCCTTCCCACAATCTCCAACCATATCCTTGGATGAATAGAATTCCAACCTCATTCCTAAAGCATAAGCCTACTCCCAAAAGTCCTCCTGAACACTCAGGCCTGTGTTAGATTTATAAGCCAAGAGTGGGAAGTCTGGGATCCATTTTTCCAAGGGATGAGATCCACTAATGGTGGGATAGGGATTCCACAAAGAGAGGGAGTTGCTCCATGATGGAAGGGATCAAGATTGAATAGGAAACAATTCAAATATTTTTGGTTGGGATAGATACTACCATCAATGCTTCTAGACTTTACTTTCTATTTTTACATGTGTTAAGTCATGTTCGCAGGTCGCAATGTAAGACAGTGTGTACTTATGCTTAGTTCCTAATGGAATTATCTCCATATGCATAAAAATAGACTAGGGAACTATGTAGGAATCCAAAAATAGGGTTTTTTACGATGGGATCTAGGAATTCCACTTTCTTTGGGATAATTTGGATTCTAACTTTGCATGGGAATTTTTGGGAAAAAATTGTGGATAGTGAAAGATTCAAACCGATGGTCATTTTCCTAATGCAACAATATGACATGTAACACTAATGGAAGCACATTCAAATGTGCTAAGGTATACATACTATTCAACTCAAATGAAAAAGCTCTTACCCAATGATGAACTATTTTATTACTACCTATAGTCAACTGCACTAACCAAGACTCTACATGCACTTCTTTATTCAAACCACACATATCCACTAGATTAGGATTAACATAACTCTAATTACATATAAGTTTAATCAAAATAGAAACAACTTGATCACAAAGTTTACCATCCATCTCGATAATAGATACTTGGTGATCTGCCTTCTTATTATCCAACACTGCATAAATATGAGGAATACTCTATCCAACATCCCCCACTGTCTGTGCCTCCTAAGCACTGTGGATCTATGGTTTTCCACCCTGATGTTGCGCACAATCTCTCCTATGATGCTTTCCACCACATGTCCAATAATGTAAATTTTTCCTGCGATCACCCTTGTTCTACTCCTCATATCGAAATCCATGTCCTCTGTCAAATGCATTAAACTTCTTGTGCAGTGTTGCATTCTCTTTATTTCCTGCGTGCTGAGGCCTTGATCACTTCTTATCCCATTTTCCTTTATTCTTCTCATTACCTTTCTAGTCCTGCTTAATCCTAGACTTATGATTCAATTTCTCATAACAATGCTTTATCTTTCTAATGGCTTCCTCCACTGATCTACGCTCATCGAACTCAATCTCGTATTTGAACGTGCCGACAACCCATTGATGAATCTTTGAATCTAAGCTTTCTCCTCCTTCAAATAAGGCACACACCTAAATAACTCCAAGAACTTGCTATTATACTCCTCATCGGTCATATATCCCATCTTCAACTCAGAAATCCTATGCCCTATCGCCATAATATCTCTTAGATAGATATTTCTTCCTAAAAATTCTCTCGAACTCACTCCAAGTTAACTCCTCTTCCTAGATGCCTCTAGTACCCATTATGCATACTTTTGAGAAGGCTCACATTGATAAAAATTGAAGATACATTAAAAAAACATGTTCAACATGTGTCTTCAATATATCTTCATTTTTTAGCAATATTATTATTCTCAAAATTATGCATAATGGGTACTCATTAGAAATGGGTTGGTCACACACTTTAGAATTGATACTGAGGACCCTAATTTTATATTTTGTTGCCAAATTTGTTAGCTAATCTTCTTCCTGGTTTAGATGTCGATGGATCTTGAAGTAGGAGAGAATGTATAAGCTCTGTTTACCATATCTAATTTGATTTTTTATGGATTCCAACTGATATTTTTAAGGAACTTAGTTATGGAGGAAAAATATGACGATGTTGGAAGAATCACTAAATAGTATCCATTAGGAAGCTTTGATATTATTTGCGAGTTCAAGACTTTGTAACTATGTATATGCTTTTACTTCATTTTTTGTAGCTACCCAAGAATTCATGCATATGTATACTCTTTTTCCCCACATGAATTTAATATTACCCCCTAAGAAAAAAAAGGACGTATATTTTATTTTAATAAAACTACTATTGATATGTAAATAAATAGTAAAATTTATTAAATTTATTTTGAAATAAATTTAAATTTGATCACATATTGAAATTAATTGAATTTAGGCTTCCGATTCATATTATGAAAAATAAGAAAAAATTTTGGTAAACAATTTATTAAAATTGTTTAAAATATAAATAAATAAATTTAAATATTTTACACTTATGGTTTTTTTATAATTATCTTTAAGTCTAATTATATAATAAATATTTGATGGAAAAAAAATTAAATTTTAAAAAACAAAATGTAATTTTATGTTGACGAAATAGTCTTTTTCATGGGAATTCACCAAAATTTGGCAATACAATTTCAAGATTTTTTGTTGTTTAAAATACATTTTTTAATGAATAAATGGATTCAATGCCTTAAAAAACCCCTGGGACACTAGATTTATGTAGATTAAACAATTTAAACTCAAGCTTTTGAAAATCTTTGTAGGATTTTGATTAAAAGTAACTAGAAAAAATGTCGTGAAAAATGCCATTTTGTCTATAAATTAGACTACGCCTAATTTTAAAAATAAAAATTTACAATTAGAAAAAACAAACTTAAACCCAAAATAAATAAATATATGAAATACAATGAATGTTCATTTAAAGATAAGACTTAGTATCTAAATCATATATACTAACCATAGGTAAGGGATAAGTTAGGAGAACGTATAAAATATAATCGGGCTTCTGGAAAAGAAGGTCGAAGAGGTTACACAGGAGGTTGCGACATTGATCAACGAAGAGATTTTTGAGAGGACCTAATTCTAGAACTCAAAGGGCTCGTGCTAAGGTTTTTGTGGTAACACCATGCGATTTATGATTCTCAATGGAAACGATGGAGCAATGAGGGAGTTCACACAAACCTCTGAAAAGGGTTCTTGGTTCGAATCATGGAGCAAGTCAATATAGTGGTATATTGTAGCCTTTGATTGGGAAGGGCGGTGGTGGATTTGCAATAGGTTTTGGTCCTATGGGGGTATCCAGGTGTTTATGCGACTCATGCACCTGGTGGCTTCATGCATGGAGATTTTGGCGGTGTAGGTTTTGGTATGGTATGGGGGGCTTTGTCAGGACCACAATGCCTCCTCTCTATGGTGGTTATGGGGGTGGGCATGACCTCTTTCTGGCGACTGGTTTTGGGTTGTCGTCTACGTCATATACATAGAGACCGTGGGAGGGTTCTACACCGGGTGTCATTTTTGTTGGGATGAAATCTACCAGGTTATGGCCAAATGGGCTTGAGGGAAGTTGGTTGTGGTGGGTAGAGTCTTAGCAACATGCTAGTTGTGGAAATGGACTTGTGACAACGTATCCTTTTGGCGATAGGGGTTTCAACTCCAGTGCCCCTAATTGTTTTGATATAGGGCATGATGTGTCGGTTGCACATTTCAAAATTGGATTGTTTGGTGTCTTCACTGACTCTCTCAAGGCTCTTGGTGGGTTCCCTATTTCAATTTGGGCGACAGATAGGGGGTGACGCTACGAGTGCACCTGCTGTTGGACATAGAGTTGGTGGTGTTAGAGATCGATACGCTGTCAGGATAATGAAGGCACTCTCTGGCTATGGAGGAGAGAGTTACGGCCCAAGAGGGTGACTGGTCTAGCGATGTCCAAAGCTGGTAACTTTTTAACCTGCTTGGTTGCAATGGGCCTACTTTCCCGTGATGGGATACCATTTGGGCTTTTTGTTATTATTTCTTTCTATATAATGCTAAATATTAATTATATGTTGTATGGGGATATTGGCACTATGTTATATACATGTTATATGCAAATATCTTTTTATTTAATAGAAAGTTGTTAGTTTTTTCTTTGCTAAAAAGGATAAAAGAATAAGTTAATTGTTTTATATTTAGTTATTTAAAAAAATAATAATTGTTCTACATTAGAATTGGAATTAGAATTTGACTATGGCTTGAGATATTTATTTCTTGAAATTAATTTTTATTGTATTTGGATGCGAGGTGCCTTTATTGGATTTAAAGTTATGAAGTGAACGATTTTTATGGTTTTCTTGAAAAAGTGTCATGTACGATTCTATTGCTAACTTTAAAAAAGTTATATATAATTATTATAAAATAAGAAAAAAATACTTTATTTATAAAAATAAAGGTGATATTAAATTATAATTAAATTACTACATAATTATGTATATAAGATTAGTTTTCTTGGAAGCACTTAATTGGCAATCTCGTGAAAATGTAAAGTAAATATAAGTGCAAGATTCCATGTGTAGATCCTTTGGAATGTCTAACTTGTGGCTAAGTGATGGGGGTAGCGTAGCTCACCTAGGGGCTATAGTAGTAGCGATTAACCCCATGTCACACGACGACGACGCTAGTCTAGTTGTAAATTCGCCTAGTAAAAAGAAAAAACAAGCTATATGTAGGGTTATTTGTTTTAAACTAATGGAATTTCTACCATTAAGAGAATAGATTAGTTAGGGATAAAATATAGTTTTAAGGAACTCTTTGTCAAGTAAATGGTTCAAACCTAGCCTACCACATGTGTAGTTCTTTAAGAGTGTTGTGGTGCCAATAGTGGTAGAGGCTATAAAATTATTAGGATAAAATGAATTGGTTTTCCAATATAACCTAAACATATAACCAATAACCCACCCTTAAGTAAAATATATAGAAAGATAGTAAGTATCTAGGGCCTAAATGTTTTATTGAGGATTAGAGCTCACATAGGGAGAGTGTAGACGTACGTCCCAACAATTCCAACTATTTCCCTTAAAAATATCATGACCTTTTAGTAAATACTATAGAGTTTGAAACCACATTTTGATCTTAAAATAAAATTAATTAATTAATTAAAAATAAAATTTCCATTATGGGAGCGTTGCAATTTGCACAAGTGAGCACCTGGTTGGGTCCTCCCTTGAGTACATATGTGGAAGGAGGAGTGGAGGGATAGTTGTGTCCATTTGGCATTGAATAGCATGAAGTGGTGGAGGATCCACATGATCAAGGTTTACCTATCTCTAGCATTAAATTAGCCTCACTCAAATTATTACCTAAGTAGTCGTTGGTCTCATCACATTCACTATGTAATGAGGAAATTGAAGGAAATGGATGTTTCCATTGATTGTAGTGCTAGTCCCAATGAATTATTTGGTAATTTTATGGGGAAATTGGGAATGTGAAAATAATTATTATTGTTTTATGATGAAAGAAGTGGTAATTTTAGGGCACAAGAAAGAAACAACTTTGTTCATTGGCTAGGTGAAGCTATGCAATTAGAAGGTCTAGACCCTCCTACCTTTGTTAATTACCTTGTTTTCATTTCATTCTCTTGTCTAAGGTTCCTTTTGTTTTGTCCCTCTCATATGTAGTAGGACCTTGCTAAAAACAAGGCTCTTTATTTATAAGGGAGCCACCTATCCTCATCATTTTCAATTGATATCCTTAGGTATAATACCTAGTCCCAATTTTTTGAGATATCACTCATGACTATTCTTTCTGCCATTTCTAGTTTATGGTTATTTTCGTTGTTTTTCTCTCTATTAATTTTAATTACCTCTCATAATTTTATCCTTAGTACCAAATTCCTTCTCACATCCCACTCCTCTTTCTTTCTATATTCACCCCCCTTCCCCTACATTAGTTATTCTTACCTATCCACTTACTTGCTCAGTGTTATCCCTAGAGTTCTCATTCAACTTGGTGCTCTCCCATGAGTTGTCAATATGCTCTATCATAGGTCTCACTCAAGGAGGGGGGATAGAAGCCATGGCCACCACAACAACATCTAAGCTCAAGCCCAAACCTATGGCTCAACCAATAGATATTGTAAACACACACCATTGGTCGTTCAACTTCAAATTGTTGACCTTGAGAAGAATTTGGGGCTGGTGAAAGTGATGATGTATCAGATTCAAAGGTCATGGAAGAGGTCTGAAATTGGGTTCCATATTTAGGCACTTCAAGAGAACACCAAAACCAATATCTACACATTGATGACCTACATTGGCACATCAAAAAACTCTTGGGCATGGTCCTACTTGAATGTGATGAAAGTAGAGATTAGTTTCTCCTCTACATGGAGGAGCTACACATGCTTTATCAAATCATAGATGAGTTCATGCAACACATGGAGGAAATCATCCTTCACGACAAGGATTAGCCACCACTAGGCCAACCTCGACATACTACTCCAACCAATTAGTCTCTTCATGTTCTCATGGTATGTCCCATCCACCAACAATGTTTTAGATTATATAGAATTTAGTTTATTTGTCTCTTGTTTTTAGTTACTCTGGCTTCCATGGATTTTGCGCTAATATTTTGTAATGTGAACACCTTACATGTTCAAAACAACATGCTTACCTTGGAAAACTTATGCTTGAGCCTCAATTATTACCTCTGGTCTAGTTTTTCGAGTGGAAAATCAAGGCTAATTAAGTTGTCTATCCAAAGTTTGTACTATAAATATTTTCTTAATTAATATAAGAATTTGAGCTTACAAGAAGGAAAAAAAACATGAAAGGTGTTATATAACTATTATACATTTGGAGTTTTTGGTCGAAATTTGATGAAACAATTTTTGGTCAAATCATGATGTTTTTTTGTTTACAATCCATTTTTTACTACATATATGGATTCAACACCCTAAAAAAACCATGGGCCACTCGAATTGTAAAGATTTCACAACTCGAACTTGTGATTCCAACAAATTCTTATGAGATCTTGGACAAATTTTACCGCAAAATATGCATGGAATAAACTCCAAAACATATAATAAATGCACTAGAGCAACATAAAATAATTTACAAAAATCAATAATAAAAAAACCTAAAAGTATTTTGTAAAAATAAAATATTTAAAATAACATAGCCACTCTTTTTTGTAAACTTTTATAAGAAAGAGATTTGTGTAAAAAGAAAATCTTGTCCAACTTTGATGGAGGACACTCCACTCATCATCAGGAACTAGAAATCTTGATGATGATCAAACAAGTGCTCAAGAACCTTAAATAGACCAGGAAAAAGTTGTCCTGATCTATTTAAGGCTCTTGAGCACTTTTTGGATCATCATCAAGCTTTCTAGTCCCTAATGATGAGTGGAGTCATCATAAAGTTTTCTAGTCCCTCATGATGAGTGGTGTCATCATCAAGTTTTCTAGTCCCAAATGATGAGTGGAGTGTCTGCAAATTATAAAAACTAAAATTTTTACAGAAATTTCATACAAAAATTTACCACAATATGAATAATTCTGAAAGTTTGCATTCACTTATTGCTTTCTTTGTTAAGGAAACAATTTAATAAGACAAAACTTAAAAATATTTTGCAAAAATACAAATATCTAAAATAATATGAATTTCCTATAATAACAATTATATGTTAACATACATTTACATATAATAATTATAAGAAATATCTTTAATACAAACTGAATTATAATCATTATTATTATTTGATATATATATATGTGTGTGTGTGTGTGTGTGTGTGTGTGTGTGTGTGTGTGTGTATGTGTGTGTGTGTGTGTGTGTGTGTGTGTGTGTGTGTGTGTGTATATATATTATTTTTTAAATATTTATATATTTAAACAATTTTTTTTTTATAAATTTTTAATTGAAATAAAATTAAAATAGTTTGCCCTCAATTGGGGTGAGAAGTTGGACATGATGAAGATGTAGTCGTACCAAGTTTACAAAAAAAGCATTTTTATTATTATGCAAAATAGATTATAAAAAAATAAAAAAATAAAAAAATAAAAAATATATATTTAATTATGTAAAATGTTTGATATGTTGTTACATTTACAAAATAAATGTTAAAAGGTAGAAGTTGAATAAGTTACATGTTTTAAAAAATATATAGTGTATGTTATTTACTAGCACAACCATATTAATAAATGTGGTTGATAAATGCCGATAGGCCCATATCAAGCACATATATCAATTATCAATAATATTAAGAATTAATGTTATTAATGTTATTATCAATAATATTAATATAAATATAAGAACCATATTAATAATAATTAATATTATATTAAATAATAATAATAATAATAAATAAAGGTAATGACAATAATTATATTAACAATAATTTAATAAATAATAATGAAGAAATTATGAAATGAACATTTAATAAAAATCAAACAATAATTTAAATGTGGTTGATGTGAAATTCAATTTTAAACACTCCACCGGAACACAGTTAGTAAACGCTAGCCTCTTCCAAAACACACTGAGACCGATGACAAAAGTTGCACCAATTCAAATCAACAGGATAATCATAACGACAATTCATGCTTTCCAACCAATCCCTTATCACATTGTCTTGCAATTTTTCATAATTTTGAAAAGGAAAAGGCGGTGACATCCACAAACCATCTATTGATTTCACTTTTGATATAGTTGTAAATGTCAGAGCCTACCTCTCTCTGTCTCCAATATCTATAGTGGCTCATTGCAAGGGAATAATATTAAACCCAAGGGATAAATATTATAAACCCAAATAGAAACCCTAAGATAGATATTATAAACCTTAAAATAAACATGGTTGCCCATGATTTACTATCATTGATTTTCATATTGAGACGATGTTTGTCACAATGTGACATTGGACCATGGTTGACCATGATTGATTTTCATATTGAGACAATCTTTGGCACATTGTGACATTAGACCATTGTTAACCATGTATGACCATGATTTTAAACCTAAGAGGTTTATATTAAAAATTAGGATTAACATTATAAACCCCATGAATAATATTATAACCTAGGCATATGAACCAAATAAACCCAAGGGAATGATATTATAAACCGAAGGGAACAATAAACCTAAGGGATTAATTCTAAAACCAAAAGGTATTATAAACCCAAGGGAATAATATTAAACCCAAGTGATTAATATTATAAATGCAAGGTATATAAATCTTAAAGGGATTGATATTATAAACCCAAGGGAATAATATTAAACCTAGGGGATTAATATTATAAACCCAAGGTATATAAACCCTAACATAAATATTATAAACACAAGGGAATAATAAACCCAAGGGATAAATATTATAAACCTGAGCAATATATACCCTAAGATATATATTATAAACCCTAAGATAAATATTTTCCACAATGTGATATTGGAATATGGTTGACCATGATTGATTTTCATATTGAGACAATGTTTGTGCCAATGCGGCGTTGTACAATGGCTGACCATCATTGACCATGGTTTATCTAAATATTGAGACAATATGTGTCATAATGCGACATTCAACCATGGTTGACCATAGATGACCATCTTTGTGACAATGTGACATTGGACCAAGAGATGGTCTTTGTCATAATGTGACCATGGTCGACCATGGTTGACCAAGATTGAACCAAAAGGTATTATAAACCCAAGAGATATTATTGAACCCGAGGGATTAATATTATAACTTCAAGGTATATAAAACCTTAAGGGATTGATATTATAAACCAAAAGGAATAATAAACCCAAGGGATTTGTTGGCATTATGATACAGGTGTTGTTCTTGATGGAAACTCACAAATATGATACCCAGAAATGAATCAGTGATGTATGATGGGAGTTCATAGTGCAACAAGTCAATTCAGAGGTAGCAACAAAGGATTATAGATCAGACTCCCAATATTGAAGAAATATAATGTTTAAAGAAGTATACGATGGTTCACTTAGTTGAAGTGGCATATACATGCGAGTATGCAGAAAAAAAAGTGCGTATACATATGCACGCACTTTCACAGAAGGAAAAGCACATATGGGATGGAAAAATAAGATTAAAGAATACCATGGTATTGACCCATGGTAATGATCACGACAAAGAATATTGATACCATCAAAGAATACCAACAACATATTTATGGTTTTAGTCTAAGGTATTGGAAAAGGATATAAATATATAAGAAGGATAAGATCAAAGGGCTAAAGAGTGCAAGTAATGAATATATTATGAAGAGTTAGATCAAAAGAAAATATGCATGTTATGGGTTTCTGGTGCTTTGCTTGATATGAACTAAGGATGCATCTAAGCGGTTGATGATGGATGAGATCTAATAATGGATCAGGATCATAATACCTTAAATGGATTATCATTATGTATTCCGATAATAGATAGTCTAGATCTGATTGCTAACATAGGTTTTATCCTTTATATGATATGATCTATGTGAAGTCTAGAATAGATGCAAAGTTATAAGTATTTATTTGCAGATCTATACGCTGGTTCGCCTTGCTGAAGGCACATATACACATTGGTTTGACACTTCTAAGTAGCATATACACTATGAAATATGATGTTTGAAGTTGTATTTGGTTCTAGTTGTTGATGTGGAGTTTTGGTTTAGCTCTGTGTCCTAGTGATAGTGATATGATTTTTCAGATTGGTTGATTGTGATTTTCTTTAGTATTGATGAGTTTCAATGATTGGTTGTGATTGATTTTTAGATTCAATGTTACTGATGGGTCCAGTATGAAAATTGGATGAAACCTGGCCTTCATATTGTGTTGTTGTGTATTAGGAGTATCCAGTCTAAAATTTTATGAAATGTGGTCCCTGGAGGAAGAGAGAAGGTTGTAGACTTCTGTAGGCTCATGCCTATGTACTGATAAACATATCGGCCAATACAAAATCTAGGGGGTTGGAGCTCCCTTCCAATAGTAGCTGGAGAATGAGTGAAAGTTGGAGCCTTATGTAGGCAACACCTACATAATGGTAAACATATCGACAAGTACAAGAGCTAGGGGGTTGTAGCTACCTTCCTGTAGAAGCTGGAGAATGAGAGAAGGTTATAGCCTTCTGCAGGTGGGTGCCTGCGTATTGGTATGAGTCTGCACTAGTACAAGATTGTAAATAGGTTTTTCTTATATTAAAAGAATACATAGATGACAACAGTAGGTGGTTTTTCTCCTGCATTGGGTTTCCAACTTAAATCTTGGTGTTCATGTGTGTTTGTTATGTGTGATGGTTTATTTTTTTATTACTGCACATGGTTATTGTTTAATGTTTAATAAAGTACCAATGCACTGATAAAGGATCAACATATGATGAATTAACTAAATCATAAGTTCACTGAATATACATTGGTTGCCTTAATAATAGTTACGTGCACACACGAGTTCCATTCAATGAAGTAGTGTATAAAAATCTGATTATGAAATGGAAAAATATTATTGATTCACCCCCCCTAGTAATATTCCCAACAGGCTTAGTACTAAAAACCCAAGGGACTAAAAACCTAACGGATTGATAATATAAACACAAGGGAATAATATTAAACCTAAGGGATTAATATTATAAACCCAAGGTATATAAACACGAAGATAAATATTATAAACTCAAGGGAATAGTAAACCCAAGGGAATAATATTAAACCCAAGGGATGAATATTATAAACACGAGGAATATAAACCCTAAGATAAATATTATAAACCATAACATAAATATTTGTCACAATGCGATGTTGGAATATGGTTGACCATGATTGATTTTCATATTGAGATAAATAAACCCTAAAATAAACATGGTTCACCATTATTTACCTTCATGATTTTCATACTCAGACGATGTTTGTCATAATCTCACATTTAACATGGTTGACCATGGTTTATCATCGTTGATTTTCATATTGAGACAATCTTTGGCACATTATGACATTGGACCATTGTTGACCAGGGATGACCATGAGTGTAAACCTGAGGAATTTATATCAAACCCTAGCATTAATATTATAAACCCTATGGCCCGGATGCGGGTGTCACTGTAGCCCATTTAAGGCGGAGTTACTCCCCGCCGGCAGCTGTCCCTGCACCTGGCTCACGGGCGCGGATCCCACAAACCCACCGCATTTGAAATGAATTCTTCAGGGTACAGAATTATGGTCAGGCATTTGGTATTGAATGCGCGCTCAGCTCGAGAGGCCGCGCAAGGTGATTTATCCATGGCTTGGCTTCTGGTTCATGCAATTGCCCTCCTCGGCTCCTTCTATATCCGTCTGCTATTCTTCCCGCACCCCTGCTTCGTTCTGGCTGCTTGGAAGCTCATCTGGTTTTTGGTTTTGGCCTGGTCCACCTGCGCTCGGCCCTTTCCCATCTGGTCCTGCCTAATTCCCTTCCCTGGTCTCTCAGTTAATTCGGAAATGGTCCGACGTCGTGGAGTTTCTCGCCGTGGAGGCACCACTGGCAATCGAGGCCGCGCTTCTCAATCTGCTCCCCAGAACATAGTCCCTCTGGCCTCTGCCTCCCCGTCCTCTCCGCCTTCTGGTCATGGCAGGCCCCTCCCGCACAATTCCTTCCAAACAACCCACTTCAAATTCCATAGTAGGCTCAATAAGCCCGTTTTGTCAGCCAGTATAACAGTAATCCTTGCTGAGGAGGAGGATAAGCCTAGCAGCTCGGCCCATACCACTACGTCTCAGTCTCAGGATGATAGCGTTCTTCAGGGAGAGGTGGCTGGTGTCGTGTTCAATGGTGACAATATGCAGGAAGAGGGTAATGCGCCTGAAGCTCCTCAGCCTCCAGTGGACTCTACACAGCGCAATGTGCATGCAGGTGAGCCGGAGCATCCTCCCGGTGGCATTCTGAATTTGGAAACTCCTCCAGGTGGCGGCGACATGGGAGATGCAGACAACGCGGTCGTCACGTGGATAGGCTCTCCTAGCCAGGTGGAAAGGGATGCTCTCGACTCTCAGAAACATGTTTGATGAATTTGGTACAATGCCCACTGATGGCAATCTCTCTTCTGGTCTTTTTCATTTTTCTGTTATGCTTCTCTGGATAATGCCAACTCTGTTTTGCTTCAGCTCTTGGTTTAGTATCGATGCGCGCCATTATAGTCCTATGAATTGTATCAGGTCATGGCTCAGCAAGCCATTGTTTTGGTCTAATTTTGCATATGGCTATCAGGGCAGAATGTTTATCAGTAAAGCCATAGTCGTCGATAGTACTGTAGTGTTAAACACAACTCTGGTTTACACTTTTGTCTGTAAGGGATTTAAAAAATATGCTTCAAGGTTTCTCAATCCCGGGATGGTTGTCAAAGGGGTTTATGTGTATCAGGATATCTGGTTGAGGGCAGGCTTCAGCCCCCTCTGAGGTCTTGACCTCTTTGTACATATATTTTCTCTTTTTTTAATAGAAGTAGCCTTTACGCAGAAAAAAAAAAAAATTTATTATAAACCCTATGAGTAATATTATAACCAAGGAATTTATATTAAACCCTAATATTAATATTATAAACCCTATGAGTAATATTATACCCAAGGAATATGAACCAAATAAACCCAAGGGATTGAATTTATGGTTGACCATGATTGATTTTCATATTGAGATTGCGTTTGTCGCAACGTGACGTTGGACAATGGCTAACCATCTTTGACCATGGTTGATCTCCATATTGAGACAATTTGTGTCTCAATGCGATGTTGGACCATGGTTGACCATGGATAACCATGGTTGTGACAATGTGACATTGGACCAAGAGACAATGTTTGCCACAATGTGACATTGGTTGACTTTCATATTGAGAAAACCGTTATCGCATTGTGATGTTGGACCATGGTTGCCATGATTATAAACCCATGGGATTTATATTAAAACTAGAAATTAATGTTATAGACCCTATGAATAATATTATACCCTAGGAATATGAAGCCTTAGATTAATAAACCCTATAAATTATTATTTTATAAAAAAAAAATCAAAATATAGTGCAAAATCTTAAAAACAAATGAATAATAGATAATGAATTTTTCAAAAATAAATTCATATAAAATAAAATGACACAAAATAAGCATTTGTAAATTCATAAATTCATTTACTATAATTTCATTTGAATATATTAAATTTTTAGGAAATATAACATGTGAAACATTATTGATGGAATTTTAAATCTATAAAGTTACAAATTTTTAATGTATGATATATTTTAAAATTTGATAATTAAAAGAAAAAAGAAAAAAAGAAAAAAAAGTAATTTTATGTCTTTACTTCATATATTTTACTTATAATCAATTTACAATATAATGCATTTCGAATTTTAAAAATAAAAATACATTTCAAAACATTAACCATAACTTCTAAATTTCATCGTTTATTAATCATGGAGGAAGTTATCATGAAACTTATTAATATAAACAATATTCTTCTTAAGTAAAATATTTCAATGCCATATTAAGTAAAATATTTCAATGTCAACTACTATGTTCAATGAAAAGAAACAAATTTCCATGGTTAAATAATTTTTAAGCATTTCAAGTTAATGTTATAATTTTATGTTTGAGATATATTTTTCTGTCAATTTTATCTTTGAGATGCAAACATTTTTTTTCAAATTTTGCATTTAAAAAAAAATTACGCAAGAAGAAATTATCAATCTAAACACTTATTATATTTGTTATTAAAATAGATCAATATTGATCTTTGAAGCAAAAACTAATAATATCAACTTGAAATTTGAAATTTTGTTACTGAATGATTACTAATTAATTGTAGAGAACGAATTTATTCATGCTACTTTACCTAATTGTACATTAAGCTTAGACTGAAAACGTAGGACAAACCAAATTCATAGTTGAGCTTGTCTTTGAAAAGTAAAGCAATATTCCATAGAGCACTCCTTCAAACCATTAACATCTAAACCACACTTAGTTACTAAATTTATAGTAGACGCACAATTGATCTCGTGGAGATTTGTGGCATAAGTTGGTCAAACCTTGTACTCCTCATTTGTGAGGTGACACATATTCCTCTCAAGAGTCAAGGGACTGTAAGTCTTCCTCATGATCCAATATCAAATGCCCAAACTTCTCATAAAGGTTTCCCACGTTAAATTTGCCATGATCAGACACGTACAGAAACGTACAAATATATGTATGTTTAGATACTGGTAAAGCAGATAGGGAAGTAAGTTCTTGCCATGATTATAGGAAAATACCTCGTTATATGTGGTATGGAAATTTTTTTTATTAATCGAAGAAAACGTAACATTCACAACTTGTAGCCGACATTCTTCCAACGTGAGAAGAATATTGTAGTAGACAATATGATCTTCGAACACATTGAGGAGTATCTTAACACAAGAATGGATGTAATTTATTTGCATCGTAGTGAAGATGTAGGAAAATAGCTTGTTATATATTTGATTGTGTATAAATGAATGTTATAAATAATAATGAAGAACTTATTAGAATTGGAATAATCTCAAATCCCTAGGAAATTAGTGGGCGGGGAGCCATATACATTTTTTTAATTTATTAAAAGTAATGGACCATTTTTCTAAATAAAATTTTCTTATATATAAATGAATGTTATAAATAATAATGAGGAACTTATTAGAATTGGAATAATCTCAAATCCATAGGAAATTGGTGGGTGAGGAGCCACGTGACACAAATCTAATTTTTTTAAATTTATTAAAAAATAATGGACCATTTTGCTAAATAAAATTTGCTTATATATAAATAAATGTTATAAATAATAATGAGGAACTTATTAGAATTGGAATAATCTCAAATCCCTAGGAAATTGGTGGGTGGGGAGCCACCAAATCTAATTTTTTAAATTTATTAAAATTAATGGACCATTTTGCTAAATAAAATTGTCTTATCTATAAATGAATTCTATAAATAATAATGAGGAACTATGTTCTAAATAAAAATTAGGAACTTATCAAAATTGGAATAATCTCAACAAGGAGGAACTTATTAGAATTGGAATAATCTCAAATCCCTAGGAAATGGGTGGGTGGGGAGCCAAGTGGCACCAATATAATCTTTTAAATTTATTAAAATTCAGTGCAACCTAACAAACTCTGTAATACACTACAACCATTGATAAACATTAAGAAGAAGCACATGTTGAGCACATTCCCTCAAGAATCAATCTAAGTCCTCAATTCAAAAAAAAAAGTCAACAAACCTCCTTCCATCTAAAGTTCATATCGGTAGTTATTCAATGTATCACAATTTTAATGATATGAAATGGCGGTTATTCAATGTGTCACAATTTTAATGATATGAAATATTTGATATGATTTTAGATTTATAAAATATATCATAACATAAATGTTAAAAGGTGGAATTTGAATAAAAATGTATTTTTATTATTATTGATTACTTAGTTACCCAATTTGTCACTTAAAATAGTTGAATAAAAGAATTGAATAATTATATTATAATTATGTTTTTATATATTTCTACATAAATGTTAAAAATTTGGTATATATATATATATATATATATATATATATATATATATATATATATATATATATATATATATATATCTATATATATTATACACATTTATTTGTTTAAGTTATAAGAGTATCTCTAATTTCTTTCTTCATAAACTTACAATGATTATCATACCAAGAATTGAAAGTTAAATTTTAATTAGTGTTAGTTATTCAAAGTGTCAAAATTTTAATTATATGAAATATTTGATATGTTTTTACATTTATAAAACAAATGTTAAAAAGGTGGAAGTTGATTTTTTAAAAATTACATGTGTTCAATTAGTTATTAGAAGTGGTTATTTGATGTATGAGTTAAAAGAATTAAATGTATGAGTTAAAAGAATTAAATGGTTAAATTTATATAAAGAAAATAAATAAATAAACAAATATTAAATTATTTAATAAAATCATTTATATTATGTAAAATAAATAATTAAAAAAATGCTATATAAGTCCCTCTTCCTCTAATCCATTTCTTGCACTCATAATATCCCCTCTCACTCCCTAGAACCTTGGTGGAGATTTCAACTTCATTGAAAAATGCTAGCATAAAATCAAGGAGGAATAAGAAGAGTTGATGCAAATTCCATCCAATTTTAGGGAACAATGGTGTCTTCTTACTTGGTTGATCTCAAAAGTATAAATGGTACTTTCACTTGGAATCACAGATGAGGAGAAGCACATCAAGTGGATTCTAAAATGTATTTTTCTTAGTCACTAAATCCATTATGACCTGGGATATCTTCTTAGAAGCATCCATACTCTTCAGTCACGAATCAAACCATTTGCATATATGTCTAAATATTGACATAAAGTCTAAACCTCATAACATGCCCTTTCACTTAGTGAATATTTTCTTATAACATCCATACATTCAAGATAAAATAAAGCAGTGGTGGGAGGGATAGGAAACATTGGAAGGTACATCAATGTACAAGCTCCAACAGAAACTTAAATACATTGAATTACATCTTAAAGGTTGGAATAAAACAAAATTTGGTAACATTTGGAGGATAAGTGCAGACTAGAAAAAAATATGGAGAAAATACAATAGTAAGCCATCCTATATGGTTGATCAAAGACATTAGTGAAATAAGAGCCTACCACTCATACTGATCTTCAGTGCTAGAAGTAAGAAAAACTTGTTTGGTAACAAAGATAAGAGTACAATAGCTCAAGGAAGGGGGGAAAACATGGCATTTTCCCATAAATCTATGCTTCAATGTCACCATCATAATCACATTGTTTCACTATAAATTCTTGAAGATGTGAAATTGCAAGAACATTAGGATATACCTCAGGATCCAATATATTATTATATGGACATCCTTACAGAGCCCATTCCAACAAACAACAATTGATCCAACAAATAGCTAAGCACATCCCCTCCTTCGTAACATGAGAACAAAATGAGGCTCTGCTCAGATAAATATATTTTGAAGTAGTGGAAGCAAAAAATAAACTAATTCTAGGTAACAAATCCCCTGGACCAGATGGCTTCATAATAGTAGGTTAAGATGTTTGGTAGGTAGTGGAGGAATCTCATAGGGGCTCCACTGGGGGAGAAATACCATATCACGTGGGTTCATATTGGGGGATATATATATTGAGGAAAAAAATGGCATAATATATTGGGGGATATATAGGGGGTAAAGGGTTTTTATATTGAGGTATAAAAAATGGAGTTGAAAGTGAATGAAAAATAATAAAGGGGTATAAAAAATATTAATGAAAAATGGATACCTACAATATCTAGTGGAATTAGGGGTTTTTTAAATTGGGAAGGTGTATTGGGTTCGTATTGGTAGGGGGTTAAATAATGTGATTTTTAGGGGTATTTTCCAATATGTATTAAAATTAAGGGTATTGTTTAATATTCCGCGAACGAACATGATAGGACGAAGGTTCATTGAGTGAAACCCCCATGATAAATCTGGACAAATGTGATCCATCTTAAAATCCTTAGACTCCACCTTTCTCACATTAGTTCTAAAGAAAGATAAAGTGGAGGTCCCTAATGGATACAAAAGCATCACTCTTTTTAATTTCATTTATAAATTCATCACTAAAATTGTAGCTAGCAAGCTCAAATCTCTCCTTCCAAAGCTCATCTCACTAGAGAAAATAGGCTACATCAAAGCTTTCCAAATATTATGTAGCAATTAATGTGTAGATTTTCAACTACTCATGAAATTTACTAAAACACAAGATCCGAAGCCATTCTTCTGATATGAGGAAGTTAATTCAGCATTTAGAACACAAATAAAAAATCTCTATCATATTTACCTTGTGATCTATGCTCTATCTACTCTAAATTTTGCAATCTCAGAGATCACAAAATGAAAGTATACTAAAAATACCAAGCTAGCCTCTTTGAAGCATATTTCAAGAGCATTCAAGAAGCCTAACTTCCTTAGAGCATATATCTTACATTATAGTGAACCAAGGTATGAAATCGAAAGTAGAAGTACCTGACAATATTTTATCTATATGCTCCAATTTCATGGTATGAAACATTCTAGAAGAAAATCTATAGTGAAAATTCCAAGTTGACCTATTTGAAGCAAATTTTAAGAGAATTTAGGAAGTCTAACTTCCTTAGAAAATATCTCTAAAATTATAGAGAGCAAGGCTTAAAATTTGAATCATAGGTACATGATGATATTCTCTTTGTATCCTCCAATTTTCATGGTCTCAAACATACCAGAAGAAAATATATGGCAAAATTCCAAGTTGACTTGTTTGACATATATTTCAACAACATTTAGGAATCCCAACTTCCTCATATCATATCTTTGAAATTGTAGCAAACCAAAGTTTGAAATTATAAACATAGATACATGAATATTGTCTCAATATCTCCTCCATGTTTCACAGTCTGAAACATTCGAGAAGAAAATTTATAGTGAAAATTCCACGATGTCTCATTCACTATATATATCCCATTTTTTCTTTCACCTTTAAACTCCAAGAATCACCTCAAAAATATTCCTCGTATCATCTTGTGCACCTTAGATATATTCTTCCTTGGATACACTTCAAATGAACTCATATACCTTTTATTTATAGTGTTACTATGTCCACTTATGGGGCCAACTTGTTAAATTGGTTAGGTTGACTTGCCTATACTTTAGTTGGGTTGTCATGACAAAATATTTCATATCTCCTCATTCTGATGGAGTTAGAGGAAGTTCCCTATATCATTGGAAAGGTATTGGAATACGATTTCCAAAAATATATCATTTGAGCCATATAATTGCAGTAAAAAATCCTTTAAAGATAGGGTATCCAAATTGGGCATGAAACGTCCAAAAATAATATTTCCAACAATATTAAATTTCCAATATTTATCTTGGACATTTGTAGTCTTCGTTTTTCTTTGACATCAATGAAAACAAAATTTCCAACAATATTCATTTTCCAATCTCTATCTTGGACATATGTAGTCTCCCCCTATCTGTGACATCAATGACAACAATATTTCAAACATGTTTAAACAACTCCGTATTCCAAATATTTAAAATAGAAAACCCATTGCACCTAAAACATGTTGGAAGCCTTGATTAAGTCACAAGGAATTCAATTCTTTGCAAAAGGATTAGTAAACATATAATATATTATTTGTGGGGCTAAAATTAATGTAGCATAAGCATATGCATTGTTATAAGGTCTTAAACTTGCAAATAATATGAAAGCTTCATGATTGATAATGCTTGGGGATTCATCTAATATAATCAAATTTCTCTTCCATAACCAAGTTTCTTAAAAATATTAGTTGAAATCCATATCGAATCAAATTATCTACGCTACATATGGATTTGGAACCTTCTCCTACTTCCAAAACCCTCAACATTAGAACTAGGAAGCAAATTGACATTTGGGAAAATAAGAGAAAATGGACACCCTTATTATCTACTCTAAAATATCTGACCAACTCATTAATTAAATATCTCATGAATCACATTAATAATAGAAATAGAATGAAATTCATGGAACATGACAAGAAGAGCACCAAACTCCTTACATGGGAAGGTTGACAAGATAGTGCCATTATCCTCCGATGGATGACATTACTACCACCTTAGATTATGATTCCTTCAACATATCTAGATGTGAGGAAACCAAGATTTTAATATTTTCACATAGTAATGGTGTTTACCAAACCCATTCTCTTGGCCCACATAGTATTTTCTTCAAATCATACTTTCTTTGGCTCTAGTTCTCCATCCTTGGTAATCATCTCCTCACTTCTCTTAAAAATTAGACATTTTCAAAGTTGTTAATCGTGTCTTCATTAAGCCTATGGTTAGAGATTGTAGTATTATTAGGAAGAAATCCTTCTTCGGCTTCAATGGCCTTTAATTTTTTCTTCTCTTTGATTATGGTTACACACTAGTAATTCCCTACCTGGTTACATGGGTTCTAGTGATGAATGGAGCAGAGTGCTCCACTTGTGGTTTTGAATTCCATTGTACTCTAGCCCTTCAAGAGTCACAAAATTTAGGGATGAAACAACATAATACTTCCATCATGCATTTCATTTTTTGAAATAAGAATCGCTCCCTCTTGAAATCATACTTAGGTCATCAATAATTCATAGGACCTTCACCAATCAATTAGCATGGACTATATGGAGCTCTAGGAATATGTTAGAAATACTTGAAGCTAGAATTAGGGAATTGGAGAATCCTTTAAGGATTCGAGATGATGAAATTTAGGCCCATGATAAGTAAATTAGTTCTCATTAGTTGAGGTTCATGAAATTAAATTACCATGCATTCCTTGGTCTTCCATACTTATAGAACATACACCTTTGAAAATAGATTTGATCAAATTTGTTATAAATGGTCTGCCTATCCTCCAATACAACTTATTACCAAAATTTTGATGTCAAAAATGGGCCTCAAGTGAAAAAATGTACTAAGAAAATTAAATTTAAAAGAATTAATAGAATTCAAGATGATGATGTCAACCTTAGGGGTAAATATTTTGGAGGGAAAAGAAGAAAGCCACTTTTTAAATTATATTTTTTGTCTTATCTCCCTCTAGATTCACTCAAATTTCAAGAGTAAACATTCATTGGATGTGTAATTGAATTCCACATCAAACGAGTACCAAATCTGCATACTTCTGAGTAGATCAACATTGAGAAAAAATGAAAATACATGAAAAAAATGTGTTGAACACATATTTTCATGCATTTTCATTTTTTCTCGATGTGGATCTACTCAAAAGTATAAAAAGTGGGTACTAGTTGGATGTGGAATTTAATTTTTCATCCAATACATGTATAATCTTGACGTTTGAGTGAACCTACAAGGAGATAAGTGAAAAATACAATTAAAAAAAAGGAGTTTCCTTTGTTTTAATTTAACAATTCATGTCTTATTTTTTATTTTAACCATTATTTTACTATTTCCCATAGGAGGCCCAATTTTAGACATCGAAAATCTCCTAATGACTTTTTGTATTTCTGGGATGTCTTTACACAACATGTTCATGGAAAATATGGAGACAATCAACATTGGCAATATGGATCAACACAATGAGTCTGCATCACCACCATATCAACACACTAGGGAAGATCTGATTGTTGATTCAACAAAGGAGAGAACACCACATGAGTGATCCATCTTCCTCTTTTCGACTTTTTGAAGTTTTTAATGTCTATTGTCTTTTAGGAATATTTTGTACGATATATGTATCTAGGTTGTTTATAGCTATGTTATATTTGGAACAACCATAATAGTCCATAATTTAGAATGGATATATATATATATATATATATATGTATGTATGTATGTATGTATGTATGTATGTATGTATGTATATGTATATGTATATATGTATGTATATATATATATAGATATATATACATACATATATATATATATATATATATATATATATATATATATATATATATATATATATATATATATATATATATATATATAGATAGATATATATAGATATCTATATATAGATATATATATATATATATATATATATATATATATATATATATATATATATATATATATATATATATATATATATATATATATATATATATATATATATATATACATACATACATACATACATACATACATACATACATACATACATACATACATATATATATATATATCCATGAAAAGAAAAGAAAAGTGTTGTAACTCTGCATCTTTTTTTAATACAAATCTTCCCAATGAAAAATGTAAAAACATTAACATTAACACCAACAACTAAACCCTAGACAATGCATTTCTGGTGGTTCTCCAACTGCACTTCATATGGATATTACTAGTGGATGGAGTGGATCTCCTTCCTAAAGAAATATTGTAGCAAGATACAATCATTCTAGGTGGCCTTCTGCTTCTAACCCCATTGTTTCTCACCAAAACCTTAAGGGGAATATCAAAATTTCTTGTAGCCCAATACCTAGTCAGGAAAATCAATGCTAGGGAAATGTCTTTCTAAAGCATAAATAGACCCTAAATTCAAAGTTCAATGTAGTTGTATATTAGTATATATCTAATACATGTAGGATCATGCCAGAATTGGAAAATTTCTGGGCATTTGACCTTCAAAGAAAGCACACTCCCACTAGATACAGTTAAATGGAATCCCAAGCAGAAATCTAAATTTGAATTAGGGGCCAATTATTTTTCTCACTATAGTATTCACCAATATTGAATATAGAACTTTAGTATTTGAAAATGGCTCGTACTTTTTCAACTTGGTTGGGTTATATCTCCACGGCTGGATGAAAATATTTATATATGACAAGGAAATTTTCACAACATATCTTGTTTAATGGGATGTACTCATTGTCATGGGAATCATATGACAAGGAAATTCTAATTGGTTTCAACAACACCCTTGGCCAATATTTCAAACCTTTGGAAGAAACAAAAAAATCTAGGTATATTTCTTATGTCTATATTTGTGTTTACATGAATATCTCTGAACTTCTCCCAGAATCCATAGTTATATCTCCACGCCTAGATGAAAATATTTATATATGACAAGGAAATTTTCACAACATATCTTGTTTAATGGTATGTACTCATTGTCATGGGAATCATATGACAAGGAAATTCTAATTGGTTTCGGCAACACCCTTGGCCAATATTTCAAAGCTTTGGAAGAAACAAAAAAATTTAGGTATATTTCTTATGTCTATATTTGTGTTTACATGAATATCTCTGAACTTCTCCCAGAATCCATAAATATTTATTATTAGGAAGAGCTCTAGAAGCCAAGCTTCGATTAGGAGTATCTCCCCTTTTGTTGTCAAAGGTGCCACAATTATGGTCATATTTTCCCGTCACTTCCCTCTTATAAATGTAATTTCTAACCCTGATCTTATACCTTCTCCTAATGATGACAACTTCATAAAGTCTAGAGTAAAGCATAAGGTCCCTAAAATCCCTCCATCACATCTCAGCCCCTCATGGAATAAACCTTCCACCAATAATCGCTTAGACCCACTCCCCTCCTTTGAGTCTCTTGACCCTCCCTTGACCTCATCATCCCTTAAAATCATTATCCAAGATTCCAATCTACCTCCACGATATTCTACAAAGCCACCCCCCTTCCCCTACATCAACCTACCCCGAAAGGTGGCTCAAATCAATCCTTATATTTTAATGAGGATATGGATTTAGATTCACTCAACCTTACAGAAATTTCCAAAGCATGGAAAGGAAAAGACCCACATACTCTCTTGGAGCATCAAGTCAAGGTACTGGGCCAAGCATATTTCAATTCTTATCATTCTTCCTTAAAAATGGCATTATGGAAATCTATCACAAGATTTCTAGCAGTTCAATCCCAAATAATGACGGACCCCATTAAACCCCATGGGAAAGAAAAGAAAACAGGTAGGAAAAGGAATCAACATACCTTGGAATAATTGGGAGATATGTTGGTCAACTCAAGATGAATCAAAGTGATTTCAAAGGTTTTCCCCACTTCCAACCTACTCCTAACATGGGATTTATCTCTTGGAATATCAAAGCCTCAATTACAAAGGAAATAGAGGCTCCCTAAATAAAAAAGGTACTCTGAAAACCCTGTAGGCATGATGATTCAGGAAACGAAAACTTCAAGTGATGTAAATACCAAACTAATAAGAAAATGGGGAAGAGACTAGAGAGTGACTTTAATTGATGCTCAAGGAAAATCAAATGGGCTTACCATTATACGGAATGCTCAAGAAAATTTTCATTATTATCATGTTTGCCTCATTTTAAATTTTCATCATTGAATTTCAGCTCATTGGCTCAGCAAATACCTATTACCTATAAAACATTTAGGGACCACACTGTAGGTTTTAGCCCAATACAAAAATTACCTACATGCGAATTGTAAAAATAGAAAATAAACAATGGCGAAAGCATAAAACATAAATCATATATGCACAAAGATTTTCCCTTGGATCCCAAAACCAGGACTACCAGATTGATTTTTCATTACTTTCTTTTCAATGTTACAATACATATATATACACATTGAATAGTCCATAAAATCCAATCCATTAACGTTGGATTAGAACATAACCATAGTTCACTTGACTAGATCTACAAAATACCATGGACAGAAAAGCATCATGCCCAAAACCATAGGTAGGTCTGCCCACCTAATATAGGGTCCAAAAAAAATTCTCGAGGTACTGCCCTAAACTTCGTGCAAGGGGGTTATTGCCCCCCTGCTTACCCCTCGGCACAATGTACAGGGGGGGCTATTTCCCCCCCACCCATGGGGTAGTTGTGAAAAGAATATAACACAACCCAACATTATCCCACTTGTTGTTTTCTTTCCACAGGGGTCCATAAGAGAGCTTATTCATTGGTTCAGCTCTGCAACATCCATTGTTTCTCTACACCAAGAGAACTTCTCAGTGTTCACATACTTTGTCAATGCATCTGAATTATTCTTCAAGGTTTCCACCTTTACCAGCAACAAATTTTTGTCCTCAACTATATCCCAATATTGAACATCAATGTGCTTTGTCTTTGAAAGATAGGCATGGTTCTTTTCCAAGAAAATTACACTTTGGTTATCATGGTCTATCCTTATAGCTCGATGTACTAACCCCATACTTGAACAAAATCTCTTCAACCAAACTGCTTCCTTGCTTGCATGAGTGGCTGCCATCTATTTTTTCCTCTATAGTTGAAAGTGCCACTGTAGATTGTCTCTTACTCATCCAATTGACTGCACATCCAAATAGGTTAAACAAATACCCACTTGTAGATATTCTCTGATCCAGATCTCTGGCCCATTCTACATCAACAAAAACATGGATGTCCAAAACTTTTCCCAATCCTGATCTTCCTTGGTAGCACAAACCATAATCACTAGTGCCATGCAAATACATGAAAACCCACTTCACGGTTGTCCAATGCTCCTTCCCTAGTTTTGACATAAACCTTCTCAATACTCCCACTGTATGTGTAATGTCTGGTCTAGTACAGACCATTGCATACATCAGGCTACTGACTACACTTGCATATGGAACACGAGACATGTCCTCTTCCTCTTCTTATGTCTTGGGACATTGTTCAGTAGATAACTTTACACCTATAGGAATGGGAACCTTGATCGGTTTATTATCCTACATATTAAACCTCTGCAGTATTGTCTTTTTTATCACCCCAATAAACTCTCCTAGGTTGTAGCTCGGAGATGCTCGGGAACATACAAATTCAACTTAATGTTGAAAATGGATGAATGGAAGGAATGATGCTTGTTCAAGCTAGATAACCACTTCTACTTTGCTTAACCTTAGACATGCATGAACACCCCCAGAATACAATGCTTTAGACCACAAATTACTCACAGTTTAAGAATTGGGTGTATATGGAGAATACTAACCACACTAACAGATGCACAAAACCATGTGATGGTCGGCTGCAACTAGTAAAGAAGTCTGCAAATCTAATTCCCTAATACACAGATAGGATGACAACTCTCTGGCATTAGGTGAGAAGAAACCTAAATAACTCGTTCACTGATACATACACAACTTTAACACAAAGATAGGATGATGGCTTCTCTAATGCTAAACATCAAGAGCTCAGAAATACAGCATATCAGGCATAGCTTGGAAAAGAAGATACATGAAAAGTGAGCAATTAACAACAAAAGAAGCTTGTATTAACTGAAAATGAAGACGAGACACTGCAGGTATCAAAATAGTTATAGTCTCTAGAAGTTGAACCTTACATCAAAACATCAACCATCAACCCTGATTACATCCTGTTTCCAGGTATATATAGAGCTCCAATACAATGGCGCGTGGCCATTCTAGGTATGGAGGGGTCATAATTGACCACGAACCACATTTAGTTGCCTAATGGAGTCTCTAAGTGCGTTTACTTGTCTCAGTGGGTGAATCGGATCTTCTCGGGTGCTTTGTTGTCTTCTCAGGCAGCTGGGGTGTTCGTATTCATGAAGTTCCATAACTGTTAAACGCAGTTACACGCTCAAGCTCTATCCTTTTCCTCTTTGGCCATGTTGTCTGTTAAATGTGGTTGTTGAGGAGCCACTGCAACTGGTACTGGTGAGTCGATCACTTTCTTCCTTTAGGTGCACGGAACAGTCAAGGGACATGGACTGCGTGGCAGATTGACGAGCTAGATGAGGGAGAAAGGTTGACCGTTAGATCAGGAGGATAGATGATGGAGATGGCTTGGTGATGGATATCGGAGGAAGCGAGAGTGGAATGAGCATGGACCGTTGGATCTTGGTGGAATTGATCAGACGACAGAGGAGTGATCGAGAGAGTCACTTTATCGGGCACGACGGGAGTCATCGGATTGGGTTTTTGGTAATTTTAGGCCTTTACGTATGGCGATGTACGATTGCGATCAAATCGCATTGCAATATCGCATCGGTGGAAGCCGAGGGGCACAACCTTTTTACACACATGGATGCAACTTGCGATCAGATCGCATCAGCGGAAGGCGAGGGGCATGGCCTTTATACACACATGGATGCGGCTTGCGATTATGATTAAACCCAAACCCGATAAAGGAATTAATCATTTTTAGGATTGATGAAGGGAGAATGAGCGGTGCAAGGGAAGGAGAAAAGGACCGTTGTGAGTCTCTTTTGAGCATGACCAAGGACCAAGCTCACTTCCGACCTTTAGAAATCAAAGATATGTAGCAAAGCTAATGCTGGCTCCTTCTGGGGACGAGATCCTCCCTGTGAGGTCTCAAGAACTGCAGACCATTTCCTTTCCTTCAATAACCAGATCATCAAAAATTTCCTAGTGTTCCATTGGGTATGGAGTCTAATTAAGCCCACGCTAAAACTGATAAAAATAACGTATTTACAACATTAAGGCCTGGAGACCTTAAATAACATAACTTTTCAAAAATTTCACATTAACTGGGCCATCAAAGACTGTCTCTCCTTCCATACTTTGCAGCATGAAAGTATTGTTCCCTTGGACCTGTGAAATGACAAATGATCCTGTCCATAGAGCATTGATTTTACCAAGATCTCCCTGTCTTTCCTTTAGTGCATCCCGTTGGAGAAAACAGTCACCATACTGAAGATTGGCCCTCTTTTCCTTTCTATGAAATATCTCCTTCTCTTGGTCAATATGCATGTCAACCAATTCATCAAAGACTTGCAAAATCAGGTTGATTTGATCACCTACCTCAAAAAGTTTAGGGCATTTGACGTTATCAGGTAGAGATGGTTTATGTTTCACCCCATCTCTGTATGCTCTCATCCTTGGATGTTCTTTATGGGAGCCTTTGTACACCTACTGAATAACAAGCACTATTGTGTACTTGACTGTGTCCTTTGTGGCCTGAACAATTAATATAAATGGTGAATCGATGTATTCTTACATGTGAGACACAAAGATTTCACCAGCTTCTGTAGCTTGCTTAGAATGAGCCCCATCCAAGGAGGTGTCCCAAATATGTGCACCATCTTCCTCTGTGATCTAGCAAACTACCCTTTCAAGCTGTGTGGAGGCCACTTGGGTAGGCTTCGGAATATCAAGACTGAGGTTACCAATATCAGCCTTGGGCATTGGGTTGTGGCTGGCCTCAGTGCCTATGAGGAAATTGTGAGGGATTGTCTCTTGAATAGACAGAGGAACATAAGATGATGGGGAACTGACTTCACCCTTTTTGATCATTAGGCTGTGGATAATAGTAGTTTGGTAAATTTGCAGATTTTCATAGTCATTAGAAGCTTGGCTAGCTTTAGGCTCAAGTTCTTCAAGGGCAGATTTCCTGAAGGACTCATTCTTCACTTGTCCAATCAGAGGCATGTGTATTCTTGGCTTCTGAATTTCTGATTGAAAACTTAAAGAAGAAGGGGGACATTCAAGGCCTCTTACCTCTATGGCTGGAACTTTGAATATGACTGGATCAGCTGCTGGCTTCTTTTGTCTGATATTCTTTTGCTCTATTGGGACAACAGCTCTTTGGGCAGGATTCTCCTTGACATTGTTTCCTTTTGACCTCAGATTATATCTTTGCTATTCACCAGTCTGTAGAATAGCCTCTCTATCCCACTCTTGATTGGTTTGGTCTTGGAGTAATGATTCTTCATAGGCAACCAATGTCAAGAAAGCAGCACTGCCCTTATCTTCCATGCAATGAATTTCATCCTCTTCTTCAAACTCCTCCACTTCCATGACTATGTTCTAGAAGGAAGCCTTCAATCTTTGTTCTTCATGGGCCTATTTACCCTTTTGAATGATTTGCAATTTTTCATTTGCTCTTCTGAATGGATTTGGGTTTCTTGGAGAAAATGTGTTTGGAAGCCTTGCCTTTCCAAAGCTCTTCTCAACCTTCAGCTTAGATATCTCAGTGGCCATTGAATCTATCATTTTAGTCATTTTGTCCAATTTAGGCTCTGAAGATGAAGCAGAGGAAGAAGAAGCCTCACCTCTCTACCTTCTTCTATCAGCATGACTTTTGAGCTTTTCTGTAGCCATGATATTCGATTCCACCTCTAGAGCTGCATCTTGCATTTCAGCTAGAGTGGCACATCTTCTTTCTCTTAAAAGTAGGCAGAAATTAGAGTCAAAAGCATTGGCATAAGTGAGTTTGGCAGAGGTGGGGGTAGGCTTTACTTCAGCTGGTATCTTACTATACATACAATTGAATCTTTTATTAAAATCAGGCAATGATTCCCCATTCTCCCTCTTGAGGTTCCCAAACTCTGTATGGTAATAGAGCAGGTCTTTCTTATCTCCCCAATGCTTCAAGAATACATCGTCTAAGGCTTCAATGTCTACTATGGACCTAGGGGGAAATTCTCTGAACCACTTTCTGGCCTCTCCATCAAGGCTCTGGACAAACACCCTCATCCACACATCATCTTCACTGATATCTAGGTTATTAGCATAACTATAAAAAGACTCAAGGTGTTCTTCAACTGTTACTCCCTCTGTACCAGTGAACTTAGGCATATGTTTTTGTTACTCTCCTGCAGGCATGGAATTCAAAGGAACAGGCAAGACCAGGGGTCCATACCTAGCAGTTATGATTCTTTCCATCTTTGTGGGTGCTTGCTGGCCTGCCATGACTGGGGTAGGTGGAAGGATACTAGCAGATTGAATGGTAGGAAGTAATGGAATAGATGATAGAAATAAAGGAGTATGATGGACTGTATGGGAGGCTTTCTCTAGACTGAGATCCAAAGGGGAACTGAATGAACAAGGAGCTTTATGAAACTCTACGGGTATTTATTCACTAACAATATTAGGCTCTATATCTCCAAACTGTATGTTCTCAATTACAATATTTTCTCACAGAGATACATAAGATTTTTTGGGCTTACCTAATCCTAATGCTCCTTTCTGTGATGTTTTCCTTTTCTTAGCAATCTTCTTAGGGTCAGGCACTAGGTTAGCTGGTGATTTCTGAGGATTTCTCTGAGTATGTCTCATAAACTGAGCCAGAACTATAACGTGGAGTCGTTAAAGGTTGGTTCTCCAGAAGAGTCGCTAGATAGATTATTACAACCAGAAATGTGTCCAGACTTTGTCTATCATCAAAGCTGGAACAGTGTCATTTTCCCAGGGAAGGTGAGCTTCAATCTCCTCTCCCTGGCAACGACGCCAATTAATGTTATCACCCAAAGAAACTCTCCTAGGTTGTAGCTCGGAGATGCTCGGTAACATACAAATTCAACTTAATGTTGCAAATGGATGAATGGAAGGAATGATGCATGTTCAAGCTAGATAACCACTTCTACTTTGCTTAACCCCAGGCATGCATGAACACCCCCAGACTACAAGGCTTTAGACCACCAATTACTCATAGTTTAAGAATTAGGTGAATATGGAGAACACTGACCACACCAGTAGATGCACAAAACCATGTGATGGCTGACGACAACCAATAAAGAAGTCTGCAAATCTAATTCCCTAATACACAGACAGGAGGACAACTCTCTGGCGTTAGGTGAGAAGAAACCTGAATAACTCTTTCACTGATACATACAAGACTTTAACACAGAGATAGGATGACAACTTCTCTAATGCTAAACATCAAGAGCTCAGAAATACAGCATATCAAGCCAGCTTGGAAAAGAAGATACATGAAAAGTGAGCAATTAACAGCAAAAGAAGCTTGTATTAGCTAAAAATGAAGACGAGACGCTGCAGGTATCAAAATAGTTACAGTCTCTAGAAGTTGAACCTTACATAAAAACATTAACCATCAACCCTAATTACATCTTGTTTTTGGGTATATATAGAGCTCCAATACAAGGGTGCGTGGCCATTCTAGGTATGGAGGGATCATAATTGACCACCAACCACATTTAGTTGCCTGATGGAGTCTTTAAGTGCATTTACTTGTCTCAGTGGGTGAATCGGATCTTCTCGAGTGCTCTGTTGTCTTCTCAGGCAGCTGGGGTGTTCATATTCATGAAGTTCCATAACTACTAAATGTAGTTACATGCTCAAGCTCTGTCCTTTTCCTCTTTGGCCATGCTGTCTATTAAATGTGGTTGTTGAGGATCCACTGCAACTGGTACTGGTGAGCCAATCACTTTTGTCCTTTAGGTGCACGGAACGGTCAAGGGACGTGGACTGCGTGGCAGATGATTGAGCTGGATGAGGGAGAAAGGTCAGCCATCGGATCCAGAGGATAGATGGTGGAGATGGCTTGGTGAGGGATATCGGAAGAAGCAAGAGTGGAATGAGCATGGGCCATTGGATCTTGGCAGAACTGATCGGACGGCGGAGGAGTGATCGGGCGAGTCACTTTATCGGGCGCAACGGGAGTCATCGGATCGAGTTTTTGGTAATTTTGGGCCTTTACATATGGTGATGTATGATTGCGATCAGATCGCATCGCAATATCGCATCGGCAGAAGCCGAGGAGCGCAACCTTTATACACACATGGATGTGACTTGCGATCAAAGCGCATCACAATATCGCATCGGTGGAAGCTAAGGGGCACGGCCTTTATACACACATGGATGCGACTTGAGATAGCGGTTAAACTCGAACCCGATAAAGGAATTAATCATTTTTAGGACTGATGAAGGGAGAATGAGCGATGCAAGGGAAGGAGAAAATGACCGTTGTGAGTATCTTTTGAGCGTGACCAAGGACCAAGCTCACTTCCGAACTTTAGAAATCAAAGATATGTAGTAGAGATAATAGTCTTGACATACTTCCTTTGGTTTAACCAGTGCTTCCTCATTACCTAATCTCATTTAATTTCCATGCCCAAAATATAGTTTGCAGCGCCAAGATCTTTCATGTCAAATTTGGAGGACAATTGGGTCTTCAAATCCTGGATAATTTCTTTGTCATTTCCAACTAGCAACATATCATCCACATACAATAACAAAAAAATAACACGATCTCCAATTAATTTAAAATGCACATAGTGATTTTCTTTGCTTTTGGTGAAGCCAAGTCCCCGTATAAACGTATCAAATTTGTGATACCACATCCTTGGTGACTCTTTTAACCCATACAAAGAATTTTTTAACTTGCATACCAATTCTTTCTTACCGTTCACTGCAAAGCCATTAGGTTGCTTATTGTAAATCTCTTCTTCCAGATCCTCGTGAAGAAATGATGCCTTCACATCCATCTATTCAATCTCAAAATCAAAAGCATCAACAATAGATAAAATTAATCTAATAGAAGCTACCGTGGTAGCAAGATCAAAAATATCAACAAAATCTATTCCCAACAACTAGGAATAACCTTTTGCTACCAACCGAGCTTTTCACTTCTCCACCTTTCCTTACGCATTCATCTTCTTCTTGAACACCCATTTGATTCCAATGGGTTTCCTTCCAGCTAGTAACTCCACCAGATCCTAAGTCTCATTTTTCTCCAAAGATGCCATTTCATCAACCATGGCACCTTTTCAAAGTTTTCCATCCTCTAAATCTACTACTTCCATCATAGTAATGGGATCATCACCAGTAATAGATAGAAAAATTTGAACAAAAAGAAGATGGACTATACCTTTCCGGTTTCCTTCTTTCTCGAACTGATCTTCTCATAAAGGAGTTTTTGGCTCTTCATCTTCTGATTCCTCTTCTGTTGTAGAGTCTGATTCTTCCTCCTTTAGCTCAAACTCTATCTTTCCAGGTTCCTTTGGTAGGAATTCATGTTTAATAACATCTTTCACCTCTCTAAACACCACATCTCGGCTATACACAACCTTCCTTGTTTCTAGGTTCTAAAGCTTATAAAATTTTAAACCATCCCTATACCTAATAAAGATGCACTTTTTCAGATTTACTATCCAACTTTGTTATTTTCTTCTTTGGAACATGTACATATGCATCACATCCAAATACCCTCAGATGTGAAAGATAAATTTTGTTACCATTCCATATCTCTTGTGGACTCTTATCCTCCAACATTGATGAAGGTGGTCTATTGACCAGGTAACATGCAGCGCCTCCGCCGAGAATTCCTATCCTAACCCGACACCAATGAGCATGATTCTTTCCCTTTCCATCAATGTCTTGTTCATTCTTTCTACAACTCCATTTTTCTTAGGTGTGTATGGAGTAGTCTTCTGTCGTGCTATACCACACTTCTTACAGAACTCTTCAAATTCCTTCTTGCAAAATTCTCTACTGTTATCTGTCCTCGACACCTTTATCTTCTTCTATGTCTATTTTTCCACTACAACTTTAAATTCTTTAAACCTGTAAAAGACTTCATATTTCTTCTTGAGGAAATATATCCATGCATTCCTTGAGAAGTCGTTTATAAATGATACATAATACATAGGCTTTCTCATTGATGGAACCGACACAGGTCCAAACACATCACTGTGCATAAGCTCTAATATATGTTTCGCCCTCTTACCACCAATGGGGAAACTCAGCTGATTATGCTTCCCATATACACAATTTTCAGAGAAATCAAAATCTAGAGAGCTATTAGACATACCTTATACCATACCATTACCATGAATTACTCGAAGGCCCTTCTCTCTGATATGTCCAAGCCTTTGATGCCATGTCATGGTATTTTCTCCAGAGACCACTATATTTTCTGCTCCACTTTCAGGAACCATAGAACTTTTGCACCCATCAATAATAATACTACCTTGAAGCTTGTACAAAGTTCCAATCCAAACTCCCCGCACCAATACTAGTTCTCCCCAAACCATCTTGTAGGTATCTTTCTTGAACATTGTTTTTACACCTTTATCATCCAACTTGCTTACACAAACTAGTTTTTTGGCTAATGCAGGAATATGTAGAACACCTGGAAGTGTTCTAATCTATATACCTTGCAGCTTCAACTTGATTTTCCTCAACCAATGATTCTAGCCTTCCTGTCATCCCTTGAGAATAAATCACCACCGTCATATTTCTCATACTCATAGAACCACCCTCTATGAGGAGTGAAGTGAAAGGATGCACTTGAGTCAGTGAACCGTGCCTCATGATATACATGTGTACTTGAAGAAGAAGCCATGTACACATCCTCATCTTCATCTGAGGTGGTTTTCTCCTCTGTAGAAGGATCATCATCAGATCCCTTTCCTTTCTCAGGAGCTTTTGATTTACAATCCATTTTGAAGTTCCCTTCCTCTCTGCACTTCTAGCACACCTTTACAGGTTTTCTTGGAGATTTAGATCTCCCATTCGAGGACTTATTTTTGTTTTTATTATGGGACCATTCTCGTATAAACAAGGCATCACCATTTTGTCCCTCCATATTTTTTTGTCTCATCTCCTCCAATAGAAAGGATGATACTATTTCATCAAACTACAAGGCAATTTCATTGCTACCTATTGCAATAACCAGACTATCCCACAAATCTGGTAGAGAACACAACAAATTGATTCACATATCTTCATCTGAAATTTTAATATCAACAGATAATAACCATCTTGCAACCGTATTAAATTCATTCAAATGCTCTATCACTGAGTCTCCATCTTTCATTCTCGGTTTATACTAAGTTTTTCGTAGGAACAATTTATTCACCAGAGACTTAGATTGGTACAAAGTCCCTAACTTGTCCCATAAATCCTTCGTTGAAGCTTCCCCTAATACATTCATAAATACATAATCTGAGACACACAATCATATCATGCTCTTTACCTTCTGATCCATCTTCGCCCAGTATTCAGTTGACATTGCTATTGGTTTAGTACCCAGATTGACCACGTTCCACTAATCTTTATCCACTAGCAAATCCTCCATCTTGAGTTTCCACAACTCAAAACTCCGACCATTAAATTTCTCGATCTCTATCTTTCCATTGCTCTCCATCTTCTTTCACTATAAGAATCGATCCCATAGATCTACCACTCAACAGGGTCTACCATAGGCCCGAGAAAAAACCCCTCAGCAGCAAAGACATCCCCTTGAAGCCAAAACAACTCTAATACAAAATGTAGGTTTTAACCTTGTATAGAAATTACATGCATATGAATTCTAAAAACAGAAAATAAGGAATGGAGAGGGCATAAAGAATAAATCTGATATATAGAGAGATTTTCCCCTGGATATCAAAATCGGGACTACTAGATTTATTTTTCATTGTTTTCCTTTCGATGTTACAATACATATATATACATGCTGAAGAATTCATAAAGCCCAATCCATTAACCCTGGATTAGAACATAATCGTATTTCCCTTGACTGGATCTATAAGATACCATGGACAGAAAACCATCATGCCAAAACCATGTGCGAAATCCATGCACAAAACCATATGTGGTTCGCCCAACTAATATAGTGTCCAAAAAAAATTTCTCGGGGCATTTCCTTGGACCCCATGCAGGGGGGATACCACCCCCACACTTACCCCCCAACATGAGCAGTAGCCACCTCCCTTATGACCCCCTAACAGTGCCCGACACAACGTGCAGGGGGGGCCTTCAACCCCCCATGCATAGGGTTGTCATGGAAAGAATATAACACAACCCAACACACACTTTCCCGAGGAAAAATACCTCTTTCTCCAATCCATTTCCAGCACTTGTAATCTCCTCTCTCCCTCTCCCTAGAATCTTGGTCGATATTTCAACCTCATTGAAAAATCATAGAAGAAAAGTAAGGAGGAATAAGAAGAGTTGATGCAAATTCCATCCAATTTCAGGGAACAATGGTGTCTTCTCACCTAGTTGATCTCGAAAGTATAAATGGTACTTTTACTTGGAATCACTGGCGAGGAGGATCACATCAAGTGGATTCTAAAATGTATTTTTCTTAGTCACTAAATCCATTATGACCTAGGATATCCGCTTCGATGCATCCATACTCTCGATTCATGAATCAAACCATTGGCATATATGTCTAAGTATTGACATAAAGTCTCAACCTCATAACAAGCCCTTTCACTTAGTGAATATTTTCTTACAACATACATACATTCAAGATAACATGAAGTAGTGGTGAGAGGGATATGAAACATTGGAAGGTACACCAATGTACAAGCTCCAACAGAAACTTAAATACATTGAGTGGCATCTTAAACACTGGAATAGAACAAAATTTGGTAATATTTTGGAGGATAAGTGCAGACTTGCAAAAACGATGGAGGAAATACAATAGGAAGCCATCCTATTTGGTTAGTCAAAGACATTAACTAAAGAATATCCTACCACTCATACTGATCTTGAGTGCCATAAGTAAGAAAAACTTGTTTGACAACAAAAATAAGGGTAAATTAGCTTAAGGAAGGGGGGAAACATGGCATTTCCCCATAAATCTATGCTTCAACATCACCATCACAATCACATTGTTTCACTCAAAATTACTAAAGAAGTGAAATTGCAAGAACATCAGGATCATATACCTCAAGAGCCAATCTATTATTATATGGATATCCTTATAGCGCCCATTCCAACAAACAATAGTTGATCCAAAAAAACAATAAGCACATCCCCTCCTTGGTAACGTGAGAACAAAATGAGGCTTTGCTCAGAGAAATATATTTTGAAGTAGTGGAACCAAAAATTAAACTAATTTTAGGGGAAAAAAAACCCCTAGATCAGATGGCTTCACAATAGAACTCTTTCAAATCTATTGTTCCAAAGTAGGTCAATATGTTTGGCAGACAGTGGAGGAATCTAGACAAAAGTGATCCATCTTAAAATCCTTAAATTCCACTTTTCTCATGCTAGTTATGAAGAAAGGTAAAGTGGATGACCCTAATGGATAAAAAAACATCACTCTTTTAAATATCATTTATAAATTCATCTCTAAAATTGTAGCTAACAAGCTCAAATATCTCCTTTCAAAGCTCATCTCTCCAGAGAAAATAGGCTACATCGAAGGTTTTCAAATATTATGTAGAAATTAATGTTTATATTAGCAATTTCTCGTGAAATTTAGTAAAAAACAAGACTCGAAGCTACTCTACTGAAATGCAGAATTTAATTCACCATCTAAAACACAAATCATAAACATGCAAAAAGAAACATCACACATGCACAAATATTTATCTAGGGGAAAGAAATTGTTCAAAACCCTTTCTTATATGTATTGCATTAATCATATAATAAAGATGAAATACAAATGATTACTCAAGCATGAGCACACCCTCCAAGTTTATAGTATATCCCTATGCATGACTGGCTAACTCTGGCCAATACTTAGTCAATTTTCAAGTCCTCCAGGCTCTTATTTCCTTGCATTGTTCCTTGAGGAATTAGTCCTCTATTAATTAGGAAATTCCCTCAATTGGATTGAACAATTCCTCTAGGTCCTTCCTCTGACTCCATGCATCGCCTGTACACATTGGAATGGTCTACAACTAATAGCACACTACCTTGGAATATCCATATCAACTTGGTAACTCAAATTCTCTTCATGCATGAACTAATTTAAGCTGATTGATCAGTTATCTAGATGATCACTAAGTGCGGTTGAAGTCACACTTCCACAACTTGACCTTCCACAAGTTCCTCCAATAGTTAGAACTAGTTTAACTTACCATAACTCAATTTAACTAAATTAAATTAATACAACTGAAATTAACTCAACTTAGGCTCCTAAGATTTAGGAATCACTGCATGCAACTAAACTTCATGCCCCTAACTTGAATTAACTGATCTAGACTGGTATTTTTTAGGAATCAACTCAAGTAAACTAAACTTCAACCCATTAAATCGAATTGGTTGTTCTTAATTGAGTGAAAAAAGTCATGTCAACTAAGTTAACTCCTACAAGTTGCCTACTCATGTGGAATTTCGAATTTCCTTAATTTTATTGAGGCAAAAATCAAAATCAAGACCTTATTGTTTCATTTTCAACACTCCCTCTCGGCAAGAAAGGGATTATCAACCACTTGTATCTTTCACCTATGGAATGTATTGCATGCAACACTTCTCTCTATTGTTGTTTCTACTACAACATCTGCAATGGAGAAGCATCAAAAAAAAGAAATTGGATCAACTATGTCTGCCACTATCTATTGGGAAAATAGTGCTCTTGCTGACTATGTTACTAAGACACCTACTCCACTGTCAACACTAAAATGCACTCCTGAGTATCTAATTGACACTGATCCTCCTTATATTTAATAACGTGGGCCACATAGAAAGGTAATGATCCATGAGGAGAATGCCTCAATGGACCCTTGGTGAATTTCTGCAACTCTTGGAACTACGGCTTCACATTGCCCCACCTTGCACCTAGAGGTATGGCTAAATGTGCTCCCTCTATCCACTTGACTCAAAATATCCCCTTGTTATAGGTCTCGGCTTGAGTGGATGTCTCCACTCTGCCTCTTCTCTTCTTCTCTATTTGTGGCTACTCCACAACTTCTTGAGGCTTCTTCTGAGGCTTCATGTTGAGAGGTCTAACATGCTCCCTCTTAACCACCATATCTCTAGTCTTTTCCTTGCTCCTCAAGGTTGTGGAAGCATCTTCAACCTGAAGTGCATATAGGTTCTTTACTTAAACCTTGATCTATAGGTTTTAACCCCATGTAGAAATTACTGGCATACGAATTCTAAAACACAAAAAAATAAACAATGCAAGAGCATAACACATAAAACACATATACACAGAGATTTTCCCCTTGATCCCAAAATCGAGACTACTAGCTTAATTTTTCATTATATTCCTTTCAATGTTACAATACATATTTATACATGCTGAAGCATCCAATACCATGGACCGAAAACCATCGCATCCAAAAAGCATGTGCGAAAATCATGCACAAAACCATAGGTGGGTCCGCCCAACCTAACATAGGTTCCAAAACCAAAATTTTCTGGGGCATTGCCCAGGACCCCATAAAGTGGGGTTATGGGTGCCCCTCAAACCCCCTGTGATCTCTTCCCCTCTATCCTCCAGTTAACTACATGGGATAGTCGTGGAAAGAATATAACACAACCCAACATTCTCCCACTTGTTGTTTTCTTTCCATAGGGGGCCACAAGAGAGCTTAGTCATTTATCTAGCCCTGTAATGCCCATTGTTTCTCTACACCAAGAGAACTTTTTAGAGCTTACAGATTTTGTCAATGCATCTGCAGTATTATTCAAAGTGTCCACCTTTACCAGCAACACCTTTTTATCTTCTATCATATTCCTCACAAAGTGATACTGAACATCAATGTGCTTTGTCTTTGAATGATATGTCAGGTTATTTGCCAAGAAAATTTCACTTTGGCTGTCACAGTATATCCTGATAGCTTCCTGTACTAACCCTATACTTGAACACAATCTCTGCAACCAAACTACTTCCTTGCTTTCATGAGTGACTACCATGTATTTTGCCTCTATAGTTGATAGTGCCACTACAGATTGTTTCTTACTCATCCAACTGACCGCAACTCCAAATAGGTTAAACACATACCCACTTGTAGATCTTCTCTAATCCAGATCTCTAGCCCAGTCTGCATCATCAAAGCCACGAATATCCAACACTTTGTCCAATCCTGGTCTTCCTTGGTAGCACAAACCATAATCACTAGTGCCACGCAAATACCTGAAAACTCGCTTCACTACTATCCAATGCTCCTTCCCTGGTTTTGAAATAAACCTGCTCAATACTCCTACTACATGTGCAATGTTTAGTCTAGTACAGACCATTGCATACATCAGGCTATCGACTGCACTTGCATATGGAACATGGGACATGTCCTCTTCCTCTTCTTGTGTCTTGGGACACTGTTCAGCAGATAACATCACACCTACAGGAATAGGAACCTTCACTGGTTTACTATCCTACATATTAAACCTCTGCAGTATTGTCTCGACATACTTCCTCTAGTTTAACCAGAGCTTCCTCTTTTCTCGATCTCTTTTAATTTCCATGCCCAAAATATAGTTTGCAACACCAAGATCTTTCATGTCGAATTTGGAGGACAATTGGGTCTTCAAATCCTGGATAATTTATTTGTCATTTCTAACCAGCAACATACCATCCACATACAAGACCAGATAAATAACATGGTCACCAATTAATTTAAAATACACACAGTGATCTGCTTTGCTTCTGGTTAAGCCAAATCCCCGTATAAATGTATCAAATTTTTGATACCACATCCTTGGTGACTATTTTAACCCATACAGAGACTTCTTTAACTTGCATACTAGTTCTTTCTTACCCTTCACCGCAAAGCCTTCAGGTTGCTTCATGTAGATCTCCTCTTCCAAATCCCCGTGAAGAAATGTTGTCTTCACATCCATCTGTTCTACCTAAAAATCAAAATCAGCAGCAATAGATAAAAGCAATCTAATAGAAGTTACCTTGGCAACAAGAGAAATAATATCACCAAAATCAATTCCCGTCACCTAGGAATAACCTTTTGCTACCAACCGAGCTTTGTATTTCTCCACTTTTCCTTCTGCATTTGTCTTCTTTTTGAACACCCATTTGCTGCCAATGGGTTTCCTCCTAGCCGGCAAATCCACTAGATCCCAAGCCTCATTTTTGTGCAAAGATGCCATTTCATCAACCATGGCCTCTTTCCAGAGTTTTCCATCCTCTGAATCCACTGCTTCCTTCACAGTTCTGGGATCATCATCAGTAACAGATAAAGAAAAACTTGAACAGAAAGTAGATGGACTATACCTCTCTGGCTACCTTCTTTCTTGAACTGATCTTCTCACAGCTGGAGTTTGTGGCTCTTCATCTTCTAATCCCTCCTCTTCTGTAGAGTCTAATTCTTCCTCCTTTAGCTCAAACTCTATCTTCTCAGGTTCCTTTGGTTGAACTTCATGTTTAATAACATCTTTCACCTTTCTGAACACCACATCTAGACTATACACAACCTTCCTTGTTCCTGGGTTCCAGAGTTTATAACCCCTTAAACCATCCTTATACCCAATAAAGATGCACGTTTTAGATGTACTATCCAATTTGGTTCATTTCTCCTTTGGAACATGTACATATGCATCACATCCAAATACCCTTAGATGTGAAAGAGAGGGTTTCTTACCAGTCCATACCTCATGTGGAGTCTTATCCTCCAATGCTGATGAAGGTGACCTGTTGACCAGGTAACATGCAATATCCACCGCCTCTGCCCAAAATTCGTGTACTAACCCAGCACCACTAAGCATGCTTCTTGCCCTTTCCATCAATGCCTTGTTCATTCTTTCTGCAACTCCATTTTGCTGAGGTGTATATGGAGTAGTATTTTGTCGTGATATACCACACTTCTTACAGAATTCTTCAAATTCCTTGTTGCAAAACTCTCCACCATTATCTGTCCTCAACACCTTTATCTTCTTCTCTGTCTAATTTTCCACGAGAGCCTTAAATTCTTTAAACCTATCAAAGACTTCAGATTTCTTCTTAAGGAAATATATCCATGTATTCCTTGAGACGTCATCTATAAATGATACATAGTACATAGACTTACCCAGTGATGGAACCTTCACAGGTCCAAACACATCACTGTGCACAAGCTCTATTATTTGTTTCGCTCTCTTACCACCAGAGGGGAAACTCACTCGATTCTGCTTCCCATATACACAATTTTCATAGAAATCAAAATCCAGGGAGCTATTACTCATACCTTCTACCATACCTTTACCATGAAGTATTCGAAGGCCTTTCTCTCCAATATGTCCAAGTCTTTGATGCCACAGCATGGTCTTCTCTCCAGAGACCACTAGATTTTCTACTCCACTTTCAAAAACCACCGAATTGTTGCACCCATCAACAACCGTGCTACCTTGCAGCATGTACAGAGTCCTAATCTGAACTCCTCGCATCAATGCCAATGCTCCCCAAACCATCTTGCAAGTATCCTTCTCAAACACTGTTTTTACACCTGCATCATCCAACTTGCTTATAGAAATTAGATTTCTGGCCAATGCAAGAATATGTAGAACACCCGGAAGTGTTCTAACTCTTCCACCTTGCAAATTCAACTTTACCTTTCCATGACCAACAATTTTAGCCTTCCTGTCATCCTCCAAGAAGACATCACCACCGTCATATTTCTCATACTTGCAGAACCACTCTCTATGGGGAGTGAAGTGAAAGGATGCACCTGAGTCAATCAACGAAGCCTCATGATCTACATGTGTACTTGAAGAAGCCAAGTACACATCCCCACCTTCATCTGAGGTGGTTTTTACCTCTGCATAAGGAGCCTCATCAGATCCCTTTCCTTTGTCAGGAGATTTAGATTTACAGTCCCTTTTGAAGTGGCCTTCCTTTCTGCATTTCCAACACACCACCTATATAGGTTTTCCTAGAGATTTAGATCTCCCTCTAGATTTAGATCTCCCACTCGTACAGAAAAGGCATCACCATTCTGGCTCTCCATATTTTTCCGTCTCATCTCCTCCATCAGCAAGGCTGAGACTATTTCATCAAACTGTAAGGCAGTTGCATTGCTACCTATTGCAATAACGAGACTATCCCACGAATATGGTAGAGAACAACAAATTGATGCACTTATCTTCATCTGAAATTTTAATATCAATAGATGCTAACTAGCTTACCATAGTATTAAATGCATTCAGATGCTCTATCACCGAGTCTCCATCTTTCATCCTCAGGTTATACAGCTTTTTCCGCAGGAACAGTTTATTCACCAGAGACTTAGATTGGTACAAAGTCCCTAACTTGTCCCATAAAGCCTTTGTCGTATCTTCCCTCGATACATTCAGCGATACTGAATCTGAGACACACAATCGTATTGTGCTCTTTGCCTTTTGATCCAACTTCTTCCATTCTTCATTGGACACTCCTGTTGGTTTAGTACCCAGATGTACCACGATCCACTAATCTTTATCCACCAAAAAATCCTCCATCTTGAGTTTCCACAACTCAAAACATTGACCATTAAATTTCTTGATATCTATATTTCCACTGCTCCCCATATTCTTTCACCACTAGAATCGATCTCGTAGATCTCCCATTGAACAGGGTCTATCATGGGCCTGAGTGAAACCCCTCAGTAACAAAGGCATCCCCTTGAAGCCAAAATAGCTCTGATACCAAATGTAGGTTTTAACGCCATACAAAAATTAGCTGCATACAAATTCTAAAACACAGAAAATAAACAATGCGAGAGCATAACACATAAAACACATATACACAAAGATTTTCCCCTAGATCCCAAATCGGGACTACCAGCTTGATTTTTCATTATATTCCTTTCAATGTTACAATACATATTTATACATCCGAAGCATCCAATACCATGGACCAAAAACCATCGCGTCCAATACCATGGACATAAAACCATCGCGTCCAAAAAACATGTGTGTAAATCATGCACAAAACCATAGGTGGGTCTGCCCAACCTAACATAGGTTATAAAACCAAAATTTTCCAGGGCGTTGCCCCGGACCCCATAAAGTAGGGTTACGGGTGCCCCTAAAACCCTCTGTTACCTCCCCCCCTCTAATCCCCGATTAACTACATGGGCTAGTCATGGAAAGAATATAACACAACCCAACATGATCCACTTCACCTGTCTCCTAGCTATGTGTCTCGTGAATGCCTTTTCTTTGTTGAAGATCACATCATAACCATGGTCTTCTAAAACTGCTACAAAGATGAGATTTTTATTTAGTCCTGGAATGAACATAACATCCTTGAGTTTGAGAGGAGATCATGACTCCCTCTGAAAGGTCACTGCACTGATCCTGGTAGAACTGTACCTTTCGTTGTCTCCAAACCCAATGTTCATCTTGAGATCTTTCTCCTCCAAATCACTGAAAAATTCTATATTCCCCTTCATGTGAAATAAGGAACTTAGGTCCAAGTACCACACACTCTCCATCACTGTTCTCACCATGCATGAGATGAGAGTGAAGTAAAGCTTGAACTCTACTACCAAAACTTCACTTGTTTCTGCTACTATAGGATCCTTCTTGCTTGCCTCATTTTGTGGAAACTTTGTGGCATAGTGCCTGAATTCAGGAAAATTGAAACACTTGATTTTGTATATATATTTCTTCTTTCCCTCTTGGCTATAATTATCCTTACATTAGGACTTCTTCCCCTTGGCCTTCATTCCTTTGTTAACTAATGAAAATTCCTCATCCTCTTCTTTGGATGAGGTCCCATCTCTGGTATTCTGCCTTATTTCCTCCTACACCAAGTCGGACCATAGGCATTCCCAATTTGGTAGTCTCTCCCTCCCATTCACAAAATCTTAGTAGTTGTGCCCGATCTTAGGAAGGCCTACAAAGGCTAGGATTACCAAATAATCTTATAGAATGGTAACAACAACTTTACCAAGTTCATCACGACATTGTTTGAACTTGCTCAAGTACTGGGGAACAGTGTCGTTCTTCTACATCTTGATATTTTGAAGTTTATCCTTGAGCGCAACCTTCCTTTGGTCACTACTATTCTGGACCAAATCTTTCATTGCTTTCCACGTTGCATACAATGTCTCTTTCTAGTGGATATTTATGACAACGTGGTCATGTACTCCCTCCAATAGGATTCTTCTTGCCTTGAAAACACACTTCTTCCATTCTACTAGATCCTGGGCATCAATTGCAGCTGGTTTTAGAATATCATTGTCAATGAATTCCTTAAATCCATATCTTCCAACACTTCCTCCATTCCATCCTTCTAAGTAACATAATTTGAGCTTCCCTCAAGTGAATACTCGAGTCCTATTCCATAGAAATCCATCCTTCTAGATATGAAGAATTGATCCTGCAAATCTGATCCTCCTACAATAACAACTTAGAAATTTATTGCCTACTGTGAATCCTGCTCTGATACCATATAGAAATTAATTTGTAGATTTAAAAATGCTCATGAAATTTACTAAAACACAAGACTCGAAGTTACTTTACAGGTCTACAAAACTTAATTCACCATATAGAGAACAAATCATAGACACGCAAAAGGAAACATCACACATCCACATATATTTATCTAGGGGAAAGAAACTACTCAAAACCACTTCCTATCTATATTGCATTAATCAAAGAATAGAGATGAAATACATATGCTTTCTCAAGCCTGAGCACACCAGACAAGTGTATAGTCTATCCCTCTACCTAACTGACTGATTGTGGCCAACACTTAGCCAACTTTCAAGCCCTCCAGGATCTTATTTCCTTGTGTCATTCCTTGATGAATTAGGCCCCTATTAATTAGAAAATTCCCTCAATTGGATTACGCAATTCCTCTAGGTCCTTCCTTTGATTGCATGCACCACCTATACACATTGGAATAGTCTACAATTGATAGGACATTGCCTTGGCATCTCCATCTCAACCGGGTAACTCAAATTCTTTACATGCATGAACTAATTTAGGTTGATTTATTAATTATCTGGATCATCACTGAGTGTGGTTGAAGTCACACTTCCACAACTTGACCTTCCACTACTTCCTCCAATAATTAGAACTAGTTTAACTGACCATAACTCAATTTAACTGAATTAAATTTCTACAACTGAAATTAACTGAAATTATGTTGCACCAACTTACTTCTAGTCGTAATTTCTTCCACAAGAGCACATTTATCACGCTTATCTCCAAACATGTGACCAAAAGCATATTTAAAGGAGCAACCCCCCATTTCATTTTCACCGCCTCTTTTTCTATGGGATTTCATGTACATAGTGCAAAGAGCATCCCAAAATCACGACATGCCTCTGCAATCTGCAACTGAGACCTAGCGATAGGACCCACGTAAGTATTCACACTCTCTACTTTTCTATTTGTGATTTTGTATTTTGTTGGCATCTATTGTTTTGTCTTCCTATCATTTGATATTCCTAACATATCATATTTACTCACCCTTAGATATATGTCTGTATGCATCTAAAGATCCTCTTTTACACCTTTTCCCTACTTCCAATCTTACCCCCATTCCATACTTTGTCAATTTTTCTATCTATTTTCGTAAATCCTTCTTCACCTTATTGGATCGATGGAATCTGAGACAATAATCCTTCCCCTTTATCCGCCAATAACATCACAACAAATACTATTTTTCTCACATTGCAACTTTCTCATCGCCACTAACATTTGATCCCACCTTATTGCAATCTCCCTTTGCAAATTGTGATCACACCTAGCCTAACCCATTGTTTGTCATTATTTTAAAATAGGCTTGTACGTGGTGATTTCCCAATGTACTTCCACTTTTTCCTTTTGTTTCAATCCATTCTCGCAATCTATGACTAAGCCTATCACAATCTATCATCACAGTTTGCCACTGAAACCCAATGGACTGTGGTTTTGTACACTATGCCACTTACTAGAATGGTGAATAATTTTGTGTTTTTCTCAAGGCCAGCTCAATTCAAACTGGTCTCATTGTTGCTCACCTACAAGGGAAAGAACAATTAGATAAGGGTTAATAGTGAGCCGCATATGAAACACAAGGTCACTAAGTTGGAGGGTCATATTGAACCAATTAGTGTTGCTTAAGAAATACTAGGCAATTGTTTCCTTAAATCAGATATTGGTTGTTATCAAGCACATCCATCTCAAGTTCTACTAGGTACATAGCCATAACTCCTTCCCTGTAATTTGTCTAATGGAATTGAAACTTGTATTATAGATGTAATTAGTCCTAGCTTAGTTACTAATTTTGTAAATATTGATGTTTGGATTCTCGACTATGATGGGTCAAAAACATAGGATGGAGCTGGTACAAGTTGCATCCTCATGGACCGAAAGAAGAACAAGACCTTGATATCCTGTCACTTAGAATTTCAGTGTACCAACAACACCACCGAATATGAAGCAATGGTTTTTGGTTTGAAGAAGGCCATAGATTTCAATGTATAGTGCTTAAAGGTTTTTGGTGATTCTGAAATCATCATAAGGAAGGTACGAAATACAATTCATTGTATTTCACCTCATCTTAAAAACTATCAACAAGAGGTATGGAATTTAATTTCTTCTTTTAAAGATTTCAATATCGTATCAGTGCCTAAAATCAGTGATGCTACTGAAAATACATTAGAAAATATAACATCTAGGTTTACACCTAATAGAGATGGTTTTTCTAATTAGATTGTCTATATACCCACCATTCCTGACAATGTAACTAATTTTTGTGTTTTTGATGATGATCAAAATTTTTTTGACGTTCTCACCAATGTGGACATTTTCAAGGATTCAATTATAGATGAAGACAAACATGATAAATCTATGGAAGAAATAGACAATATGTGCAAGGGCAATCTTATGCAAAAAGTTTTTGTATCTCTAGAGAAGTTATACAATCTACAAAGTTGATTCACATGACCACCCAACACAATAATACAAAGCTCTAAATTATTGCATGAACATATTAACTTGGGAATAGAAAAAGATCCAAATGATTTGTAAACCTTGGTACTTATTTCACTCATGAAGAATGCCATTCATTTATTTAATTGTTCAAGAATTACTGGGATTTTTTTCATGGATGTATGATGAATTCATAATGTATGATGAGAGAATTATCCAACATGTAATTCCTATCAAGGAAGGGGTCAAACCATTTCAACAAAAACTACGAAAGATACATCCAACTCTGGAACCCTTGATATAGAAAGAATTAAAGAAATTGTTGGATGAAAGAATTATTTTTAAATTCAGACACTCTACTTGGTTTGCAACTTAGTTCACATAAGAAAAAAGTCTAGTGAAATCCACTTATGTGTGGGCTTTAAAAATTCAAATTGTGCATTAGACAAGGATAATTATTAAGAGGATAAGATTTCTCAATTATCTTCTTACTTGATTTGTTCAATGAACTCTTTCAAATCTTGCATGATGACATCTTTACTACTTATTTCTCCAAGTGGGCCCACAAAAGGGATTTTATGATCTCGTGCCAATGACTCTAAACTACTGTGCAATTAGAAATAGGGAGCTATAGTGTTGATCATTCTCAACAAGCTATTTATAATTTTACGTTTGTAGCCTAAAATATTCTCTATCCAATTGGATTTCTAACCTATCTTTCTTTGCCAATGGTTCAATATTCAGATACTTATTGTCCCAATCCTACATTAGATCCACAATTTGGCATGCAATGTTTATAACCTTCAATATTTCTTGATATTTTTTATGGGTTTCAACCAAGGGAACCATCACTTCATGTAAGAGGATCATCTCATTGTAAATTTTCTTCATAATATCCTCTGTTGGCTTCAGTCCTTAAAGTATGGAAGACTGCAATTTTGTCGTGCTAGTACTAGTAGAGGACAACTTTTGATTCTTTGCAACAATATGATCAACTTGTTATTTTATAGAAGTCAACTCCTTTTGTAGTTTTTCATTTCGATTCAAAAGATACTTTTTATTATCATGTGATGTTGTTGCAAAGGCCATGTTTTCTACAATGACTGCTCGAGGATTCTTCCTATTATTAGATGTTATAACCCTTTCTATGTCGATGACAACAGGGTGAACAAGGTCATTGGGATAATACCTTCGCCTCTCCTATATGATCCTCTTCTTCCACTGGTCGAAGGTAAAGTTTGTTATATCCATGACCCTATCATCAGGTGGAGGAGAAATCCCCATCTCACTAAAAGGAAGATGCTCACTAGTGAGAGGAGGTTCTTACTGAATATTTGGCTCATCTTCAATAGGTTCAATATCTTCCTCATCTTCTAAATTTGCCTCTATGTCACGTGCCATTCATTCCTCCTCCATCTAATTTGGATTTTTGAAGGAATGAAATGAAATACATATATAAGTAGAAACATAGAGCTACAGTGAAAACATAACTTTAATTCAATAATAGCAAAGTACTTAAAATTCTTTACATGCAGAATAAAAATAAACTCGCTGGGGTGATGGTAGCTTATCTCATAGAAGAGATGTGGTAGCTACATGCCTTCTAAACAAAATTACAATGAGGCTCAGAGGTATTTTCATCATAAAGAATAAGTGTGAAACGCTAACCTTAGGAGATGAAGCACCAACATTTTTGGGCCCCATCGGTGCAAGCCGGACAACCAACTTCCTGGGGGTCGTAACTTTGGCATACGATCTCCATTTGGTGATTATAATACCTCGTTTTGAATATATCCATGAGGTGGAAACAATATAATGTGTGAAATAAATTTTGGCACTTTTGTAGTCTTTAAATTTTCCCAAAAATTGTCTTTTAGTACCTCAAAACAACTCAGGAAGTTTAGGATGCGAAAAACTACCAAAAAGATAAAGTTGTGTTAGAATTAAGGAAAATGAAAGGAAAGAGTGTTGGGTGTCCAAGTGGAATATGCAAGTAGCCACCAATATCCACCTAGATTAATCCTGCCCCCTTAGGAAGCAATGGTCCCCATTGCATTGAGTCCCTCAATGAGATGGTGAATCTTCTACTAAACTTGGTCCCTCTTGAGCCACTTGCCTTAGTACAGGAGCTTACTGACTTTGACAACTTGATATAGTTGGATCCTATGTTTGTGAGTATTATTGTTATGTGTTTCCATGATCCAATTAGTTGTGGCCTATTCAATGCATTTTGGGTTGAGTTATGTTGGTGTTAGTTGTTCTGCAATGTTTGATGTGTCTAGAAATGGTGGGAAGTATGGATGAAGGCAGTCCACATTGAACATTGGGTGTAGACCGAGGAATGGGGAAATGATGAGCTAAAAGGAATTATCTCTCATAGTCTTGGTGATGGTTTTAGGCTCATATCAGAGCGTTTGGAGCTTCCGATGGGATCCAACAAATCTTTCTTTCCACAAATGCAACCAAACATTTTCACCCACCTAAACATTATGTGGCACTCGATGCTGATCATGTCATTGTTTGTAATTAGCATTAGAATTGTCCAAGATGTCATGCACATTCTAGTGGATGTGCTGGATGTATTCAATAAACCTCGCTTCTTTATTAGCCTCAGACTGTACATGTGCATATTATGTTTGTGTATTCGCATGATCCATGGCAACATCAATCTCACACAATGGTTGAAATCCCAGAACCACTTGAAGGGGATTGCAGCTAGTCGATCTATGAAGAGTTATGTTATAATTGTGTTTCACATAAGGAAGGTTCTCATCCCAGGTTCGTTGATGATTAGAGTTGTATATGCGTATTATGTGCACTATCATCCTGTTGACAACCTCTATCTGACCATCAGTCCAGGGATGAAATGCACTGAACTTGGTGAGCTTGGTTTCCAATAATGTCTAAAGGCTTGACTAGAATGTTCTTAGAAAATTGTTATTCCAATCTAATATAATGGTCTTTGGGATCCCAAAACGTACTCACACTTGTGCAAACAAGAGTTTGGCAGTGTCCTTTGTTGTTACTCTTCTTTGAAGCTGCCAATATAGTCATCTTAGAAAATCAATCCATGACCATAAATACACAGTCATTACCATGCTTGGTAGAAGGAAGGCTCAAAAGATAGTCCATGGAGATGGATTCCTTCTGTTGGATGGGAGTAGGTAGAGTATTGTATAGGCCTTTATTTTTTATGGTTGTCTTGGCGATGGCACAGGAAGTGCATGATCTGATATATTTTCCAATGTCCCATCATATTTTTGGCCATTAAATAATTTTGTAGTATGACCATAGTTTTATCCACACTAAATAGTCCTACGACCCGAATGTAATTGGCCACCCAAATAAACTTAGCACGCTCACTTGAAGGAACAAAAATGTGTCGCAGGTAGCATAATAATGTGTCCTAGAGGTGGAAATCTATAACTTGATTTTCATCCACTAGCATCTAGTATGTGGTAGCAAACTCTGAATCATTTTTGAATAGTTGAGGCGATCCAGAGGTCTCATGGCCACAAGAGTTGAGAACAGTAGTCAGTTTTGCAACTCAGGGGAGACTAAGGAAATATGCAACATGATTGGTGCTACCCTTCTTGTATTTAATGTTCAAGTAGAATTGTTGCATACATGTAGACCACTTCTGATGCCGATTGTTTTGAAACTTCCCTTTTGTCTATATAAAATGAATAGGTGAGTGATCTGTGTGGATGATCATCTCCTTCACCAAAACGTAATGTTTCCATTGCTAGCACACCTGCATGATATAATACATCTCATTATCATAAGTGGGGTATTTTTGAATTGTATAAAAAAGTGTCTCACTGTGATAGTCCATTTCCGAATTTTATCGTATAGTGTCTCACTTTGATAGGCCATTGGATGCCCTTTCTAGGTGAGAATTGCACCAATAGAATAGTCAAAGGTGTCTGTCTCAATTTCAAGTGGTTGATGTATGTTTGGAAATGTGAGTACAGGTGTAGAGAAAAGGCAGTGCTTCAACTCAAAAAACAACTTCTATTGAGACTCGTACTAAGAAAAATTTTATTTCACTCTACCCTTTGTAACCTAATACAAAGGCCGAGTGATATGATAGAATCCCAACATAAACCTCAGATGAAAATTGGTAAGGCCCAAAAAACTGCAAACCTTTGTTAGGGTGGTTGTTTTTGGCATTATGGCCAATGTGTTGTCTTTGATAGCAACATGTTTGAAATATATGGTCTTGATGTCAACTTGATGATTATAGAACTATTGCAGATGACATGACTGATTGTACAAGTGTTATGGTACATGGATTACTAAGGATATGGAAAAGAAATGTCATTTCAGTTACAGAATGCATGGAAGTTGTGAAGATTGAAAATTATACATGGCCCCTATGAAGAAGAGTCATGTACATACACAAATTATGTGAGTAAAAGTCACTTACATAATCTAAACCATGGAAAATTGGATACCAGGGGCCATTACCATGGTAATTTCCCATAGTATTATGTCAACAATGTCTATTTGATCCCGTCAATAGAGACTAACAAAATTACCAAGGAATTTTCCTATGGTATTGGAAAAGGAAAAAACTATATAAGGAGATGGAGATAAAGGAGATAAATGTGCAATGGAATGGTTTATTCATGTGTCATTTTATCTGGAATAAGTGTGCACCATGGAGCAAGGAGATGGCTCAAATTTGATATATCTAAAAGTGTAGTGAAGAATAATGAATATACTTGTTTGATCTATTTATGTTTGTATATAACAATGTTAGATATGTAACTATGATGATGGTATTATCTAAATGTAGTGATATGTGACTTTAACAATATGTGTGTTGAGATCTGCATTTGATAGATGTTGTGTTCTGTAGAGAATAATTGATTCAATAGTTTAATCTATATGCAAGTTTTCTTTAGTATTGTCATGTACATTCGCGGATATGATTTAGTATTGTCGCATATAAACTCCGTGATAATACATTTAGTATGTTGAAATCAATATAAGGTTTTAACATGTATATACGTAGGTCTAATTAATAATAGTAGCATATATATTCTGAGTTAAATTTGGTCAAGGTTTGAATTGTTGCTTGATGATGATAGTTGATGAGTTATATTGTATTTGTTGTTGTTTGTCAATGATGTCTTGAACGGGATGGTTTGTATATTCTATGGTTTGGTTGTGCATTGATTTGATCTAGTTATAGTGGTTGGTTCAATATTCAGTGGCTTGATGTTTTAGCGATTCAGGTGGTTTACAATTCTTCAATGATTCATATTTTGAGATTCAATACTTCAATTTGGCATATTGGTTTGTGCTTATTGTTGGTGTGGGTCCAATTTGAAAATATGATGAAAGGTGGCCTATAGGGTTTGATTATTCTTTGAGGAAATGGATTCAGTTTGAAATATTATGAAAAGTGGTCCACGAAGTACTGAGAGTTGCAGCCTTCATTGAAGGGGTAGGAGTTTCCTTCTAGTAGGAGCTAGTAAATGAGATCAAGGGGTTGTTACTCCCTTCGAGTGGGTGCTAGAGAATGAGTGAAGGTTTTAGCCTCTTATAGGTGGGTGTCTGCATGATGGTAAGAGTCTGTGCCAATAGAAGATGTAATGAATATTTTCTTTATATAATAAGAAAGAAGACAAAAATGACAACAACGGTGGCTTTCTACCACATTTCATTTCCACCTAAAATCCTAGTGTCCATATGTGTTAATGTGTTTCTTATGCTTTTATGATTTATCTACTCTTTACTTCTCATGGATATTGCATAATAAATGACTCGAGAAATAATAATGAAATGATTAAGTTGAACATTTTACGGAAGTTATGAAAATTAATTAATATGGATATATGTGATTTGCATTCACTAAAGGCACGTACACACGCGACTTGCATGAATAATAGTAGTGTACATCATTATAAATGTGAAATTGGAAGTTAAATTAAATTAAAAAGATTGATTATGTAGAAATTCCTTGTAGATTCAAACTTCTTATGTAATATGTTGAAACAAAAGGCTTGGATCTACTCTAATCATTAGTGGAAATAATTAATCGATCGAAAAATCACAACATAAACATGAGAAAAGATTCATTCACATATGCTCATAGATTTATTTAAGGGGAAAGATTGCTGCTCAAAACCCCTTCCTATCTGTATATTTCATAAGATAAGAAAAATAGAGAAGATTTACGATGCTTGCTCTAACCTAAGAAACCTCTGCACTAGTACAATCTATCTCACTACCTCACAAGATGAATTTGTCCAATACTTAGCTAATTATGTTGTCTACCAAGCTCCTATTTCCTTATGTTGTTTCTTAAGGAATTAGCCCCCTATTATTTATAGAAATCCCCATCTTGAATTACGTAACTTATATATGCCCTTCTTTGACTGCATGCACCACCTTTATAACTCAGAAAAAATATATACATATGATAGTACATTTCCCTTGAACTCCAATATCAGCTAGGTAACTCGAATTTCATGCGTGCATGATTTAATTATGGTTGATTTATTAGTTAACCAGTTGAACACATGAAGTTACACGCCACTGCTAGACCTCCTACAAGTTCCTCTAATAGTTGGAACTATTTTAATTGACATTAACTCAGTTTAACTGAATTAAACTATTACAACTCAAATTAAACTTAACCTAGGATCCTAAAATTTAGGAAACACTCTACATGACTCCATTTAGGCCCTCAACTCAAATTAACTGAGCGAAATAAGGGAAATTAACATAGTTAACTCATTCTCATTGTCTTCTGATGTGGAATTACAATTTCGTCCTAAATTAATTCAAGGGAAAATTAAATCAGGATTTTCTTGCTGCCATTTTCAACACTCCCTCTCTACAAGAAAGGGATTATCTGCTACCCCGATCCTACCTATACTCAAATTAACTGAGCCAACTAAGTGAAATTCACTTAGTTAACTCATTCTCATTGTCTTGTGATGTGGAATTACAATTTTCTCCTAATTTAATTCAAGGGAAAATTAAATCAAGATTTTCTTCTTGTCATTTTCAACACTCCCTCTCAACAATAAATGGATTATCTTCTACCCCAATCCTGCCTCTATGGAACTTGAATTTGCATCTTGAAAATTCCTTTGTAAAAATACCTGCATTCTTGTTCCTCTGTAGGAATGTACTCCAACAACATGATTCTCCTCTACACACAATCTCGTAGATGGTGATACCAGATGTCGATATGTTTCAATAGATCATGAAAAATGGATTTGTGAATATTTTGATACAACTTTGATTGTCACATTAAATCAAATTGGGATCCATCATCTGACAAAATAACCCAACAAGAATCTTCCTCGTCCATATAGCTTCACAAACTACTAGACTAGTAGCCATGTACTCTGCTTATGCTGAACTGAGTGCAATTGATGTTTGCTTCTACTGTACTGAGAAAATGTTGTTGAACCAATACTAAAGATGCCTCTTAATGTTCTCTTCATTTCTGGTGGAATACCCACCTAATCTACATCTGTGAATCCTTGCAGCTTCACTCCCTTTGTCCTTTTGTATGAAAGACCAAACTGAGTGGTTCCTTTAACGTATCTGAAGACATGTTTAGCTGCCTCACAATATAGTTTGGTTGGCTTAACCATAGCTTGAATAAGTTGGTTAACTACATAACACATGTCTCATCGTGTGTTCACCAAATACATAAGTGAACCCACAAGCTACTTGTAAATAGTAGCCTCCACTACTTCACTTGAAGCAGCATCTTCCTTCCTCTAATTCCCTGCTAGAGAAGTCTCCATGGGTTTGTTTCTCTCCATGTGGAACTTCTTCATTATCTCATTAGCATACTTTCCCTGAGAGACAAACAATTCCCCATATCCTTTCCATACTTCCATGCCGAGGAAATAATGCATAAGCCTGAGGTCCTTCATCTTGAATTCTCTTACAATATCTTCTTTTCAATATTTGAACAACTTCTCATCATATACTAGAATTAAATCATTGACATATAATACTATAATCAATAATTTAACTTTGACCACAATATGGTAAAGTTTTGCATCTGCATCACTTTTTGTGAAGCCCAACCTAGTGAAATAACTGTTAATCCTGGTGCACCAATCACGAGGTGCTTGTTTCAATACATACAATGCTCACTTGAGTCTATAGACATATGACTCTATATCTAAGGTCTCATATCATTTTGGTCACTCCATGTACACATATTCCTCAAGCACTCCATTGAGGAATGTTGTCTTCACATCCATATGATGTATCTTTCATCCCATCTTCATTGCAAGAGCTATAATTGATATGATTGAAGAGTACCTTGCTACTGGAGAAATTTCTCCTCATAATCCATTCCCTCCACCCAAGAGAACCCCTTGGCCATAAATATGGCTTTGTGTTTCTCGATAATTCCATATTCCACTTGCTTCACGTTGTAGATCCACCTTGAACCTACTACTGACTTGTTGTCCAGCCTTGGGACAACTTCCCAAAGATTGTTTCTGACTATGGAATCATACTCCTCTACCATGGCATCAACCCATATTGGATTCCACACTGGTTCATCGAATGAGGATGGTTCTGTCTCAACTAGCTCATGCATCAAATCCATGTACCCAATACACTGATCTGGTGACCTCCTATGCCTTCATTGTGATATGGGTGCTCCCAAATTCTCTCTAGCATCACACAATAATTTTTCAGCTTCCTTGGTGCGCTTCCTTCCATCTCTATATGTCTCTGCATGAGTGGGTACTTCCACTCTCTTCTCCTCTGCTTGTGGTTGCTCCACATCAACCAGAGGTTCTTCCTTTGGAGCCAAAATATCCTCATCTGCATGTAACTAAATCTCCCTCTCAAGGGAACATCTCATGGCCTTCTCTTCATCAAACTTCATAGCTCTATGAAAAAATGTCATGTTGTGAGATGGAAATTACACCCGATAGTTGTGTGTATCAGTTTACCCCACAATTATGCCCAACTCAGATGTCGGCTCTAGATTTTTCCTAGCATCCTTGGTAATATGACAGTAAATTAATGAACCAAATATCTTGAATTGTGACACATTTGGTTTCTTCCCTAAAAAAGCTTCTTCTGGTGTAATCATCTTGAGAACCTGATGAGGACTCTTGTTATGCACATATACAGTTGTGTTGCATGCTTCAGCCCACAAGTGCAATGGTAGGCCCTGATCATGTAACATCGCATGTGCAACTCCCACAATACTTTTTTTTTTCCTCTTAGCCACTCCATTTTGTTGTGGGTTATGGGGTTTTATTAACTACCATCGAATGCCTTCTAATGCAAAAAATTTCTTGAACTCATTAGATACATATTCACCACCTTTATTTCTCATGAGAGCCTTCACTTTCCTACCAATGTCTTTCTAAATAAGTGCTTTAAATTCAAAAAATTAGGATAATGTCTTGTCCTTCTTCTACAAGAAAAAAATACAACTCACTTGAGAAATCATCTACAAATATATCATAATACTTGTGCTTGGTTGTGGAGGTTGTTGAGAACGGTCCACACACATCTGAGTGAACTCTTTCAAGGGATGCATGCACTTTACTATCCTTATCATGAAAGGTGTCTTTGGTGTAATTCCCTAGTGTACACCCTTTGCATGTATCTCGCTGCTCTAGTGCACCCTTGGGAAGTCTTGTAGAAATATGTTGCATGATCTTCAAGGCTCCATGTTGCAAATGGAAAAGTCTCCTATGGCATAATTAACCAATGTCTTGGCTCTACACCTTCTCTTCTTTCGTGGTCAAAGAAACGTAATCTTTTATATCCAATTTGTAGAGGTTATTCAATCGAACCCTGATCCACTTCACTTATCCCATGGAGATATGTCTAAGGAAATCCTTTCCTTTGCTAAATATCACATCGTAGCTAGGGTCCTCCAACATATCAACTGAAACTAAATTCTTCTTCAAACCCAGAACATACATGACATCTTTTAATGTGAGAGGAGAACTAGACCTCCTCTGAAAAGTAATTGTACCAATACTGGGTGCGCTATACCTTCCATCATATCCCATCTCGATGCACATTTAGAGGTCCTTCTCCTCCAAGTCACTGAAAAATCTTGTTGCTTCCAATCATATGGAATGAGGCTCCATTATCCAAATACCACACACTACCCATCATGGATGTCACCATATATGCAATGAGTGTCAAATCCAACTCGAATTGTGAAGCTAGAGCTTCACCTACCACTCCTTCTGAGGGCTTCTTTCCAAGATTCTTGTGCAAACACTTCGGGGCATTGAAGTGAAAAACTTCTGGAGAGACAGAAATATATATGGAAATATTTTATTGAAAAGATGAATTACAGATGATGATTGATTACAATGGGGTTTCTGGCTTATATACCGCCATGGCACCCTTTGGGAAAGGGCATGATCTTATGATCGTGCCCTTTCGTCTAATTAAAATTAAAATTAAATAATAAACCTAAGTTAACTAATTTTTTTACATAACATTGCCTTCCTCTCGAAAGAATTCTTTGTCCTCAAAGCATAAGTAACGACGGATGTTGTTGAAGAATGATTCATTCTCCCAGAAAGCGTCTTCTTCGGGTAAGTCCTTCCACTTGATTAGATATTCCAAGATGATCAAGGTCGCACACTTTAAAAGGTCTTGGATTAATCTCTCAAGTTCCACTTTTTGGTGATGTGGATATCAGTATGGCTTGATGTTGACAGGGTCTGACCCTGCCTTGACTTCTATTGTATGCTCAATTTCCCTATTAGGCGGTATCTTCATAGGTAGGTCTTGAAATACTTTTTCATGCTTCCAAATCAGATCTTGTATCTCTGGTGACTCTTCTCTGGTCATATTTGCAGATAACATTTCTAATTGGTGACATTGTATTGCATAAGCAGGTGCTCTTCTTCGACTCAGCTTCATCATCTGAGATGATGATACAACTTGATTTTCTGGTGCTTGGGATCCGTGTAGTTTGTACTTCTGACTTCCCCATTTGAATTTTATAAATTGTACTTGATGGTTGGTGGCATAAGTACCTAAAGTTTGTAGCCATTGGATACCTAAGACTACATCTACTCCTCCTAATGGTACCGTGAAGAATGGAGACTCTAGATTAAAGTCTTGAATCTGCAAATTGACCTTATGTCATTTCCCTACCTTTTCAATCTTCTTACCATTAGCTACCATCACTTTCATGTTTGGTAAGGGAAATGAAAAGATATTGAGTCTCCTTGCCACGGTTGCATCTACAAAATTGTGTGTGCTTCCAGAGTCGATTCTGGTGAGAATTCTGGGGCGTCTTCTGTGTCTTCTATGTCATAATCTTCACTGTTTGAATCATTGGTTGCTTCACAATTATATAGGTTCTTTGGTTCTTTTCCTTTAGCACATCTATGTTTGGGGTCCCACTTCTCACCACACCATTTACATTTACCCTCTTTTATCCTTTGCATTTCCACATTAGATTTTTCATCTTCACGATGATGTGGTGGAACATATCTTGTATTATTTGAATCCACATACTGGGGTATCCTTCGTCTTGCATAAGCTTTTTCTCCTTTTGACCAAAATATTAGTTCGGATTTCTTTTCGGCCGTTTTTTCTTTTCATCTTGCTACTTCTATAGATGTAATGTCATGCATCTCAAGTTCTGCTTGTAAAAGGGTTTTGAGTCCCGAGATGTATGACTGAATTAGACGAGATTCTGATAACCCAGGTACTCATGTTACTAAGGTCTCCCATTCTTGAGTGTATTCATCCACACTTCCTTTTTGTCATAATTTGATGAGTTTTGAAAAGAATTCTTCTTCCTTTACACCTTGGAATCTTTTGAACAATGCATCTTTAAATTTTCTCCAGCTAATGACGTGTGTTGTCTTTTTCCACCACATATACCAGTTATATGCTTCTCCTTCCATTTTCATGGATGCATGCCTGAGCTTTTCGTCATCGTCATTGATGTCATATATCTCAAATTATTCTTCTACTTTATTTATACATGCAACATTATCTTCTTCGTTTCCATCGAATTTAGGCATCTCGACCTTTGCCCTTCGCTGGTATGTTGCTACTGGTTGAGCGAAAAAAGGGTGTTGATTGGTAAACTTATCCCAGAGTTGCTTGTTTGTAAAGGCTGTGTTACTCGCTTCTTGGTGGGGTATCGCTGATTTTTTTGGGGATTCAACTTTGTCATGAGAGTCTGACGAGATGTGTTCTTGATTCTCTTCACCTTCTTTTAGTAGTTTTTCGGGTGTACAATTCGACCTTTTACACAGAATTTTCATCATTTTTAAGACCTCTCTGATCCCTGCTTCTGTCTGGACATGGTAATTTTCCATCTTTATTTCTATTTGATTTGTCGTATCGTGAAGATTTTTGATTTCATCAACTTGCTCCCCAAGCTTGATCTGGAATTCATTTAATCTTTTATTGACCTCATCGTGGTTGCTATTTATCCTATGCTCCGCATCCAACAATTTTTTTTGGAAATCCGCCATTGTCATTGTCGACATTGAGCGGGTTTGCGGGGGCGTGTATTTATTTGCCAGCTAAAATATTTTTCCTCCCCTTTTTTTTATTAGCTAAAATAATTTTTATACATATAAATTTTAATTAATTAAAATAAATTTAATTAATTAAATTAACTTATATATATATATATATATATATATATATATATATATATATATATATATATATATATATATATATATAACTTTTTAATAAATTAAAATAATTTTATTTAATTAAATTAACTTTTATATATATATATATATATATATATATATATATATATAACTTTTTAATTAATTAAAATAAATTCAATTAATTAAATTATATATATTATATATAATATAATTAAATAAAGTTATGTAATATATATCTATATATATATATATATATATATATATATATATATATATAAATTAATAATGATATAACTATATTATATATATTAGATATTACTATCGAACAGTCACGTTTCTTGATGGAACCCGTTGACTGTCCAAAAAAAATATCGAAATACCACCGCAATGGAAAAATGAATCGGTGGCTCAAGGATTTTCGACGGTTGGGTGTGCGCGTCGGTGGAGTGGATGTCGGGTCGATAAGAAAAACGAAGTTGGGGCACGGTTGGAACAATGACGGGGCTATTTGGCAAGCGCGCGGTCGGAGCAGGCAACACTGTCAGGAGAGGAGGGATACGTTGACTGTCGGGGCGTGGACGGAGGCAAGGCGTGTAGTTAGCAGATGCGTAGCACAACACTTGTGATCTGTGCGGAAAATGGGTGCTGACAACGCAATGGTGGAAACCTGATAGTTGATGGTTACGGTTAGTACAAATGCCGGGGAATAGGGTGTTGACAACAATGAACAGTGAACGACGGAGTTGAGGAAAACGGCTATGCAATAGTTACACAAGAGTGAACCCTCCCTAACACCAAATGGAGTGGTTGGTTGTAGACAGGGAGGTGGAGTCAGCGGATGGAAAGGGGTGTGCGTATGGAAATCGTAATTGGCAGTGGATGAATATAGTCTGAGGAGCGAACGCGCTCTGATACCAATGAAGTGAAAAACATCTGGAGAGACAGAAATATATATGGAAATATTTTATTAAAAAGATGAATTACAGATGATGATTGATTATAATGGGGTTTCTGGCTTATATACCGCCATGGCACCCTTTTGGAAAGGGCATGATCTTATGATCGTGCCCTTTCGTCTAATTAAAATTAAAATTAAATAATAAACCTAAGTTAACTAATTTTTTACATAACAGGCATAGTGTCCCAGCTCATGACAATGAAAAACTGTAATATTTGATAAGTCTTTCTTCTTTCCTACTTGACCAGAATCTCCTTTGGATTGGGATTTCTTCCCTTTCCCTTTCTTTGCATTTCTAGTCAAGGAAAAATTCTCCTCATCATCATGCTTGGATGAGGTTCCATCTCTAGTGTTCTACCTTATCTCTTCTTGAACCAAGTCGGACCACAATCACTCCCAATTCAGTAGCTTCTCCCTCCCATTCACCGAATCCTAGTAGTTGTTCCAGATCCTAGGAATTCCTAGAAGTGCTAGGCTTGCCAAATCATCTTCAACAACTGTAGTATCAACAACCCCAAGTTCATCCTGACATTAGGTGAATCTACTCAAGTACTGTGGTATTGTGTCACCCTTCTCCATCTTGATCTTCTAAAACTTGTTCTTCAATGCCAGCTTCCTGTGGTGCTAATTTAAGATAATAATGGTCAATTACTTCAATGTTCCTTATCACCCAGATGACAATTTCCAATTATATTAACTAGCAATCAAATTAACTTATACATATTGACAGTAAATAAAAATAGAGCATAAAAACATATGGAGAAGACAAGACAAGACAAGAGGAAACAAGATGTGGTAGGTGTCAGGGACAAATCCCAATGTTGGAAAACCCTTTGATCAATTCTTCTTATTATTCTTCAATAGTTCAGCAGAGAGAGAGAGAGAGAGAGAGAGAGAGTACAAATATGAGAAATACAAGCCCAAAACAGTTCTACCAAATCAGTAGAGAAATCAACAGCCAATGCATCCCTAACTAGAAATTCAACGGTGGTCAAAGCTTGCACAAATTGTTGTCCAAGAAACTCAATCAACAACAGAAGAATGTGACCTAATAAGGGAGTCAAATCCAACCCAAAACCAACTTGGTCAACTGAGTCAAAGTCTGTTATAACTTTGTTATCAAACCAAAAGGTCAACACAGCAGTCAAGTCGGTTAAACAATCCGCAATCACCTCAAAATTTGTGCCAAAGAATGTAACTTGCAGAGATCGGAATTATTCCCACAAAATAGAATTCAAAACTGGTCAAATACTCCAAGTCAACACTAGTCAACACATGCCCAAATCCCTGAAATTTTCGTCCTCCAAAACCAGTCCAGAAATTTTCCTTCTTCCACACATGGGAAGGAGAGAGAGCCTCCAAATTGTACGAACCAATAAAGAGAGGAGAGAGAATAACATGTGATGAGATGAGTGATGTCCAAATGAGAGAAGGGTCACTTCTATTTATACACTTTATTGAGGGTGAGGAGACACATCCATTGGGCTCCTTGAGCTTACATTTGACTGAGGCCAACCTTGAAAATTTGTCCATGAGAAAGAATAAATTAAAAATTCCATTTCTGCTTATCAAAATGAGATGATATTTATATCATAATTGTACCTCTTGAAAATATTAAACCATTGCAATAATCTCCATCATATGAGCTGTCTTAAGGTGGGCATTGGCCCTAGTTTCCAATTTTAAAACTCCCTCTAAATTGGGGATAATTCCACGTGCTAATCCATCATCATGCCAACCTGTCATCCTGTACCACCCCTACCATCACTGCCCTATAATGATCTGCTCTACTGAAACATGATGTAATAATGAAGAAGAAGTGATCAAGAGTGATACATAATAACATATCACTCTCCACTGGAAAAATTCAGTCCTTGATCTTCGATCAAGTTGTTGAACATCATGCATCCTAGTCATAGGCAGTACAATAGTACACAATGCATCCATCGGTAGTGCTATGGTCCCTAGCCATCGTTTACCAACTGATTGGTTATATGAGAGCTACTTCCCAAGAGTCTCAGACTCTATTGGTAGGATGTGTATTGGGGCATTAGCAGGAGAATGTGCACCACCCATCCTGCTCATATGCCATAGGAGAAGGTGAACCACTCATCCTATGCATATGTCAATCACGGGGGAAGATGAACCACTCACCCTACATGCATGTGTCTGGGTTGGGGAAGGTGAACCACTCACCCTACACACATGTCAACCATAATGGGGTATCACAGGGGAAGGTGAACCACTCACCTTGTATCCAGCGCACCACTAGGGGAAGGTTAACCACTCACTCTATGGTCGCTCATAGCTTCAAGAAGTACTGCAGGACCCCAGGAGCTCCTAGAGCTTTATGTCCAATTCATATGAGACCGTTATAGGAGGTTTGTTCCACGAATCCAAGTCTCCCTCAAATGGTTAGGAATTTGACCTTTCCCAAAGGCTTCATCAGAATGTCTGCAACCTTCTCATCCGTCATGATGTGTTGGAGCCTAACTACTCCCTATTTTACCATATCCCGGATAAAGTGGTACCTAATATCAATGTTCTTAGAGCAGTCGTGGAACATGAGATTCTCAAATAGATGAATCTCACTTTGGTTGTGATAGAATATCATGGTGGTATCTAGAATTTGTTCAAATAGCTCATTGAAGAGCTTCCTCACCCAAATTGATTCACAACAGGCCATTCTCGCAACAATTTATTCAGCCTTGATGGTGATTAGTGCAACCAATTCCTGCTTCCTTCTCATCCAAGGTATTAAAGCATACACCAAAGAGAAGTAGCACCCATACATGCTCTTATGATCCATGACGTTTCCAGGCTAGTCAACATTTGTATATTCATGTAGCCTAAAATTCTTAGCAGTGTATCTTAGGCCATAGTGGATTGTGCCTTAGAGATATCTCAAGAGATTCTTGGTAGAAATCCAATGAATGTGATGAGGCTCGACCATATATTGACTCAACATGTTCTCAGTGAAGTATATGTCAGGATGAGAGTTGACCAAAAATATCAGGACCCCCACAAGTTGATGATACTCAGTAGGGTTCACCAATCTAGGCCCATAAGCGCTTCCACATAGCTTCTTAAAGTTGAGTTCCATTGGAGTAGTCATGGACTTGCAGTCCACCATCCCACATCTCTCAAGTAGATTCATAATATATTTTCCTTGAGGAAGGAAAATCTCACCTCGCTTTTGCTAGACCTCCAATCCTAGGAAATAATGCATCAGTTCTAGGTCCTTCATCTCGAACTCGGACACCAAATCCCTCTTCCATTTATTAATTAGAGGATCATCACCTGTCAAAAATAGATCATCCACATAAAGGAATAGAATGAGAGGTTTTTCCTTTTCAACCTTGAAGTATAGGTTCGGGTTAGCATCTCCCCTAGTAAATCTCAGCTTCATAAGATAACTATCGATCGTCCCATACTAGGCCCTAGGGGCTTTCTTCACCCATAGAGGGATTTCTTCAACTTGCATACATGTGTCTCATGATATTTAACCTCGAACCCCTTGGGTTGTTCCACATAGACTTCCTCCTTAAGCGAACCAGGCAAGAAGTCAGTTTTGACATTCAATTGGTGAAGATTCCATCCTTGTAAGGCATCAATGACTATAATCGAGCAGATGGTGGTATATCAAGAAACTCGTGAAAATATCTCATGGTAATCTACTCCTTCCTTTTGAGAGAATCCTTGAGCTACAAATCTGGCCTTGAATTTCTCAGCACTCCCATCAGCTACATGTTTGATATTGTAGAGTCATTTTGAAGTGACCACGAACTTGTCCTTGGGTCTAGGAACCGCATCCCATACATCATTATTCATGATCGATTCATACTCCTCATTCATCACATCCTTCCAAACCCGGTGTTTGACAGAATCTGCAAATGTACAATGCTCAGATTGAACAATGGTACTCATGGTAGCTAAGTACCCTTGGTACCTATTCAGCTTCTTACTTTCACGAAATGTCCCCCTTGGTGCAATATGTTTCCCAGCATATTCAAGAGTATCTTTGATCCACAAATTCCTTTTCGTTGAAGTAGAGGGCTCACTAGCAAGTGGATCAATAGGATCCATCAAACCTTCAAAATTAGGCATCGATTCATCAAATAGAGGTTCATCCTGTTTATTTGCATCAACACCACCACTGTCCTTCCTTAGAATAGGAAGGTATTAGATATTTTTTAGAGAATAATCTTTATCGAAAGTGACATCATAACTTAATTCCACTTCCCTTTGATCAGACACATAGATTCTATATGCCTTCAAAGTTTCACTGAAGCCCATAAACTTTCCTTCTCCCAGATGCATCTAGTTTGTTTCTTTTCTCATTCAGTACATGGAAATATATGGGACAACCAAAGATTCTAAAATGAGAGACATCTAGTTTCTTACTAGTGAACACGTCTTTGGGTGTCTTGAAGTCCAAAGCTTGATGTGGGCATTGGTTTTGGACATACACAGTGGTGTTGGGAGATTCTCCCCATAAGAAATTTGGAAGACCTTGATCATGAAGCATGGCACGAGTGGCTTCCATGATAGTATGATTCTTCCTTTCAGCAACACAATTTTTTTCACGATTATATGTGGTGGTGGTCTCCCTCTTAATGCCAACTTCTCTACAATAGTCTTTGAATTCATTTGACTCATATTTGGTATCATTATCGGTCCTCAATATTTTGATCTTCTTCCCTGTTTGATTCTCGACCAAGGATTTGAAATAGCGGAACCACTTGAATACTTCATCCTTCTTCTTCAAAAAACAAATCCATGTTTTGTGATAGAAGTCATCCACAAAAATGGCATAATAGAAATATCGACCCAAATATGTCATGGCAACATACTTGATAGATCAGAATGGACCAATTGAAGAATATCGGTGGTTTGAGTCTCACGTGAGGGGAATCGTCCCCTTGTATGTTTTCCCGGTTCACATCCCTGACAAGTACCTTCATGATCTAAGTTGAATTTGGGCATCCTTGTGACCATCTTCCTTACATCGGGTAAGGGTTTGAAATGAAGGTGAGCAAATCTTCAATGCCATAATTTGGATTGAAGAGAAGTGTCACAAGTCATTGCTCCCAGTGGACTTCCTCCAACTTGATAGATACTGTTGGCTTAGTGGGTCCTGACCCAGGTTCAGAGTTAAGTTTTTCCAAACAAATCCCTATACAACAATGTAAACTTTGAAACGGGAACTGATATTGTTACCCGTTTCGTAGAGATAGCTAAAAAGTGACCTGATTTTGAAAAGGGGTGATGCAGAACACAGATGTTTTTTTTAGAGCATAGTTTTTGGCACTTTAGTTTTTTTTTATGTACATCACGTTTTAGAATGGTAGTGATTTTCATGTTGATTTAAAAAAGTGAGCATTCTGCATCACACTCCTTTTTGAAAAGCCCTGTTTTTTGGCTTTAAATTTTTTAATGTATAAAATGTAAATAATTATTTAGTAAATTTGATAATTTTTGAAGTGGTCGTTTTCTTCACATTTTCTTGTTTTTTATTATAATTTTAAATTTTTTTTTCGTGAGGTTTTTACTGTTTTGAATTTTTAAATTAGAAGGTCGATATTTAGACTTTTCGATATTCTACATATTTATACATCCTTAATTAATTTTTCAATCGACATGAAATAATTGTTTCTAAAAAACAATACTTTTTAACAATGGACATAAAAATAACAATTTTTAACATAAATATAACTAAAGAACTACACGTTTTGATAATTTTTTGTTAGAATTGACATGTCAAAATCACAATTTTTATACGATAATTTTAACTAAAAATGGTTAAATAATAGATTTTTCTATGAATTTCATGTCAAAAAAATAATAAAAATCACTTTTTTTTCAAAAAATAATGATTAACTTAAAAATCAATGCAAAAATCACATATTACCAATATTGAACGTATAACAACCCTAATTGAGTGTTTATTCTTCTCATAAAATGTCAAAGTCAAAACATTGCAAAGCTTGATTTAAAAGCATAACTTAAATTTAATCAACAATGTCACGTAATCCAAACTCTTCGTCCTCTAGAGTTTCATCATTGTCCTCTTCCACAATATTTTCTGTTTCATTTTGCTCATTTTCCTCTTCTAATGGGTCTTTGATGTCTTCGAAACTCCCAATGTATGTCTTTCCAAACATTCCATGTAATGGTGGTTGGGGTTCCTTTGCCTTTTTTGCCACACGTGATTCACTAAAGTCCCCTTTCTTCAACCCAATTTCTTGCATTGCATCTGGAAGAAATTGAAGAGCATTAATTCTTTGCTGAATGAAATTGCAATGTACTGGATCTTTTTCAATTGCAATGCAATTTCTTCCTTTTTGAAGGCAACATGCTAGTGTTGTGCCTAATTTTCAAGCACAAAAGAAATAATGAACTAAATTAGTACAATGACATATTAATTAAAAAAATAACATATTGGAATTCAATTCCATATAATAAAACTTACCTGAGCCAGAAAATAAATCCAAAACCCAATCTCCTTCATTTGAACAAATGTCTATAAGATAGTTAATCAATAATTGTGGTTTTTGATAAATGTTAACTATCTCTCCTTTTGCTTCTTTGTCTTCATATGTTAGTTTTCTCACAACAGCATCATAACTCAGTATTTGGCTATGACTCTTTCTGTCTACCCGATTAAAAATCATAGACATATGGCTATCATCTTTTGCCCAACTATCAATATGAATGAACTCGCAATCATTTATAAATTGTTGATCTTCATTGTGAAGAAGATTTGACTTTTCCCTGTAACATGAAATAGTAAAAGTTAAATTAACTTGTACATAAATAAATTTTTCAACATTAATCAAATATACATTTTAAACATCTTACCATGTAAGCTGCATCCTTGAATTTGTTTTCCCCTTGAAGCTTGACAATATCATTGCCAATTGTGTGTCTAAATGAAATGTCACAAATCTCAATAATGGTGATTACGTGACTTCTACAAATCCCTCAACCACTTTACTAAAAGCTTGATCAGTATAAGGGTCACTATCATAGTCAATGTTTGGAATATTGAAACCATGGGGAATATCTGCAATGACTAGGGCATAATCCCTTTTAGGTATGAGTTTAGCAATGTCTTCAGAGTCGCCTTGTATTACTTGATATTGAATAGTGTCTAGCCCATTCCAAATGAAATGATTAAGAGTTGGATCAAGTTGAATATCCTTAATACGTTTCTTCCTCAGTCTTTCGATCTTTATTTTTTCGATAAAGGTTTTGAAACTATCTGGCACTCCATTATCATCCTTCCTCATCTTTTATTAAATAAACAAATATATGTGTAAGTTATAAATTAAAAATATTACACAGGTGAATAAAAATGAATGTATAAATCAAGATACCTTTTTAAATGCAAGATAAAAAGCTTTTAATGTTGATGTAGAACTTGAATATGGATAGTTGCGTACGACATCATCCCAACTATCTTCATTCAACAATCTAACCATTTGTTCTTGAATTTTCATGTAAACTTTGTGATTGCATAGATAAAGTAACAAAAAGTTAATATAATGATATGTATAACAAATACTACCAAGAACGGCATGTTTTATTTAAAATATAATTATAATCTAGAAATAAATAAAAATATTTCAAGAAACTTACTTTTGAAATTCTTCAGACATTTCCTCCAATGATAATTCCCCTGACCTCACACGAGATAATATTGTTTTGACAATTTTTTCATCTTTCACTCCTTGCATCGCCCTCCAAGGTGTGATAGTCATATCGTCTGGAAGATGCTTCATTTCAGGAGCTAATTTACTGTTGCCACATATGAATGGCTTAGACTTTTTGACCTTCTGGTTTTTAATGGCAATGTCTTCCCACATGCCAAAAATCTCATCAATCAACCTCAAAACATCTCCAGTTCTAAATGCCAATTGGAAAATGTTATCAACACCTCTGAATAAATCACTATGTTTGCTGCCCTTTCCACCTTTTGAATTGGTTTTCTCTTCAATTTGATATCCTATTTCCATACAACATTCCTTTCGGAACTCTGCAGTAACTTTTGTCCTATCCCCACCACATTTTTCTTCAAATTCACTATGAATAAATCTAACCCTTTGGATGAAAGTCATAGACATCCTATATTCATTATCTGAATTATGATCCCATGCCACTAACTTTGCTTCTGTATCAGATAAACCAGCGTAAATGATATATTTCATTGTTTCAAAACGTGGGTTATTAGGATATTCCTCCATCAATTGTCTTTGAGCTTCTACAGAATGGTTCCCCCCAAGCACAAAATAATTGTATTCAAAACATTTTGACTTATCAAATGCTTCTTTGTTGGGAACTTGAAGTGGATCAACAAGAAGCACATAATTAACCACATGAGCATATGGATTGTACCTCATCAATATCTTCAAGTTGTGAACATGCAGATGATGTGGCTTTCTAACTTGATATTGACATTGTCCTTCACTTGCTTTATAGGTTTGCCTGACATTAAGCTGAAATTTGTGACCACCATCAATTAAGTTTCTCTTTGTCAAATTCTCTCGAATGACATTTTGTTTTGTTTTGATAATGCCATCTTCTAAATCAGCTCCTGGTGTAATGATTTCTCTGCTTTCTTTTGAAGTTTCACTAGGTTCTTGACTGCTGGTAATGACTACTTCAAAATCATCAACTCTACTTTTCTTGGTCATAACATTCCCACCAGAGTTATTCTTGGGCATTGTTACTTTTGGATTTTTATGGCTCTTCTTAGTTCCAATGTCATCTTCAGTAATGACAACATATGTTTCATCGTCAATTTCAACTTCATCGTTCTCAAAAGTAACTTGTTTACCCTTGCTAGATTTATCCACCAGAGACCTTTTTTTCTGATTCTTTGGATGTAGTTTTGTAGCATTATCAACTACTTCATTTTGCCTATTTTCCATATTTTCTTCTGACACTGAGTAAAAAATGCTGACAACTTTCATGATATCATTCTCAATGAAATGAATGCCTCCCAACCTAATTGAACAACTTTCAACGAAATTCTGCCAAACAAAATATCATATGTCAATAAAAAACAAAGTTAAAAAATATAGTGAGACACTTTCAAAAACGCAAAATACAAATATAAATAATAATACTTACGATGTTTTGTGTCGTCTCATTTACGATTTGACTACACAACTTTGTAGATACCTCTCTCATGTCATACAATGAATATGATAGTTGGTATTTAACCCTTTCATGTGACTTGGGAGCTTTTGTAAGTACGTAAACAACTTCAGTGTCCGGTACCGAACACATATCTACGACTCTTCCCATCACCTCAAAAATTCCATTATCATTCGGTATATCGATATATCGATATATAGATATATATTCACATTTGCGCTTTCTCTTTCTTTCACATACCACATTCTTGATGGAAATTTCACCTCTTTCGAATTCTTCCAGTCTCAAATCATCTTCTTATCACTTGAGGAACTTGAAAGATTTGTAGTCATGAGCTCAGGTGGAGTTCGTTCACCAATGTTTCATTTAGATGCACCTTTATGAGTCTTTGGTCCAGAAAGATTCACTCAAATTCTCTTTGATGCCATTTTCCTGAAAAATAGAAACACATAAATCAGTAAATAATAAAAACATATTAACTTAAATTAACAATGAAAACATATCATAAATTTTAAGTAACAATCGCCCCACCCACCGCCCCTCATATTCCAAAAGGACATGCATTAACATTCCAGTGTAAAAAAGTAAATCACGAATAAAACATTTTTCTCAGGCACCCTCACCCACCCCCCCCGCACGGCATGGGCGCCCTCACCCACCCAACCCCCCCAAGCATCCCAACCCCCCCACCCCGGCGACCCGGGCGCCCTCACCCGCCCCACCGCCCGGGTGCCCCGGCCCAACCCCCACAACCCTCTCCGGCCCGAGCGCCCTCACCCACCCGCCCACACTAACTCTCTCCCTACTCCGCCCCTGTCCCACCCGCCCGACTGACCAACCCAGGCACCCTCACCCACCCCTTCGGGCGACCTCCCTACCTCTCCCCCAACCCGCGCGCCCCGCACCCCCTCACCCGCCCGCTCTAACCCTCCCAGCGCCCCACCCCTCCGGGCGCCCTCGCCCGCCTGCCTGCCACACCCCTTCGGGCGCCCTCACCCAGCCCCCCGCCCGGCACCCTCACCCACCTTCCCACCTCACTCGAACCCCCCTCCGCCCGGGCTCCCTACCTCTCCCCACACCCACCCGCCCGCTCCAACCCTCCCGGCGCCCTCACCCCTTCGGGCGCCCTCGCCCGCCCATCCGCCCGACGCCCTCACCCACCTGCCCGCCTCAACTGAACCCCCCTCCGCCTGAGCTCCCTACCTCACCCCCAACCCGCCCACCCCGCACCCCCTCACACACCCCTCACCCACCCGCTCCAACCCTCCCGGCGCCCTCACCCGCCACCCCGCCCGACGCCCTCACCCACCCGCCTGCCTCACCCGAACCCCCCTCCGTCTGGGCTCCCTACCGCACCCCCTCACCCCGCACCCCTTCACCCGCACACCCCGCACCCCCTCACCCGCCCTCTCCAACCCGCCCGCCCCGCCCCTTCAGGCACCCTCACCCGCCCGCCCACCCCACAACTCCGGGTGCCTTCACCCGCCCCCCCGCTCGGTGCCCTCACCCGCCACCCTGCCCGGCGCCCTCACCCACTCGCCTGCTTCACCCGAACTGCCCTCCGCCCGGGTGCCCTCGTGCAGGGGCCACCCGGGCCGCCCGCGCCCTCGCCCGGTAGGCAGGGCGACCCTGCCTGCCCGGTGAGGGCGCGGGCGGCCCGGGTGGCGCCTGCACGAGGGCGTCCAACCTCATGCAGGCGCCACCCGGGCCGCTTGCGCCCTCGCTCGATAAGCAGGGCGACCCTGCCTACCGGGCGAGGGCGCGGGCGGCCCGGGTGGCACCTGCAAGAGGTTGGGCTCCCTCGTGCAGGTGCCGCCCGGGCCGCCCGCGCCCTCGCCCGGCAGGCAGGGCTACGCCCCCCCTCATGCAGGCGCCACTCGCGCCGCCCGCACCCTCGCCCTGCAGGCAGGGTGGCCCTGCCTGCCAGGCGAGGGCGCAGGCGGCTCGGGTGGTGCCTGCACGAGGGAGCCCAACCTCGTGCAAACGCCACCCAGGCCGCCCGCGCCGGGCGAGGGCGCGGACGGCCCGGGTGGCGCTTGCACGAGGGCGCCCCCACTCGTGTAGGCGCCACCTGGGCCGCCCGCGACCTCGCCCGGCAGGCAGGGCGATTCCGGGAATCGCCCTGCCTGCCGGGTGAGGGCGCGGGCGGCCCAGGTGGCGCCTGCACGAGGGCACCCACCCTCGTGTAGGCGCCACCCGGGCCGCCCGCGCCCTCGCCCAGCAGGCAGGGCGACCCTGCCTGCCGGGCAAGGGCGCAGGCGGCCCGGGTGGCGCCTGCACGAGGGTGCCCCTCTCGTGCAGGCACCACCCGGGCCGCCCGCGCCCTCACCCGGCAAGCAAGGTGATTCCGGGAATCGCCCTACCTGCTGGGCGAGGGCGCGGGCGGCCTGGGTGGCGCCTGCACAAGGGAGCCCACCCTGATGCAGGCGCCACCCGGGGGCGCCCGTGCCCTCGCCCGGCAGGCAGGGCAACCTTGCCTGCCAGGCAAGGGCGTGGGCGGCCCAAGTGGCGCCTCCACGAGGGCGACCCCCCTCATGCAGGCGCCACCCAGGCCACCCGTGCCCTCGCCCGGCAGGCAGGGTGATTCCCGGAATCGCCCTGCCTGCCGGGCGAGGGCGCGGGCGGCTAGGGTGCGCCTGCACGAGCCTCGCTCATGGGGCTGAGCGAGGGTGGGTGAGGCCGAGGGCGGAGGGGTGGTGAGGCGGACGGGGGGAGGCGGGTGAGGCGGGCGGGTGGGCCTGGGGGAGGGTGGGTAGGGCGGGCGGGCGGGCGATTGCGGGTAATGGCGCCTGGGCCGGGCGGGCGAGTGAGGGCGCCCAGGCCGGGCAGGCGGGTGGGTGAGGGCGCCCGCGGGTGAGTGGGGCGGGCGGGCTGGTGAGGGCGCCCGCGGGTGGGTGGGGCGGGCGGGTCTGGGTGCCCGCAGGTGGGTTGGGCAGGCGGGTCAGGGCGCCCGTGTCGGGCGGGCCGGCGGGTGAGGGCACCCGGGGGTGGGTGGGGCATGCGGGTGAGGGCGCCCGGGGGAGGGTGGCCCGCCCGGAGGGGTGAGTCGCCCGGGAGAGGGCGTCGGGAGGGGTTGGGCCGGCGAGTGAGGGCGCCCAGGCCGGGCGAGCGAGTGAGGGGGGCGTGGGTGGTTCGACCGGAGGGGTGGGGCGGGCGGGTTAGGGTGCCCGTGCCGGGCCGGGCAGGCGGGTTAGGGGGGACGGGGTGGGTGGGCCGGGCGGGTGAGGGGGCCCAGGTCGGGCAGGCGGGTGAGGGGGGGCTGTTAGGGTGCCTGGAGGGGCTGGGCGGGCGGGTGAGGGGGGTGCTGTTAAGGCGCCCGGAGGGGCCGGGCGAGGGGGGTGGGGCGCACCCACGGGTGTTAAGAAAATGAGGTTGACCGGGCCCACCATGCTCACGATTTTTCATTAAACTAATTTAATATAAAAGTTTTCAAGAAAAAAAAATTTACTTACCTTTTAATTGCGAGAATTCTTCGTTGATTATGTTGTTGATAGCGATTTAGCTGCTCCACAAATTCATGACCTCTTTCAACGATTTTCAGAAAGCCTGGATGTGATGTTAGTAATAGTGATAATGAAATTTTAATAGGTAAGTGAAGTTACAAGGATGTTTTATTGTACGGTTAATATGGGATAATTTGTTTTACAATATTATAAAGTGAATATTATAGATTTTTTTTACAACAGGTTGAATGTGGGATAATTTGTTTTAAAATATTATAAAGTGAATATTGTAGTATTGGAAAGCGAATATTATATGGTTTAACTATTATAATAATTAATGTAGAAGTTGTAGTGTATAATTTTAATTATGATTTCATAAAAAAATTTAGTTTACATTTTCCAATAAATTGTAGAACAAAGTAATAAAGGTAAATAAATTTAACGGACTTTTTGTAGGGAAATATTTTCGCGAAACGTTTTGGAGGGAAATATTTTTGCGAAAATTTTTGGAGGGAAAATTTCATTCTTTAAGCTATATAATATCTTTAAGAGACTCTACATTTGTATCATTCAACATCTTCTATTTGAAAGGGATGGATTGTTCTGATAGTGAACTTTCGATTTATACACCATCAACTTCTTCATCGCGTAACAACTCTATTCATATTGATGAACATAGTGGGAATTCTTCCACTATGAATAGAAAGTCACTTCTTCCACTTAGTCCTGATTCTAAGGACTATGAGAGCAGCACTGATGAAAGAGGGGATGGAGAATTTCAAATAAATAAAGAGTCACAGATTCCACTTAGTCCTACTTCTAAGGACTATGAAAGCCGCAGTGATGAAGAGCATGATGGTGAAGTTTAAAAGAACGGAGTGTCACGATGTCCACTTAGTCCTAATTCTGAGGACTATGAGAGCAGCAGTTTTGAAGAGCATGATGGTGAAGTTCAAAAGAATGGAGGGTCACGGTGTCCACTTAGTCCTAATTCTGAGGACTATGAGAGCAGCAGTTTTGACGAGCATGTTGGTGAAGTTCAAAATAATGGAGTGTCACGGTGTCCACTTAGTCCTAATTCCGAGGACTATGAGAGCAGCAGTTTTGAAGAGCATAATGGTGAAGTTCAAAAGAAGGGAGTGTCACGGTGTCCACTTAGTCCTAATTCTGAGGACTATGAGAGCAGCAATTTTGAAGAGCATAATGGTGAAGTTCAAAAGAAGGGAGTGTCACGGTGTCCACTTAGTCCTAATTCTGAGGACTATGAGAGCAGCAGTTTTGAAGCGCATGATGGAAAATTTCAAAAGAATGGAGTGTCACAGTGTCCACTTAGTCCTAATTCTGAAGACTATGAGAGCAGCAGTGATGGAAAGCATGATGTTGATTTTCAAAAGTATGGAGTGTCAAAGTGTCCACTTAGTCCTAATTCTAAGGACTATGAGAGCAGTAGTGATGAAAAGCGTGATGTTGATTTTCAAAAGTATGGAGTGTCACGGTGTCCAGTTAGTCCAAATTCTAAGGACTATGAGAGCAGTAGTGATGAAGAGTGGGATGATGAATTTCAAAAGATTGGAGTACCACAGTGTCCACTTAGTCCTAATTCTGCGGACTATGAGAGAAATAGTTATGAAGAGCGTGATGATGAATTTCAAAATAATAGAGTGTCACTGTGTCCTCTTAGTCCTAATTCTGCGGACTATGAGAGCAACAGTGATGAAGGACAGGATGATGCACTTAGTCCTAATTCTAATGAGTATAAAGGTAGCAGTGAAAAAGGACGGGATGTAGCATCTTCAATAAGTAAACAGTCACATTTTCGACGTAGTCCTAATTCTATGGACTATGAGAGTAGCACTGGCAATGCATATGAGGAAGAATATCCATTAAACATCGAGTCAGATTTTCCATTCAGTCCGAATTCTAAGGACTACGACAGTAGCACTGAAGAAGCAGAAGATGAAGAATATCCTCCAAGTCAATATTTGAAAAGCAGAGCTGATCATAGTGTGGATAACATTCCTCTTAATGATGATGAAAAGCCTTATACAAATGATGATCAAATGATGGAGATGTTGCCAAGAAACATTGTATCAAGGAGTAGGAGCAGACCTTTTCATATCAATGCAAGTTGTTCTAGTTATACAAGGGGTAGAGCAGAATATCTGACGAGAAGAAGTTCTATCAGTGCTCTCATTTCAAGTGAATGTTGCCAAAAAGATTGCTTGAAACATATGGATTTCAAATTTGCATTAGAAAGCAGGAAGAGATATTTGTCAATGAATAAAAGCATGCAAAATTCATATTTAGTTGGGTGCATGCAATCTACATTGTCAGGTTATGATTATCATATTGGGACTTTTTTATCTGTAGAAAAGGTTTCAAAATGTTTCATTCGGTTGGGAATTTTCGTCTCTCGAGAATTCAAGAAAATTTGGAAAAGGATCCCACATTTTATTCAGAAGTACGTCATAAAAGACAGTTTGGTCCATTATCAAATACTGCAATGTCATGGATGAAAGATTTCTTTTCAAAGCATGGAGAGTGTATTCCAAATGGAGAGACAATACATATTCCAGATAATTTTTCAAGACAAGAAATCTAGAACTTATACAAAGAATATGCAGAAGGTGCTGAGGGACATGGCCAGTTTATTACATATCAATATTTTGTGAAGGTATGGAAGAAAGAATTCAACAATGTCCGTATTCCTAAGAAGACAAGGATGGGGATTTGCAGTACATGTGATTCTCTTAAATAAAAAAGGGACAAATGTGAAGGCTCAAAAAGAGGTAAGCGTTCATAACTTTAACTTTTAAAATTGTATAGTCATCAACTATGAAAACATATTTCTTAATGAATCTCTTTTATGTTGTGTAGATTTAATTCTCAAACAACTTCAGGAGCATCGCGAACAACAAACAAACAAAAGGAAGAAGTTGTACAAGCATCGAAAGAAGTGTTATGATAATCTGAATAAATATTTGGGTTTGATAATTGATGGTATGGACCAGAAGAAAACACTTTTACCAAATTTTGTTCGCAGACCCAAAAATTTACAGGAGGAAAACTTTATTAAATTTCACTTGGTCGGTTGTATGGTCTTCAATGGGAAAATGTTGCCAAGGGTGTACTTCACAGCTCCAAATATTCATAATGATGCAAATCTAACCATAACCATAATTCATGATGTGATATCTCATTGGTCTGGTAATCTTCCTGAAGTTTTGTATCTACAATTGGACAACACTTGCCGTGAAAACAAAAATCAGGTTGTTTTTGGATATCTAAACATGCTTGTTGAATTGGGAATTTTTCAGAAGGTAAAGGTTGGTTTCCTTCTTGTTGGGCACACTCATGACCATATTGATCAGATGTTCAGTCGTTTTTCAGTCACATTGAGGAGGAAGGAAGTTTGGAGCTTGCCATCACCAATTGAATGTATTAAGAAATCATACATGCCAGAGCCTACTTTTGATGTGTTGGAAGAAACTATTGACATGCGAAGTTTTATTCTGGGATCATATGGTGAGGGGAAATGCATTGAACAACTTAATGACGTTAGCTTCCAACATCAATTTCGTATCAAAAAAATTGATGGGAAAACACTAATATGGGGCAAGAAGTATTCAACTACTACAGAATGGGCACCGTCATCAGGATTGCAATTTTTGAAGTTCATTCCAGATCATCTAATATTTGCATCAAAAATATTGTTATTACAATCATTTGGTGAAGTTCAAAATGCACGTAGACAGAACAGGGATATAAATTATTCTGATTGCCTGGAATAAATTAAAAAATGTATTAGATATACATATGAGTACTTTGACATTGCTGATTCAGTTTGGTGGGAGTCGTTTTTCAATAATCAAAGTGATATCATTTCGACAACAATAAATGAAGATATACCTTTGAAAAATCCATTTATTTGGCCACATAATGTGTCGAATGAACATGAGGAAGTAAACATTGTTGAGCAACAACAATCTCAAGGTATTATTAATTCTTCATAGGCAGAGGAAAGAGAGATGTATATTGGTTCCAGAAGATCTCGTGCACAACGTGAAGCCATGGAAGACCTTTATAGGGGTTCAGTACAGGATATTAAGGAGGGTTGCATGATTTCAGTGCTAGCAGATGGAGATCCCAATGGCTATCCATTTTGGGTTGCTAAATTTATAAAGGTCTTTACAGAAAATGAGGATGTTACAAGTGTTGAAGTACATTGGTATGCCACAAATACACACCCATTCAATGGTGTGTATAAGCCAGAGATGGTAGTTGACAAAAAAAATGGCGGAAAAAGAAAAGAAAGGGTACAAATGTAAATTGCCGCCGCACAGGCATATTAAAATTGGAGGATGTAGACATACTTGTTTATGACTTCAATTTAACAAAGATAGGAACTCTTCACTTCAAGACGATAGAGATTCTGAAAAGGTTGTTACCAGAAGGAACAGTGTTGACATGGGAAACACCTGAAACTAGTCCTAGATCTAGAAGAATTTTGAAACCTGAAATGTTGGGCATGCATTTGGACTCAGATGGGGCACTAGTTGATGAAAGAGAAGAATATGGAACATCTTCGTCAGCATCCAGTCACTCATCTGAAGATGTGAATTCTGATGGTGTGCTAGAAAACATGAGTGATTTTGACTAATTATTTAAGACAGTTTATATAACTGATGTATGCATCGTATCTTCAAATAAAATTAATGTTTTCCATATGGTGTTAAATGAGAAGTTATGAGGCATTTTTATGTTGCTGGATTATATGTCTTAGTTATGATAAATTTTATTGTTTAAAATATCTACAATGCAATATTAAATTAGAGATATAAAATATGTTTTATTCAATATACAAATAATGACTTTTGAATGCATTTAGTGATGTAATTTGTTCATAATGTCATGGTTTTTTTTATTTTATAGTTGAAAAAATTTCAATTTTTTTTGTATCTAGCATGTTATGGTTGAAAACATGTTAAATTTATACTTAGGAAAGAAAAATGATATTCTACCAAAAACATTAATGTGTTTTTTCCCACATAAACAACTTTGTTTGACACATATAAATTTGGTTTTATTAGCATTTTTTTTAAATACTGAAAATTGACCCTAAAAAAAAAAATCATTGTTCGAGTGTCATCACTTTCATTTTGAAGCTATATTTTGCACGAAAATTTCATAGTAAATTTTGTAGTCACTGCCAATTTTAAAACATGTTCAAAATTGACGCCTAAAAAATAAAAACATCGTTCTAGTATACACACTTTTCGTTTTGAGCACTGTTTTTGATGTTTTTTTGGGGTTTTTTGGCCAGAGTTCCCGTTTTGAGTTTATAGTTCCCGTTTCAAAGTTTACATTGCTATATTACTACTGGCCCTTTTGGCATCAATCCACAAAGTGCAGACTTAAGTCTCACCCAAAGCAGTATTTGGGGACACTGGAACCAAGTTTTCGCACCCAAAGATGAGCATGATGTTATTTTATGCCCTAAACCTAACTTCACATAAATCGATAAGCCTCTAAGGCTTATCGATATAACTTTCTTTAACCAGATTTTATACCTCTGTGAATGTTCATGGTTGTCTTTTGTGGACCCTAAACAAGTGAATCAACCACTTACGAGCCTTTGTGATTACTTCTAATTTCGTTTATGCCCAGAACGACTTAAGTGTTTGATAACTTTAACATGCAATAAGTTGTTCTTCGTGTAAACAGTTAGTATTACTTGCATTCATATAGCAATATAAATCATATAAAATCACGCATCAATACAGTATTAATTCATAAACCCATCATTCATCATAATATAATAGTGCATTCATTCATAAAAGAAATAAATAGACAAAACATAGGAATGGCTGGAATATTCTATTTATTAATGCTTTAGTTCTTCTTGCAGACTCAAGATTTCCATGTGTACTCAGTTGTAGGGGTCCGCACAATCAATTGTAGACTTTACTCTAGGCCTCTGTGCACATAGTTGTAGAGCCTCTTTTCTACTATAAGACTTCTTTGCTCTTCCCTTAATGACCCATTACATTTGTCTTCATTGATATCTACTATGCCTTAGACTCTTGAAGAATCTCATTCTTATACAATCCCATGGTCCGCATACCATGGGTAGGTCTATACAAGCCGACACAACTTAAATAAAAGAGGGTTAAAACCCCTTATGACACTTTACTATCTACACACTCTGTGACCACAACTTGTGGAGACTTTACACTTTTTACAAAAAAAATTGGGCTTTTTCCCCAAAACTTGGGCTTTTTCCCCAAAATTGACCCTAGGGGACCCTGTCCCAATAGGCCCCCAACACAAATGTCATGACTCACCCCTGAGTCACTCTGCTAGCGCGGAAATCTTACTGCAGAAACCTCCCAGATCTACTTGTGCCATTGCTACCTCAATTGCGCTCTGCGTGGCTGCCTATTTGATCTACTCCACTAGCTTCTCTGTTGCAGGTCCTACGCTGTCTTCCTTGATCTTCTGTTGTGTTCGATGTAGGCTTGCCAGCTTTTCCTCAATGGTCACAGAGATAACATAGGCCTCATCTAGCCAAGGCTCTAATATGGCCTTGAGGACGACCTCTTTCCTTTTCCCTGCCTCCACCTATTCTAGCAACTGTTTTGCTTCATATAGCTTAGCCAATCATTGTGATATGGTGACAGTGCATGTCGTCGCTGTTACTTCATCGTACTATTGCTGCAATTCACGGGGTTTTGTGTTTAACCTCTATAGGTTAGGATCTTCTTGTAGTGTCGTGACTACCTCCATGGCCAGCTCGAAGAGTGTGGTGCAATCCCTCACCGTGGTATCTACTACTATGACTCCATCCTTCACAGTAGTTTCACACTATTCTCTAACCTCTGGTAGAGTTGAAGGTTGTGACTTCAACTTGAGCTCTGTTATCTTCAGGTTCAATTCAAACTAAACCTTGGCCACTTCTGTTTTTTCATCGCACACACTTGCAACTAGCTTCTTGATCTTTGCGTCCAACGACACTTCCTCCAGTATATGAAGATCAGGGAGTGTCCTCCATGCCTCAGCCACCACAACTACTGTTTTTTCATTTTGTACCTAAAGCATCTTCCATGATTCCAACACTTTTGTCTTCTCCACGAACATCTATTCATTGTTGACCTTGTACTCGCTGATCATGCTTAGCACACGCTCCTCTCATGCCTTAATTTCTACGATCACACCTGCTTGCAGTGTGTGAAGGAACTCGCTAGGGATTGCAACCAAGTTGAGGCCCACATTATTAAAATTACTGACAATAGACTTGCCAGTGTCTGCCTCCATGTTTAGAGCTCCGTCAGGCAGCGTGACTACACGGAGATCCATAGATCGAACCAGCTTTGTTGCTTGACTATTCCCCGGGGCCAAGTTGGTTGATGCAGCACTGCCCTGTCCTGCACCTTCCTGGAGTCTAGTTGTTTGGATATGTAGCTCATGCATACCTATTTGTATGGCACTTAGTGCTTGCTTCTGCTACTGCTCAAACTGCTGCAGCAGTTCTACTGTTGTATCCCACACCTTATCTCCAATATCATCCAAGCTGCCCTCTGTCAAGGTAATTCTATCTAGATATGACTTAGAGGCTTTTGTATTCTTGCGCGGTCCTTCCTTTTCCTGCTCCCTATACCGCTTCACTTGGAAGGGAGTGCTCTCCGACTTATCTCCACTGCCCTTCTTTGACCACTCTTCTTCCTCCATTTGGGGCGAAGGAGATTTCTGACTTTTGTCAGAGCGGCACTTCTCATGTTATTCCCATTCCTTTGCAGTGCACTCTTCTCCTACTCGTGCCTTATCCTCAATCTCCTTCTTCCTCTTCTCAGACAACTACTGAACCTTCAGTCTAGCCGCTTCCTTTTTCTGGTTTTCCATGGACTTGCCAGTCCCGGTGGCCAAATCAGATTCTGAATGCCAATCTGCTGGCCGACACTTGAGGACCTCTACAATAGTGTCATCCATTGACAAGTAGGGTAATTTGAACCAATTTTGATCAAGATCCTTCCATGCCTAGATATAAACATGGTGGAAGTCTGCTTTGAACTCTGTGTACCTAGATAGCTACTCATACACGGTTGGTGACAACTGCGACTTTTGGTGGATGGTTGTACGAATGCTTGTCTCCATCAGTACCCAAAAGAATTTTCCTTCTCTAACCTGCGCAGTGTCCTTTATGCCCCATAGAGATGCAAACTTGGTTACTTTTGGTAAATCTATCTCGATTGGAGGGAACTAGCTGTCCTCCAGTAACTCCCATGTGACCAGCACAATCGATAGTAATAGCCATGAATAGTGAAAGGCCTTACTTTGGTCCTATGCCTCTATGTAGTTCATGAGGAACTCGTTACATAGGTAGTGCACCTAGTTGAATTGTATTCCCTCCATGCACTGAGCTACCAAATAGACCACTGGTGTTGGCACCCCGTCCGCGCGACACTTCCTCATGATTTTGCTAGCCAAAATTTGAGTGGCAACCTTCACCACAGGGTCAGTAATGCTAGTAATGGAATACCCACGCGGCTTCTTGACAAGTTTGAAATTGTCCTTCATCTTCTCAGTGAGGTCACACTCGCTTGTCTTTCCATCAAACGCCTTGGCCGGATTTAGTTGTGAATGAGGTAATAATGTGATTCGATGGATCAGCATATTGGTTATGGGGATCGTCTCACTTAGCCACAGGCACCCGTCGTGCACCAGGTACAACAATTGCTTGATGACAGTTAGGTTTATTGGGGCACGTTGGTAGTGAGGCACCCATAGTAGTTTCAGTAACCCCAACTTGTTAACTCCATGAATCCATTCCAGCGACTCTAGCACGGTGACACCAAACTCCTTGTAGAACACCCTCCTCATGAAGGTGTCTATCGCTAGGTTGGGGAACCAATTTAGGTCCGCCAAATCCCAATCTTCAAGCTTTAGATGTGGGATCCATGCCAAGCGCAAACTTTCAAAGGGTAGTTTCTCCAGTAACAAGGGTGTGTTAAGGAGGAACTGTCCCTCAGCTGGGTCTTTTGGTACTTTTACTTTGCCCTGGTGTGGAGGGATCCAACTGCTTAGAAATAGGGTCTACTCCCTCAATATCTATGTCTTCTATGCCCTCCTCTACTTCCAGATCTACCACCTTCCCCTTCTCTTTTGTAGTTAACTTTTCTTTCCACTGCGCCTGTGTAGCTACATGTTTCCTTGGGGACTCACGTAGCAACATTGGCTTCTTCTTCTTATCCTTCTTTGGCTTGAGAACCTCTCTTGTCAGCATAGGATTTGGCCTAGGTGACCTTAGGACCGTAGGCACTGTTGTGGGAACCTCTATACTCACATCCTTAGGGGAAGATCCCTCAGAGGCAATATTCTCTTTAGCACTTGCAGTTTCTGAGGGACCTAGTTCTAACATGATGTCGTAGATAATATTTCTATTTGATTCAGAATACTAAGCGAACACGAGGCTTGCGATAAAATCCTCAAAGAACTCACGGTTCATTTGCAACAGATAGCACAAATCATAAATTCTTAGAATGCAAAGTGTTTCTCGTTGGACAACCACCTACAATTTATAGGTGAATTTGAATTCAAATTCGATCATTCCCTCCAAAATCTGTTCATAAATGTGAGATTGGTGGCAGATTCCCTAATATTTCACTCTTGATTTCAGCCTTAAATGCCTTAAATGCTGAACCCACACTCCTCTTAACCATCTCCTAGCAGTCAAATCATGAATAGTGATGATAACGATCACCTTTTGGTTGCGCTGTGTGGTCTCCAACCCTATAGCGCAGCTCCCTTCGCACAACTCTACAACCCGAGCAGTGTAGTTTATAGTCCCATGCCTCCTTGCAGCTACATGGAGTGCTAAGACTTTGCTACCATCATGTAGTCATCGGGCCAGATCCCCAGTGTATGTAATCATCTTCCATTTACCTTTTCCAGAAATGGATCTCTATTCAATTTCACAAGCTGAACTGCTTCACCATCAGTAATCTCTTTGATCACATATGGCCCCATCTAGTGCATCTGAAATTTTCTTGGAAACTTACTGTGATATAATAAAACTAAATCATTTACCTTGAATGTGTGCGGTTTGATGTGCCGATCATGCCATGCCTTTTTGCGGTCCTTCTGAACCTGTTGATGGAATCCAGCCAAAAACCTGTCTTCTTCGAGCTCTGTTAGCTATGTGAGTTGTTCTTCTAAGGCTCTGTGGTCCACCATCCCTATGACTTCCACTATGTGTAGAGTAGGCATGTTATACTCCATAGGCATCACAACCTCTACGCCATAGACTAGCCTAAAAGGCATCTAACTCGTAAGCTTGTTACAAGTAGTTCTATAGGCCCATAACGCAGCTGTTACACACATGTCCCAATCATTCCTCTACACATTGCAGACCTTTGTCAGTGCATTCTCTAATAACTTATTAAACACCTCAACCATCCCATTGGCCTAAGGATGATATGGCATACTCTTTTGATGATAAACTTTTAATTCTTTTGTTAGTGCGTTGATCGTTTCATTAGGGAAATGTGTACCACAATCGGTCATTAAAATATTCAGGCAACCAAACCTGGTCAACGCATACTCAAACAAAAATTTCACTGTTGTTGCCCTTGTATAGTCCTTTACACGTTGTGCCTCCACACATTTGGTCAAATACTTAGTCGTGGTGATGATATACTACACACCTATCTTCTTACTTGGAGGTTGAATCAGGTTGACAAAATCAATTGTCAATTTTGTTAGAGCCTAAATCTGCCTTAGGCTGAAAGAAGGAAAAATTCAGGATAACCACAAACCACGCTCAGCCTCATAGCTAGCCCTATGAGGACAGGAGAGGGCTCTCTCCAGGTCACACTCAGTAAAAATACACAATAGGGTCTGAGATGACTTAAAATGAATAATGATTTTAGGCTAGTAAATAGATATGAAAAAGAGACAATTTTTGAATGACTGAATTTTCTGGGCTGTGTGGGACCAAAGGACCGCATGAGCTGGGAAATTAAATCAAAGACACAAGATATTTCGTGAGGCAAGATAGGCGGGAGGTTTAGCAATCAGATTTAAATAAAATGGAGTGGAAAGATTGTTGAGAAAAGCTAAAAAGGGCATACACATGAATCCTTTTCAGACAGAAGAAGATACACAAAATATGAATGCTTTACAAGGCAGAGCATAAATTGAATTCTACCTCTTCTACTTAAGAGAATTCAACCAGAAATGATTATGAATGGATGGTAAACATAACAGAATACATATGAAACATAGAAAGAAAAACACATTTGCTAAACTCACACCACAAGGATCTCATGAATCAGAGCTACATCATTCTATTAATTTCCAAGCCAAAACTGTACAATGAAAGTGCTGAGTTTTTCTCCACGCTATTCCCAAAAACTCCAACCCTTTACAAATGACTTTCAACACAATAAATAAGCTTTTGCATGAGAAAGTGGATCGAACCAAAGTTGGGGGATTGTTTAATCATTACAATGGAAATGAAAAGCCAACCATCAGTAACAGGAGCAGCGTTACATTTAATTTCCCTGATGATCAATTAAAAAAAACTAAAATATAGCGTAGATCTTTTGGGGGGGACTGTTCGCCTTCCTTTTGGTCGTTTTAATAAAACTATCATTTTAATAACATGGCCTTTAAATAAGATGCGCCTTTAATGAAGAGAAAACATATATTGTTAATGAGCGGGCCCACCTGCAATTTTCATTTAACTCACCCACGCGCCAATATTCACTTTCAACTATCTTCACTTCTAAACCACAGTACCATAGCCAAAAATCATTGAAAAGGATTTGAAAAACTTACTTGCAGAAAATCGCACTGAAACAAATCGAATTCTTGTAGAGCGGAAGTGATTTGGCCTTTGGGTCTCTGTGCGCCGCGCCAAAATATGTATGCGTCGCGCCACTTTGGAAGTGGTTTTGAGGCACTTCCTGGAGTCAAAATTGAGCCCAAGTGTGCTTCCTGGAAAGCCCTGCCTGTCTAATTTCCAGCCCAAGTGAAATGTTTCAATTTGGATGTCATTTTCTCCTCCAAAACTTCAATCTCCCAAGACTGCTTCTTGTGTGTCAAAATAAGGGCAGAGAGGTCATTTTTTTGGGTGTTTTTGACCTCCTGAGGACTCAAAACTTGCCCAAAATTCTTAGCCATGCACCAGTAGTCATGATTTTCCATGGAAAATCCATAAATATAAAATTTTTGTCATTTGGAGCTCCCTAGAAAAAGCGTGCGCCAGGTGGCGCGGTGCACAGGGAGAAAAACCTTGTTTCTTGTGCAAAAAATTTCAAAATGCAAAAATGTGCTCCAAATTTCTTGAAACTTGGGCTGTACCCTCTCCATCACATGTCATCGTGGGCCAAATAGGCTTTAGCCAAGATTCAGAGCCGATCTCGCTCTTTTTGCCTCTTTTGTCCTTTTGTCACCTTCCTCAATTTCGCCTTTAGGCTCCTGATTCTCGCTTTGGAGCTCAAGTTTCGGGCCATGTAATGGTAAGTCATGCGCCTCAGCATTGATTTTTCCCTATTGGCCTTCTCCAACAGCTTCTCCAAGTGAATTTTCACTTTCTCTAAGACATACTCCCGGTCCTCATCTCTTTGCTCCATGGGTCTACCTTGTACTGCCATGATGTGTTGTCGGTTTTCCTTGATCAGTTGCAACTCTATCTCAGCTTGCCGATCCTCAAGTTGTTTGTCTCTCTGGTCCAGGTATTTCATATTCCATTTAGCTCTCTCCAAGTCAAGGGATAAGGCTTGGATCTCTGTTTGCTGCTCCTAGATGATCTCTTTAAGCTGTGCACTTTGCGGACCCGTATTTGTATCATCATCATGAAGGAGAACGAAGTCGGTCTCTCTTTCACTTGATGGCCCCTCATCATGCATTGGCTCCTTACCTCTATCCTGTATGTATAGTGTTGATGTCAGAAGCGAGGCCCCTTCCACCCCAGGTGGAGATAACACTCGCTTTGATGCTGCAAACAAATTTCTAGCGCCCCTCTGATATGTGATGAATAACGGCACACTAGCGGTTTCATGGCTCTCATAGTGATGAGAAGGCCCCCCTATCTCAAATCTAGTCTCTGAAGGTCCCTGTGAAGCTTGGAAGAAGTCATGAGAGATGAAATCATCCCAAGTGATACCCTGTAAATCAAGTTGATGCACCATCAAAATCTTGATGAGAGCAAAATGACAAATGTTGTTGAACTGCTGCTCAGGGGTCTTGTGTTGCACAAGGGCAGTCATCCTCTCTATGTTTTGGCATATGAAATATGGGATGTTCATCATGTGTACCCGGGTGAAATGCATGAGCAACCTGATGTGATAAGCATATAACCGGGAGAAACAACCTTCACAACTGAAATACTTCATAATTAACTTCATTAGAGGGGCATATTCATCTTTAAGATATCGGAAGGGAAACACCCTCTTAAGCTGCCTCAAGAAACCAGGTTTAACATATGGCTCATAATGCTGTCGGTCAACTTTTTGTCTCTTGTTCCATGGCTCTCCAATATTAGGCATGCCGGTAGCTAATGAGATAGAGTCCGGTGTAAGTGTGAAAGTAACACCGGCCAAAGTAACTTGAGCACCATGTAAATGTAGAACAAATAGGCGAGCCAACTCATGGTGAAATTGAACATTTGCAACCTTTTCACAAAACTCATAACATGATTGAAACTGAAAAAAAGAGACGGCAAGAGGGCATGCATGCAATTCTGTGAGGGTATTTGGTTCTTCTCTAACATGTTTGCCACTTTTATGATGCCTCTGGGGTGCACGTTCTTCCGTGGGTGAGTCACTATGAGTTTCCACCTCATAGTCGGATGAATGATCAGATGACATAATTGATGCTATGAAAATTGCTTGGAGAAATGAATGTTGGTCGCAAGACTGTGTTGGACTGCTGTTGTAATATGGTCGAAATCTGTCACCGAGGGAGCAATGTAACAAGGGACTGTTAGGGAGGGAAAATACGAAGGGATTAGGAGTATTAGGATAGATTTTATTTAGGGCAATGTAGGAGGGTTTGGGAATTTTTCCTAGGGTAGGGTTTGGGGGTTTTACATTGGGCAATGGGTGAAAGGAAATCGGGGATAAGGGTGTAGTAGTTTTAGGGGATAGGGAAATATGACATTCAAAGGGATATGGTATAAGGAAAAAGGGACAGATGGGATGGAAGGGGAACCTTGGTAACAAAATGATGAATTTGCAAAACTTAACAATAATTGACATAAGGATTTTTAGAGGTAGAGTTTGGAAATTTTGTTTCAAACATTTGGAACCATAAACCACCATCACACAACACAGAAAAATGGATGAACCACTGAGATGTTGACCCTACCTATCACGTCCAAGCAATTCAATGGTGATTTGGAGGAATTTCGGGCTTTTTTGGGTGTTAGACTGTATTCGCCGCGCGGTACCAGTGCGTCGCGCCCGTTCCAAATGGCACTGGAGGATCACGTACAATGTGCTGCGCCGCCTAATGTATGTGCCGCACATGCCAAGACACCTCCAACTTTACCCAAAATGTGCGCTGGCTCACCCAATTCACTTTGAAATGCTTCTCTCCGACCTTGGCATTTAAAATGACCTTGATCCTTATGAGAAAATCTGTATAAAGACATGGAGACATGGTTTTGATTTTTGTTTCTTCAAAACCCACTTTTGCAACGTTTTGTTTTGGCACTTTTTCCACAATTTAATGCAACTCTGTTTTTCACATTTCCTTTTTGGATTTTTGACTAAAATGATGAAATTTTTAGCAATTTTTTGTAGGGGTAGCTGACATGGAATTTGTAAAAGGATGATCAGAATCTGTTTTTTTGAAGTACTTCATGGTGGAGAACTTTACATATTTATCATAAACATTAATTTGACGATTTCCTCATTTGACGATTTCCTCTTCAAAATAGAGTTTTGAAGAGGAATCACCCTTGAGCATTATGGATGATGAAAATCTGGGGATGAAACTTGTTGAACCTCCCTCTAGCCTACTGGCATTATTGGGTACTTTGAAAACACAACTTATGAAACCCTAGACCTATGACCGACATGATTTTTTGCCTCATCAAAAGACCAAATATTGATTGTCATTTAATGAACTTTGATGAACAAACCTGAGCCATCAGGTACAAAGCATGAGGGTTAATGACTGACAAGACCCTTCAGTCAGATTATGGCATGCCCCTAGCGGAATGCAGCTAAGTGAATGGAGCTAGACACCTAAAAATGAAATGTAGAAAGAGCTTTGATCTCCGACGGAGGAATGACAAGACCGACTCTAACATTGGCTCCAATGGGGGATGGTAGCTCCTCGAAGGTGCCAAGAACGGCAGATCTTTGGGAGAGCAGACAGTGCCTTCGTCCATTGGGCTATGGAATCATTATTTCGACAAACAACACAAAACTCTTGACTCATTTATTGAAAAAAAACTTGACTCAAACTGACTTAAATTTGGACATAAAATGACTCGAAGACTGACTAGACAAACTCAAACCAAAACTGAAATAAAATGGTATTTATAGTGACAATGGAAGTAGCATAAACAACTCAGAAATGGTACCACTTGAGCAGCCGACCATTGATCGGCCCTCTTGGACAATCTTCCCCGTTCATTTCCTTCAGGAGAAAGGCATTCCGACCTTGATGTGTTGCAATCTTGAAGGGACCTTTCCAGAGATTCTCGAATTTACCGTGCTTACACTTTTCCTCATTCCTTGCATCCCAATTCAGTACCACATCATCCAACTGAGATTTGTTCGCCTTTGCTTTTTTGTCATAAATTTTCTTAATCTTCTCCTGCAACTTGGATGTGTTTTGAAAACTTCTTCTCTGGTCTGCTACAAATGGACCACTTGATTCAATCATCACTGCATAGGATCGTCTTCACTGCCGGCCTCCTGAAGAATTTGGACTATCGGAGCTATGAGAGAGGTAGGAAACACTGTATCAACTCCATACACAAGCTCAAAGGGGGACATTCCAATGGATTTATTCTGACTGACCTGATCTGCACAAAGTGCATTGACCAACTTCTTATGCCAGCTCTTCTTGTTGATTTCCAGCAGCTTCTGAATGATGTTGACTAAACATTTGTTAGAAGACTCTGCCAACCCATTGCCTTGCGAATGATAGGCAGTCGAGTGACCCAAAATGATGTGATATTTATGACAAAACTCTACCATCCTTTTTTATTTGAAAGCTGCTGCATTATCAGTGATTAACTTATTCGGGCAACCAAAGCGAGACGAGATGTTATTTTCAAGGAATGAAATAATTACCGCATCTGTAGCTTGTCTGGTGGGAATTGCTTCAATCCATTTCGTGAAATAATCTGTTGCCGTGAGAAACCACCGATGCTGACCAGAAGAAGCGGGATGAATTTTACCAATGAAATCCAATCCCCATTGCTGAAAAGGGGCATTCACCTCAACAGGCTTAAGCGGCAAAGGCTGTAATTTCTGCCTTCCTTCAAAAATCTGACATTTATGGCAACTCTTGACAACCTTATATACATCAGCAAACAATGTCGGCCAATAGTATCCCGCTCTCAGAACTTTATTTTCTGTTGTTTTCCAAAAAAGGTGACCACCACAATCTCCTTCGTGGAAATCCTACATGACCTGCTTCGCCTCTTCTTCCACCAAGCAATTCAACAGAACGCCACCGGGATCTTTCCAATAAAGTGCAGAATTTAGAATGCAAAACTTAGCAGCCTTTAATTTGAGAGTTCTACTTTTGTTTCTAGTCATGCTGGGCGGTGGTGACAAATTCTGAAGCACATATAAGATATCTAACTACCACGAAGAAAGAGAAAATCTTTCAGATACCTGGATTGACGAACCTTCCTCATTCTCATCGGACATAGCAATGATCAGATTTATTTCTAAGGCGTGCAAGTTTGATTCCGCCATTAACTTTGCCAATCCCTGTCCTTTAACAAGCTTTGTGGGCTTTATCTCCACATCATACTCCAACAAAGTTGCAATCCACTTGCCTCGTCTTCCTTCCGCATCTATCTACACTAAAACATCTTTGACAACAACGTTAGGAACATAAGCCAAAATATGAGAATGTAGAATGTATACCCGAAAATCTTTCAATGCTTTCATAAGTGCGAGGGCTTGTTTCTCAATGATGTTGTACTTTAAGGCTGCATCTCCAATAGCTCGGCTGAAGAAAGCAATTGGTCTTTCGTGATCATCTCTTTTCTGCATCAACACCACTGTCATAGTATGCTCCGAAGCGAATGAAAAGAATATAAAATCCTGAGTGTATTCCGGGTTGATTAGAACTGGAGCTGAAGAAAGAGCCAATTTGACTAAATTGAAAGATTTTACAGCCTCTTCTCTCCACTTCACTTGGCTGTCTTTCTAAAGCATGTTTGTAATCTCTCTTAAGTGTTCAGCAAGATTAGGTACAAAGCGGCGTAAAAAATTCATTTTACCATTGAAAGATTGAATCTCCTTCTTATTTCGGGGCAGATTGATCTGCTGAATTGCTTGTACACGTGCTGGGTCAATACAAATTCCATCTTTTGAGATAATGTGCCCAAGTAGTTTGCCTTCCTCCATGGCAAACAAGCTCTTTTTCGGATTCAGCGACAGGCCATATTTTCTGCACTTTTGGAAAACAGTTTTCAAATGATACATGTGTTCTTCATCTGACTTGGAGAACACTATCAGATCATCAAGGTACACAACCAAAAAGACATCCTTCTCATTGGCGAAATCCAAGTCCATTGCCCACTGAAATGTGGCACCCACGTTCTTCAAACCAAAAGGCATTTTAGCATAGTGAAAAGTTCCTCGCGGAGTGGTGAATGTTGTCTTGTCTCGGTCATCTTCATGGACAGAAATTTGGTTATATCTAGAATAACCATTGAGTAGTAAGATATGAGATGCTCCAACTACTCGCTGAAGTATATGATCCATTTTGGGTAGTGGATAGTTATCTTTCAATGAAACTTTATTGAGATTCCTAAAATCAATGCACAAGCGAATCTCACCTGTCTTCTTTCGTACGGGCACCAAATTAGAGACCCAGTCCGAAAATCTAATGGGAGCGATGATTCTTGATTTGTGCAACCTGTTTATCTCCTTTTCAATTGATGGTAGTAGTTTTGGATTTAGCCTTCTCAACTTCTGTCTGAAAGGTTTCTGATTAGGCTTAATGGGTATAGTGTGATGAATTATATTGGTATCGTATGTCTTCAAGGCAGAATAGTCTCAAGCAAACACATCATCAAATGAAGACAGCAAACTGATATATTTGGCTTTTATCTTTTGTGGCAACGCTTTAGATAGTTTTACCATTTTAAGATTAGCAGCGGTTCCGATATTGACCTCTTCAACACCCTTCTCTGTTGGCTGCAGTGTTGGTTTGAGGGCTATGTCATCTTGATCAAAGAGTTCTTCTAAAGGTATCAAGCCTTTAGGAATAATGTTATCCTTTAGCTGCAACACATCCATAAAAATTCTCAAGATCTTCAATAAAACTATGAACATGGCTACAACAGTCCTGAACTAAAGCCAAGGATGGATACGATTCTTTATTCCTTTCAAAGAATATTGTATGAAAATCTTTTAAACAATGAATAGAAGCAGGTGGCAAACTTTCATACCAAGATCGGGCTTCGTCTTTCAGAGTAGCCATAAACATTTTCATCAAACAGTCTTCAGGAGAATTGATCTTTAGTTTATGCACATGAATGTGAAATTTTACCAGATGAAGGGCAACGTCATTACCTTCCATATTTCTGAACATAGGCAAATTCTGAAGCCAATCCACCTTGGGCATTTTATTCGGAAAACCTGGGATGTGATCTCGGCTCATGGGAGCGTATCGTCTTGCAACCCGCTCCATTTTGAAAATCTCAAAGATACTGATCTCTCTGCAGTGGAGTCACCATGAAGGACTGATTGCTGGATTCCTCAGTGAATGGAGTCGCCAGGTGAATGATTTTAGCCTTCTTATGTTTGATCGCTATTCACCATCAACAATCTGCTCTAAACTTGAGATATGTATTGGGGCAAAACAATCTTCAAGCAAACCATTTTCTTCCCCAGTGTGGTCGCCACTATGTTAGAGCCTAAATCTCCCTTAGGCTGAAAGAAGGCAAAATTCACGATAACCACAAACCATGCTCAGCCTCGTAGCTAGCCCTACGAGGACAGGAGAGGGCTCTCTCCGGGTCACACTCAGTAAAAATAAATAATAGGGTCTGAGATGACTTAAAATGAATAATGATTTTAGGCTAGTAAATATATATGAAAAAGAGACAATTTTTGAATGACTGAATTTTCTAGGTTGTGTGGGACCAAAGGACCGCATGAGCTAGGAAATTAAATCAAAGACGTAGGATATTTCGTGAGGCAAGATAGGCAGGAGGTTTAGCAATCAGATTTAAATAAAATGGAGTGGAAAGATTGGTGAGAAAAGCTAAAAAGGGCATACACATGAATCCTTTTAAGACAGAAGAAGATACACAAAATATGATTGCTTTACAAGGCAGAGAATAAACTGAATTCTACCTCTTCTACTTAAGAGAATTCAACCAGAAATGATTATGAATGGATGGTAAACATAACAGAATACATATGAAACATAGAAATAAAAACACATTTACTAAACTCACACCACAGGGATCTCATGAATCAGAGCTCCATCATTCTATTAATTTCCAAGCCAACACTGTACAATGAAAGTGCTGAGTTTTTCTCCACGCTATTCCCAGAAACTCCAACCCTTTACAAATGACTTTCAACACAATAAATAAGCTTTGCCATGAGAAATTGGATCAACCCAAATTTGGGGGATTGTTTAATCATTACAACGGAAATGAAAAGCCAACCATCAGTAACGGGAGCAGCGTTACATTTAATTTCTCTGATGGTCAATTAAAAAAAAACTAAAATGTAGCGTAGATCTTCTGGGGGGGACTGTTCACCTTCCTTTTGGTCGTTTGAATAACAACTATCATTTTAATAACATGGACTTTAAATAAGATGCGCCTTTAATGAAGAGAAAACATATATTGTTAATGAACGTGCCCACCTGTAATTTTTGTTTAACTCACCCAGGCGCCAATATTCACTTTCAACTGTCTTCACCTCTAAACCAAAGTACCATAGCCAAAAATTGTTGAACAGGATTTGACAAACTTACTTGGAGAAAATTGCACTGAAACAAATCGAAATCTTGTAGAGCGGAAGTGATTTGGCCTTTGGGTCTCTGTACGCTGCACCAAAAGATGTATGTGTCGCGCCACTTTGGAGGTGGTTTTGAGGCACTTCTTGAAGTCCAAATTAAGCCCAAGTGTGCTTGTTGGAAAGAAATACTTGTCTAATTTCCAACCCAAGTGAAATTTTTCGATTTGGATGTCATTTTCCCCTCCAAAACTGCAATCTCCCAAGACTGCTTCCTGTGTGTCAAAATAAGGGCAGAGAGGTCATTTTTTTTTGGGTGTTTTGACCTCCCGAGGACTCAAAACTTGTTCAAACTTCTTATCCATGCACCAGCAGTCATGATTTTCCATGGAAAATCCAAAAATATAAAAAAAAATTCATTTGGAGCTCCCTAGCAAAAGCGTGCGCCGGGTGGCGCAGCGCACAGGGATAAAAACACTGTTTCTTGTGCAAAAAATTTCAAAATTTCAAAATATGCTCCAAATTTCTTGAAATTTGGGCTATACCCTCTCCATCACATGTCATGCTGGGCCAAAGAGGCTTCAACCAATATTCGGAGCTGATCTCGCTCTTTTTTCCTCTTTTGTCCTTTTTCCACCTTCCTAAATTTCGCCTTTAGGCTCCTGATTCTCTCTTTGGAGCTCAAGTTTCGGGCCATGTAATGGTAAGTCATGCACCTCAGCATTTCTTTTTCCCTATTGGCCTTCTCCAATAGCTTCTCCAAGTGAATGTTCACTTTCTCTAAAACATACTCCCGGTCCTCATCTCTTTGCTCCATGGGTCTACCTTGTGCTGCCATGATGTGTTGTCGGTTTTCCTTGATCAGTTGCAACTCTATCTCAACTTGCCGATCCTCAAGTTGTTTTTTTCTCTGCTCCAGGTATTTCATATTCCATTTAGCTCTCTCCAAGTCAAGGGATAAGGCTTGGATCTCTGTTTGCTGCTCCTGGATGATCTCTTTAAGCTGTGCACTTTGCGGACCCGTATTTGTATCATCATCTTGAAGGAGAACGAAGTCGGTCTCTCTTTCACCTGATGACCCCTCATCATGCATTGGCTCCTTACCGATGTCTTATACCTGTAGTGCTGATGTCAGAAGTGAGTCCCCTTCCACCCCGGGTGGAGATAACACTCGCTTTGCTGCTGCAAACGAATGTCTAGTGCCCCTCTGATATGTGATGAATACCGGCACACTAGCGGTTTCATGGTGCTCATACTGATGAGAAGGTCCCCCTATCTCAAATCTAGTCTCTGAAGGTCCCTGTGAAGCTTGGAAGAAGTCACAAGAGATGAAATCATCCCAAGTGATACCCTGTAAACTAAGCTGATACAACACCAAAATCTTGATGAGAGAAAAATGACAAATGCTGTTGAATTGCTGCTCATGGGTTTTGTGTTGCACAAGGGCGGTCATCCTCTCTATGTTTCAGCATATGAAATATGGGATGTTGATCATGCGTACCCAGGTGACATGCATGAGCAACCTTATGTGATAAGCATATAACCGGGAGAAACGGCATTCACAACTAAAATACTTAATAATTAACTTCATTAGAGGCCTGGCATATTCATCTTTAAGATATCAGAAGAGAAACACCCTCTTAAGCTGCCTCAAGAAAACAGGTTTAACATATGGCTCATAATGCTGTCGGTCAACTTTTTGTCTCTTGTTCCATGGCTCTCCAATATTAGGCATGCCAGTAGCTAATAAGATAGAGTCCGGTGTATGTGTGAAAGTAACACCGGCCAATGTAACTTGAGCACCATGTAAATGTAGAACAAATAGGCGAGCCAACTCATGGTGAAATTGAACATTTGAAACCTTTTCACAAAACTCATAGCATGACTGAAACTGAAAACAAGAGATGGCAAGAGGGCAGGCCTGCAATTCTGTGAGGGTAGAAGGTTCTTCTCTAACATGTCTGCCATTTTTATGATGCCTTCGGGGTGCACGTTCTTCCGTGGGTGAGTCACTATGAGTTTCCCCCTCATAGTCGGATGAATGATCAGATGACATAATTGATGCTATGAAAATTACTTGGAGAAATGAATGTTGGTCGCAAGACTGTGTTGGACTGCTGTTGTAATATGGTTGAAATCTGTCACCGAGGGAGCAATGTAACAAGGGACCGTTAGGGAGGGAAAATATGAAGGGATTAGAAGTATTAGGATAGATTTTATTTAGGGCAATGTAGGAGGGTTTGGGAACATTGCATAGGGTAGGGTTTGGGGGTTTTACATTGGGCAATGGGTGAAAGTGAATTGGGGATAAGGGTGTAGTAGTTTTAGGGGATATGGAACAATGACATTCAAAGGGATATGGTATAAGGGAAAAGGGACAGATGGGATGGAAGGGGAACCTTCGTAACAAAATGATGAATTTGCAACTCTTAACAGCAATTGACATAAGGATTTTTAGAGGTAGGGTTTGGAAATTTTGTTTCAAACATTTGGAACCATAAACCACCATCACACAACACACAAAAATGGATGAACCATCGAGATGTCGACCCTACCTGGCATGTCTAAGCAATTCAATGGTGATTTGGAGGAATTTCGGGTGTTTTTTGGGTGTTACACTATATCTGCCATGCCACCTGTTCTATGCGTCGTGCGCTACCAGAGTGCCATGCCTGCTCCAAATTGCACTGGAGGATCACGCCCAATGCGCCGTGCCACCTACTGTATGCGCCGCGCCTGCCAAGACACCTCCAACTTTACCCAAAACGTGTGCTGGCTCACCTAATTCACTTTGAAAAGCTTCTTCCTGACCTTGGAATTTAAAATGAACTTGATCCTTATGATAAAATCTATATAAAGACATGGAGACATGGTTTTGATTTTTGTTTCTTCAAAACACACTTTTGCAATGTTTTTTTTTTGGCACTTTTTCCACAATTTAATGCAACTCTGTTTTTCACATTTCCTTTTTGGATTTTTGACTAAAATGATGAAATTTTTGGCAATTTTTTGCAGGGGTAGCTGACATGGAATTTCGCAAAGGATGATCAAAATCTGTTTTTTTGAAGTACTTCATGGTGGAGAACTTTACATATTTATCATAAACATTAATTTGACGATTTCCTCTTCAAAACAGAGTTTTGAAGAGGAATCACTCTTGAGCATTATGGATGATAAAAATATGGGGATGAAACTTGTTGAACCTCCCTCTGGCCTGCTGGAATTATTGGGTACTTTGAAAAAACGACTTATGAAACCCTAGACCTATGACTAACATGATTTTTTGCCTCATCAAAAGACCAAATATTGACTGTCATTTAATGAACTTTGATGAACAGACCTGAGCCAACAGGTACAAAGCATGAGGGGTAATGACTGACAAGACCCTTCCGTCAGATTATGGCATGCCCCTAGCGGAATGAAGCTGAGTGAATGGAGAGAGACACCTAAAAATGAAATGCAGAAAGAGCTTTGATCTTCGATGGAGGACTGACAAGACCGACTCTAACATTGGCTCCAATCGGGGATGGTAGCTCCTTGGAGGTGCCAAGAACGACAGATCTTTGGGAGAGAAGACAGTGCCTTCATCCATTGGGCTATGGAATCATTATTTCGACAAACAACAAAAAAATCTTGACTCACTTATTGACTAAAACTTGACTCGAACTGACTCAAATTTGGACTTAAAATGACTCGAAGACTGACTAGAAAAACTCAAACCAAAACTGAAATAAAATGGTATTTATAGTGACAATGGTAGTAGCATAAACAACTCAGAAATGGTACCGCTTGAGCAGCCGACCATTGATCGGCCCTCCTGGACAATCTTCCTCGTTCATTTCCTTCAGGAGAAAGGCATTCTGACCCTGATATGCTGCAATCTTGAAGGGACCTTTCCAGAAATTCTCGAATTTACCGTGCTTACGCTTTTCCTCATTCCTTACATCCCACTTCAGCACCACATCATCCAACTGAAATTTGTCTACCTTTGCTTTTCTGTCATAAATTTTCTTAATCTTCTCCTGCAACTTGGACGTGTTTTGGAAAAGTTCTTCTCTGGTACGCTGCAAATGGACCATTTGAATCAATCTTCTCTACATAGGATCATCTTCACTGCCGGCCTCCTGAAGAAGTTTGACTATCGGAGCTGCGAGAGAGGTAGGAAACACTGTATCAAATCCATACACAAGCTCAAAGGGGGGCATACCAATGTATTTCTTCTGACTGACCCGATCTTCCCAAAGTGCATTGACCAACTTCTTATGCCAGCTCTTCTTGTTGATTTCCAGCAGCTTCTTAATGATGTTGACTAAAGATTTGTTAGAAGACTCCAGCAACCCATTGTCTTGTGGATGATAGGTAGTTGAGTGACCCAAAATGATGTGATATTTATGACAAAACTCTACCATCCTTTTTGATTTGAAAGCTACTGTGTCATCAGTGATTAACTTATTCGGGCAACCAAAGTGAGATAAGATGTTATTTTCAAGGAATGAAATAATTACCGCATCTGTAGCTTGTCTGGTGGGAATTCTTCGATCCATTTTGTGAAATAATCTGTTGCCGTGAGAATCCACCAATGATGACCGGAAGAAGCGGGATGAATTTCACCAATGAAATCCAACCCCCATTACTGAAACAGGGAATTCACCTCTATGGGCTTAAGCGGCAAAGGCTGTAATTTCTGCCTTCCTTCAAAAATATGACATTTATGACAGCTCTTGACAACCTTATATACATCAGCAAACAATGTCGGCCAATAGTATCCCACTCTCAGAACTTTATTTTCTGTTGTTTTCAAAAAAGGTGACCACCACAATCTCCTTTGTGGAAATCCTCCATGACCTGCTTTGCCTCTTCTTCCACCAAGCAATTCAACAGAACGCCACCGGGATCTTTCCAATAAAGTGCAAAATTTAGAATGCAAAACTTAGCAGCCTTTAATTTGAGAGTTCTACTTTTGTTTCTAGTCATGCTGGGTGGTGGTGACAAATTCTGAAGCACATATATGATATCTGAATACCACGGAGAAAGAGAAAAAGTTTCAGATACCTGGATTGATGAACCTTCCTCATTCTCATTGGACATAGCAGCGATCAGATTTATGTCTAAGGCGTGCAAGTTTGATTCGGCCATTAACTTTGCCAATCCCTGTCCTTTAACAAGCTTTGTGGGCTTTATTTCCACATCATACTCCAACAAAGCTGCAATCCACTTGCCTCGTCTTCCTTCCGGATCTGTCTGCACTAAAACATCTTTGACAGCAACGTTAGGAACATAAGCCAAAATATGAGAATGAGGAATTTATACCCAAAAATCTTTCAATACTTTCACAAGTGCGAGGGCTTGTTTCTCAATGATGTTGTACTTTAAGGCTGCATCTCTTATAGCTCAGCTGAAGAAAGCAATTAGTCTTTCGTGATCATCTCCTTTCTACATCAACACCGTTGCCATAGTATGCTTCGAAGAGAATAAAAACAATATAAAATCCTGAGTGTATTCCAGGCTGATTAGAATTGGAGCTGAAGAAAGAGCCAATTTGACTAAATTGAAGGATTTTACAGCCTCTTCCGTCCACTTCACTTGGCTGTCCTTCTTAAGCATGTTTGTAATCTCTCTTAGGTGTTCAACAAGATTAGGTACAAAGCAGCGTAAAAAATTCATTTTAGCATTGAAAGATTGAATCTCCTTCTTATTCCGGGGCAGATCAATCTACTGAATAGCTTGTACACGTGTTGGGTCAATACGAATGCCATCTTTTGAGATAATGTGCCCAAGTAGTTTGCCTTCATCCACGACAAACAAGCTCTTTTTCGGATTCAACGACAAGCCATATTTTCTGCACTTTTGGAAAATAGTTTTTAGATGATACATGTGTTCTTCATCTGATTTGGAGAACACTGTCAGATCATCAAGGTACACAACCAAAAATACATCCTTCTCATTGGCGAAAGCCAAGTCAATTTCTCACTGAAATGTGGCACCCGTGTTCTTCAAACCAAAAGGCATTTTGGCGTAATGAAAATTTCCCCACGGAGTGGTGAACGCTGTCTTGTCTCGATCATCTTCATGGATAGAAATTTGGTTATATCTAGAATAACCATCAAGTAGTGACATACGAGATGCTCCAACTACTCGCTGAAGTATATGATCCATTTTGGGCAGTGGATAGTTATCTTTCAATGAAACTTTATTGAGATTCCTAAAATCAATGCACAAGTGAATCTCACCTGTCTTCTTTCGTACGGGCACCAAATTAGAGATCCAGTCTGAAAATCTGATGGGAACGATGATTCCTGATTTGTACAACCTGTTTATCTCCTTTTCAATTGATGGCAGCAGTTTTGGATTTAGCCTTCTCAACTTCTGTCTGAAAGGTTTCTGATTAGGCTTAATGGGTATAGTGTGCTGAATTATATTGGTATCGTATGTCTTCAAGTCAGAATAGTCCCAAGCAAACACATCAGCAAATGAAGACAACAAACTGATATATTTGGCTTTTATCTTTTGTGGCAATGCTTTAGACAGTTTTACCATTTTAGGATTAGCAGCTGTTCCGATATTGACCTCTTCAACACCCTTCTCTGTTGGCTGCAATGTTGGTTTGCGGGCTACGTCATCTTGATCAAAGAGTTCTTCTAAAGGTATCAAGCCTTTAGGAATAATGTTATCCTTTAGCTGCAACACGTCCATAAAAATTCTCAAGATCTTCAATAAAACTATGAACATGGCTACAACAGTCCTAAACTAAAGCCAAGGATGGATACGATTCTTTATACCTTTCAAAGAATATTGTATGAAAATATTTTAAACAATGAATAGAAGCAGGTGGCAAACTTTCATACCAAGATCGGGCTTCGTCTTCCAGAGTAGCCATAAACATTTTCATCAAACAGTCTTCAGGAGAATTGATCTTTAGTTTATGCACATGAATGTGAAATTTCAGAACATAGGCAAATTCTGAAGCCAATCCACCTTGGGCATTTTATTCGGAAAACCTGGGATGTGATCTCGGCTCATGGGAGCATATCTTCTTGCAACCCGCTCCATTTTGAAAATCTCAAAGATACTGATCTCTCTGCAGTGGAGTCACCATGAAGTACTGATTGCTGGATTCCTGAGTGAATGGAGTCGCCAGGTGAATGATTTCAGCCTTCTTATGTTTGATCGCTGTTCACCATCAACAATCAGCTCTAAACTTGAGATAGGTACTGGGGCAAAACAATCTTCAAGCAAACCATTTTCTTCCCCAGTGTGGTCGCCACTATGTTAGAGCCTAAATCTCCCTTAGGCTGAAAGAAGGCAAATTTCAGGATAACCACAAACCATGCTCAGCCTCGTAGCTAGCCCTACGAGGACAGGAGAGGGCTCTCTCCGGGTCACACTCAGTAAAAATAAACAATAGGGTCTGAGATAACTTAAAATGAATAATGGTTCTAGGCTAGTAAATAGATATAAAAAATAGACAATTTTTGAATGACTGAATTTTCTAGGCTGTGTGGGACCAAAGGACTGCATGAGCTGGGAATTAAATCAAAGACGTAGGATGTTTCATGAGGCAAGATAGGTGGGAGGTTTAGCAATCAGATTTAAATAAAATGGAGTGGAAATATTGTTGAGAAAAGTTGAAAGGGGCATACACATGAATCCTTTTCAGACAGAAGAAGATACACAAAATATGAATGCTTTACAAGGCAGAGCATAAACTGAATTCTACCTCTTCTACTTAAGAGCATTCAACCAAAAATGATTATGAATGGATGGTAAACATAACAGAATACATATGAAACATAGAAATAAAAACACATTTACTAAACTCACACCACAGGGATCTCATGAATCAGAACTCCATCATTTTATTAATTTCCAAGCCAAAACTGTACAATGAAAGTGCTGAGTTTTTCTCCATGCTATTATCAGAAACTCCAACCCTTTATAAATGAATTTCAACACAATAAATAAGCTTTGCCATGAGAAATTGGATCAACCCAAAGTTGGGGGATTGTTTAATCATTACAATGGAAATGAAAAGCCAACCATCAGTAACGGGAGTAGCGTTACATTTAATTTCTCTAATGGTCAATTATAAAAAAATCGAAAATGTAGCGTAGATCTTCTGGGGGGGACCGTTCGCCTTCCTTTTGGACATTTGAATAACAAATATCATTTTAATAACATGGAATTTAAATAATATGCGCCTTTAATGAAGAGAAAACATATATTGTTAATGAACGGGCCCACTTGCAATTTTCGTTTAACTCACCCACGCGCCAATATTCACTTTCAACTGTCTTCGCTTCTAAACCACAGTACCATAGCCAAAAATTGTTGAACAGGATTTGAAAAACTTACTTGGAGAAAATCGCACTGAAACAAATCGAATTCTTGCAGAGCGGAAGTGATTTGGCCTTTGGGTCTTTGTGCGCTGCGCCAAAAGATGTATGTGTCGCGCCACTTTGGAGGTGGTTTTGAGGCACTTCTTGAAGTCCAAATTGAGCCCAAGTGTGCTTGTTGGAAAGCACTGCCTGTCTACTTTCCAACCCAAGTGAAATTTTTTAATTTGGATGTCATTTTCCCCTCAAAAACTGCAATCTCCCAAGACTGCTTCCTGTGTGTCAAAATAAGGGCAGAGAGGTCATTTTTTTGGGTGTTTTTGACCTCCCAAGGACTCAAAACTTGTCCAAACTTCTTAGCCATGTACCAAAAGTCATGATTTTCCATGGAAAATCCAAAAATATAAACTTTTTTTCATTTGGAGCTCCCTAGCAAAAGCGCGCTCCGGGTGGCACGGCGCACAGGGAGAAAAACACTATTTCTTGTGCAAAAAATTTCAAATTGCAAAAATGTGCTCCAAATTTCTTGAAATTTGGGTTGTACCCTCTCCATCACATGTCATGCTGGGCCAAAGAGGCTTCAGCCAATATTCGGAGCCGATCTCTCTCTTTTTGCCTCATTTGTCCTTTTTCCACCTTCCTCAATTTCGCCTTTAGGCTCCTGATTCTCGCTTTGGAGCTCAAGTTTCGGGCCATGTAATGGTAAGTCATGTGCCTCAACATTGATTTTTCCCTATTGGCCTTCTCCAACAGCTTAGCCAAGTGAATGTTCGCTTTCTCTAAAACATACCCCCGGTCCTCATCTCTTTGCTCCATGGGTCTACCTTGTGCTGCCATGATGTGTTGTCGATTTTCCTTGATCAGTTGCAACTCTATCTCAGCTTGCCGATCCTCAAGTTGTTTGTTTCTCTGCTCCAGGTATTTCATATTCCATTTAGCTCTCTCCAAGTCAAGGGATAAGGCTTGGATCTCTATTTGCTGCTCCTTGATGATCTCTTTAAGCTGTGCACTTTGCGGACCCGTATCTGTATCATCATCATGAAGGAGAACAAAGTTGAACTCTCTTTCACCTAATGGCCCCTCATCATGCATTGGCTCCTTACCGCTGTCTTGTACCTGTAGTGCTGATGTTGGAAGTGAGTCCCCTTCCACCCTGGGTGGAGATAACACTCGCTTTGCTGCTGCAAACAAATGTCTAGCGCCCCTTTGATATGTGATGAATACCGGCACACTAGCGGTTTCATGGCGCTCATATTGATGAGAAGGTCCCCCTATCTAAAATCTAGTCTCTGAAGCTCCCTGTGAAGCTTGGAAGAAGTCACGAGAGATGAAATCATCCCAAGTGATACCGTGTAAACTAAGCTGATGCACCACCAAAATCTTGATGAGAGCAAAATGACAAATGATGTTGAACTGCTGCTCATGGATCTTGTGTTGCACAAGGGCGGTCATCCTCTCTATGTTTTGGCATATGAAATATGGGATGTTCATCATGCGTACCTAGGTGAAATGCATGAGAAACCTAATGTGATAAGCATATAACCAGGAGAAACGGCCTTCACAACTGAAATACTTCATAATTAACTTCATTAGAGGGGCATATTCATCTTTAAGATATCAGAAGGGAAACACCCTCTTAAGCTGCCTCAAGAAACCACGTTTAACACATGGTTGATAATGTTGTCTGTCAACTTTTTGTCTCTTGTTCCATGGCTCTCCAATATTAGGCATGCCGGTAGCTAATGAGATAGAGTCCGGTGTAAGTGTGAAAGTAACACCAGCCAAAGTAACTTGAGCACCATGTAAATGTAGAACAAATAGGCGAGCCAACTCATGATGAAATTGAACATTTGCAACCTTTTCAAAAAACTCATAGCATGACTGAAACTGAAAACAAGGGACGGCAAGAGGGCATGCCTGCAATTCTATGAGTGTAGTCGGTTCTTCTCTAACATGTCTGCCACTTTTATGATTCCTCCGGGGTGCACGTTCTTTCGTGGGTGAGTCACTATGAGTTTCCACCTCATAGTTGGATGAATGATTAGATGACATAATTGATGCTATGAAAACTGCTTGGAGAAATGAATGCTGGTCGCAAGACTGTGTTGGATTGCTGTTGTAATATGGTTGAAATCTATCACCGAGGGAGCAATGTAACAAGGGACCATTAGGGAGGGAAAATATGAAGGGATTAGGAGCATTAGGATAGATTTTATTTAGGGCAATGTAGGAGGGTTTGGGAACTTTGCATAGGGTAGGGTTTGGCGGTTTTACATTTGGAAATGGGTGAAAGGGAATCATGGATAAGGGTGTAGTAGTTTTAGGGGATAGGGAACAATGAAATTCAAAGGGATATGGTATAAGGAAAAAGGGAATGAAGGAAAAAGGGACAGATGGGATGGAAGGGGAACCTTGGTAACAAAATGATGAATTTGCAACCCTTAACAGCAATTGACATAAGGATTTTTAGAGGTAGGGTTTGGAAATTTTGTTTCAAACATTTGGAACCATAAACCACCATCACACAACACACAAAAATGGATGAACCACCGAGATGTCGACCCTACCTGGCACGTCCAAGCAATTCAATGGTGATTTGGAGGAATTTTAGGCGTTTTTTGGGTGTTAGACTGTATGCGCTGTGCCGCCTGTTCTATGCGCCGCGCGCTACCGGTGCACCACGCCCATTCCAAATTGCACTGGAGGATCATGCCCAATGCGCCGCACTGGCCCAGTGTGCCGCGCCACCTACTGTATGCACCGTGCCTACCAAGACACCTCCAAATTTACCCAAAACGTGCGTTGGCTCACCCAATTCACTTTGAAATGCTTCTCTCTGACCTTGGCATTTAAAATGACCTTGATCCTTATGAGAAAATCTATATAAAGACATGGAGACATGGTTTTGATTTTTGTTTCTTCAAAACCCACTTTTGCAATGTTTTGTTTTGGCACTTTTTCCACAATTTAATGCAACTCTGTTTTTCACATTTCCTTTTTGGATTTTTGACTAAAATGATGAAATTTTTGGCAATTTTTTGCAAGGGTAGCTGACATGGAATTTGGCAAAGGATGATCAGAAATATGGTTTTTTGAAGTACTTCATGGTGGAGAACTTTACATATTTATCATAAACATTAATTTGATTATTTCCTCTTCAAAACAGAGTTTTGAAGAGGAATCACCCTTGAGCATTATGGATGATGAAAATTTGGGGATGAAACTTGTTGAACCTCCCTCTGGCCTACTGGCATTATTGGGTACTTTGGAAACACAACTTATGGAACCCTAGACCTATGATTGACATGATTTTTTTCCTCATCAAAATACCAAATATTGACTGTCATTTAATGAGCTTTGATGAATAGACCTGAGCCAACAGGTACAAAGCATGAGGGGTAATGACTGACAAGACCCTTACGTCAGATTATGGCATGCCCCTACTGGAATGTAGCTGAGTGAATGGAGTGAGACACCTAAAAATGAAATGCAGAAAAATCTTTGATCTCTGACGGAGGACTGACAAGACCGACTCTAACAGATTTCTCAAATGGCTGCAATGATACCTGCAGATTCAAAGGGAGATCATCCTTCATGATGGCTTGTCGGTTCTCTGACATGCATTGCATGCCCTACAATATGCCTTGGAATCCTTATGCAATGTGGGCCACCACAACCAGCACGTAAAATCTTTTGCGATGTTTCTTTTCCTGCATAATGGCCTCCCACAACCCCTCCATAAGCTTCAGCGAGGATACTGCTTCATTTAAAATTCGAGAGTATCTCGTCTGATCCCATTTTATACAAGTGACCTGTAATAACATAAAAATCTACCACGTGCACCACCAATTCCTCCTTCTGTTGACTAACGTATCCTTCTAGAGTCGTTCCCGTAGTCAAGAAGTGGATAATGTCTGCAAAATGATTGTCTGCTACCTGCACTGCAAATAGCTATGCATCAGGCAACAGCTCCTCTAAATTGGTAGGCTCCTCTCATGTTTCAATCTGCGACAGATGATCTTGCCTTACATTCAATCGCCCTGGCTTCACAATTACTTCGAAATAATAGTCCTGAAACAACAACAACCATCTGCATATTCCCCCCCCCCCAACACAGGCTTGTTGACTAGGTATTTTAATGCAGAATAGTCTGTATACATCTTAAAGTGTCTGCCTAGCAGGTAATGTCAAAACTTCTAGAGTGCATACACCATAGCCAACCCTTCGTGCTCATTCGTTAAGTAATTCTTTTCAACCTTAGACAATTTCCTGCTCACAAATGGTATCAAGTGATCCAATTCTCCTTCATCGGCCTGTGTTAGTACTTCTCCCAGCGCAATGCATGATGCATCCACATGCACATGAAATTCTTTCTTCCAATCCAGGAAGACTAAGATTGGCGCAGTGACCATTTTCTCCTTCAATACATCTAGACTCTGCTAACATTCTTCATTCCAACAAAAGGTAGAATCCTTCTTCAATAGCTTTTTCATCAGCACGGTAATCTAAGCATAACTCTTAATGAACTTTCAATAATATCCAATATGACCCAACATTGCGCATAGCTGTTTAACACTCCTTGGTGCCTCCAAATTAATTATGAAGACGATCTTAGCAGGGTCCACCATCAATCCTTGTCTGCACAGTACATGACGTAGCAAGATTCTAAAAGGGATGCAAAATAAGCACTTCTTCAAGTTTAGCGCGATTGGATACCTCCGGCATGTATCCAGCATCAAGCGCAAACTAGCTACATGGCATTTGACTAGTCCAAACAATGTCCAATCATCAAAATATACCTCCAAAAACTTGTGAATGAACTCTTTGAATGCCGCAATGACTACACGTGAAAAGATTGTCGACACATTCTTAAGTCCAAAAGGAATTACTGTATATTGAAAGCATCCCCACTCAGTCACAAAGGTAGCCTTGTTCTTGTCTTTTGGCACGATCTTTATCTAATGGTATCCAGAGAATCCACCTGTGAATGAATATGCTTCCTATCCACCAACATTCTCCAATACCTCCTCTATGAATGGAGTTGGAAAAGGATCATGAATGCAAGAATTGTTCAGTTTCCTGAGATCTACGCAAATCCTTATCTCATCCTTCTGCTTATTTTCTTGAACTACCATTGGACTCACCCAATTAGATTCTTCAATTGGTTCAAAAATACTCACTGCCAACATCTTGTCCAACTCCAAGTGGACCTTTTCCTTCTACTTAGGATTAAGGCGATATGCCCTCTACTTAATAGGCTTCACATCTGGTTTCAAAGTTATTTTCATCACTCCCAAATCACCTATGATGCCTTTTAAGTCTGAAAACTTTTTGGGGAACAAATCCTAGTACTCGCGGAGCAACTCAGCGACCCTATCCACCGTAGCATCATCCCAATAGTCTCCTAGCTTTGCAAAATTTGGCTTCACCTCTGTGCCAATGTTCACTATTCTGGTTTTCAGTGACACAGTGACATTTTTCTTCTGGGATATTAATGTTCCTTTGGTCCTCCACTTCTTCTTCAGCAGTCACATTGTAGCACTCTAGCGTATGGCACAGCTGGGTTGTCCAATATGGTTGAATCAAATCCAAGGGATCCTGTGGGATTTTGAATATCATTTCCTTGACCTCCTGAATGCTTCAACAATGCATTCTAATCCATCTTCAAAGCTGAGTGTGATTAAGAATCCCTGTCTCAAAATATCCCACTCGTCAGTGTCATGGAGGAGCTCTGTCTCCAGGTGCCAATTCATTGGTATTACATCCAAAGTGTGACAGAACAAATGCACCCACTCTAGTTGTGGCGCTGCTCCATAAGCATTAATCCATTTTGCTAAGTGATCACGCGGATCACTACTCCCATCATATTTATCTATCAGTTGCACTTTTGGGCAACCAAACCATACCCTCATCATTTTTCTGTATTCACGCCATCCATCAAAACTATCTTTGTGTGTACCCCACCATACTGCGGGTGTAGCATGCAGCGCCAAATCCAGTGCTTGGAAGTGATGCTTCTCAGGCACTTCCCTTTCAAATGAAGCCATTTATCGACATTAGTTAGACCATCATAATAAGGCAATCTCCTTACCTCCGATGAGACACAATGCAGTGATTTAGTCATCATGTTACAGTGTAGCGTAGATACTTCATGCAACCTATTCTGCAAGTGTTCCAACTCCTCGTCTAAATCAGATGTACAAGAACTTTCGTGGTCCCATGAAATGCATCCATCTGTTGTTAGTTTCACCCAATCTTGGGCTCACACTGTTATTTTGTAGATCTAGTCCAAATCATCATTGCTTTCATAATCATGGACCAGTTTAGTATAACACGGTCCTTCTGCAGGGTCCAAAGGTACTACTACACAAAGCGATTTCCTCTCAAATGACATTGTCCACATCTTTAAATTGATCACCACATTCATGTCAATAACCTAGTAGATCCCAAGGAGTGTAGGGTATGGATTGCTATCATCAACAATTTATATCACTTCGAAATCTGCCAATGCGCTCACGCCTTCAATATCTACTGTCACTACCTGCAATTTTCCCATGGTGATAATATTTTGTTGATTTTCCATTCTCAATTGCACCAGAGACCACTACATCGCAGGTCTCCCCATTCTTTCCCATGCCTGTTTAGGAAAAGCATTCGCATCCGACCCCAAATCCAGAATAACTTGATCCATTTCATACTCTCCTATTTGCATAGTGAGTCTCATCTCACGTCCTATTCTTGCCTTATGCTTATCAATTTTTTTGACTACGTGCAGGCCTTCAAGAGAATTTTCTTTTTCGACACACTTATTTATCAACTCCTATAACCCTTTCACAACCTTTCTATCATGAAGCAACTTCATACATGTCTCCAGGAACGTGGTAAGCGTGGAAGGGTCCATTTCTTTAGACTGCTTATCTTGACTCCCTGAGGTAGAAGCCTCAACGAAGCTTTTCCTTGCTTCCTTGCAGGTTTCTTTCAAATGCTCCAAATCAACCCCAACTTCTTTTTCTGGAGCCTTTTGGAACCATTCACTCTCTTTAGGTTGCTTTCCCTTATCCTCGCCAGTCGTCATTCCACTTCATAGCACGATATTCACATTAGGATCCTCTTCACGGGGTTGATCCCTCATCATCTACAGGTTCTAGGTAGGCTGCGTCCCTTTTCCCGCATCTTAGCTATTAATACTAGGTAGTTTTCTGTTGCGTGTTCAAACTGAGTATAGTATCAACGCGATATGTACATCGAGTCCTATACTCCTGTGCGTAGTGTCCCAACACTCCACAATTGTAGCAAATGACTTGTCGCTGACCTCTTACAGGTCATCCTTTGTCTCGGCCTCATCTACGCCCCTAATATTCTCCTTACGCTCCCCCAACACCTTGATCCGGAGGCCAAGTTTTTGTTTGCATCTAATATGTAGATGTTCTCTCCATCATTAAATCATAACTATGGCAGTTGCACTCATCGTGACTCACCGATTTACAAAATTTGTAGAAGAGCTGTTGAGGTATCTGTACAAATTTCTGCAACAAGTGACAATTGTCTGTCACATGTTTTCCAGCTACCTGACAGATAGTGCACCACAGTGCGAGACCCATACTTGTCCCTACTTGAGCTTCCGGTCTTAGAGGTATCAACCCTCCTCCTGCAAAATAATTTGCGAAGATAGGGAAATAATCTTTATTATGCCCCTGACTCTTACATTTGAAACACCAAACTTCTTCACGCACCTCTGGTCGAGTTCTCTAGCTTTCTTTAGACTTTGGAACTCTAGGAAAAGATTTTGCAACTCCGTGTGAATCTATTGAACTCCGAAAGAAACATCTTGAATTGGTGTCTCATGCAATCTCTAGGGCTTCCACCTGGGTCCCAATATTTTTCCGTGATAAAGTAACCCTTAGGTGAGGCAAGAGTGAAGCTACAAACCATTTGTGGTGTTGTCCATTTGTAAGATTCATGTTAGCTTCGCGGATCTTGCATTTCAATCTCTGATCCAGCTCCTAGGGTGTTTTTCTAGGCTTCACCATGATTTCCTTGAACCCAATGATTGATTGCATTTCAAACTTGGGCTACTGAATTCCTTATTCAGTGCAGTCTGAATGTCTGCCAAAGCAGTCGTCAGGTTATCGGTGCAATAATTAATGTACCATGTTAGCGCACAATCTTGTAAAGTAGTAACCAATGTTGTTTTCTTCACTTGATCATCTGTAATATTCTAGGCTGTCCACCCAGCCTTCGCAACAAACTAAACTTGGTCCAGGTCCTCATTTCCCAAGCCCTTAAAAATGGGAAATTTCACTGCATTCGCCATATTGAACGGTGGTAGAGGTGGTGGCGGAGTGGGCAAAGGTGTATGTTGTGGAGGTGAAGATAGAGGTGGTGTGGGTGGATGGTGTATTCATGGGAACCCTTGCCTTATTAACTAGATATCGCTCTACGGTGAAGCCTGCGCTGCTCCTTCATTGTCACTCAGAGGAGGCTCAATTAGTGGGCTATATTCAGGGCCTATTCTCCCTCTATCCTTGAATAGATTTCCATTTCGCATAGCTCCAAACATCAAGGTAATTGCATAACCCGCTTTGCACGCAAGAGAATTTTAATCCAAGTATTCAAAGATATTAAATACTTACCTCGCGGTCCCTTGAAGAAGTGTCTCTCTACTTCATTGTAGCTAACTGAGTTATCAACCGTGAATTTTGTCACTAATCCTTTGATGATGTGATCAAGCCAGTTATTGACAGTGCACGTGATCTTGTCTTCAGAGGCTTCCAATATCCACACTAACACTGGGGTCCACACTATTGGACCGTTAAGCCTCCACCTTCCTTGGTCGTCTGCTAACTTAGCGATCCACTCATATAGCTCGATTAGGAAGAAACAAAAGAAAATTTCGTGTATCTCTATGTATGGATACCTATCCAACCACTGTTCTTTCATCAATTGTAGATTTCTGTTTTCTTGCACTAGGAATTCGTAGACCTTTCTATCCAACCACTCCTCAATTTCTTTCTTTTCTACATTCTAGTGATGCGACATCACACATCTCCTATGTAGATCTCGGTCCTCGGAATGGAACCATTTTTTGGCTTAGTGGGTCTTCAACCAGGTTCAGAGTTAAGTTTTGCCAAGAAAATCCCTATACTATTGGCCCTTTTAGCATCAATCCATGGAGCGCGGACTAAATTCTCACCCGAAGCAGTATGGGGGGATGCTAGAACCAAGTTTCCAAACCCAGAGATGAGTGTGATGTCATTTTATGCCCTAAACCTACCTTCGCATAGATCGATAAGCCTCTAAGGCTTATCGATATAACTTCCTTTAATTACATTCTATACCTCAGCGAATGTTCACGACTATCTTTCGTGGACCATAAATAGGTGAATCAACCACTTACGTGCCTCTGTGATTACTCCTAATTCTATTTCTTCCCAGATCTAAGCATTTGATAGCTTTAACATGCAACAAGGTATTCTTCGTGTAAACAATTATTATTACTTGCATTCATATGACAATATAAATCATGTAAAATCATGCATCAATACAGTATTAACTCATAAACCCATCATTCATCATAACATAATAGCGCATTCATTCATAACAAAAATAAATAGACAAAACACAAGAATGGTTGGAATAATCTCTTTATTAATGCTTCAGTTCTTCTCTTCGCACATAGCTGCAAAGCCTCTTTTCTACTCTAAGACTTCTTCGCACTTACCCTTAATGACCCTTTACATTCATCTTCATTGATATCTACTATGCCTTAGACTCTCTAAGACTCTCCTTTTTATACAACGCCATGGTCTATGGACCATGGGTAGGTCTATACAAGCCAACACAACTTACATAAAAGAAGGGTAAAACCCTTTATGCCACTTTACTATCTACGCGCTCCGTGACCACAACTTGTGAAGGCTTTACACTTTTTACAATAAAATTTGGGAATTTTGCCCAAAAATTGACCCTAGGGGACCCTGTCCCAACAGAGACCTTCAACCCTGCATCCAAGAGTGAACGCAGCTCTTGGGTTCCTTTACCAAACATGAATATTCCCATCAATGGATGTCACCTTAAAACCTTTGTCTTCCATCGCACAAATAGAAACCAAGTTCTTTTTCAGATTAGGTACATATAACACTTCTTGTAAGTGGAGGGTTTTACCTTGATTTAAGTGAGGAGTAACAGTGCCAATTCCTTTCTCGGGACAAGCCACATTATCCCAAAGAATAATATCCATATTTGTCTTCTTTTTAAAAAAGTTTGAGAGAGCTTATTTGTAACCAATGAAGTGTGTTGAGGCACCACTATCAATCAACCAATGGTCCAATCTATCTAGATGAGAGGCAGTGGAGAGGGCAGAAATAAGGTAAAATTATTTTTTCTCTACAACATTAACTTCTTCATACCTAGATTTTCTCTACTTCTTAGGAGGATGACCATTTCCATTTCGAGCAACGAGATCATTCCTCTTTCCTTTGTTGTTGAACCTATTGTCCCTTTAATTCTCATTTCCCTTGAAGTTTTATTTATTTATTTCATCATCTCTTGGAGTATCCTTATTGTGAGGACACTCTCTAGCGAGTGGAAAAACCTGTTTTAATTGAAGCACCTTCATTTCCTTCCTTCTATGAATCCTGCCTTGAATCCTTGTCACCAATTCCTTGGACCAACATTGTTCTTTCTGTTGTTGAATTGAGGCTTCTGTGATCCATATCAAGTTTACTAGAGATTTTTCGGTGTAAATCACATGATATTTCATTTGATGACATGTTTCGAACCAACCAGCGTGGTTCATCATCAGGACAAGTTGAAAAATCACATCAAGCTTTGCATGGTAAATAGTCAGAGCAGAACCTCCAATGGCTATAATTCATGACCAGACAAGGGCTATATTGACCAATGGCTAAATTTTGACTGGGGATCAAGACCAGGGGAAAAAAAAATAAGATGATTTAATATAATAAATTGGAAGAGGGACACTTGTCGACGCATTTTGAACCAACCAGTGTGGTTCATCGTCAAGACAAGTTGAAAAATCAGATCAAGCTTTGCATGTTAAATAATCCGAACAGAACCTACAATGGCTATAATTCATGACCAGACAATGGCTTCAAGCTTTGCATGTTAAATAGTCAGAGGAGAACCTCCAACAACTATAATTCATGACCAGACAACAGCTTCAAGATTTGCATGTTAAATAGTTAGAGTAGAACCTCCAACGACTATAATTCATGACTAGACAACGGCTTCAAGCTTTTCATGTTAAATAGTCAGAGTAGAACCTCCAAGGGCTATAATTCATGGCCAGACAATGGCTTCAAGCTTTGCATGTTAAATACTCAGAGCAGAACCTCCAATGTTTATAATTCATGACCAGACAATGGCTTCAAGCTTTGCATGTTAAATAGTCAGAGTGGAACCTCCAACGTCTATAATTCATGACCAGAAAACGGCTTCAAGATTTGCATGCCAAATAGTCAGAGAAGAACCTCCAACAGCTATAATTCATGACCAGAGAACGACTTCAAGCTTTGCATGTCAAATAGTCAGAGAAAAACCTCCAACGGCTATAATTCATGACCAGACAACAGCTTGAAGCTTTGCATGTTAAATAGTCAGAGCAGAACCTCCAACGACTTCAAGCTTTGTCGTTGGAGGTTCTGCTCTGACTATTTAACATGCAAAGCTTGATCTGATTTTTCAACTTGTCCTGACGATGAACCACACTGGTTGGTTCGAAACGCATTTACAAGTGTCCCTATTCCAATTTATTATATTAATTTTTATTATTTTTTTCCCCTAGTCTTGATCCCCAGTCAAAATTTAGTTGTTGTTTGGTCATGAATTATAGCCGTTGGAGGTTATGCTCTGACTAGTTAACATGCAAAGCTTGATCTGATTTTTCAACTTGTCCTGATGATGAACCACACTGGTTGGTTCGAAACGTGTCGACAAATGAAATATCATGTGATTTACGCTGAAAAATCTCTCGTAAAATTTTTCTTTCTCTTAGAATGAGTGGAGAAGGCAGTAGGATTGTTTCCATTCAAGGGCTTGTTGAGGATGGTACAAATATCATAAATGCATGCCAAAAATAGTTCTTCTAAATCAGCATCCAATGTAGCCTTAACTGAAAATTCAACGGTGGCCAAAGTTGCACCAAAACGTCCTCCAAGAAACTAGGTCAAAAACAGAAGAATGCATCCTGCCATGGGAGTAAAATTCAACCCAAAATGAGCTCGATCAACCAGGACAACTTATGCTATAATTCTACTGTCAAACCAGAAAGTCAACGTGGTAGTCAACTCAGTCAAAAAATTCATAATCACCTCGAAATTTGTGCCAAAGAATGCGGTTTGTAGAGATAGAAATTCTTCCTACAAAATAGAATTCAATGTTGGTCAAATACTCCAAGTCAACATTGGTCTACGCACGACCTAATCCCAAAAATTTTTGGCCTCTAAAACTAGTCTAGAAATCTGCTTTCTTCCACACATGCGCAGGAGATAGAGCCTCCAAGTTGTACGAACCAATCAAGAGAGGAGAGAAAAGAAGATGTGATGAAATGAGTGATGTCCAAATGACAGAAGGATCACTTCTATTTATACACTTCGTCGAGGGTGAGGAGACACATCCATTGGGCTTCTTGAGCCTACATTTGATTGAGGCCAACCTTGACAATTTGTCCATGAGAAACAATAAATTCAAAATTCCATTTCTTCTTGTTAGAATGAGATTATTTGTATATCAAAATTGTACCTCTCAAAAAGAGCAATCCAATGCAATAATCATCTCCATCATGTGAGTGTTCCTAAGGTGGAAGTTGGCCCTAGTTTCCAATTTTAACATGTAGTCATTGTTGTTCTGAAACAAGTCTATCAAGGCTTGCCACATTGCATATGGGGTATCCTTCCCATGGAGATTCGAGACAATATGATATTGAAATCCTTCTATTATAATCCTCCTCGCCATTTCCACACATTTCTTCCACTTTGCCAGATCTTGAGAATCATTTGATGCAGGCTTAGGAATATCATTGTCTATGAATTCCTTTAACTCGTTACCTTCCAACACTTCTTGCATCATGTCCTTCCCATAAATATAATTCGTGCTAGCCTCAAGGTCATACTCAAGTCTCAATCCATAGAACCACATCTTGGTGGCTTTGAAGAATGATCCTGCAAATTTGATTTACCTACAAAGGAAAACTCAGGTTCTTCTCTTCTATTGTGATTCCTGCTTTGATACCATGTAGAAATTCCTTATAGATTCAAAATTCTTGTGTAATATGCTAAAACAAAATACTTGAATCTACTCTTCTCATAAGTGGAAATAAATAATTGATAGAGAAATCACAACATAAACATGAGACAAGATTCAATCACATATGCTCAATGATTTATCTAAGGGGAAAGTTTGTTGCTCAAAACCCATTTCTCTTTGTATATTGCATTAGAACAGAAAAATAGAGAAGATTTACAATGCTTTCTCTAGCCTGAGCAATGTCTGCACTAGTATAGTCTATCTCACTACCTCACAAGCTGACTCTGAACAATACTTAGCCAATTTTGTTGCTTTCCAAGCTCTTATTTCCTTGATTTGTTTCTTAGGGATTTAGCCCCCTATTAAGTAGGGAAATCCCCATCCTAAATTGCAAAATATCTATAGACACTTCTCTGACTCCATGCACCACCTGTACAACTTGAAAAAATTATACAACTGATAGTACACTTCCCTTCAACTCCAATCTCAACTGAGTAACTCAAATTTCATGCATGCATGAGTTAATTATGGTTGATTTATGAGTTAGCTAGTTGAACACATGAAGTTGCACCCCACTGCTAGACCTCCTTCTAGTTTCTCCAATAGTTGGAACTAGTTTAACACATATTAACTCATTTTAACTGAATTAAACTATTACCACTCAAATTAAACTCAACCTAGGCTCCCAAAATTTAGGAAACACTCTACATGACTCAAGTTAGGCCCTCAACTCGAATTAACTAAACCAACTAGTTGAAATTAAATTAGTTAACTCATTCTCGTTGTCCTGTGATGTGGAATTACAAATTTCTCCTAATCTAATTCAAGGGAGAATTAAATCAAGATTTTCTTGGTGTCATTTTCAATAGATTCACACCCCCCGCTCCCCCTCATAGTATTTTTCCTAACAATTTCTATCAGTGAAGGTCCATCAAAAGAAGCATGCTTTCTTAAAGGGAGATCTATGAAGATGAGAAGTCATGAGGGAATATTTTCCTCCAAGCCACCTTTCTTTAATGGTACTAACTTTTTGTTTTAGAAGGTTAGAATGAGAGTGTATTTACAGTCACTAGGATTTGATGTATGAGTAGTTGTTTTAGGTGGATATGAATACCCAAACTCCATTCCCACAGATAATCCAAGAAATAAATAGTATGAGAAAAATGCAAAGGTAATGAATTTTATCTTGGGTGAATTAGGTGAATCTGAGTTCGTGAAAGTCATGCAGCTTAGCACCGCAAAGAAAATGTGCGATAAACTGATCCAGAGATATGAGAGTGAAACTAAGGTAGAAAGTGCCAAACTTAATTCATATAGAATGAAATATGAATCTCTTAGAATGCATAATGATGAGAGTATTGAGAACTTTTTCCTTAGATTAGACGAGATTGTCAACACAATGAAAGGTCTTGGTGATGAAATAAAGGATTCTATTTTTGTTGAAAGTATTTTAAGATCTCTAGAACCAAAGTTTGATGCCAAAGTCTCTTCCATTGAAGAAATGCATGATTTGAAGAATCTTACCATTGAACAACTCCATGGGATCTTGAAAGCTTAGGAGATGAGAAATCAGGATTATTAGGTGTGAGGGAAGCAACCTTCAAAGCTAGGTACAAAGGGAATGAAAAAGAAAAGTCTAAAGATACAAGATACATATTAGTTGAGGAAGAAGTGAATTTTGTGAGAAAGTTGCAAGTGGGAACTGGAAAATTAAAAGGTAAGCTTCCCTTTAAAAAAATTTCTTGTGGAAGAGTAGGTCAATATGCATCCAAATGTCCATATAAAGAAAATCATGATAAGGAATAAAAAGGAAAGAATGTTGACAAGAAAAATACCAAAAAGAAGTTTTCTACCAAGAAAAGTTTTTATTCAGATAGTCAAAGCACATCTGATGATTAAAAATATTCATATTTATTGAGAAATCTTTCGGCATTCATCACATTGAAAATATTTTTTCGATATGTTTCAAACCATCTAGTATGGTTCATCATCGGTACAAGATGGAGAATTAGATCATGGAACCAGATTAAATAGAGAGATCAATGTAGAAACCATTAATAATTTTAACGGTTATAATACAAGTTTTGAAAAAGAATGTTAAAATGGACGTAAGTCAAATATTTAGATTTAGATTAAGTCAAAATTCGGAATAAAATATAAATAAAATTAATTTAATTGGAATAAAATGTTTTATGAAATAATATTTTAATATATAAAGTCAAATATTTAGTTTAAAATATAAATAACTAAGAATTAAATTAATTATTAAGTTTGTTATCACTTCATACTTTTCCTAGGCTGAGGTAGAAAACTACAATGGTAACCATAAAACCACTTTTAAAGCTGGGATCTAGCCCTTCCTGCTTTAGAGAGGGATCTCTCTATATGATTTAGATTTCTGCTTCAAATTTTATGCTGGCTATTTGAGTTCAAGATGGGTTTTTTGATAGTTTGGTTGAAAGATGCAGGAAAATTCCATTGGGCATGGAGCCATGAACCTTTGGGTAATCAATCACAAACTAACAGAGTAGTTGTAACAGGGCAGGATAAACAAACTTTTGGACCTTAAAAAATGTTTGTGGGGTGAATAGGATGAGTATGATTTAATTTCAATTAAATATAGAGAATACTGAGATGAATTCTATATTTAACATTAGAAAGAAAACATGGCTATTGCTAACAAGCCAGAGCAGAGTACACTTAAGAAAATTTAGCCCTTAAAATTCTTGCAACAATAAAGAGGGAACAACCTATGGAAATTGAGAGAAGAAACAATTTAACATAAGAAGCACATTACAAGTTGTTTGACATGGGAATCCTAGAACAAAACTCTCTGTATTTTTGCAAATTGATCACTTTGAGTCCAATCCACATACATAATCCAACCTCCTTTACATCTTTAGAATTTGTTTATATAATGCTTTACATAACAATTTTACAAAATAATAGTCATTACTTAATTACAAAAACAAATATATTTGAAGTATCTCTTAAGTTCATGTGCGAAAAAATAAACTTAAAATATATTCCATATGTACTAGCACAAATATAGGAAAATATTCATGGATTCAAGAAGAATAAATATTTATCCAACTGCTTCCCTTGAAAGTAGAACAGGTCCCTAACTGAAGTTTTAGCATTTCTGCTATCATAATAGGTCCCTCTGCAATAATTCATCAAAACTGCTTCTTCGATTTTCTCAATTCTGCTGGAAAATCCTTAGCCTCTAAATCTATAAATTGGTTCAATATTTCCAATCCTATGCCTTTAAATATGGAGTGGCCATAGTTTTTTTTCCACATAAATTTCAACTATCCATTTCAAATAACCATTCCCCTCTTTCTCGTGATTTCAACAGCTGCTGACCCATTCATCTTCTAACACTTTCGCACATTGTACTATCGAGGTGCTATATGTCCTATAATATAGCCATAGTACCTTTTCAGAGCCTTTACCTCATGGAAACTTTTGACTTAAGAAACATTACAATAATAGTGAATTTTGATATTTCCTTGGCCGCTTTGGCTTTAGCCCCTTCTTGCATTTCTTTACATAAGGTCGCAGGCTATGTCCATTGTCTTAGCCCTTGAGGTGCTAAGGCATTTAGGCTCCTGCTGGGGGCAATTTTCCTTTATAAATTGATTAGCGCATGAGCTCTTTAGTTCTTCATAACCATGTGCTAGCCCCTCTATCGGAACTTTTGAAGTGTCACATGTTACAAAACATCGATACCCTTCAACTTTTGACTTGCAAACTCCGATCATAATGTCATTATTGCCACGTGGCACATTGTGAGTGGTGACACGTGTCACCCTATTTTTCCCCCTTAAGATGCCCCAAAGTGTCGAAACTACTTGCCATGTGTCTGTTGTACTACCACATCATGCTGACGTCAGATACCACCGCCACGTCATACTGATTTCAGATACCATGTTGATTTATTAGAACCAATTGTATTCTACCATGTGTCCTGCTAGAGGAGAGAGAAAAGGACTGAACCTACTCTCTTTTGTAATGAAAATCCCTTTTAAATTCATTTCAGCATTCCCTAATGGTTTAACACTATCGACCCTTTTTCCCATTGCAACTTTGCATATCGCAACTTTTTCCAATTTCCAATCTGCCCCATTTGCAATTTTTCGATCCCTGAACACCGATATGCTCTATTCCATGTATCTCACCGACACGTGATTGTCGATTTGACCTTATGTTGTGATGTGTGTCAGACCTCCGATCAACGATCACTGATAATACAGAGCCCACCAATATGTCGATCACATATTTTCCCTTATTCCTTTCTTCCGATATGCAAACGTCGATGTGCCACGAACCTCCGATATGTTATTTTTCCTTACTTTCAAAGGTTTGAAACCTTCAAACTTCAACAAGCCATATCTTTTGATTCAGAAGTCCATTTTTAGACTTCCACATATCATCAGAAAGCTTGTTTAGAGCACTTTCCAATGGAGAGCATCCACTATGGACATTAAGTTCTTATATCACTTGAAAAATTACTGCAAATGTATCTATTCATTTTCTCTTTGAATAGTAGAAATCCCACTCACCATGATGATCCTCTATATGAAACTTGCAGCTACCATAGGAATCCTTCTGAACAATGCACTGCAACACACATTCTTACCAGTTTGGTTGACATCGGTGCCAACGTTCACTCATGAGAAGACACTCATGACAACTCACTGATGACCCCTTAAGGACCTTACAACTCAAATCAAGACTACTGGACCCCTTTTGGAACACATATTTCCAGTGACTTGAGAAATTTGAGACCCTAATACAAAACTAATTTAGACTATAATACATGGTGAATTATAGGCTAAACTTTACAAGAAAATTACGAAAATAAATAATTGGACATATAGACTTTGATTACCTATATTATAGGACCCCAATATTGGCTCCAATGGGGACGAAATCCTCCCTGTGAGGCATCAAGAACACCGTATATCAATAGTATTCTTCATTGGGCAATTATTTGATCATAAAAAACTAAGACTAACATTTGTAAATTGAAAATAATATATATAGCAGTAATTTATATGAAACCTAGGGCCTTCACTCTGGGCCTCAATTTCTGATGATAACCACCCACACCTACAGTAATTGGAATAATACAATGATATATGCAATGATGTATTTTGAGATCAACTAAACCTAGGTGAAGTAGTGTTTGACTAACCTGCCATTAACAGGTCCTCATGATAGTGTTTCTCTAATCATATCCTCTAATAGAAATGCATTGGTTCCACAGAAAGCTAAAATCTTGTAAGGGCCTTTCCACAAACTATTAAACTTTCCATTTTTTTCCTTCTTCTCATTCATGGAGTCCCATTTTATAACAAGGTCATTGAGTTGTAAATCATCTGCTTTGAATCTCTTGTCATGAATTATTTTGATCTAGTCCTGAATTGTCAGTGCCTTGTTGTATACTTCTTCTCTGGTCTGCTACAAATGTGTCATTTTCTTGATCCTTGTTTGTGTATCATTGGATTCTACTTCTACTTCTTGCAACAATTTTAGCACTGGAATTCCTAGAGAAGTAGGAAAAACTTCATATATTCCATATACCAATTGGTATGGTGACATCCCAATTTACTTCTTTGTGCTTATCCTATCCGCCCATAGAGAATTTATCAATTTCTTATGCCAAGATTTATTGTTTTCCTGCAACAACTTCTTTATGATGTTGACTAATCTCTTATTAGAATATTATTCCAACCCATTTCCTTGAGGATAATAAGCAGTAGAATGTCCTAATACTATATTATATTTGTTTCAGAAATCAACCATCCTTTTAAATTTGGAAGCAACAGCATTATCTATGATAATTTTATTAGGAAACCATTTCAAATAGAGAGAATTTTATTAGGGGTTTAATCAGGCATATTCCTAGACTTGTTACTAGAGAGGATAATTTCAATCTCAATAGGCCAGTGACAGAGGAGGAGGTTAGTGAGGTCATCAAAGAAATGCAGAATGGTAAAGCACCAAGCCCTGATGGTTTCAATGTGGATTTCTTTAAAGCTTGATGGAATATAGTTAAACAGGATATTCTGGAAGTAGTGGAAGATTCCAGGTTGAATAGAACTATTTTTAAGGTGCTCAATACTTCCTTCATCCCCTTGATCGCCAAACAGGACAATGCTTAGACTCCAGACAAGTTTAGACCCATAGCCTTGTGTAATGTGGTTTACAAGATCATATCCAAGGTTGTTGCTAATAGACTCAAACCACTTCTTCCTACTCTAGTTTCTGTAGAGAAATTTGGTTATGTGGTAGGCAGACACATTCTCAATAACATCATTCAAGTGCATGAGGTGGTGCACTCATTGACAAGCAATTGGAAAGATAGTATGATTATGCAATTGGACCTAGCCAAAGCTTATGATAAGCTTAATTGGTCCTATATAAGGAGGGTCCTTATTGCTTTTGGGTTTGATCATAACTGGGTTAGATGGGTCATGGCCTTGGTAACTTCTTCCAGCTTTTCAATTCTGGTTAATGGTTCTCCTTCCAAGACTTTTACTCCTTCTAGAGGCCTCAAGCAGGGTGATCCGCTCTCTCCCTTTCTCTTCATCCTCATGATGGAAGGTCTAGGTCAGTCTATCAAGCATGCAAAAGAAGTTGGTAATATCAAAGGCCTCCAACTTTCAGAGACTGGTCAGGCTTTGACCCATCAACAATTTGTTGATGATACTATGTTGCAAGGAATCCCCACGGTCAAAGAAGCTCTACCGTACAAACATATCCTCTCTGACTTTGCCATGGCTACAAGTATGGAAGTTAATCTCTCCAAATCTAAGATTTTTTTTCTTTAACACCAATATAGCTATTCAGAAAAATATCTCCAGGATTCTAGGCTTTCAAAGGGATGTCCTTCCCTCCAAATATTTGGGAGTTCCTCTTACTAATAAGCCTTTGCACAAGGGCATTTGGGAGTCAGTGATTAATAAGATGCAAGATAAAATCAGGAAATGGACATTTAGATCTTTAAACCTGGTTGGTCGGTTAGAGCTTACAAAAGCTGTTCTCCAATTAATCCCCGTCTTCATGTTATCAACCCTTACAACTTTTTAGAACCATTCAAAGAGACTTTCTTTGGGGTAAAGGGGAGGAAAGAAAGAAATGGGCCTTGGTAGCTTGGGAGAAGATCTACAAACCAAAAAATTATGGGGGTTTTTGACTGGATGATCCAGAAGTACTAAGTAAAGTTTTAGGGGCGAAATTATGGTGGTGCTAGGTGAAAGACCCAAAGGCGCAGTGGGCTAGAATCTGGAAAGAAAAATATGCCATAAATTGGCAAGATAATGATCTAATAAGGATGTCTGGCATTATAAAGGGATGACACATTTGGAATAAGGCCTGGGGAAATAGAGGATTAGTTCAAAACAACAGCCTCTGGGAAATCAGAGAGGGTGATATTGCTTTGTTTTGGGAGGACAAATGGCAACAAGAACCTACATTGTTAAGAGAGAACCTTCTGGACCTCAAGAAAGAAACAAATACCAAAAGGTTATTCAAGGTAAAATATTTTTGGGATCAAACCAACAGTGAAGGAAAATGGAGAACCTGGAAGAATTTGGATCACAGGGAAGACAACCCACTGAAAGCCAAAGCAGAGGCACTTCTGAGAATATTGGAACAAAGGAAAATTTTAGTGATAGGGGGGCATGACCAACTTAGATGGGGCAACAACAATGCAGGCACCTTCAATCTTAAGGAGGCAAAACACATACTCCTTGAGCTGGTTTCCAATGATTCGGACAGGGTTTGGCAGAACATATGGAAACATCAAGGATGGATGAAGATTAAACTCTTCCTATGGTTGGTTCATCATAGGAAAATTTTGACTTGGGATAACATTCGGAGGAGGGGTGTTCTGGGCCCTTCCAGATGCTAGCTCTGTGAAGCCCAAGAGGAAACAATGGAGCACCTTCTCAATGATTTCATTTTCACCTCTTGGTTGTGGGATACATTTGCCACTATCTTCCAGTAGACAGATAGGGACAAAGGAAGTATTATCAATACCCTAATCAATTGGAGAAGCAACTTCTCTGATTTTGAACTTCTAAGCTCTGCCTGGGCTTTAACACCAAGCTTCATAATTTGGACTGTCTGGAAAGAAAGGAACAACAGAATCTTCAAGAATGAAAAATGTTCCTCCCAACGCCTTTTTGAGCAAATCTTAAGACAGCTTAAGGAGACGGTAAGTACCATAGTGTGAACTTTCCCTAAAAATCCACCTTCAGAAGCTAAAATGCAGATTCTTTGCAAGTTAGGTATGCAGGGGCTTATTCCACAGGGCCTGGACATGAAGGTTTTGAAAATGGATACTAAGCAGGATTATTGGCATCCTCCCCCTCAGGGTTTTTTGAAGTACAACATTGATGGGGCATCCAAAGATAACCCGGGTATTGCTGGTTGTGGAGGGGTGTTAAGAGATGAAAATGGCAGTCTCCTTTTTATTTTTCATTGCCATTTGGGAAGAGCCACTAACAATATGGCAGAGTTAATGGCTCTGGAGCAATGTTTGGAATTCCTGAAGCAAGATAATCTCTAGAATGTTATTGTAGAAGCTGATTCTGAGTTAATTATAATCTCGGTCAAAAGAATCAATGATGGCATGGAGCCAGAAAAAGTCTCAAAACAATGGAGGTTGCTCCAGGTCTTTCAAAGAATTCAGCTTCATCTTCGTGGTCTTCACACTGTGAGTTTTAACCATGTGCGAAGGACCACAAACAAATTGGCAGACATCTTGGCCAATCAAGGTGTACTTTGTAACAATAGCAGGGTTGCGATGAATTGGCATTAGATGCCTCTGAATATATTAAAGGCGTAATATCATGACCAAGTGGATGAGGATATAATGGTGTTTTGAAACAAAGACACAGAGGCAGGGTCGAGTTGATTTTGATTCTTTATGCAGGGTTTTTTCAAAAGCAAGAATATTTTGGGGATTTAGGGAACTATCGGCCTCCCCAACCCTCAACAGTATGAACACAGAAGTTTTAGATCAGAGTTGCTGAGCAGATATAGTTCTGCGGATAATCGGCTGAAAATATGGATTTTCACTCTGCACGAGTACATGCAATCATGGAGAAGTGATGGTAAGTGGTGGAGAAGTGATGGTAAGTGGGGCCAGAATTCCGGCTTTCCCGGCAGCCTAAAAACCCTCGTCTTCCTTTTTGTGGATGCAATACCGCTCGGGAGGTGGTTTATCGTCCATCGCAAGCCTTTCACGCGGGAAGTGGTTTTGCGGAGTTGGGAGCGATTCCACTCACCAATCAACACGTGGCATTGTACAGTGAAGGAATACTACCCTCATCGCGTGCTAATATTCGGAATGTTAGGCCCGTGCGATATGCACCTCGGCCATCAGATCATACAAGACAGATCAACAGTCAGGAACAATCGAGCATGTTGGTGGGTCCAAGATGGCTATCACATGGCTAATCGCCGGGCTACTTGGTATTGCGATATTATCCTCCGCCATTGGATCTGGCATGGAGGATCAACGGTCAAGGGTAATGGCATTGTTCCCCTTCCGAACCCGAAATCCTTTTAGTGGTGTCCCTAATTCCTCATCGGGTCCGTTTCTAATTTTTAAATTGTTTGTTGTCTCCGGCTCGAACAGTTTCAGCTTGGTTTGTATTTTGAGGTAATGGTAGTTTTCTTGTTTTGGGGACCAAGGCTCAGTGTTTAAGCCTAGGCTATGAGTGGTTGGTTTTCTTTGGCCCATAATTCCTTTGGGAATGTTGTATATTATGTAAGTTGTTTATAGTTATAATGAAATAGAAGTTTCGGCTCTTGATTCAGCAAAAAAAAATAAGAAATCTAACAAAACATAAGCATTTTCTAACATCATCACCACACACATACTCAAATATACATATCATGTCAAATAATTTCTATAACATACACATCTATCTGTAATAACATTAAATAGACATATATAACATGACCTAACAATATACACATCATTACCAACATATAAATTATGTACATCAACATGAATAGAGAAAAATGTAATATATATATATATATACAAATAAGTCAAATAAATTTTAAATTTAGGCTTTTGTGATCCATAATATTATATGAAAATAAATTTTTCGGTGAAAATCACATAGTAGTACAGATCATCGACGTGTTTCAAACCAACCAGTTTGGTTCATCTTCAGGAAAAGATATAAGGAAAATTCAAATAATTTCTATAAATATTTGATACAACATTACTAATGGCAGCCTGGTCTATAAAAAAGACGATGGATGGTCAACTACCTCAAGAGTTCAAGAATGAGGTGGAGGAGGAGGTGGTTGGTCTACTCTCTAAGGAGAAACATGAGGGAGTGGGTGATCATGAGGTGAATGAGGAGGAGGTGGAGTACTACCAAAAGGATGACCACCCTCATCATCATCCAATGGGATAGTACGTTTGGGTGAAGACTATGTATTTGTTGCATGGTCATCCCGAGGAGGTGCAGTACTACCAGAAGGATCACCAACCTTATCATCATCCGATCGGGTAGTACTAGGTGAAGACTATGTATCTGTTGCATGGTCATCCCTCCTCAATGCCAGTATAAGCCTAGTAAATCCAATGATATGACACATAATACTCATCATGTCACGTCACAATTCCATTCAAAGTTATAGGAGCCTAGGATCTGCCCTGATGTCTCGATCGATCGTAGGGTAGACTCTCACCTCAACCAAAATTCTAGAGAGTTGGTCACCCGACTCCATCCTCAATCTAATATCAAGACTATGTGTGGGCTGCATGCCCACGAGTATATTCATCTGAGGACATCCCTCAGCCTCTATGACCTCAGCCATCTCCCCATTTGCATCTAGTGGGGGACGATACATGTCCCTAATGAATGTGTTAATGTCTCAAAAATATATAGTACACAACAATAGTTAGAAAATTTCATTAAAATTTTTAATAAAACAAGTTAAAGAGTGTTCTAAAATAAATTTTATTCTAATTAATTAAGACAATAAAATGAAACTATATTAATTCAAAGAAAACACTAATATTACCTCTCTCATTTGTTGGCTATTCTTGTGTGAAGAGGAAGTTGGGAAGCTGATTCCAATCCATCCCTACATAAGAATAAAGCACCATGATGGACATGTGATTGACCACACTTCCTAGTATCCTTAGTGTGTCGGTGGAAATCTTGGCGGGATACTTCGGCTAGCCCCTCTTGGCCATCGTCTCGCCCCACATGTGCATGTGTACCTCAATGATTAACCTAGGAGGGTGACACTGAAAAGTAGGCCTCTTCTCCATAAACCTCTGAAAAAATAAACAAAACAGCTCTAAAGAAAAATGAAATTTTGACCTCCCATGTATCATAGCATGAAATCTATCTAAAGCTATACAAAACTGTCGTTAAAAAATGGTAGACCATCTAAAACATCGTAGCCTCTGCACTACAAAATCAACATAAAACAAAAGAGGGAAACTAATGTGCTTCCCATCAATAATAGAATGTGAAATGGTACTCACTAATAATGAGAGGCATGTAATCTCCTTTGCACCAAAAGAGGTGATCTCTAGCTGTCCACCAGACACCTAAAAATATGTTGGGGAAAATACATGATTTCCAACGTATCTTTGAGAGTAAATAAGTTGACTATCTTCTGAAACACCATGGGGGAAATCAAGGAACTAGGGAAAATCATCCCCTATCCTTGATAGGCCAGTGATAAAATAAATGTCCTCCTCAGTGGGTTCGTACCACATGTCAGTATGACACAAAAAACTTGTTGGTGGACATCCCACCAACAAATCATGTGTGCCAAAAACCTAGAATTCCCCTTCAGGGATGTACCATCCTCATAATACTTAAGGATGCCTACATTCCTCAAGAAGCCCTAGGTCACTGCGGTAATAGGGGGAGAGTACAAATCCCTCTCCATTTCAAGTGTTTCCTAGTCCCATACCATATTGTACTGGTTAACCCTCTACTCCTGACATTGTTGCTTCTTTCTCCATCAATGTCTCTGCATGATTGACATATAAAATACATCAGCTTCATGCATAAAACATAATCTATATATATATATATATATATATATATATATATATATATATATATTAAATGAAAAATGTGTTTATAAATATAGACATATAAATTTCAATTAAAAAAAGTTTAACCTCGTTGTGCCAAAAAAATAGTAACGCACCATACATGGCGTACCAAAAAAAAAGGAACGCATCGAAAAATGGTGTGTACATCGACTTGACGCACCATTTTCGATAAACATACATATATAAAATTAGTTATCTTTATTTTTCAATGTGGTGCATTGACATAACATTTCACACTGGTTCGTTAATTTTACGTCAATGCACTACACTGAAATGTTTAGGTTACCAAACGCACCAGAAAGTTAATTTTACCATACGCACCACCGTAAAAATTATAAATTTTGAAGTGGTGCATCATGGAAATTCATGGCTTGGTACGTTTCCATTTACCAAATGCATTGAATAATATTAAAAAAAAATGGTGTGTTACCATTACACACTGATTTGTTGTGCACCCTATAAATTTACAGGGTGCGCCGCAAACACTGCAAGCTCAATCTCTCAATGCACTGCACAGAAAAAAATTAATTAATTAATTAAAAATAAATAATAATAATAATAATTTAAAATTAAAAAAAAAATGCATTTTTTAACTAATTTTTAATTCTATTTTACTAAAAATTTAAATTAGTGAGAAACATAGACATTACCTGGACATTTTCTCGTCAAGGAGGCATGGTTGTCGTGTAAACGAGAAAAATGAATTTGATCACCATTTGACAACATTCGAAAGGCACACAGTGAGAAACAGACAAAAGGATGGAAAGAAAGGGAAGCACTGGTGGCAGGGCGCTTCATAGAAGCAAAAGTAGCACCAGTGCTTGAGAGATATATAGTAGTGAAAATGGTAAAAGTTAATTTTACGACTATAAGTTTTTTTTTTATTTAATATTGTTCTTATGCCCTTGAACCTCACAAACCAGTGGGGATTAATTATGAAGCAGATCGTGATTTTTTAAATTAAAAACCCTACCACAGTACACCATGTTATGTATGCACCGAGGCATTTCAAAATAGTAATAGCTTCAGTGCTTCATGGGAGTATATCACTGCAACAGTGGAAATGAATTTTATGACTCAAATTTTTTAAATTTAACCATTTTCCGATGCTATCGATTAGTATATGCACCAATCCTTCGATTTCACCAAGTGCGCCACTATTTTTAACTTAAAAACCCTGCAATGGTGCACCATGTTGTATACACACTAGGACATTTGGAAAAGGTCATAGCACAAGGGCTTCGTGGGAGTATAGCACCGGAATGGTGAAAATGAATTTTATGCCCGACATTTTTTAAATTTAACACTAGTATGTTGCTATCGAGTAGTATATGCACCAGTGCTCCAGAGTTACTTAGCACACTGTTATTTTATATTTTAAAAAAAATAACCCTCAAATGGTGCACCATTGTGTATTAAGCAATAGGATGTATAGTTCCATTAACAGCACGAATTCTTATTATATGAGTATCGAACAGATGTTTTTTAAATTAAAACCTCGCCATAGTGCACCATGTATTTATGCACTAGGGATTTTTTAAAAAGGGAAAGCATTGATTCTTTATGTGAGTAAAGCATCGAAAAGATGCCAACTAATTTTATGACCAACATTTTTTTTTTTTAATTTAACCCTTTTCTGGTGCTATCGAATAGTATACACACCAGTGTGCCTTATATATGTAGCACACCATTTTTTGTATTTGTAAAAAAATAACCCTGCAATGGTGTACCATTTTCTATTAAGCATTGGGTCCTTCAATTCAATTAATGGCACTGGTGTGTATAATATAAGAAGTGCACAACCATTTTTAAGTTAAAAACCCCACAACAGTGCACCATATTGTTTATGCACTGGGGCATTCGTATACAAATTTAGCACTAGGGAATCATGAGAGTATAGCACCAAACTAGGGAAAAATAATTTTATGACCAACATTTTTTAAATTCAACCCTTTTTCTAGTGTAATCAAGTAGTATATGCACCAATGTGCATTATGTACTTAGTGCACCATTTTTTTTTATAAAAAATAACTCTGCCATAGTGCACCATATGTTATTAAGCATTGGTGTGTATAATTAGGTAATGCATCATTGAGTTCATACATTATAGGTTCATCATTAGAAAACATCGACTAAAACATCCACCTGCCCAACTCCGCTAGTGACCTCCACTACAAACAGATTTTTGGACTATTATTATAAGGGATTCTACAAAAACCTCTACTAGAGGCTCTTTTCCTTGTAGTGTTGGAATTTGTGCAAACTTAAGTCTCCTTTTGAAAACAAATAATCATCCATCAAAATTGGATAACCATCATTATGCAATTTTGTAGAAATGGGATGATCAGGACAACGTTCGTCCAAGGGTTCAACATGATTAAATGATTCAAGATCAACAAATTGGTTACCAACTAGAATAGGATATGAATGATCAATGAAACAAGAATAATCTTCATCTTGAAAAATAGAATAAGGGAAAAGTAGCTTCTGATAAATGAACTTTTCAGGCTGAAAAATGCAACCTCCCTCTTTCGAATTAGTACTTGAACTAGTATAAAAGTGATGATTATATAAGTCAAGACACATAGGGTAAAAAGAAGGTAGAGGTTTATCAGTATCTCTTGTAGATACAATACTTTCATTATAATCAATATTATCATTAAACACAATATTGGTATTTAGAATGATCAAGGAATCCATTGTTGTATCAAATTCAATAACTTTTTTTTTTAGGTTTTATGACTTCAAAACATTCAACAAGGGGAACCCAATAGGGTACAGAGAAAGGAGGAGGACAAGGAAAAAAGAAGTAGTAGGTTCCTCCTTAGAAGGTTGTGTATAAATTCTTTGTAGATTTAAACTGCTAATTGTAATTACACTAAAACAATAGACTTGAATCTACTCTACTCATAAACGGATACAATTAAACGGTCGCAAAATCATGAAGCATACAAGAGAAAAAATTCAATCAACGCATTACGTAATAATTTCCTATGGAATTCCATAGCTAAAAACCCTTGTTACTTGTATATTTCATTAGTCATAAAAATATGAGAAGATTACAATACGTTTCTCAAGCCCAAGCAACCTCTACACTATCTCTATCTATCTCACAACGTCCTAGACGAGCCTGAGCTAACCAAAATTTGGCTTGCCCAAGTCCCTATTTCCTTGCATTTTTTTCTTGGGAATTAGACACCTATTAATTAGGGAAATTCCTCAATATGAATTGTGCAATCCTCATAGGCCTTCCTATAACTACATGCACAGCCTATACAATTTGGATGATTATACAATTGATAGTACATTGTCCCTGAACTCTAATATCAACTGGGTAACGCTTAGATATGGCATGCATGAGATATTTATGAGTGAATCATCATTTCATTGGTTGAACACATGAAGAAACACGCCATTGTCTGGCCTGCTACTAGTTCCTCCATCAGTTGGAACTAGTTTAACTCTTTAACTCAGTTAAACTGAATTAATTGATTACAACACAAAATAAACTCAACCAGGGCTCCTATAATGTAGGAGAAACTCTACATGACTCTAGTTAGACCCTCAACTCGAATTAATTGATCCACTTAAGTGAATTTAACTTAGTTAACTCGTACAAGTTGTCTTGTGATGTGGAATTGCATTTTTATTCCTAATTTAATTTAAGGAAAAAAAAATTAGGATTTTCTTGTTGCATTTTTAAAAGGTTGAGGTTCCCTTAAAGAAAAAACATATGGAATATCTGATTGAAAACATTTCATTGAACTTAAGATTTCCAATCCACATCTCCATTAGGAAATTCATAACAAATATGAAGAAATCTATCAGAAAACTCTTCAGGATATTCATATTATATTACAAACATCTTGGTATTCATACCTGTCAAAAGCTTAATGAATCTCCTTAACAAGTTGTTGAAAGGAATGAATAGAAGCAACTGGTAAAGAATAACACCACTTCTTGACATGGCCTTCAAATATGAGGGTAAAAAACCTAGCAAAAATATCTTTGCAATAAACTCCACCTCAAAAGAAAAATTGAACAAAAACAACTACATAATCAAGAATGATTTTTTGGCCCTTTCCATAAAATTTTAAATGTGACAAGTAATGAAAAAAAATCACGAGGATTGAAAAACCTAAAGAATTTGAAAATAATCTTGGTATTAATATTTGGGATGAATCCATTTTAAGATAAGAGATTAAAATAAACTGGTGGACTTCGCTTGTCATTTGGCCCTCCTAGCGCCAGAATGTTGACAGTACTAGAAACCACCAACATACATAGGGTCTCCCTGATATGAAGTCCCAGTTAGACCTCACACCATTTGGAGTACGAGCCCCATCTGGATATAAGGCCTGACCACCACTGCAAAAGATCTTGGAGGTACGACTTGGCTGCGAAACACACATAAGAGATCATGTGCATAACTTTGAGGACATCAAGTGTGTAAACTTTTTGAGACACCCATTGTAAACTGTAAAAAAGAGCTTCCACTAAAAGAGAAAATGAAGTGAGTCTCTAGTAGAAAATTAATAGTACTATCTTAAGAGAGACACATGAGAGAAATAAGGAAGGAATCATTAATTATTCCTGCAAAGTAGTTCACAAGATAACAACGATCATGAAATTGCATACAATACAAATTCAACTAGAAAAGCACCAAATCTAACGAAATAGTTCATTCTCTTCAGTACATATGAATATAAAAATATACTGCAAACATCTAAAGAATAGTCTTACAACATTCATGATACATGCATGAAAGTGTATTGGCTCCAAGAGCTTCTAATGATTAAATGAAATATCCAAGTACATCGTTACAATGATGAAACACTAGCCCCAACAATGGAACATGAAGCTACCTCTTTATTCTCCAGAGAATTATTTTCCTCCCATGCACAATGAGAGAAGCCAAGGTTAATTCTCTCCAATCCCAAAATCCCTTTGCTTAAGTTATGAGGCCTTATTTATAACAAACGAAAGTGACCTTTGAGCTTCCTCATAACTCTTCATATTCCTACAATGTATGGACTTCCATATGACTCTTCAGATTCCACAAGTGTCTCTTGATATTCCTTTTACATTTGAAACTCTTATTTTCATAAAAGACAAATTACATTCAAAATGACTGCTATAGAAGGCAAATTTACAATAAGACAAAATTCCTCATGTAGGAGGAAAATATAAATCAATATCTTGAGAGTAGAGTTAATTTGTAATGTGTAAATGCCATGCTTTGAAATTTGTTGCAATAACTTTAACTCTTGATGGTATATCTACATTGTATCACATCCTCACCTCCAATGCATCAGATAGTATGGATTTGGAGTTTGATTGTATACTACTTCATAACATGGATAACTTCATATGATTATTTTTTACCTCAATCACATATTGTAGAATGGTGCTTTTGGTCACCTCCAATATTTCTCGATTTTCTGCTTACCTTATATGTTCATTGAACTCTTTCAACCCTTGCATGATGGAATATCTACTCCATATTTCTCTAAGAGGACCCACAGAATGGATTTTATGATTTCATGTGAGTGACTCTAAATTGCTACACAATTGGACATAAGCAGTTATAGTTTCGATCACCTCCTCACCAAGTTGGTTATAATTCTAAGTGTGTATCCTGTAATATTCTCTGTCCATCTTGACTACTAATATATCCTTCCTAAACAACCATTCTAGAATATTCAGATACTTATTGCCCCAATCTTACATTCGATCCATGGTTATGCATGCAACCTTCATAACCTTTAGGATTTCTTGAGATTTTTTCTATATTTCAACCAAGGGCACCATCACTTTATGTAAGAGGATCATCTCATTGTAAATCTACTTCATAGTGTCCTCTATTGGTTTCATATCTTCAAGTATGGAAGACCATAGTTTTTTGTGTTTGTACTGATAGAGGATAACTTCTGATTTTTTGCAACAAGATGATCAGCCTACTATTTTAGGGAAGTCAACTCCTTTTACAGTTATTCATTTTGATCCAAAATATATTATGTATTATCTTGTGTTGTTGTCACAAATTCCATATTTGCGACAATGACTACTTGAGGATTCTTCCTGGTATTGGATGTTATAACCCTTTTTGTGTCTATGGAAATAGGGTGAACAAGGTCATTGGGATAGAATCTTCTCCTCTCCTGTATGATCCTCCTCTTCAGTTGGTCAAAGGTAAATTTTTATATATCCATGACCCTATCATCAGGTGGAGGAGAAATCCCCATCTCACTGAAAAGGAGATGGCCACCAATGAGAGGAGGTTCTGAATAAATATTTGGCTCATTGTTAGGCCCCTATACTACTAGTGTAACCCCTTATTATTATTAGTACAACCCACTTATTATATTGATGTACGCATGTAGTGCCCATATTATTACTACTGTGCTACATAGAAGCCCACTATTGTTATTATTGTGCCCTTACATTATTATTTTTCTCTCGGCTCTGATTATGTTATGACCCCTTAGACTCCTATATATAGAAAGGAGGTCTTTTCATTTGTATCATCGAAGAATTGCTCATTTATGTAATGCAAAGGAGGTTTCCCCCTCAAAGAGGCTGAATTCTAAGGCGTTGATCTATCTTTTCTATCTTTTTGTGAGCTGGTTTCATAACATTTGGTATCAGAGCTTTGGATTCTAGGGTTTCGCTGCTCCAAACAGGTCATCGTGGAATTTTCACTATAACCTTTTTTCTGCGATGTTTCAGAAGCTAAAACAAAAACCCATTTGAGAAGACATCGCGCTGAGTCTCAGATCTGAATTTCAGATCTTTTTGCACTATATTTGCGGAGATATGATCTGAGGAAGTTGGTCTTTTTGCAGACTCCTGAATTACATTCCAAACAGGTGACCTGGGGAAAAGCGTCATAACTTTCTCTCTCAGAATTGGATTAAAATTTCATAAGAAGGTATAGAAATAGGATAGACTTTAGTTTCTTGTATATATTTTTCAGAGCCAAAGGTCGAAACAGTGGCACGTGGCACTTCATAAAAGTTCGCTCTTCTGGAAAGGTCTATAATCAGGTCATCTTGGGAGATTGTACATAACTCTTTCTTGGAGAATCCAATTTGGATTAGACTGGTGGCATTGGAAAGAGGACATAGAGGGCTACTATATATCGCAATTCAGAACTTAAAGATCTAAAAGTACAGAGTTACAATTGTTTCAAGATCGAGCTCCTAAAATCAAGAAAAAGCAAGATGAGGAAGTTTGATGGCAAGGATCCGGTAAATTGGATACTTCAGATGGAGGAATATTTTGATCTACATGGTGTACCACTGTTACAAAAGGTATGTATTGCATCTTCATATTTAGAACCGGATCAATTTTTATTGTATGAAGGGCTTTGTTCTCGTAAACAACTTGTTACGTGGTCAATTTTCACGGAGGAAATGATAGCACAATATGAGGATACAAAGAGCAACGCCTTATTTATAGAAACACCACAACAATTGGAAAGAGTAAAAGGGATTTTTGACATAATGAAAACCAAAATTATGGAAACCAGGAAGCATACCCCTCACAACTATAAAGATGGAAGTGTTGTTTCTCCTAGCCTTCCACAACCTACAAGGGTTACGCCACAACAATTGGAAGAAAAAATAGAAAAAGGGCTTTGTTACAATTGTGATAGCAAATGCACTAAAGGTCATAAGTGTGTTGAGAAGAAATTATTTTACATAGAATATGAAGAGGAGGAAGAAAAGGATCAAGAAACATCAAAAGAATATGATATACGCCGGGACCCCACCCTAGAGAAAGAAGAAATGAATCAGTCCATATCTTGTAAAGCATTGGAAAGAATTACCACTCCTCAAACTCTCAAGATAGAAGGACATATCAAGAAGAAAAAGGTGCAAGAAGTGAAAGATCACATCGAGAAAGAAGAAATGAATCCAACCATATCTTGTAATTCATTGGTCAAAATTACCACTCCTCAAACTATCAAGATAGAAGGACATATCAAGAAGAAAAATGTTCAAGAAGTGAAAGATTACATCGAGCATCAAGAAATGAATCCGACCATATCTTGTAAAGGATTGGAAGAAATTACGACTCCTCAAACTCTAGAGATAGAAGGATATATCAAGAAGAAAAAGGTTCAAGTAGAGAAAGATCACATCGAGCATCAACAACAAGTTCTCCAACTTTTAAAGGATAACGCCACTTCAGTGCAAAATCAAACGAAACAACAGGTAGATCAACATCATAGTGAAAAATATTTTGATGTAGGTGATTTGGTATTTTTATTGCTACATCTCAAGCAAGCTATTTATGAGAAGGAAATGTTGGCAATACTACATGCACTTAAAAAATGGCGACCTTACCGAATGGGAAGACTCTTCAAGGACGAGGATGTGGAAGCATTGTTTTGTGCTATTTCTATTATCCAAGCAGATTGGATAAATGAAGCAAGGGATGAATGGAAGAAGGACGAAGAAGTATGGCCACTTACTCAAACGTTGCAAAAGATCCCAATTCAAACAATATTGCCAGAAATTGAAGAGGAAGGAAAAATCATATTGGAACCTGGAGCAATCATAGAAACAAGAACCCGACAGCTACGAAATCGATCAATTTCAGAGTATCTCATCAAGTGGAAGAAGTTACCCGCTGAAGATTCCACAGGGGAGGACAAGAATTTTATACAAAAGCATCAAGAACTACTCAAGCGTTGAGGACAATGCTTTTTGAAGGAGAGGGGCATGTTAGGCCCCTATACTACTAGTGTAACCCCTTATTGTTATTAGGACAACCCACTTATTATATTGATGTACCCATGTAGTGCCCATATTGTTACTATTGTGCTACATAGAAGCCCATTATTGTTATTATTATGCCCTTACATTATTATTGTTATCTCGGCTCTGATTATGTTATGACCCCTTAGACTCCTATATATAGAAAGGAGGTCTTTTCATTTGTATCATCGAAGAATTGCTCATTTATGTAATGTAAAGGAGGTTTCCCCCTCGAAGAGGCTGAATTTTAAGGCGTTGATCTATCTTTTCTATCTTTTTCTTGAGTTGGTTTCATAACACTCATCTACAATAGGTTCAATATCTTCCTCCTATTCTAACTCTTCCTTTATGTCATGGGCGATTAGTTCTTCCTCCACCCTCTACACAACGTCTTCTTCCTATTTTTTCTTCATCTTCTCTTCCTCTAACTGCTTTCGGTGTTCCTCTTCTTTTGATCTTTGTTTATTTAAGGTTTCTTCTTGATGTTTCTTTTGTAGCTCCTCTACTTTTCTCTTCTTTAACTCTTCTTTCTTCTTAAGAAAGTCATACTGCTTCTTCTTCTCTTGTTCCTCATTCTACTTGCATTCTTCCACCCTTTTACACTCTTCTTCTTGTTTCTTTGCTTCTTATTTCATTTTCATTTCTTCCTCCCTTTCCTTTCTTTCATGCTCCACCTCTATTACACCTTTGCAAAGAGCATCTGCCTTGAACTTTCTAATTCTCTATACTAATAGATCATGCTTTGTCCTCTTCTTCAGTAATACAATATTATCTTGGGCGATCACTTCCTGTTGAGTCCCCTACATCTGTATATATAGAAAATGTTTAATATGGAAGGGGCATACCTCGTCACCTAGCCAATTCATCTTTAATGCATTGTACTAGTTTTTAATCTCCTTATCCTTTGGAATTTTCATGGGTACATACACCTAGGAAAAACTCAGCTTAGTACAATGTTGTCTACAAACCTTCCTAGGGTTGTATCTGTGGACATTCATTTCTCCAAAATGAAGGCGTTTAAGTTCTTTAATCTTAGCTTCAACCGCCTTAAGCTTATTAAGCTCATGTCATCTAATATGTAAAGGAAAAGAGGGCCAAGGAGACTTCTTCTTCCTTTGGAGCTGTCTAGACAAACTTGTATTCAATTGATAGGCAACTTCCTGCATGACCACCTTGTTGGTCACATACCTTAACATAAGGTGGGTGGAAACTTGGCACCAAAAAAATATGATGTATGTGCCTTGTAGTGAGGCAAACCAATATGAAACCTCATAGAGTGCCTCCTTCATCCAAACTGTCATCAAGGGAGATTCCACTTCAAAAATCATTTGATATAAAATTGCAAAGAAGTTCACACCCAGTCTCTTATATACTCGACATCTGAAAATATTTATAAATGGAGATGAATAGGTAGTTTCTCTTTAGGTGTCCAATTCCATTTCATTCCTATGAATGCATAATGGGCACAGATTCAATCCAACAGAAAGGTAGACATATAAAGTTCCAGTGACTGGTTGGCTTCTAAAGCTTTCTTTGCATCCTACACATTGATCTGCAAATGTTGAGTGAGGATGTTAGCCCAGTTAAAGATCCTACCCCTAGAAACAACCAAGTTGACAAAATAAATCCATCCTTCCTCAAAATATTATGTTTTATTTCTCGCATGAAATTTGTAGCACGTCACCATAAGATATTTATAGACTCTCCTCAAGTGCTTGGTATTATAGAATGCACTTGGATTTTGGTAAAAAATTGCAGGATCTTGCCACCATGTCCTAATAACCTCCTTGGTGGTCAAGTTAGCCAAAGTTGCATAGGATTGTGTGTACAAGTATTGTCCAGTGGTTAAAAATTTATAATAGGAATGTAAATCATGTGGATGGTAGGTGGAAATCTCCTTCCCACTTACACTAATAATTAGATTGTTTCTATCCAAGTGTTGAAAAATCCATCCAATAGCTTTTGCATAGGGTAGTTGATTTAAAAACGGAGTAGATGTTTTCTTCCTCTTTTCCGAAATCAAACAAAATAAAAAAATAGGACCATGTTGACGCTTTGTAAGGTAAAATGGGTCTTGAAAAAAACATGTTTTTCCTATGTCTCTTCAAGTCATGAATTAGTCTTCACATTTAACTTAACATAAGAAACATACCAACACAAAACTCATGCAAGCATAATGAATAGATAACAAAATGTTTTCTGACGAAGTTCACCCTTTCTGGGCTACATCTCTAGGCCTTCCAACATAGCTAGACCATTCATATATTGAGTAGAAAAATGAAGTACATAAATGTTTGTTGATGGAAACATGTGGTTATTTCCTCTACAAGGTAATCTTCTCCTGCAAAGAACTCTCATGTACAATAAAAAACAAAGCATCTCCTACAAATATTCCATATTCCAACTAAAATGAGCATGTGAGTGCTTCAATTCCACATTGAAGCACATAAACAAAACTTCCCTCAACATAGCATAATGAGAAAAGTAAACCTAAGATGAACCCTATAAGTAACAGCTACTGCAATAGACTTCTGAAGGTGATAAAACACCTACAAGGCTTTCTCCATACTCAAACACCTTCCAGAACTGCTTCCAAACCCTAATTGATCCAGATACCCTTAGCCTCAAACGTACACAAATACTACTTAGATGTGCCCAAATCAGAAATTAGACATCACCAATGGATTCATAACATCCAAAAACTCCTAAGTGCACTCTTTCTGAGCTCAATTTGGCCAAAACCGCCAAAATTCATTGCTCCCCAAGCTTCGATATGAGTTTTTACTGATAATCATCCCACAATTCAGACCATTGGTCTAACGGTCCTACAATTCCGCCTAGAATTCCACTAATAAAGTGACAAATTGGCCCTCTTCCGGCACATTTTGTAGGATCATTAAATTTTCCTCTAACCCCTCAACTCCTCAAATCTTGGTCATATAGACCACATGGTGCTGAGCATTTGGCCTTAACGCCCTTCCCCTCTAGCCTAGCCCCTAAACTCAGGGTTGTGGTCTTATGGGTGCCATGGGTCTAATGGTTGGGATAACCACCCGCCCTTCCTACCGGGTCCCTTAAACTTTGGTGTTGGTCATGTGGATGGTCCAAAGGACCTGGAGCTAGCTCCCTTACCAGAGTGCCCTTCTACAAGTGCCTTCGACCTAGAGTTGTGGTCATTTAGTGGAGCATATACCAACAGGTCGGGGTTATTACCAAGTTCCCTTTCACTGTAGCACCTTTTAAACTCTGTCAAGGGTCATTTGGATGATGGTGTGACCAGGGGTTGGGCTAAGGTCCCAAGCCCCCTCTCCACTATTGGGTCGAGGGTCATATGGATTCACGTAACTAGGGTCAGGGATGGCAACCTTGCCCCTTCCTCTGATGGTTACAAACATAAATTTTAAATATAATTTTGGCTCTATGGTTATCAAAAACCACTACTCGGATTATTCCTAAAGTGCTTTGTTATTGAATGGGAGGTTCTATGTTCGAACCTCTCGAGCCACACCCAGACCCATAACAAAATGTTGGCCTCTTTTGGGGTGCCACGTGGCACCACTTCATTGGTTCACCACACCAAAGTGCGAGACAATCAAAATCTCAAAACTACTAATGAACTGGAGGATTCCAAGTGTCAGCACCTGGTTGGCTCATACCTATATGGTCACCCTAGTGACTCAACAGTACAATCAACCTAGTCAACATGCCTGCTCAAATTTTACCTGTTGGGGAAAATGATCAGAACACGATATTTGGAGCATACGTTGTCAGATTGAGATTAAATGAATGTTGTTGGGTTCAGAACAATGAGCACCTCGACTTGATGTCAGTTTCAAGACTTTTTGGGAATTTCCATTTTTGAGCAAAATTTTGATCACCTGATCAGTAGCACTTGAAATATGCATGCTACCTTATGAATTCTTAACCTCTTTATGTTAATGTATACCTGCATATCCTCTAGGATCTCTGGGATATCCTTCTAAATAAAAGCATCCTTTATATCTTTCCATGATACTTTGATGGATTTATCAATAAAGCATTATGTATCTGATAATATTGGTACACTTGGTTTGGAACATTCCCCTGCCTCCTCAGTATTTTTTTCTGAAGTTTCTCTTGATGGCACTTGTCGAGTGGTGGGAGGAATTGCCTCTATAGAAGATGAAAGGTTAATATGTTATATATGCGAATAACCTACAAGTGGAAGATCACTCATGGAAAACAAATATTAGTTCCTTAAAATATCCTAATTATTACATGAAAACTATAGAAACGATAATGACTAAAATGGATTGCCCAAGCTGGGAGCACAATCTTAGAAAATATGAGACAGTGTGGCTTCACTGGCTACTATAAATGTGCATTGCACCAAGGAAAGGGAGAGAGAGCCAGGTAGTGCACAAGTCAGGATCATAGTGCACAAGGGAGATATGCCTTAGTGATTAGAACTGTGTGATGCACACTTGTGAAAGTGAGGCCCTCCATAAGGGAACAAGTTGTATCAACAAGACACAGAGGAAGATACATTGTTGCCCGGCAGTGTGCAATTCACAATTGCAATGGGAAATGGATTCTTTATTGTGGACTAGAAGTTTGTTATGTGTTATGGTAGAGAAGCTTCTTCATAGATGGGCGTATTTTAGGATCGCAATGAGTAAGGAGTGACTGCCTGCTACTTGCAAGTGCACACTACACTGTGAGAGAAAGAAAAACATGAAAATTGCTAAGTGATGATCATCATCAAGTCGAGGGTATATTAAAACTGAGAGGAACAATCTTGCATGAGTTGATATATCCCCTCGCAATCATGACTAGAAGGTGAAAGGTCATGAAGTATGAAGAGTTCATAAAAACGTCAGATGTGACAGTAAGAAGATACTTGTAGGAGATAAAATAGACAAAAATGAAACTTAATATGTGAAAAGAATATTAAATTTCCAATAAGTAAAGGAAAAGAGAAACCGAAAATGACAAAAGTAAACAAAAGCAACACTTCATAAAACTTACCAAGAATTGGTGCACTTGTGACCAAGAGTGAGGAATTTATTCTTGCAATGATAAAATGTGCCTAGCTTGAAGTGAATAGTGATTGTGAGAGTGAGCAATGAGATGGGATCCTTATAAAGGAAAACTACATGCAAGTTAAGATTATGGTTTCAGTGCATGCTTGCCAATTTCCACTTGATCACTAGGTTAGGTGAGTGAAGTGAGTGAGAATCCCTATTTTCTAGGACCTCTCTTCGCATGCAAGCAAGGAGAATGCATGTGTGAAGGATAGGAGTGTGCACTTGTTGGAGACAAGGAGTGCGCACTTGCTCAAGCCAAGGAGTGCGTACTTGTTGAAGCCAAGGAGTATGCACTTGGTGTTGACAACGAGTGTGCATTTGTTGAAGATAAGGAGTGCACTTCCCTGTGAAAGAAAAGTGTTCTTGACTAGGAAATAGAAGTGTGCTTTGACTCGAGAGCACATTTTTCTTCGACAGCACATGTGTGGAAATTAAATATGGGAAGTGCGCTCTCACAAGGAAAGAAATAAGTGCTTTATTGCTTTTGAAAGTTGTGCATGTAAAGTCAGGAAATTTTAACTAGGTTATAGAGAATATTATGCTTTTCCTATCTTTAGAAAGGTAACAAGCCAAACTTATAAAGAACTAGAAAGTGACACTTAGATAACTTTGATCAAGGGGAAAATGCAACAATTGGAGATGTCGAAAAGAAAATCAACACTTAGGAAACATAAACAAATGACAAAGTAACATAAGATAGCTTGAAGCAATAGCTCATGAAAAAAATGTAGGCCCCAAATTTGAATGAGGAAAAAATTTTGGAGGGTCGTCGTCGCAGTGACAACAAAGCATTAGAATGCAAGGGTCATAATTAAACTTCCTGAACATGGAAAAGTTGTCTTATGCAGTTTATAAGGTTGTCTAACACTTCAAGTTGTACATTCTGAAGATTCGTTTTAAAGTAATCATTCCCCATCCCATGGTTAGATCATTATTTGTACATAAAGATTTATGGGAACAAAGAGTGAAATGGATGATGTCCTTGCAGGAGTATGACATTGAATTCAAACCAACCCACGTGATCAAAGGTGATGGTCTATGTAAACTAGTTGTTAAATTCGTGACCTCAAAAGAAAAAGAAATGTTGGGATGGGGAGAAGAGATTGAGATGTACAATAATGATTTTTTACATTCACCAAATATGCCATCATCATGGTACATCGAAATAAATCAATACTTGAAGCAAGGAACCTTTCCTTCACACCTAATATAAAAACAAAAGAGGGCCATAATATTGAATTCTAAATCTTATCAATCTGTCCATAGAGTTCTATGTCAAAAAAATCACAACATATATTTTTATCTGTGCCTAGAATCTTTATATTATGATAAAGTGTTAAAAGAGCTTCATGATGGGATAGCCAGAGGACACTTTGCTAGTGAAACCATAACATACAAGATCATTTCATAGGGGTATTATTGGCTAACATTATTTAAATATTCTCATGTATATGTGCACAAATCTGAAATCTGTTAGAGGTATGCAGAGAGAGAAAGAGGATCATCAGCCTCATTGCATCTGAAATCAGTGGAAGAGCCATTTCAACAATGGGCACTAGATATTATTGGTGAGATTAATCCTCACTCATCAAAGAAACACAAATACATATTCATGGAAACATGATATATTATAATATGGGTCAACACCATTCCACTAAAACAAGTGAACAATCAAGCAATGATACAATTTCTCGAAGAATATATTATCTACATATTTTTCATCATTAATATTATATGGGTTTTCCTTGTAAAATGGAATCATGCTTAAAGATTTTGCTAATTATTATAACCAAGGTAATGGGTTGGCTGAATATAGTAACAAACATCTAATTCACATCATTATGAAAATTGTGTTGAATCAACAAAGCAATTGGCATAACACCATCCTAAATGCCATTTGGGCTCAGTGATTCATTCCTAAACCTTCCCTTGGTAGTAAGGAACAAATCCGACCTCCAAACCTTTACCTATTATGCAAAGAAGGAATGATAGGCCCCGTTGAAGCTAGAAGAGGAAAGAAAAAAGGTATACAATAAGTTCTACTCTCACTATAAAAAAATTAAATTATTGTTTGATAAGAAATACACAAGAAATAAGGAATTTAGCGTGGGTGACCTTGTTTTGAAATGGGACAAATCCCATGAATACAAAGACAAGCATGCCAAGTTCTAGTCTCTATGGTTTGGTCCATTCCAAATTTATGAGAAGCTTGGCCTTCATACTTATAGACTACAAATCATAAACAGATATTGAGTCCCTTCTAGTAAATGGACAAGATTTGAAGCTTTACTTTCATTATCAACTCTTTGGGATGTTATTTTAGATGTACATATTGTTTTCATGTTGAATCTCGTTTTATGTTATTTTATCCCATTTCCTTTATTTCATTTCATTTTTTCAAAGAATTTGCTTTTTAATTCCACTACTAGGCCCTTGTACATAAGTAAAAGTCCTTTTATATGAACAAATTTCCTTGACCCAATGGTGACATGTCGAATGTTTTAAAGAAACTATAGTACTTTTCCAACTCTTGGCTTACATTAGATCTCTCTCTACTAGTTTAGTCCTGAATACCTTAATAATTCAATGATATTTAGATGGAAAATATGACTAAGATTAGGTGGAGAACTATAGTCATATGTAATACCCTGAATCCTTTGTAAGATCTCCATCACTCAAATTGGTCTTGAAATGTCCAAAGGTGTGATAAATGTGTCAGCCCAATTGTTAGAGAAGGGAAAGGGAGAAAATGGAAAAGCGAGAAACCTATTTTAGAAAATATTTAAAGTATCAGAAACACAAGGAACAACCTCTTTAATTATAAAATAAGTCAGGATCCCTCATCCACCCTAGTGCAATTAATGCCCAAAACTTGCAAATTTGAATAAAAAAATAAAAAATAGAAGGGTAAAGGATTGAGAAAGGCTTCCTACACAGAGAGGTGATGCAAGCAACTTCGTTGAGGCTATGGATGCTCGTTAGTAGTAAAGCAATTCTTGTGATTTCCTGAGTGACAATGTCAGGCCATGGATGTTAATGGAAATGGAGTAACATCAGAGACTCATTTCAAAATTTGAACATTTTAAGCTCGCATATATACTATCCATATATCAAAATTTTTGGTGTCTGACTAAGATCCTATGATATGTTATAAATTAGCCTAATGAAAGTGAAAAAGAAACTAAATCCATAACCAGGGTTGAATAGTGAAACTAGTGCGGTCCATAGATCTGAGTCAATACTTCCTGAAGATGAGACTTCACTTCAAATAATGGTTGAATAGAGATGTTGAGGTCCTACTCATGAATCACCAATTGTTGTAGCCACTACAACAACCCCAAATTTTCAACATTATCAAAATTTTGAGTTCCCATATCTTGAGCTTTCTAAAGGAAAAAATTACATGATTCTTTAAGTTTATATATCCTACTGATACCTCTAATTTTCTTCTACTTATTAAAATTTTACCAAAAGGATTTATCTCAACTTAACTCTGCACTGTCTAACTAGTCTCAATTCCATCTTGTATTCTCAATCTGCGATAATCGTGCATTATTGCAATCTAACTTGCATTACATTCTCAACCTTCAATAATAGGACATTTCCATAACCTAGATTGCTATATCACACTTTGTAATTTCAATCTATGGCTACGACATTATGTTGCACTCACTTACCTCTAGTTGCAAATTCTTCCATGATAACACATTCATTTCTCCTATCTCCACATGTGTGACAAAAATATATATAAAGGGGAAGCTCCCGATTTCATTTTAACTGTCTCTTTTTCTCAAAGGTCCCAAGTACACATTGCATATATCCTCCTCATATCGCATCTTTCCTTTGCAACTTGTGACTATGACCTAGTGTTAAGACCTGGTTATTTAGTGTGCTCTCTCCTTTTCCAGTTTGTGATTTTTTTCTTTTGTTGGCATCTTTCATTTCACATTCCTAATGTTTCATATTTCATCACCCTTAGATATATGTGTGTGTGTTTATGCACCTAAATATCCTCTTTTACACCTCTTCCCTACTGCCAATCTTACCCTCATTCCATAGTAAATTTTTAGATCTATTGTCATAAACCCTTCTCCTTATTTCATTGGTGGAACCTATGATAGTAATCCTCCCCCCTTCATTCGTTGATAACAGCACAATAAACACTATTTTTCTTGCAATCTAACTTTCCCACCATTGCTAACATTTGATCTCTCCTTATCGCAAACTCCCTTTGCAAGTTGCGATCACACCAAGCCTAACCCATTGATTCCCATTATCACAACCTATGCTTGCAAGTTGTGATTGTGCAATGTACTTCCACTTTTCCCCTTTGTCACAATCCATTCTTGAAATTTATGCCTAAGCCTATCACAATCTATCTTCACAATTTATGGCTAAAGCCCACTGCACTGTGTTTTTGTAAATTGTGCCACCTACCAGAATGGTGAATAATTTTGTGTCTTTTTCATAAAAATTTATGTTGACATGTTGATATCTTTAAAATGTTAGGAATTTTCAATCTCAGGTGCTTTGGCATATCATTTTCCATGGGATATGGCACCAATGACAAGAAGAAAGCCTGGAAAAGAGAAAGTAGAAACCAATATTGAAGGAGTGGTTGAAATCCCAAGAGCTAAAGTGCCTACCTACAAGGACACTACTTTTTATGTAGACAAATCAGTGCCTTTAACATGGCCAGTTATATACCAAACCTTCTCTAGAAAATGGATTTGTGAAGAAGAAGAAGACTACAATGTGTACATTAATCTAGAATTAAATGTCATAAAAGATTTATAATTAAATTAAAATATAATCTATTAATTAATTGCCAAAATAAATCCATTATTAAAAATAAAAATAGAAAATGAAATTAAAAAAAAAAGTGATTAAATAAAAAAGTGATTCTTTTCCTTGTGCTGGTTGGCTCCCCACCCTTGCAGGATTGCATATCATATTTATAGCTTCCATCTCTCTTCTTTGTACATCTAGGTCCTGTAGATGAGTCTTATTCTAGACTCGAAATGTAGACATAAAAATTCAACCTATGGAATATCTGAGCTCTCAATCCCAAAAGCCATGGTTTCAAAAACTAGTTTCCCATCCACCTATTTGTCCATGTGTAAAAACCATTGAATGGATCTTACTGTGTACAAATGATGACAACATGATAGTCAACGGAATACAAGGTAGATCATTGGTATCATACACATCATAAGACATTTTAGAATATTATATGATGCCTCAGCCTCATGAGAATCTCAGTCCATGGTAGTATTGCAAATTCAGAACACTAATTAAGGTTATTCTAAAAACATGGTGGAAGGAACCTAGAAAATTCAGGCATAAAAGTGATGGAACCTATAAGAATAAAATTCTTAGATGGTTATACCAATTTTTTATTTCCATGTGTTGTAGAATCTATGGGAGAGAGGATGTACAATATTTGAGGAGAGTTTGGTTCCCGTGATACATACATGTGCCACACATGAAACCATTTTCAATTGGTCTGATTTGCTAGCATCTTCACTCAAGTCAAATGTCAGGAGCGCTAGGCACCTAGCAGAAATGGAAACACCTAGAGTTTTATATAGCTTCCTACTTGTTATATGGCATATATGCTAAATTGGAATTCAAAGCATCGAGATGGAGATGGAATTTTTCCCATGTGTTATCACTCCAAAATTTCTCTAGAGTTATTCTGAAAGAAATGATAGAGGTAACCACAAACCTACTTTTGAGATTAGGATCTAGCCTTCCTAATGCTCAGAGAGGGCTCTCTCTTTATGATTTAACTTTGTTTAGTTAATTTATTTTATGCTAGTTATTTAAGCTTTGATTGGGTTTTGATTTTGATTTGGTGGTGGAATCACTGACTTAGATGGATAGAGGGATGTCCTTTACCATTGGGCTATGGGGTCAAGTGTCAAGAAAATAGGACTGGATCAAGTTCTAAAGATAGTGTTTACAAGGCAAGGTAGATGAGTAAATTCAGATCTTTTAGGTTGGATGGTGAAGTGGTTTTCAATCAGGGTCAAGGAGCAACTAAGGGTTCCTCAAACCGGATAATGAAGGAAATGGTAGGGGTCAATCGAAACTAGGGAGAAATGAAGGATTCCCTACTCTGGATATCAGAAGAAAACATTAAAATGATTAATTGTTCAAGACAGAGTGTACTTAAACAAATTCTATAATAAATTTCTAGTTATTTCATTCAATTTAGATAACATGCAAGTTTGTCAAACACTTAAGAAAATAACAATTTGACAAAAAGAAAATACTTCATTGAAGTGTTCCAACACATGAATCCTATAATGTAATTTCTTTATTACTCAGTCTATTCTTCTGACTTGAAAAATTGGTACAATAAACCCTTAGGTTATAGATCAATACAACTATAGAAATGTCTAGCAATCCACCTTCTATACTTTGAATTATGAAGTATTTATACAAAAATTTATTACAAAATATCCCAAACTGTTTAGGGAATTATTCTAGGAAAAAGAAATATCTTCATGCAAGAAGATAGAGATAGATATTCAATTGTTGTAAGTTGTCCCTATTTATTTGGCTATGTTGTCTTATGCTTTGATCTTTTGTTGTTTTTTCTCCTTTGTTGTTGGTCTTCCATGATGATTTTTCTTTTTACTTTTCCTTTTAACTAATACTCTTTCATATGATAATATTTGACTAGGCTGACCTGATTCTTTTCTTTTACTGCTATGTATTCACTTTTACCTTGCAATTTCACAGTAGATCATTTAATTTTTCCCAAGTCTCTATATCTGGTAATTTGATATTTACCATTCTTCTGTAGACTTCATCTTCTTTTGTGTATTTTGCAAAGGTGGGCTTGTTCACAAAAAGGTGTTCTACCTCATGCTGGAGGTAAAATAGGTTCTCAAAAGTCTGGTACAAAACTTTTCCTGTAGGCATCCCTTTCATAGAAGAATTATTGGCTTGATCTCTTGCCACTTCTCTGATTTTCTAATTTGGCATACCATTCTGCCTTAAAGCATCAAACCTAACCATGAACCTGTCTATAGTTAGCTCCATGGTTTGGTATTTGTCCTCCGGTTGCATCATTAGGTTTCTCTTGGTGAGCACTTTCTTCACCTCCAGTATAGTGCCAGTCCTATCAGCTATGCCCAATTCCTGTAATTCATATTTATTTTTAGAGTTAAGGAATTGGATTATTCTTGAGGCTTCTTCTTGCATGTCTCCATGTTTGGCCTTAATTCTCTGAATTACTTCAGTAGCATTTTTGACTAAATCATTTTGTTCAAAGATGACTTGTATAGATGTCCAAATACCATTGACAGAGTCAATGATATTGGCCCATAGTTGTTCTTTAGCTTGGGCAAGTGGCTCCTTTAATGTTAACTCTTTTTCTAAATTCTTCATCCTCTCAGTCAACCTGTTTGACTTTTGTACTTCATTTTTGTGCATAATTTGGGCCATTTTATTCTCATCCTATAGAATCCTTATCTGTTCTTTGAGTCTATTTATTTCTGTGGTCTAAATGGACATGTCTTCCATGGCTTTGACCAATTTACTTGCCTGTTCACTTGGCTAAGTTGTTGTTGTTGTTGAACCTATTGCTGATGTAGTTTTTGTTGCGGCTAGAAGTGTTGTAGCCAATGGAGCTGTTGGGGCCAATGAAGCTGCCAAAGTTGAAGGAACTACTATAGTGACTGTAGGAATAACAGTGGCAGTGGGTTTCTCAAGGCTGGCTTGTTTCAACTGTATCAAACTGCCCAATTGCTTCTCCATTTCTTTCAATTGATCATTTAATTGAAGAATGAGGTCCTTCATCTCCTCTTGCTAGGTTTGGCTCTCAAGGACCTCCTTGGTCTATGGATGTTCTAAATGAGGCAGCTTCAGTTACTTCTTGAAAGTAGAAATATCCTCATTTTTATTTTTTATCAATTTTTTTGCAGCCTTGACATCATTCGGATTATATCCAAGCTCAATCACCAAGTCTTCCAATGACTTGATCTTATTGTCTTTGGCCTATGAGGATGCCTTTTCTAGCTTATACTATGTTGTGATATTATCTAGTGAGCTTTGAAGTTTTAGCACAGTCATTTCTTTGTTATTCATGGTGGAATAGATCATCTCACCTGCTTGTTTATAGAATTCAATTTGGTCAATAGGGTGAACATCCCTAGCCAAAACTTCAAAATCTGTTTTCCTGTAGAATGTTGATAATTTGGGTTGTTGGACTGTAGGCTGCATAAAAGTCATTTGTATCTTACTATTCTTAATGTCAAAGGCTGAAATTAATCTATTCTGATTTGTAGGTGTTTGTTTGAAGTATTGGGCATAAGTTTCAGCCTTTAATGCCACATTCCTCAACTTAATTTCTTTGTACTTCTCTTTTATATCTTTCTCTTTATCCATTGGCTTGTTGGATGAAGAGACTTCAATGCTAAGGTTTTTTTCAATAAATTGAGTGTTTGAAGTAGAAGGTTGATGAGTTTCCTTTGAAACTATTGGGCCCTTACTCCTTCCAACCATTGTGTCAATATGAATGATTTAAACTTTCTCAATGGTGTCTTCTTGCTCAGTTACAAGATTAAGCTTTGGCTTCTTCCTGTAACTGATCTCAAACATGTCATTTCTAGTGTCCATCCCAGAGCTAGAACCTTCTTCCCTGGGTCTTTTCACATTTCTGTCCTCATTGACTAGAGTCTATCAAATAGGAGTAATATTCATCTGTTCATGTAAGTCTGGAACCTGCAAAAAGGAACTAGTATCTATCTGCTTTTCCACATCTATTAAAGTATTATCCATATCTATTAAATTGTTCTCAAACCATTCTGACTGGTAGGCATATCTTTCAATGTTTGGCCTGGGCTCATGTATGAAAGGACTCAATTTGAATTTGAGCCTTAGTTTGTTTATGACTCCATTAGGGTCATACTGCCACATGAAACTGCTTTTGAAGTTCATCTGTTGTAAGATTTTTTCTGCCTCTTATCCAACTTCCCTATTATTACAAACAAAAGGGCCCAATTGGTTTTTCATTTTAATCTGAGTCTTCTTCCTAGCTGACAAGAAATTAACCTCATCAGATTTTATGATTTTCCTGAAATACTCTAATGCAAATATCCTTGTTATCAGGAAATCTAGTGTCTATGCAGAGCTGCTAGTCCCACTAAGATGGGTATCTATCTTAGAAACAAACAGATTAAAGTTACTTTTGTTTTCCTTTATGAGAAGTAGATAGGAGAGGATCAAAGAATACCAACCTCGATCTTTCGCTCGGTTCTTTGCTTGTTCATTCTCCTCACCAACAAGTCTTTGCCGCTTCTTCCTTGACCACTCTGCTTCAAAGAGTACCTATAAAGTCAAAGCAGCATAATACCTTCAAAGTGCAGAGATCTACAGTCATAAGAAATATAGGACCAAACATATATTGACCACACAAATGCATATACTATCAGACATACAAGAATGTGGAGGAAAACTTGAATATCTTTATTGATGTAAAGATTAGAAGAGAGGATTACAACCCATTGATCTGACCCAGCATCATCCCCCCAGCATGAAAGCCCTTCTTCACCTCATGAAAAGCTTATATCACCCAACACTATGATATTCCACCACGAAACCAACAACACTTCCTTACAAGATACAAAATTCCAGCCTCCGGATCTCTGGGATGAGGGATCCATATATAGATGATTGCAGGGAGGTGAGTCAGTTTCTGGGATTTTGATTAGTGTCTTCTCTCTGATAGTTCTTGATTCCACTTGGAGATTGATGATATCTTACTCATCCCTAGGTGAATTTAGAGAGGCAAGTGTCACAGAACTTCTGGAAGATTCCATGATCATCCACCTCGCAAACTGTCTCTGCCATTTGTCCATTCTCGCCCATCGCACCCTACAGAAGGGCTTTCCAGAATGCATTGCACCTTTTACACTAGGCATGTGAGATGCATCGCACCGTTAGCAATGAGAAACCTGTATGGTCCAGTTTTGACCAGTTCTCAGCAGTTTTCTGTGGAGAACTTCTAGCAGATGATGTAATCAGCTAACCTTGTTCCTTTAGGGCATGAAACAACACTTTTAGGGACTCAGAAGCCCTTGATTTATGGACATATATGATTGGGGTTGCAGTGCCCAAAAATGTCTATAACAGTTGCCCCCTAAAGCATGAGTTCGTTAATCTTTTGATGTCGAGTGAAATGCTTTATCATGAGGATCTGAGGTTTTTTGAATTGGAAGGCGACCTGTAATAAGATACAATACAATACATTATCTTCATAAAATTTTCATGATCTAGCTGAGGCGGGCATTCCCATGCTCAGCTTTATAAATTCATTTTCGTGTACATAGGACAAACAACCGTCTATGTGGCAAACTGATGATTCTGATAGAGCCATCATCCTTTGATTTGGATGATCATCTGTGCAGCAATGATGTACATTTGATGTCTTTATTTTCCTTAATCTATCGCAGCCCAGATGGATGAAACTAGATCCAGGGTCTTCAAACTCGTCCAATCTTTGCCCCAATTACAAGTCGATCCATGTGAAAAATGTTCTGGAGTCGAACATGGAAAGACATGGCCTGATGACCAGCCAATGATGTAAGTTGTTAACAGGCGTGAGAGGAATCACCGATAATGATGATGACCCTCAAGGTACGATAGTACAATTCGCGTGGTGTGAAAATGGGACTTGGTGTCGAACACCATGCAAAATCTCTCGGTCGAAGTTCATTGATGTAAACCTATCGCCGAAAGTGAGAAACTTACCATTGAGGCATGCAAGCTTCAAAGTACTGAAAGGGTTGTTCCTAGGTCGACTTCTTGGATAATGAGCTGATGTCGACAAGAAGTGACCCGTCGTAGGAGGGCCTTAATTAATCCCACATCTATGACATGGAATGGAGCAAATGACTTTTGGAGGTGAAAACGATCTGATGATACAAGGTTCAGGGTGGCGGTCATGAAAGAATGAAGTATAAAGGTATTGCAGTGGATGAGACACAAGATGGGTTTGTGAATTCTCTGATTGATTTCTCTTGAACATATCAGTGACACTAAAATTGATTGGTAGCGTTAACCCCAAAGATGGATGGTATGGTGGACCAATGGTAATATGACCGGTGAATTGAATAACCCAACCCATCTCAATCATGGTGATGGAGTGAAAGTGTCATGTTCAAGACCAACTCGCTACCAATAAAGTTTCTTCAAGTTTTCTTCCCAATTTTTCCCCAGTCATTGTTGACCAGTACCTCTTTATTTTTATCAAGCTTGAGGAGGAAACATATGCTTGTTCTATAATTTTCCCTTCGGGCAAACCCGTCGCTATGTTTTAACGAGCCTAGCGACAGTGAAACTCGTTCCTGTCTGCATGGACAAGTTTGTCGCTATTAGTTTTAACGAGTTTAACGACAAAGACAACTGGATCCTTTTCCAATTTTGAAGAGTCTGAAAAGGGACAGAAAGGAAACTCCAGTGATCCTTTTTTGTAATGTAATCCCTTAAGTCTGAAAAAGTATAAAATAATACGAAAGGGATTAATTTTTGATAGTTTTAACAAGCTGAACAAGACAAGTGCTCGATATTTTTGTGTAATAATCCCTCGGGTCCAAAAAGATTAAAATCTAGAGGAGGGATAGCACTCCCAGTAGCTTTAACGATCTGGAGAGGCCAAATGCTCAACAATCTTTTCGTATTTTATGAGTCAGAAGAAAAGAGCTTAAAGGAGACTCGCTTCTTGAGGAGCGAGTGATATTTTCAAGTAGCAGCTAATTCCAGGCAAGGTTTGGAATTTTCTGATTACGGCAGTGTCACAAGGATGGCTAACAAGATCACTCGTCGCAGATGTTCCTCAAAAGGGTAAACAATCAAATGGAGGCGTATGATCAGCTAAAACAGAGTGCAGGTGATGATGAGAACATGACCATGGCTCAAGAGCTGATGATAATGCATTCACAATGGTTATTTATCGAAAATTGGTTCATTTTTTAATGATCTTAAACTCTGGGGGGAAACATTTGGTCATTGCTTAGGTTTAATTTTTAACGAGCTTGAACTGCATAAAAACTGCTTGTGATAATGGTCATCGATTATTTTATTTCACCGCTAACACTTTGTTCTTTCGACGGTCGTACTTCCTGTTCAATTGCTTCATCAAACCGATTAGAAATGAACAATACATGCTTGAAAAATGAGTTAAAACACTAATACCTTACTCGAATTATGTGAAAAGTAATTTAAGTTTGGTTTTTACCCTTCATTTTACCATTTCATTTGAACTTTGGTTTGTTGGAGCTTTGGAGGTGCTTTCCCCCTTGATTTTCACTAGTTGATTCCGGGAGATTCTGTGGATGATTCTCGGGGTAGTTTCGACTAGGTAAGAGCTAAACCTAAGATCTTCAATTGCATTCCTTCCTTTTTGAATTCTTAGCATGTTTCCCTATTTTTCTAAGTCCCTGGGGTTTGAAAAATTTTCCCTGGCTCCATCGCACCCTTACTATATCGAAAGGTGTGATGCATACTGGCCTGGCCATTTAGCCAGTCAGTATGCATCTCACCCAGTACACTGCTGGGGTGCGATGGGCACAAGAAGGGAAACTTTTGCACTGTTTTCTCATGGAATTTTTGCCTATTTTTTGCCAAATCAGGACCCTGACTCTTCTCTTGTTTGTTTTGCAGAGATTCATCGAAGCAAAATGGTTGTTACATGGCGAGAATGTGAGCATGAAGAAGAGGACATGGTTGCTTTACATGATCCGGGTATGGTAACTGCACTGTGGAACTGTGGCCTGCTCAAGTTTTTCCACATCTCTAGCATGAGGCAACAAATCAACTTGTTGCAATATTTCCTCGATGCATGGGATCCTACCAACCAGGTGTTCCAGATCAGAGGCAAATCCATCCCCTTGACTGTCGTGGACATCTATTTTTTGACCAGTTTATCGAGGCATGGTGCCCCTCTCTCATTATCAAGTTCCGCCCGTGGGGGCGAATCCGTGAGAGATTACATTCGTCGGTACTACAGAGAGGGATCTCAGCTGAGTAGGGATGGCAATATCAACATCTGAGATGTCACTGATCGGTCCTTGAGGACCATTTTGTTCACGTTTGCTAGACTGGCTGGTAGTGCGGCTCTTCACGTGGCTAACAGGTCCTATATGTAGTACGCCTTGGAATGCCTCAAACCAAAGGTGTTAAACTGGTGTGATGCAGTACTCCCTGTGATGACAGAACAACTGACCAAGGTAAAAAGTGGAAGATCCAAGAATTTCGGTTATGGTTCTATTTTGACCGCTTTTGCCTTGGAAAAGATCCCATTGATGCAGCCGCAGTACATTTCACTTGGTTTATCTCCAATGACTGAGCCATGGATGCAGAGATGGGTTGACCTCATGGTCCGACATGCTGGTCAGTCCCAGGTTTCTTTCTCTGATACCTTCTTCAAGTGGTTTAATCTTCAAGAGATGGTTTATGCCGAGTGTCCATATGCTGGTATGGATTTCAGAGGTGACCCGAATTTGGTGCTGCCGGCTGGTGAGCAGTGGGGTGCTATAGGTAAATTCTCTGACCATATCCCTATTTATTGTTTTTATAATTTTATTATGTTTTCTTCTTTCAAGGCTAATAAAAAACTCTTGTGCTCATGCAGATATCGGACCAGTGCAACCAGCAGTACGCCTGAGAGCACCAGTTGCCGCTCCAGCAAGAGAGGCTCTGGGGAGGGCTATCCTTCACGACCTAGATGTGGCTGAGACTCTTGTAGCATTACAAGAGCAGGTCAAGGATCTCACTCTTGGTATCCCGAACGTGAGGACCGACAAGTTGCCTTTGAGGCTGCAGCGACATACTACTGGTGTGCCACGTCGATGGACTAGGCTTTTACGCATGATTGCACAGGCGGTGACTTGCTATCACCAGCATCATTAGACTAGGGTGCCCCCTAGCATTTTGAGTTTTGGGTCATTTGACCGATTTTGTCTTGATCGCAGAACATTATGTACGAACCATAAACAGTTATATATATATATATATATATATATATATATATATATATATATATATATATATATATTATGTTCGGAGCTTTATTTTGGTTAAGTTACATGATCTTAATGCAAATATTGATGAAATGCTTCTTCTATAAATGTTGCAAATGTCTATCTAACACATAATTTGCCAATGAGTTCGTTAATGTGTTTAAGTTTCTGTAAATATGTTGATATTGAATAGAACCAAACTGCCTTTCCAAAATCTTGACCCTTAGGAACATGCGATAGATAGCTGGATTTCGTACAGAATAGATACCGGTGAGTTGTAGAGTGACGAGTTGTGAGTCTAGCCTAACGACCAGTCAGTGTATGCCATGCGTAATGGAATCAGAGAGGAGTTATATCAACGCGTTGTATTCAGCGATGTTGTTCGTTGACCGACCAATACATACCCCTTTGAAACTTACTAACTCGCCACTTGGATCAAAGATGGCCCAGGCCGTAGAGGATAGGTTCCGCGAACTACGACTCACTCCATTGGCATATCCAACGACTGATTCCAATAGGTTCGACATCTGCAACACATGGAAAAGTGGATTACCTAACCAAAACAAATACCCTTAGCAAAAGAAAAAATGTAACAAAATCACAGGGGTTACTATACCGAGCTAAGCATAGTAACGCTTAAGGTACAACCCGTTGTGGGGTTGCGCCAGTGGAATCCCATCATAATCCACTAACTCGTAGGCTCCTTTTGCTAGTACACACTTGAAAATATAGGGGCCCATCCATAAAGACTTGAACTTACCTTCTCCCAACTTATGGGACTCCTGGTCGTAAAGTAAGACCAGGTCACCTTCTGAGAAGACACGGGGTTTGACATTCTTGTCGAACTGTGCCTTGACTCATTTCTTACGGGCTTCGTTAGCCAAAGCGGCATCATGACGGGTTTCATCCAATCGAATTAGTTACAAGAAACGAGCCTCCTCTTTTGAAGTTCCGGGGAGAAGGTCGACTGCGTGCTTGGGGGACGAGATTTCACACTGAACTGGTAAGATCGCTTCCAGGCCATACACCAGTTGAAAGGGTGTAAACCGAGTTGCATTCCTCACCGACATCCGGTATGCCCACAAGGCCGAGTACAGGATTAGGTGCCAACTCCGTTTATGGACTATGATCATCCTTTGCAGCATGCACTTTAGGACCTTGTTGATTGCCTCAACTTGTCCGTTAGCTTGCGGATAATATGGAGTAGAGTTGTCGTGAGACAGTCCTAATTTGGCAGCCAACTCAATCATCATGTGATTGTGAAAATGTGATCCATGATCTGTAACTATGGCCTATAGAACGCCGAATCTGCACACTACATGATTGAAAAAGAAGAGGGCAACCATTTCGCCGTTGTTGTTTAATGTAGGCATCGCCTCAGCCCATTTGGTAAAATAGTCTACTACGCCTATGATGTACCCATGTCCCCCGGTCGAGTTGGGGTTACATGTCATGAAATCTATGCCCCATTTGGCGAATGACCCAATAGCAACTACTGGTTGCAGAGGTGCGGGTGGTATTCTGGTTTTGCGATTGAAGATTTGACAGGCATGGCAACTTTTGACTGCAGTTATGCAATCTTTGAAAGTTGTTGGCCAGAAGTATCCTTCTCGTAAAATCTTTTGCGTCGTAGCATAACCAGATTGAAGCCCCCCACACGCGCCTGAATGGCAATCATTCAGGACATTTTTGGCCTCCTCGTGGGTGAGGCACCTCTGCAAAACTGTATCGATAGCATGACGGTAAAGCGTATCGCTGACGATCATGTAGTCTTTTACTTGGTATCGAATGCATCGTTGTTCCGAGCAGGAGGTATTAGACCTATATGTTTAGGTTTGGAGATAGATTATTATGTCTCCATACCACGGATTGCTTGAAGATATCAGAAACAAAGATTCGTCCACGATCGCTTCTTCTGATGTTGCATCATTGGACGACGATGGGAGATCGCATAGTAACTCCGTGAAAACCAAGGCTTTCTTCGATTTGGATTTTAGGAATTCCAGATCAAACTCTTGTAAAATTTCTATCCATTTTGAATATTCCCCCCAGCAACTATCGTGACAATATATAAGTCATGGGGTTGCAATCTGACAAAATGGTAGTTTTTCGAAAGAGGACATAGTGTTGAAATCTTTGTATCGCTTGAAGAACTACGAGAGCTAGCTTTTCAATGTAAGAGTACTTGCTCAAATAATATATAAGATGCTCAAATAATATATAGGATGCTCAATTCCATTGTCTTCTTGGACTAAACCATTGCGATGGTCGTATCCGCTGTAGCTAGATACAGGTTAAAGTCTTTTTTATAATCAGGAGCATACATTAATGATGCTTTTATTAGGGATTCCTTTAAATCATCAAAGGAAGCTTGCACAACCTGATCCGAGATGAAGGCTACTTCTTTTTTCAATAGACGAGTATAACCTTTAGCAAGTTCGGCATAATTTGGAATGAACCTCCTCAAAAATTTTGCTTTCCCTTGGAGTTTCTGAATCTGAAGCAAATTTGAAGGTGGAGGAAAATCAATGATTGCCTGAACCTTACATGGGTCGACACGAATCCTGTCCTTTGAGACCACAAAGCCAAGTAAAGGACTAGAACTGACACAAAACACACATTTGTGTGGATTGAGTCATATCTTGTAGTGTCGACAACGTAGAAAAATCGCTCTCAAATGTTGCGGATGATCGGTCTGATTTCACGAATGAGCTGGAAGATCGTCGAGATATGGTTGAACGATGTTCTTTATGTCATGGAAGGCCTAATTCATTGCCCTCTGAAATGTTTCCCCTGTGTTCTTTAAACCAAAGGGTAGCTTGCGATATGCAAATGTGCCCCACGGACAAATAAATGCAATCTTTGACTAGTCCTGTGGGCGGATGTTAATTTGATTATACCCGGAAAATCCATCCATAAATGAAAATATTTCACATCCGGTGCATTCATCAATTATCTTGTCAATGAAGGGTGTAGGGTAGTTGTCTTTTGGACAAGCTTGATTTACATCCCTATAATCGACGCACACTCTAATTGTTCCTTGTTTTTTCATTACAGGAACAATATTCGATACCCATTTGGTTAGAGGAACCGAGTAAATAAAACCAGCATGGAGAAGTTTTCCAACTTCTACCTTGATGGTAGCGGCTTTCTTGGAGTGCACCTGCCGTAGCCGTTGTCGTACTGGTTTGACATCTGGATACATCTTAATTTCGTGTTCAACTATGCTCGAGTCAATGCCTGGAATTTCATCCTACGACCAAGAAAAGACATCTCTGAACTCGCAAAAAAGAGCTTAATATATTTCCAATTCTGAAGAAGAACAACATTTGCCGACATGAATATTCTCTACAACATCTATTTTGGTCGAGATATTTATGGCAATAGTCTCTTCAATATTGGACAAGTTTCATTCAGAATCCACCGTGTTTACAGTATTTGATAGAAAATCAAAAACTGAGGGATGATGAAGGTCACTAGAACTATCTTCCTTGTAATCCGGAAGATTGGAATGATGGTGGTAATCTTCGCATGGTGCCCTGTCAATCATCATTGACTGAACAATTCCTTCATCTGTAGAATGCACTTGCAACCAAGGATCTGAAGGAGTGCCATATTCCTTAGACCTATCTATCCAAATGCTTGATGAGCATTGATTTGGGTTTGCCTCCCATGCCGAAAACATTGATTGCTACAATATTTCTATTGGGCTTGGAGGAAATACCTGCAGATGATCCATGCTAATATCATTTTCGGACATCTTTTGAATAGAAGATATCATATTGCAAGTTCCCACCATTGCCACTTCCGCCAGATTGATTGGAGGTAGTAGGGCAAAAGTCCCCATTAATATAGGGTCTTTTAGTAGGCCTACTCCAATATTTTGAAGCGAATGAGGGATTCCATGGATCATCAGAATGCTTCCCATAACTTGTGAACTGTTGGGGAGAAATGTTTGTTGGTCGACAATTGTAATACCTCCTTGGAAGGGAAATTCAATCTTCTTGAAGTGGGTCGACACAATGGCAGCCATAACATATATCCTGGGCCTTCCCAGTAGGATGTTGTAATCGAGGTTTCCGTCGATCACTTCAACATCAATTTCTACTGTTTTGCCCCCCAGTTCGACTTGCAAGTTACTTAAAATCCCATATGGGGTGTATTTTCGTCCATCAAAAGCTTTTAATGTCGTCAAAGATCGCGACAATGGTGGAGATCCTAAAGTTTTCCAACAACTCATCGACACAATACATGTAGATGCCCCCTCATCAATAATTGTTCGATGAATGGTTTTGTTGAGGGCTTTCACTTGAATAAGGAAAGCTAGTTGAGCTGGTAACTGAGGGTCATATCCTTTATGATTAAGGGCCACAAGATTGGAATCCGTTAGGTCAATCCCACCTATTGCTGATAATAAAGCCTGCTTTTGGGAGGGGCAATTTCGCAGTACCTCAAGTGTCGACATAGCGGACAGCGATTGGGCCAGATCATCCACTATATTATAATGTTGTGCTGCTCTGGCACGAGGATTAAATGTCGATTTGTGTATTACTCCCTTCGGCGACTTTATCATTAGTTCAGGAATTATGGGTGGCACAACTCTGGTCGAAGTTGTTGTCTAATTACTAGGTTGATCATTAGCCTTGTTGTCCGACAGCTATGGGTTCCTATTATCTTTATTCCTTATCGATATCAAAGCATCATTTTGCTGCTTTGAAACAAACAACATTAGCACTTGGGATGAGGAAGCATTGTCACTAGCAACCATTTTTGTTCCTAGATTCGGAAACGGATCAGTCAATACCACCGAGGTTTTTGAATTCTTAAAGAATTTTCTAAGCTCAGCTTTATGTGGACAATCTTTCGTCCAATGATCCTCATCACATATGAAGCATGGATGACTTGGCTTCCTATCTCTAGAAGGATTTGCAGAAGATTTTTCAAGAGACGACTCCTCCTATTTTTTCTTCTTCCCTTTCTTTTTCTTCTTGCCCCTTGGTTGCTTTGGTTCTTTGCCTTTGTCAGTCGACACGGCAAGAAGTTTCTCATTTGCATTTTGACTTGAAACCGTACGAGCCTTCTTTGATGTAATTTTTACGGTTTTTGTGCTAGTCGCACCTATCACGCCATCACCGGCATGAGAGTATTTGCTTGATTTAGGAGGGGGAGGAACGGAGAATTCCAGTCTAGGAGCATCAGGGATTTTATCGTAGAGCATGCCAGACTGAGTATATATCAAGTCTAGATATTGCGCACGAGCAATGACTTGCTCTTCAGTGATGACTCCTCCCTTTGCCACATCTTCCATAATAGAAGGTAATAATGACTTAATAAACCATTCAGCTAGCAGCTGATTAGGAACATATGTTTTTACCATTCTACGACGATGTTGCCACTCATGAATATGATCAGATATGTGAGTGGCCATTGTCTGTTTGAAATTGGTAAGAAGCTTTGTTCCTGTTTCGTACCTTATGGGTAATTGAAAATGGGTTAAAAAGGTTGTGGCTAGGGTGTTGAAGTTATCGAATGAAGCTCTAGGCAATTCGATATACCATTTTGCTGCCAGACCAGTTAACGTTCGCTGAAAAAGGCGAAGCCTAATCGAATCATCATTTAGAGTGTTAGATGAACACCACAGATGAAAGGTCATCACATGGTTCGACAGGTCTTCACCCGGATTTCCATTAAATTTAGGAATATCCGAAGGAAGTTTATGTGGAATCGCTGGCCACCAAGGGGCGTAAGCAATTGGATCCTTTGTTAGCCGATTTAGATCTGGTAACTCTAAAGTTGCCATGAAGGGAAACTGTTGATTCAGGTTCGGCGAAGCATACCCAGGATAAGATGGGATTGCTTGAGCAGTTGGTCTTTGCATACTAGCATAGTGCATTTGATGCTCATAACTTTGGTAACATTGATGGGCATAACCACTATGAAATGGTTGATGTTGACCGTTTTGAATATATGGCTGCCCATTACTTGCAAATATTTGGTGCTCAAATCCTTGGTAAATTTTTTGGAATTGCGGTTGTTGATATTACACCAGCGATGGTTGTGAAACCATTTGCTATTGTCCAATACTGGTTGTTTGACCAAGATGAGAGGTGATGGTACCCATTTGAGCTTGGGTCACTCTAGTTAAGGAGCCACTAATCGATGATTGTGGTGGCATCGTAGAGACAAGAGGCTGTTATATTACGACCTGAGAAGCTTGAGGTTGGGATACAACAGGCAACGCTTGTACTTGTGACAGAGTCACAATAGCCGATGTAGTGGGGATATTTGACACAGGTAGACTTTGTTGCATTGAGTATACAACTCTTCGTTGTTGAGGCAGTATCGACACCCAACCACTAGATGTAATTCCAGCATAACCTGAATTCTGTTGTGAACTCTTGTATGTTTGTTATCCTGGAGGAAACAATAAAAGGGTATATTGCCCCCCATACGATGGTAATCCAGTGCTCAAAGGAATGATTTGCCTTTGAGGACCAGACTACCCAAATTGACACTGCGAAGGATCAATTTGCTGAGACTCAACATAAGAGATTCCAAATATTATTCAGGGCGAACAAATGGGAACAGACCATACTGTCGAAACAGCCCCTGGATGAATTCCATCCAGTGATTGAGAGCTAGTTGGGACCGACGGTACGCCAACAAACATTGTTGGAGTAATAGCAGGAAGTTCTGCTGCTGCTGTGTCAGATGACATAGTCCTAGATGTCGATGGTTGTTCAGACATATCTAGTCTATCCAAAAGATTTCCTAGCGATTCTACAGGAACTTCCGATGACAGGAGACTAATTTCTGACGAAGAAGGATATAGGGTGATCCCAACTCCAAAATGCGATGGAGTACTAGATGGAGGATCCTCCACAATCTCTTCTATAGCAATCAATCCAGGTGGAAGAGGTAGACCGTCAGGTCCATAAAATATTTCCGGTGCCGAAGAAGGTATAGATTCTGCAGTGACAGATGTTTGGGGAATAACACCTTCCGAATCAACTGTAGATGGAGCTGGTTCAGGAATAGAAGTGTTTACTGTCGCACTAGGATCAGTTCTACTGTCCTCCTATGGCTGTGGAACTTCTTCTGTAGAGGCAGGGATACCAGAAATGTTTGGAGTAACTGGAGTCTCTGAGGGTGTTCGAACACTTGTTCCAACCAAACCAAGGGACTTTGATCCAGTTAAATGAGTTCGCTTTGTCTGGAATAGTTTTGTTTCTGGAGACAAAGATGGTTGACTCGGAAGTCTCCGTGAACGACAGGGTTTCAATTGACTTTCCTCCACGATTGTGGATTACTTGATCAAACAAAAATAAACGGGAAAATGATTTTGAATTAAATGAATTTTAGATGCTTTGACACAACTTGCTTTTTCAATTTTTACGAGTCGAGAATAAACAAAATATGACTCTAGTCTCCTTTGATTTTTAATGAGCCTAAAGTGACAAGTGCTCAGATGGACCTTTTCCTTTAAGGAGTCTGAAAAGGAACGAAAGAGACTACTCTGGAAATCTAGATAAAGGGATTACCAAACCAATTGCAAAACTGCAGAATACTTTTTACGGTACGGCAGTCAATCTTCCCGAATGTTATGTTCAATGCATTGTGATCGATAGGGCGGTAGACACGGCTTCCTAAGGATAAAGTATATAGCCTATTGTGGTATCCCAATATATACTCGACGGTATGTGGGAGCACAAGTCCGTACTGGCACTTGTCATCTCAAAGAGGAGGAATCACCCAACCTACGATGAAAGTGATAGTTACCAGGCTTTACGACACCGGAATATGTCTCTAGCCTAGACTTCTAGATGTTGTGCATTAGGTTCCAAAGCATCTTTATGTTCATTGAATTTATTTTACAGTTGATCTTTCTTAAGAAGTTTGGCTTTCAGGTTCATCGCGTGATGTAGATATACAATTCCTAAAATGCAATCTAAGATGATAAACAATCGTTTGATCTTCTTCTTGCAATGAAAATCCTAGCTACTAAGGAAAGAGAAATGAGATTCTTTCAACATAGAGCAAAGAGCACACACTAGATGCACTGTCCTAAATCAAACCAACAAGCAGTCTAAATGCAAATGCACATGCATGTATTTTTTTTCAGCCTTCTTAATGTGTGAATGACATAAAGAATGCTGAGTACAAATCTGAATTATCTTTTCAAAGAGACAGTACTAACAAATTTCTCTTCAAAAATGAAAGGAAGATAATGACGACACTTTGCAACTTTGAATTGAAAACTGCTTTTGACACTTGAAAAACTACTAATTCAAATCAAATAAAAGAGTAACTGTATAATCGACCATCAAGAACGATAGGATTCTTTTCTTTGACTGAAAACGACACTTGCGACACTTCCAAATCAAAAGACGACAGTTCGATTACGCTACTTTTTGTAAAAGAGAACTCTAAATAGCGCACAATACATAAAAACATTCACAATTCTTTGTACTATGGAGGCGGAATCATGTAAAGGAAGGGAGTTTCCATAGTGGTATAATGATCACAGACAGCAAAACTCATGAATAAAGCTGAAGAGAGTGAAAAAGAAACCAAAATCTGGAAGCAGAAGAGGTCTTATCTGATCAGCGCACCTGCAACACAGGGAAAGTGCGATGCAGTGCATCTAGTATACACGGGAGGTGCGATGCATCCAGATTCCCAAGAGGAGAAAGTGCAATGGTCCAGGGATGAGACTTCAACTTGGTTCTTGGTCACAGTCTGCAGCTTAGTTCAGGGATTTAGGCCGAGCTACTGATAGTCAGTAAATAGAAATCACAGGGGCTAATCTAATGAGGTTACTAGAGCCACCACCAGGGAAATTAGGATGTTTTCAAATCGATTATTTAGTTTATAAACAAAACCCGGAGATAGACTGAAGCAGCATTGATCTACTTTTCACTTGCATAGCAAATGCACTTCGAAGGCTAGCTGGCTTGACTTCAGGCTCCGTCTGTAAGTTTATAAAACAAACAAATATAGACAAGCAAACAATCTATTCACTCCCCAGTGGAGTCGCCATTTTGTTATTGGGAAATCTAGTGTCTATGAAGAGCTGCTAGTCCCACTAAGACAGGTAGCTATCTTAGAAACAAACAAATTAAAGTTACTTTCGTTTTCCTTTATGAGAAGTAGATAGGAGAGGATCAAAGAATACCAACCTCAATCTTTTTCTCGGTTCTTTGCTTGTTCCTTCTCCTCATGACAGGTCTTTGCCACTTCTCCCTTGACCACTCCGCTTCAAAGAGTACCTATAAAGTCAAAGCAACATAATACCTTCAAAGTGCAGAGATCTACAATCATAAGCAATATAGGACCAGATATATATTGACCACACAAATGCATATACTATCATACATACAAGAATGTGGAGGAAAACTTGAATAGCTTTATTGATATAAAGATTAGAAGAGAGGATTACAACCCATTGATCTGACCCAGCATCATCCTCCCAGCATGAAAGCCCTTCTTCACCTCATGAAAAGCTTAGATCACCCAACACTATGATATTCCACCAGGAAACCAACAACACTTCCTTACAAGATACAAAATTCCAGCCTCCGGATCTCTGGGATGAGGGATCCATATATAGATGATTGCAGGGAGGTGAGTCAGCTTCTGGGATTTTGATTAGTGTCTTCTCTCTGATAGTTCTTGATTCCACTTGGAGATTGATGATCTCTTACTCATCCCTGGGTGAATTCAGAGAGGCAAGTGTCACAGGAGAAGTTTCTGGAAGATTCCATGATCATCCACCTTGCAAACTGTCTCTGCCATTTGTCCATTCTCGCCCATCGCACCCTACAGAAGGGCTTTCCAGTATGCATCGCACCTTTTACACTGGGCAGGTGAGATGCATCGCACCCTTAGCACTGAGAAACCTGTATGGTCTAGTTTTGACCAGTTCTGAGCAGTTTTCTATGGAGAACTTCTGGGAGATGATGTAATCAGCTGACCTTGTTCCTTTATGGCATGAAACAACACTTTTAGGGACTTAGAAGCCCTTGGTTTATGAACATATATGATTGGGGTTTCAATGCCCGAAAATGTCTATAACAATCCTCATGGGGAGGTATTTGGGCAGCTTGTGGGGAGCGAGTTGGCATCCATATATCCTGATTTCTGTGTGGTCCTAGTATAGATACCAGTCTCCCACTCTATTGTTCTTAGCCAACTGTAAAACTCTCTTAATCTCATCATTGATCCTAGGTTGATAGCTACTGGTTAGCATGTTTACAACTGGATGAACAAATGAATCAATGAACTCTTTATAAGAAAAAACAATGGAATATCTTTGGATCAATGGTGTCCAAAAGATGACAGATCTTGGATTTCCCTTGGTGTCTAACTTTTGGATGCTGACTGGAAACTTGTCTGACTGAAAGTATAAGAACATGTGAAACAATACTGATGAATATTTGAACACTCTCTCATTTGGTAATCTGATAAACTATTCATGGATTATGTCTGCTATGAACTGAGCAAAGTTGTAAACTGTAGCAGGGGGCTTGTCTAAGAAAATGATAGAAATGAAAGCAAGAAAAACCTCATACACGTGTTCATTAGTGGTGTACCCTAGAATGCAAGAGAGCATGGTTATGATTTGTCTACTTCTCTCAAAGAAAATGGTGGCAGCATATGGAGGACTATCTGTTGGAGTATGAGACTCTTCAATGATGAAAGTCTGAAATATCTGAGCTTTCTTGGGAAGGTCTAGCTTGGTGTAGAGTTCAAGTAAGCCTTCAATGGAAAGTGGGGTCTCATTTGGGCCTGGCTAGATCTACAGCATTTGATTTATTGACTCTGCAGTAATGGTGAATAAAACTTGTTGGTCAGGGGTGACTATGGCTCTTTGACTTGGAACATAACAAGCTTGACAGAAGTAGATGATTTCTAGGAATAGGTGTACCTGTGGGAACAAATACTTGAGAAAATTTGATTTCCATAGGTGAATCTCATAATTCTAGTTCAAAAACTTATCTTTACTCCAGCAATGGAGTTTTAATAGGTGGCTAGGGGAAGCAGTATCTTTAATTTGAAATTCTCTGTCGGATAATGGGAGGTGGTCAATATCTAGGTGAGGGGTTTGCAGGGTTCTTACATCCAAAGAGCTTTGGGAAGCCATAATTTGGTTTATTGAACTGAATTTCTTTTTCTGTGGCTTTAGGAGTAAGGTCAGAAGGTATGGAACAGTGGGAGGGTAATTAGAATCTGTAGAAAATGGGTTTGGATGCACAATAAGTTTTTCTTCAATTTAGAAAGGTTTTTTAATTAATTTAATTAATTAACCTTTTGAATATTATTGTGCATAGATTAAATTGTAGGGCCATTCTGGTTTTTTCAAGAATACCTGGAAATTGATGGTTTTTGGTGCATAGATAAGGTTCTGTGGTAGCAGCAGAGGTTTTTGAGGCTTCAGTTGTCAATTTTCTGCTTCAATTTTGTGTCTACAATGTCTTCTAGTTGCAAAAGGTGGCTAAATTGGTTGCACAGAGGCTCAGGGTATCGAAATTGGTTAATAGAGGTTTGCAGCGAAAATGAGTGAAAAGAGAAAAATGGGGCTTTTCGGCCTCTTAACCAAAAACGGTTACATTTTGGCACGAGAAATGGTGAATGAATAGTGGGAAATTTTTGCTTAGGTGGGGAGGCAGTTTTAGGCCATATTGCATCGCTTTTGGGTGGGGGCGGTATTTTTCACAAGCACACGATATAACCCGATGCCGCCGTGTAGCCAAATAGTGCTTGACCAAAACTGTGAATCTCACGTGCCTTTGGACTGTTAACTCTCAGATTGTGAATCTATGAGATATTGATATGTGCCATTGGATTTGGAGGTGGGAGATCAAAAGGATATTGCATGGTGAAGTTGCACGAAATGAATTGGGATGTGGTTGGCAAGGCCCGGGGATTAATTACAATGAATTGTAATTAATTAAAAGGTAATGACGAGAGTTTTAATATAATCAATGGGTTAATAAAGGTGGGGACCATGGGTTTATATGATGGATGTTTTAACTATACACCAAGTTTTGGTGAGTTAAAAGGGTGTCGGGGAATTATGACATGGGGGATTATAAAGTGGGACTTTAGGAAATAACTTAGGATAAAGGGTTTTAGTGGGTTTTTAAAGGGAAAAGGGAAAATTGATAAGGGGGAATGTATTATTTGTGATGGGAATGTGCTTCCCACTAGGGGAAAGGGGTTTTGGGAAGGCAGGATGATTTTTGAAGGGTAATGTCTAGGAAAATGTGTGAAACAAAGGGATAAAATGTTAAAATGAAGGGAAAGGGTTTTTACAAGGAAGTGATAATGAGGGGAAATCAATAAAATAAGCATCAATAAAATAAGCATGTGGGGGGTCTAGTGAGATGAGGGGAAATTAGTAAATAAGATTTAGTGAATGTCCTTTTTCTTTGAGAATTCCTCCTGCACATGAAACATAGCATCAAGTATGATGAAGGTGCATTTGAGCTAGCAACCTTGTGCACTTGAAAAACTTCTTCTACCTACCCTATATTTGCCATAGCATTTTCACTTCATTCATTAGGTGTATTTGATCTTGTTGACCCTTCATTTATTTTTCTTTGATAAGAAAACTATCTAATTCTAACCTTATAACTTCCAATGGCTAAAACTAAGCTCATGAGCTCATTATTATTCTCTATCTAACTACTAATATGCCAAGATTAAACACTTTGGCTATATATTTATTCTCTATCTATCAACATGAAATTTAAAGAATGAATGAGTCAAGATTAAACTATTTGACCGTCATGGATTGTGGCATTTTTGACAAGCTACACACAATCTTATTTTGCAAAGTAAAGTAAAAGTAGTGGCATTTGAATTTTCACACTTTCATGATCTATTCTCAGCGCTTTTTGGGGTTCATATTTTTTTCTTTTTTTATCTTTTTCTTTATTTTTTGTCCTTTGGTTATTCTTTTAGGACATACCCTCTTTACATTTTTTAATTTTAATATGGGAAAACATTTTTTAGAAAGCAAAAGTATGTACAATATTACAAGACTAACCATAGCCAATTCAAAGTTATGAATCCTATTATTATAGGACCCTAACACCATGATATCCTACATATACACATTTATTGCAAGCATTTTATGGGAAATATAGTATAGAGGAATGTACAGCCAGATCATAGAGAAGTCTGCCTCGAATGTATATCAAAATTTAATTGAGACTGAACCACCTTGCATGTCTAACAGATCAAGGATTCCATTACCTAAGTGTTGTAGTGGCTACAACTACCCTCCAAATTTTTTCTTTAGCTTAGTTTAGAGCCTCCCTACCAACCATCCTTATCATCATGTCTTGCACTGTCCAGGTACATATGCTTCAGTTGACTTTTAGTGGCTTATCAGCTTGTGTTTGCTAGCTTGTTTTCCTTCCACCCACAAGCTTACATCACGTAACTTGGTCGTGATCTAGCTATTGTGCTCACATGGAAAATTGTGCAAAACTAGAGGGGAACCAACCTTCCTCTCTAGAATTGCACATAGCATCAAGGCAGCCTACTTCTCTCGAGAAATGTGCAAAGTTAGTAGGCAGTATTCTCTCTGAAAATTATGCAAAGCAGCCCATCACTGGGCTTGCTCTCAAAATTTTCGCAAATCTGGCTGACAGACTACGCTTTAGTCCAGAAATTGCACAAAGACTAAGGGGCATCCAGAGCCACTCAGCGCAGAAACTACGCAGAAATCATCCAGAGGCTTGTTGCCTATTAAATGTGCTCCTAGGTTGACTAGCTCCCTCCAAGACTAACCAATCTTTATTTTCATGCATGGGCTGCTTTTTCCCAAAAAATAAAAAAGCATCCCTAGATTTTAAGGATCCATTTTTAGCAATTTAGGGTTACATGCAAAATTCATTTTAGAAACCTCCCGCCAAGTGTCGCCTTTTCCTAGATTTGTGGCATGCGTGTCATAATCCTCGATCTTATCAAAACCATTTATTTTATGCTTCAGAGCTCATTCTTCACTTCAATCTTGGAGCTCTAGCACTCCCCATCTCATCTAGGAGCATTCGACACACAACTCATGTTTTTCCGGGTAAATCCACTTTTCATGTATTTTGTTACTTTTCTGTCGCTTTTTGTATTTGAGTTTGTGTGAGTGTTGTTTTCTTGGTTTTGTTGAATGCCTACTATCATTTTAATGGATGTTAGCTTGTAGAAGCATTGTTTCAATTTTTTCATTGCATCTCACTGTTGTCGCATGCATGACATTATTTCTGCACTGACGGTCGTAGTTGGGGAGACTCACTTTACACATTTACTTGTCTTCCCATTTACTGAATCCTACACTCATTGTTTTCATGCATGATCATTCATTCTTGTCTGCACTCAGCTTCGCAAATGCATTCAACCTTTTCAAGTTCTCAGTCGCCCATTGATGGGTCTGGGTTGCCTTGGCCCAGACCTTGCCTTGCTCGACTTGCACTGCACATTTTTTAGAGTGAAGAATCTACCTTCCTCCTAGGAATTGTGCAGAACTTGCCCAATGCTAACCTCCAGGATTTCTCTGCTCAATTCTGAGAGGCAGTTCCCTGTTGGCCCCCAGAATTGTGTAGACGCAGTTGATTGGGTTGCAGTCATTGTTGACTGAAACTATGCATTGTGCAGTTTCAGTGCTCAGCAGGGCAAGCTAGACTATGATCCACATAGTTTGAGTATTCAATCAGCCCACTAACTGTTTAGACTTTGTTCTGCATAGTTTAGTCTCCTAGCCTCCCTGTGAAAATTGTGAAAACCTTCCAGTCAGTCACCCAGGTGTGTTGCATGTCAATCCTCAAGTTGCTTTTAGTTTTCAACCAACAGTTTTCTTTCCATGGGTGTTTCTCTACCTCTGGGTATCACAAATGTTCATCCATCTCTCGATAGTATAGGTACAATAGCTTCCAAGAGAGTAGGGTCAAAGGACACCATTGAGAGTGCAACTAGAGATGTAGTCGAGCAAGTTTCTATGGGTTTGCCCATCTATGAAGACACTAAGTTGTTCATAGAAAAGGAGATCAAGATGAAATGGTAGGACAACAATGGCATCTTTTCAGGCACATTTGAGGAGGATCTGGAGGACTGCAGGGTCTATGTCAACATACACAAGTCTAACTTGTACCATATGCATGTAGGTATCCTGCATTTCCATGCGCGAACATGATCCATTGGATTGTCTCGTATAATGATCCAGAGACAATGGTGTTGAGAAATGTTAGTGGAATAAAATTTTCTACCTTCAAGGCCAAGGAATTTCAGGAGATGTATCACTTGCCGCAATCGATGATCACAATGGACGCACCCTTCACTAGATCCAGTAGTAATTCAAAGTCAAGAGACATCTTGAAGAGATGGGTGAAAGAGTAGTGTAAGTTTAGGATGACATCCAACAAAGTGTATAAGAAAAGTATATTGCGGAAGGTGTATCGGCTCCTGGTCATCTTCACATGTCACTTATATAGCTAGGAGAGCACAGAGACCTTCCTGTAGAGTTGGGTGATTCTGTTGGATCAACTAGCGAATGAAGGAAGACCTTTCAACTAGTCAGTCATGTTGGCTTTCTAGTTGAAGGAACTAGTAACAATAGCTCAACATCTACACAAGGGTCAGATAGAAAATCTTGTCATGTTCGCTTACATACTTGATGCGATCTGTGCCCGTCAATAGTTCCCAGGCTTAGGTTAGGAATGGACACCTTCAGAAACCTCTACGCACACTTATTTCGTGTTGTTCTCTGAATGCAGCTTCCATGGAGTTATCATATAACAACCAGACCACTTCGTCACCCTAGTATACAGGATGATCTTTGAGCAGGATCCACCTTGCATGTCACAGGTAGCGATGGAGGGATTGGTTGACATAGCATATTAGTATGCCTCACCCGTTGGCACCTTCATACAGATGTACAGTGTGGAGAAGGCTCCTCGTGTTTTACCAAAGTTTTCCATGGATAAGCTCGTCATGTAAGAAGTGTCATATCACATCTCGACAGGGTTGCTAATGAGACTGCACAGGAGAAATAAGGCACCTTGGCACGCTCTTCCTTTGTGGAATGGTTTGTATGAGATCCATGTTAGGACCTCATATTGTCTCTTTTTGACCATGCATTTTGCTAGGATGTCATCCTTCTTCAACTTATATTTAAAGTTCTTGTTATTGTTTTAACCAAATTATTCCAAAGGTACACAATATTTCTTCTCATCACTATATGTTTAATTATTTTACATATAATTACGCTATCTTCATTTGTTAATCATTGAATTGATAGTTGTTGAATGGTTAAAGAATGATGTGTAGTCCACGTTGCTAAAACTTCCTGGAGATTGCAAGATTACTTCTATAATTGATGAAATAGTAGGAACAACGCGCAAATATCGTGGTTGAACAGTTGTGATTTGCAGTCTAGATTTGACAGCAGCAGAAGAAGATCACCGAAGGAGCTGCTACACTGGATGTAATGACCATGATTTAAAGACAAAATTACTATAACAACATTTTGTTGATGGGAAAACTGATTTCCCTATTTTTGTATAAAGGGTTAAAATAGGACTTACAATGTAATATGTTGTAATAGATGTCTCCTCTTTAAAAAGAGGAGACATCTACATTAGAGGGGGATGAACAGACTGCAGGAAAAGGTTTAGCTGAAGGAACAGAACTAGAATCGTTTTTTCTGTAATATGACATATTGATGGATGAATAAAATCTTGTTCTGAACATTTCTTTCTAGTTCTTGTCTCCTGGGGAATCTTGTGAGAAGGATAGGGCCCACCTTCATCACATGATTCACCCATTATATTTCTGCAGTGTGTTAAGTGTGTCTTTTATCCATGCCTTGTTAACAGTACTGTTTACTGAATATTGTTTTCGCATTTTTGCTAAAACTTTGATTTCTTTCCAATTGATTGCTGCATTATTTAATTTATTCATAGTTCATTCATGACTGTTTCATTGGAAATTGAGTTTACAGAGAGAGTTGGCAACGTTGTAATCAGAAACTGGTGTTGAAGATTCCTGCTCTAGGAATAGGGTCATGTTCTCTGTTACAGCATAGCTGGTGCTTTCCCTTGTAGATTGATTCTTTTTCATTAGATTACTCCTTTAATGAAACTAAGCATTCTTTGGTAGCTGTCCGCAATAGATTGTTTTTGCTGTAACTCAGAGTGGAGGTTCAGTTTGCTTAAGCAAGGTGTGGCTAGTTTTTTTACTACAACTTTTATTGTTTTTAAGATTGAGTACATACAGTACGTAGTTTCCTTTGAAATAAACAGACTTCCCTGGGTTGACAATCTATGTAGCACTTGGTTGTTTGAATTAATAAGCAATTAAAGTGACCAACATTTTCACGTTGTTGCCAGGGAAGGTAATCATAGATTTTAAAAGCACTGATGATTTTCTTTTAGATATGTAGGATGCATGAGAGGATGCAAGAAAACTAATCCTACAGGTGGCAAGGGCAAAGGAAGAGGAGGAAGAAAAAATTTTATTGATGAGATTATTTCAAAATCTGAGACTTCTCAGAGGCTAAGCTCTCAGAGGCCACAGACTTAGCACTCTCTCTAAATGGACTACGAAACGAAGGAAGTAGTGGGACCTGAAAGTGTTGAAGAGATAGTAGAACATACTGAGGAACTAGTAGAGGAAATTGAAGAACCAATAGAAGATATTGAAGTTAAGGAACCAGTTCAGGACATTGAGAGTCTAGCAGAAAGCCCTGAAGACTGGGCAAGTGCAACGGGGGAAACAATGAAGGACTCTTTGGTGGGGGACATGGAGGAGGAGAAGGAAGAGGCGATAACTCTCTCTCCACCTTGGAATTCCCTATTGGGAAACTTCCCAGAGGAGCAACTCCTATGAAGAACATCCCACTCTCAGCCTTACCTAACTTCCATGGTTTATCCTCTGAAGACCCTGATGAGTTTCTTTTCAAGTTTGATATATTGTGTAGAAGTTATGAATATGTTACTAATGCTCAAAATTTGAAGTTATTTCCAGCAACATTGAAAGGAAATGCACTAAGATGGTTTATGAGCCTGGGAGGTCATGTGATCACAACATGGGAACAGATGAAGGAGAAGTTTCTGGCAAAATATCAAGATTATTATTTGACAAGAGAGAAAAGGGAGGAACTATTCAAGATGGTTCAGAAGGAGGATGAAAATCTGGAGGACTTTATGGAAAGACTCTAGTATAATCTGCAGAGATCCAATCACCCCAATGTAAGTAAAGATATTCTTAAGACAATATTATTGAAAGGGGTAAGGGATGATTGTTTAGACATGCTAAATATGCTTGGTAAAGGGGACATATCTAAAGAATCGTATGATGAAATTGTCAACCTTTGCAAGATATGTTCAAGAGGTGCTGCAAATAGATCAAAAAGCAGGACAATACATATTCAAGAGTCCAAAAATTAGCCAGTGGGGGAGCAACAAGAGCTGAAATAGGTAATCTACTTGAAGAATTTAAAACTGAAATGTTAAGCTCTTTTGCTTCACAGATTGATACCTTGCAGGTTAAGAGAAAACAGGCAGAGGCAGAAGCTGCTTTGGCTGTCTTCTATCCTAAATGCAGAGAAAAACATCCACTAAGGGAATTCCCATTGGACAAGGTACCCATTTGCACCATTTGTGAGAAGGACCATGAAACTCAAAAATGTCCTTCTTTGCCAGGGATAAAAGCAGCGTTGCAACCAACTGAGGAGGAAGCTAAAGCATTTTATTTGCTGACACAGAGGAGGCAATGGCAACCACGAGGACAAGGTATGAACTCTAGTATGCCATTTAATCGTTGGAATAATTATCCTTCTTTTAATCAAGAAAAATATCCACCCTTCAACCAAATGCAATACCCACCCCTTAATCAAATGAATTTCCCACCCATGCAACAAACAAACCCTCCCTTTGTAGATCTTGCAATGTGGACTCCTTGGCCTCCACAACAATCTTATTTTAATCAATGGAACCCAAACTGGAGAGCTCAACAAATTCCATTCCCAAACCAATTTCCTCAGTTTCAGCAACAACTCTCTCTCCTGTCAGGTGCTCCACTGAACAATCAGACAATGAGACCCCAGCTACCTGTACAACTGAACCCTAACCCTAATAATAATAAAGTTGTGCAAGTCATCGATATTCAGAACCTACCTACATCTCCTGTGCAGTGTAATGATATTCATTTACGATCCGGGAGAGTAGTTGAGCCGATTATTGATGATATTACCTCTTCTGACTCTGACAAAGAAGAGACAGAAAAGAATAATTTACCTAATAAGGGTGTTGAAACAGTTGAGCCACCCTCTAATAAAATTGTTGAAACAGTAGAGCCACCATTCCCTGAGCGGCTAGCTCTCACTAAGACACCTGAGCCACCTGCTTTTAATCTTCTAGGGGAATTGCAGAATCTTTATGTTAAAATTCCACTTTTACAAGCACTCAGGGATGTACCGATTTATGCCAGAACTGTCAGAGACATTTGCATCAAGAAACCTGGCAGGAAAGCTAAAGACCCCCTTACAGTTCATGTGATGGGTGATCTAGCTACTTTAATGTCGGGAAAAACTCCTCCTGTAAAATATGGTGATCCAGGCCATCCTACAGTCACAGTACAGGTTGGAAAAACTATTGTTTCGCGAGTTCTGGTAGACTTAGGTGCTGCTATAAATATTATGACCCTTGAAACTGCACAACTGTTACAGCTAAAAAATGTAATCAGAGAGACACCAACCATCCTCGAATTAGCTGACCATTCCACAATCAAACCAGAAGGGGTTATTGAAGACCTGATCATTTCAGTTGAATCCTGGAATTATCCAGCTGACTTTGTCGTATTACAGACTAAAACAAAGTTGGGGGGACATCCTCTAATTTTGGGAAGACCCTGGCTGGCTACAGCAGATGCCTTTATCAGCTATAGATCAGGTTCAATGACAATTTCTAATGGATGTGAAACCAAGCAGTGTACTCTTTACCCTCATGCTACACCTATGATTAACAATGATGATTCTGTATGGTTAGACTATGAGGATAATGACACTCAACCCATTTTGACCATTGGACAAGCCTTAACTCTTAAAGACACCACGGAAGATGAAGTAATTAGTAATTTTATTTCTGAACCTTCCTCGGTCACTTCTGAAACATATAATCAGTTAACTGCAATTTTGGAACCTGAAACCCAGGAAAAGCTTAAATCTGAAAATTTACCTCAAACATCAACTGCTATCTCCTCTAAAAGCATAACAGTAGAAATCAAACCTGGCAAAACATTGAATATAAACCCCAATTTATCAGATGTTGAAACACAACAGCTAATGAAGTTACTTCGTGAAAACAAGGAAGCATTTGCATGGGACTACACAGACATGAAGGGGATCTCTCTTGAATTATGTACTCATCGTATCTATATTAAGGAGGGGTGTCGACCAATCTGTCAACCCCAGTGGCAAATGAATCCCAATTTGAGGGAACTTGTTAAGGAAAACCTTCAAAAATTGCTTAATGCATGGTTTATATACCCCATATCTAACAGTGAATGGGTTTCTCCATTGGTGATAGTACCTAAGAAAAACGAGAAATGGAGAGTATGTGTAGATTACATAGCCTTAAAAAAAGCCACTCAAAAAGATCATTTCCCCTTGCCATTTATTGATCAGGTGCTAGACAGCTTGTCAGGAAAGAGATTCCTTTCCTTTTTAGATGGTTTTAGCGGATATAACCAAATCAAAATTGCACCCCAAGACCAAGACAAGACCACTTTTACTAGTTTGTGGGGAACTTTTTCCTATAGAGTCCTCCCCTTTGGGCTGTGTAATGCTCCAGCAACATTTCAAATAGCAGTGATAGGAATCTTTTCTGATATGCTTAATGATTCTATGGAGATATTTATGGATGACTTTACTCCTTATGGTGTGACTTTTGAAGATGCATTACAAAACCTTGAGAAAGTACTTAAACGTTGCATACAAGCTCACCTTTCCTTGAGCACTGAAAAATGTCATATGATGATGAATGAAGGAATTTATTGGGACACTTCATTTCATTCCTAGGGATTCAAGTAGATCCATCCAAAGTACAGGTAATTCAGACTCTTCCTATCCATAAAACACAATATGATGAGAGAAGTTTTTTAGGACATGTTGGATATTACAGGAGATTTATTAAAGATTTTTCTAAAATAGCTTCTTCTTTGTTTGTGTTACTTATGAAAAATGGTGAATTTAAGTGGACTGATGTCTTTCAGAAAGCATTTGATGAACTTAAGCATCAGTTGCCTATAGCTCCTATTCTAAGGGGACCTAATTGGGCACTTCCCTTTCATATATCCTCTGATGCTTCAGACACTGCAATTGGAACTGTCTTGGGACAAGACGAAAATAATCTTCCTTATGCTATCTATTTCATTAGTAACAATATGACCCCTGCTGAGCTTAATTACACAGTTATCGAAAAGGAATTTTTAGCATTCATTTATGCTATTAATAAATTTTGACATTACATTACTGGTTACCCTACTTTTTTTCATAACGATCACTCGAACATTAAGTATTTAATGAACAAATCTATTACAAATGCCCGAGTTACCAGATGGTTATTATTATTACAAGAATTTGATATTACAATTGTAGATCGACCAGGTAAAGAAAATGTAGTTGCTGACTTCCTTTCTCACATAAAAACTGATGATAATACTCCAGTAGATGATTCCTTTCTTGATGAATACTTATTTGCAGTATCTGCTCACTCACCTTGGTATGTAAACATTGCAAATTAGTTGGTTGCAGGAAAGTTACCATCACACCTATGACACTGGGAGAAAAGAAAGATCATTCAACAAAGTGCTCGGTATAGCTGGATAAGTGGGTGTCTTTTTCATACAGGACTTGATCAGGAAATTCGAAGATGCATTAGAGAAGATGAGGTTTATGATATACTGAAGGCTTGTCATGATGGCCCTTGTGGAGGGCATTTTGTGGATAAGAGAACAACACATAAAATTCTCAGGATGGGTTATTATTGGCCCTCACTTTTCAAGGATGCAAAGAAATATGTCAGGGCCTATGATAGCTGTCAGAGAATGGGTCAACCTAATCATAGAGATGAAATGCCACTGAACCCCTAGGTAATACTTGAACCCTTTGAAAGATGGGCTCTAGAATTTATAGGACCCATCAATCCTCCATCCAATCAAAGAGTTTATATATTGGTTTGTACAGATTATATGACTAAATGGGTGGAAGCGAAGGAACTTACTAGAGCTAATGAGGAATTTGTTTTAGCCTTTCTATTTGAAGAAATATTTGTTAGGTTTGGAGTGCCTAGAGAACTAGTCATAGATGGAGGACCTCCTTTCAATTCTCATGGTTTTAAAGCTATGCTTCAAAAATATCATATTAATCATAAATTGACTACACCTTACCACACCTAAGCTAATGGTCAGGTGGAAAGTACAAATAAAGTCATAGAGGCCATTTTAACAAAAACAGTGAAGGAGAATAGGAAGGATTGGTCTCAAAGGCTGCCTGAGGCATTATGGGCTTACAGAACTACCTAGAGGAACACTACAGGTTTTTCACCCTATGAATTGGTTTATGGTAAAAGTGTTGTTTTTCCTGTGGAATTTGAAATTAAAACCTTAAGAACTGCTTTAGCTGTTAACCTTGATTTGACTGATGCACAGACAACTAGGTTGCAGCAGCTTCAGGAATTGGATGAAAAGAGGTTGGATGCCATCCATCAAACAACTATGATTCAACAGCAAAGAACCAAGTGGCATGATAAAACTATTAAGCATAAGCAGTTCCAAAAAGGTAATTGGGCTCTATTGTATGATTCCCAGTTTGAAAATTTTCAAGGAAAATTACGAACAAGGTGGCTGGGAACTTACGAAATAGATACTATTTTTCCCAATGGAATAGTAAGGCTCCTAACAATTGATGATTCTAGAACACCATTGTTAGTGAATGGGTATCAACTCCGTCTGTATCAGCAACCTATTTCTAAGGAGGATTTTAAGGCCACTTGCATGGAAAATTCACATTATATCTTTTTGAGGGAGCCTACCGCCCCTCATTGCATTTAATCCTTGCATTATATATTTTTTTTATTATTAGATTGGATTTCTTGACTAATAATCCATGTCAAGGGTTTCCATGTTACAACTTATTATTTTTCAGGTCTCGGATTGGGAGGCTGGTTGAAAAGAACAATCGTATTGCAAGCAGAATCAAGTTTCATTTTGGGAAATATTCTCATCTCACCTCAATTCATAACTCATTCCCCCACATTACCTCTCAGCAACATTTTCCTATTTTTCTTTACAGCAACATCTCTCTCAATTTTTTCGTGGCTGAAACACCAATTTTCCCCATTTTCCCCGTTGCTAAAACACCAACTTTTCCCCATTTTCCCCGTTGCTGAAACACCAACTTTTCCCCATTTTCCCCGTTGCTGAAACACCAATTTTTCCATTGCTAAAACACCAACTTTTCCCATTTTCCCTAAAACACCAATTTATTTCCCATTTTTCCATAATTGAAACATCAATTCTTCTCAAAAGGATGAATGCATATTATTTTCCATTGTGAGAACCATCTATTGATCCTTATAACTTTGTTCTTTCACTACCTCCTCCTATGTTTATAAAAGCCTTTCATATAAATACCCTCATATTTCAAAACTCTTTTCGATAACCATGGTTGATCTATTAGAAACGACATTATATCTTCAGAATATCAATCAAAGGTAAACATGAGGTATGCGTTTGTTATGTGTAAATATTATTAAACTATAGTTAATGAAAAGATCGTGACATGATAACCACAATCTCCGTACGCTCAAACTCATCATTTTAGCTGCAGTTGGGGGGTGGAATACCAAAATTATGCAATCATTTCACGATATGCCAATCACCGTCGTTTTTTACCACGATCATATCTTGTCACCCCATCTCTGTCCTATTATGTCACAACTTTATTTGCAAAATTTACTCTGTTTCGGGTGTGGTAACTCGGCTTTGCACTGTGCATTTTACTGAAGCTAGTAACTATGGGAGGTTTTGCTATCTGAAATGAACCTGGCTCAACAGCTCTATTGGAATTACACCCAGAAGTATATCATATTTTTCAGCAGGTAGGCTGGGTAGATTATTTTCAGAGGCTCCAGGGATTTGATCCTCAACAAGTCCTTGAATTTGCACGTATTTTATGGGAAGGCTACTCTACTATTCAAGGAGTCTGAACTCCAGTTTCAGAAGATGATATAGCACAGGTTGCAGGCCTACCAGCCGCTGGCATTCGATGGTTCAATCATAAACACATCATTTTGAATGCGCAATAGGACTTCCTTCTACCAGGAGAGCAGGTCGAGCCTAAAGGCAGGGGTGTTGCACTTCATTCATTACCACTTCCATGGCTGACGATTGCCAAATTTGTCAAGCACTATCTCACCTATGAAGGACGTTACCAGGTAGTTTATCAGCATGATTTTGTCCTATTGAATCATTTGAGACATGGTTGACTGTTAAATATGTCGTAACTTGGGTGTCTAAAGAATATGTCACATTATTGTTTGAATGCAAAGTACCCACACCTTTCCTTACCCATCATCGTCTTGTCCAGCTTTTAATTCAGAGGGGGTTTTCCCAACAGAATCTCCCTCCCCTTAACAACCCACCCCCGAAACCCCATGAAACTACTGAAATTCCTCAAGCAGCAGCCGAAAATCCTCAAGAAACTGCTGAAAATTCTCAAACAGCAGCTAGAACTCCCCAATTAAATGCTGAAAATCCTCAACAGACCCCTGGAATCCCTCAGTAAATTGAAAATCCTTCTGCAAAACAACCAGGGAACATCTTTGATTCCCCACCACCCACAGCAATCCAATTGATCCCTCCACTACGTTGACCCCACCCCATAATTTAGCTGAATCACCCATTCCCACTGTCCATATCCCTAGTGATGATTCTGATGACAACATTCCCATTGCTAAGCTATAAAAAAGGGGCAAGAAAAGGCTGCACCCCTACCAAAAATACGAACAAGGGCCTCAATCAAAGAAGCTATCACTCCTGATGACCCTCCTACCCCAGAGAAAGCTACTCATAAAAGAAAAACCATTGTTCTTCCTGCCTTTTTACCTCAAAGACGAACGAGGACATCTTCTAAAGCAGCAACTGAAACCACCACCCTAAATCCCCCACCTATTATCTTAAAAGCCCATACCCCACCACAGTCCCAAGGCCCTAAATCATTACCTACCTCACCCTTGGGTACTGAAATGCAAAATTCCCAGGATTTTGTGACATCATTCCTTTTGGAAAACGTAGCTATCACACAAGAACTAGCTACCGATCCAGCAACTACCACACAAGAACTAGCTGCTGATCCATCAAATTTAGATACCCAAGATGATGAACGACATGTAGCTACCCCACAAGAACCAGCTACTGACTCAGCAGTTGCCACACAAGAACCACCTGCCGATGTCCATAAAACAGATGACTAGGATGTAGCTGCCCCACAAGAACCAACTACTGACTCAGCAGTTGCCACACAAGAACCACCTGTTGATGTCCATAAAATAGATGACCAGGACGTAGCTGCCCCACAAGAACCAACTACTGACTCAGCAGTTGCCACACAAGAACCACCTGCTGATGTCCATAAAACAGATGACCAAGACGTAGCTGCCCCACAAGAACCAGCTACTGACTCAGTAGTTGCCACACAAGAACCACCTGCTGATGTCCATAAAATAGATGACTAGGACATAGCTACTCCACAAGAACTAGCTACTGACTCAGTAGTTTCCACATAAGAACCACCTGCTGATGTCCATAAAACTGATGACCAAGATGTAGCTGCCCCACAAGAACTAGCTACTGATTCAGCAGTTGGTACACAAGAACCACCTGCTGATGAGAAAAATATAGATAATCAGGAACCAGCTACGCAGTCAGCAGCTGCCACACAAGAACCATCTGTTGATATGCAAAATTTGGATGCTCAGGATGATATAGCTATTACAGAACCAGCTGATGATTCAGCATCTGCCACACAAAAACCACCTGCTGAGGCTACAAATAATGAAGCTGCTATGGAACAATAGCCCTCCCATCCACTAGAATTAGCTACTGATACTGTGACTGCTACACAATGCCTAGTCACCTTGGCTTCCCTTCTACAAGAAAATGAGTTTCTTAAATCAGAGCTCGAGGTTTATAAGTAGGAATTAATAATGGTGAGGGAAGCCTATGAGAGAGAGCTTAATTTGTATACTTTAGCTCATGCAGCATCCGCAGCTGAGAAAAATGTAGACAAAGATCAATATAATGAATACATGTGTAGCCAATGTGGTAATATTTATCATCAAGCTGGCTATAAGATAGTTGAAGTTCCATTTCCTAGAGCCACTCCTGCACCTACTTCTGTTACAATTAAAAAGGAATGCCCTGCTGTTACACAAGAACCAGCAGGGATTTCAAAGATTTTTGTAAAAGAAATTAAACCACAAATATCTCAGCCTACTCTGGTTATCAAAACTAAAAGTCCTGCACCAAGGCCTACAAAGACTGTGTTCACTCAGATTAAACCTCGGCGTTCAAATACTATCTTCACTCAGACCACAAGCACTCAAGCACAAATGGATATATGGAAGAAGGAATATGTTATGTCTCAAAAAAGGATCTTGCAGGAACACAAATTATCATGGCAAAATCATATATATGCAAATTGGGAAGTTTTGAAACAGTCTCGTGCGTAGAACAAGGAGAATAAACAGTTAAAAACTAGATTATCTCTCACGTTTGATATGGTTCAAAGACTACTGGCCACTAGGAAACCATCCTTTAATTATTCTGTGTTTCTTGCAGAACACTTAGCGTTCTTCCAAGTAAAGGCAATCAGAGATGGACGACCTCATGAGGTAACTAATCATCACCATGATTATTTGCATTCAGTATGGGTCTATCATCACTTGTATTGTCCTCCTAAGTAAGTTTCAGACCTCAGCTCTTCAAATCAAGCTTTGGAAATGAAAGAAAGACATTAAAAATCAATGTAACTCTGGTTCTGCACTTTCTCTCATGGTCACCTATGGTCCCGCACCTTCTGTGTACAAAAACTGCGGACCTGCCCGCTCTGTCCCTAACGGTGTAGGTGTGTACCCCTGTGAAATTCAAAAGGCGCAAGTATTATCTTAAAAAACTCACTTTGGGTTAATTCTAGAGGTTTCTAGAAGGAATTTTGACGTGGATTGTTCGCTCTGGGGTGGTTCATGCATCCCAAAAGAGAAGGAGCTAATCCCTTGATGAGAGGAGCTATCCCTTTGAAGGAGGGCTTTATCCCTTTGAAGGAGGACCTAGTAACCTCCCTCCATTGCACTATAAATACAGGAATTGGGCTGGTTACAGGGGAGGTTAGAAGCTGAACATTTTTGAGGGTAAATGCTGGTGAAATCAAGACTTCCTAGTTGAGCTTAAGAGGAGAGATCACACATCTTTTTGGCTTCATTGGGGAGTGAGTGAAACTTGTCAAAGTAGAGGAGACTTCTTGCTGGACCCTGGGAGGAGCTTGTACAGCGTCAAGGCAAAGGTTGTAAAGTTCTTCTTCTTTTGAATTAATACAATCAAACTCATTTTTCTCAACAAGTATCTTATGTTATTTATTTCATGGACTCCTTGACTTTCATGTTAAATATGTTTTATGCAATTGGCTTTTTAGGTGCTATTTAATTTGTTTGCCTTGTTTGTGTTTGCAGATTCGCGAAAAGGAGCTCACTTGGATCAAAGGAGCGAGGGCATCCACAAGCTTGCCTTGGACCTAAGGTAGGACCTAAAAACACTTGTTTTCTATTTTTTTATCAAAGCATATTTAGAGAAAGATAGTGTCTGGTTGGTTTGCTTGTCATTAGGTCTTCTTTAGATTCTAGGAAGGTCTATCTTTTCCACAAGATCGACTTATTCCGTGTGACAAAATGGCGACTCCACTGGGTTTTATAGAAATTTTTGTGCCTTACAGCTTAGAGCATGAAATGTCAATAATCTAAGGGATCCAAAGTCCCTAAACATGTTGTTCTTACCCTTAGAGGAACAAGGTCAGCAAACCACAGCACTGCAAATCAGTTCTCCACTGAAAAACACTCAAAAACAGGTCAATTTTGGATCAAAGCAGCTGCTCCAAAGGCTACCTGCGCTGCATAGCAAGTGCAACAAGGGCTACCTGCGCTGCATAGCAGGTGCAATAAAGGCTACCTGCGTTGGGCATACTTGGACATGTGGAGGAATCTTTTTCTCAATGTGCCAGTGCCCAGGAAGCTTCCAAAAAGACACTTGATCATAAGATTCGCCTAATGATGAGTTAAGAGCTTCTAAAACTCCAAGTGGAAGACAGAAACTCCAAGTGAAGAACTGAAGAACAACTGGAGTTGAAGAGGACAACAAGTCACACATCAAGCTGACTTATCTTCACTCCAAAACTCTATATAAGGATCTCATCCCATGGGATCTGGAGGCCGGAATTTTGTGCAAAGAATTGCTGTTGGTTTACAGTTGTGAGCATTGGGTGATTGCTTGAGGGAGGTGAAGAAGAGATTTCTCTCCGTCGGGAAGGTGATGCTGGATTGGACCTCTCATGGTTGTATCACCGCCTGAACCTTACTTCCATATATTAATAAAGCATTTGAGGTTCTTCTATTCGCATGTGTTTCAATGATGTATTGTCTTACTTGCGTATTTGATTTATGCTAATCCTTGAATCAGTTATGAATGCATGCCTCTTGTAGTTTCCTTTCTTTGTCTTGTTTGCAGGATCTCGTGTAGCTGGGCCCGTGAAAAGACTTGGAGCTGGGAGCAAGGGGCGAATAGAGGAGATTGGATCGACCATTTGCGCAAGACATCGGTAAGTGGATCTCTTCCTTCTATCTCTTGCATGTCATAAAGAAGAAACTTTAGATAGCTTTGCTTTCAGCTGTTGCTAAGGAACTGTCACCCTTAGAGTGGGTTAGGGTCATTCCGAGTTGGATACTTTCCCCCACAACAGACTGGCGACTCCGCTGGGGATCGTGTCTTGTTGGTAGCTTGTGTTTCTCGCTATTCATTTCCTAAACAAAGGGAGTACCAAATCGAACTGCATTCGAATCCTTCGAATGCAAAGTAGAGGGCAGCTACTCTAGCTCAGTGCTGGGCATGTTTATGATTTGAAGAGCTGATCCACAAGGACTCTTTTTAGCTCTTTGTGATAGTGTTCATCTTCCTTAATCATCCTCTAGTGTATACTTGACTGACAGCCTCTGATTTGGCCAAAAACCATTGATTTTTGAGCAAACTGTGACCCGGAATCTGAGAGAGACGAGAGTTGTCTCATCAGTGCAGCTGCAGCAAAGGCTACCTGCACTGCAATGCAGGTCTCGAAGGGGCTACCTGCGCTGCATCTCAGATTGACAGTGCAGCACCTGCGCTGATCCAGTTTTGCCTTGTGCAACTGGGATTCCCCACTGTCTGTTGCCCAGTTTTCAGTATTTGCAGCCTGTTGTCAACCTGTATACCCAGCTGAAACCACTTCTCTTTGCCTTCATTCCGCCTCAGTTGTATGAAGAAACCGTGATTGTTCTTATTGTATTTCTTGCTTTCATTCACAGTTTCCCGTAGCGAAAGTGAACTAGTCTTGCTATGACCTCTTGGATCTAGACCTGTGAGAAAGTGTCGTTGTGATTCTAAGAGTTAGTTTATTGCTGTTCATAGCTGCTTGAGCATTTGCTTTCGTTATATGGTTCGAATTTCAGTATTTCTTGTGTTGAAACGAGTGAATCTTAAGGTGTTCTTTTGATTATTGGACAAAAACTTGTTTTCTTTCACTTGAAATTGAATTCAAAATTATACAACAGCTTTCTTTTTGTAATACATCAACATTAAGGAAGAAGAAAAGAAATACTTGCATTGTGCATGTGCATTTTGACAGTTTGCATGTTGATTTAGGAAAGTGCATCAGTGTGTGCTCTATGATCTGTTTGAAAAGATGACGTCTTTCTTTTCCTTCAGTAGTTAAGGTTTTCATAAGTTGAAAGAATTGAAAAAGCTTGCTTATCATTCTTAGACTGCATTTAGGAGTTGTATCATACATCACGTGGTGATCCATAAAGGCAAACTGCTAAGCAAGATCAACCTAAAAAGAACTGAATTTATCTAACAACGCTTTGAAACATAACGAAACACAGTAGAGGTCTAGGTAGAGACGTGAACTGGCGTCGTTAAACATAGTGACCGTCGATCTCTACGAAGGTGGGTGATTCCTCCTGAGGGACGATAGCACTAATACGGACTTGTGCCCCCGCGTACCGTCGCGTATATTGGGGGACCCCTATAGGAACAAAGCCTTTATCCATAGGAAGCCGTGTCGGCCGCCCTACTGATCGCGATGCAGTGAACACAGCATTCACGAAGATCGACCACTCGTACCGTAAAACGTATTCTGTGGTTTCGCGAAAGGTTTGGCACACCCTTGCCTAGAACTCCAGAGTAGTTTCTTTTGGCCTTTTTCAAACTCTATAACTGAAAAAGTCCATCCGAGCATTTGTCACTTCGGGCTCGTTAATACATCGAAGGAGACTAGAGTCATCTTTAGCTTTTTCTCGACTCTTAAAAAGTGAAAAAGCAAGTTGTGTCTAAAGCGTCGTCATATAAAATTCATCTTAAATGGAACATAATTACCCCTGATTCCTGCGTTGATCTTAAGGTTGAGAACATGGAACACACCAACAAAGGGATTCCACATGATGGGACCCCTAGCCCTTTCTCCTCTTGGGGAGAAGTTGGTGCGCCCCACATGGCCACATTGTCGCTTCCAGGGCTGACAATTGGCCTGCTAGTTTGGCTATTCTCAACCGCTATAGTTCAGACCACCACGGTTCCTGAACAGTCGAGTCAACAGTTAGACCAGTCTAGAGCTACCCTCCAGCCTTCCACTTCTTATACGCCTTCCTCCGATCCTTCTTCTTCAAAAGGTCAAGCCGCCAAAAGCGCGGCTCCCATAGAAAAGAAGAAGGAAAAGAAGAAGAAAGAAAAGAAGCAGAAGGAGCCAAAGGCGCCTGGGGGCAAGCAAAAGGTATCTAACGAAAACTCACACACAGCACGGACCGGGCCCAAATCGCCATGTGTCATATGTAGAGGGAATCACCTCCACCATGATTGTCCCAGTATTCCCCGGATACTAAGGGACTGGTCCCCTCGTTTGCACAGTTCGGAAGCGTTAACCTCTGACAACCAGGTTGAATGCTTACCATCGACCAGCGAAAGTGAAGGTTCTAGACGACGAAGGGGAATGAGATTCCCCTGCGAACTGTGTGAAGGCAATCACACCCTTCGCCGTTGTCCCTTTTTAGACGAAGCAAAGAGAGTTTTGGAAGATCAACCGGCTGCCCCGTTGCTACTTCCTCCTGGATACCAAAAACTCGCGCCAAGTCCTTCGTTGGTCGAAAATACAGCTGCCCCGCTCATAGGGCCAGCTGAAGTGTCAGTCACTGAAAGTGAACCTACTAAATCCGGACCAGACGAAAGTCCAAAGGTCGAAACGGCAGTTGACCCGGTTCTCCCTTCAGAAGTTTCATCTTCAAATACCACAGTCACTGAGGATTCATCTTCAGTTGACACCCTCACCGAAGAGAGTAAGGATGACACCGTCCAGGTTCTCTTCATCAACACCGATTCTGATGAACATCAGGGCAATGTGCCCACTCCTTTATCGCAGGAAGGAGCGTCGTCAGGATCATATCCGGCCGTATATTCGGTCCCACCACCAAGCAACCTAGTTGTGTCCTTTGATTGGAACCAACTAGGCAGACCCCAGTTACCAGCCAGTATACCATTTAGAATTATAGTCCAAATATACAAAATGGTGATGGCTGGAACTATCATTGATGAAGGGGAATCTATGAGTATCCTGTCCTCTATTGCTTGGAAAGCACTGGGTTGCTCGGCGCTTTTGCCCGAGACAAGGCATCTCTCAGGTTTTGAAAAAGGAACCAGTCGACCATTAGGGATTCTACCTAATGTGCCTATTACACTGAAAGGGAAGGCTATCAAGATGAATTTGATGGTCGTCCAAGGACCCTTGGATTATAACCTACTCCTTGGACGTGACTACATATATTGCATGGAAGCAATAGTCTCCTCGCTCTTTCGAATAATGTGTTTTCCATACGAAGGAAGGATGGTCAAGCTCGTAGACCAACTTTCACTTCCGGGATCACGCATCGCAAGTAGTCACGTACCTATCCTCAATGGTCTATTTGATCAAGAAAGGTCTCTACCTCTGGTTCTTCTTCCTGATGAGTGCGAGTAATTCGGGAAAGGAAGGCCGGAACCCAGGGGGCATGCATCCTGGTCTGCTCTGGAGGCAGAAAAAACCTTGGGTGTAGAGTAGAATTTCCGCGGGAGAATATGACTAGTCCGTACCCCGTCCCCTCCTTCTTCTTCGTAAAACAGAAGAGCCGAGAAGAGCTCTCATGCGGAAGAAGGGGTTGTTAGGAATGGGGTTGTTCTGGAAAAAGATTCTTTTATTAAAGTTATGTGGGAGGACGGGGGCCCGTTACTCACCTTTGTCTAAATAAGTAGGCTCTGCCAAAGAAGGGGATCCGTTTGCAGCAGCAAGTAGTAACCATCTTTGGATAAAAGGCAAGCCTCACCCATTAAAACAAATGTTTTAGAGGATAAGTAGGGGCAGCCTCCAAAGAAAGGGATTCAATTGCTGCAACAAATTGTAACCATCTTTGTGTATCCTAATGATAGACATCGCCGAAGAAAGTTTCTGTTTGAAAGAATTAGCAGAACAATCTTTGGGTAACCTGAAAGAGGTAAGCCTCACCTGTTGGAAACAAGGGTTTTTGACGGAAAAAGTAGGGGCAGCCTTGAAATTAGACTTACACCTGGGGGCATGCAAACCTCTTGGAATGCAAGCGCGGGCGGCTTTTTAGTTTTAGGTAGGACTAACCCCTCTAACCCGTAGGATAGGCCGATACCCATCTTGCATGAAGAGAGGATATGGAGCAAAGCGTAGGAAGATGAAGCTCCTTAAAAAATAGGAATCTTCCATGAGACCTTACTACTTTATGACTGGTAAAAACGAGTAGTTTTGGCAAAGTTCATGCTCGTTAAAAAATAAACGCAAGATCCGAGCAGTTTTAATGCGGAAATTCATGCTCATTAAAAAATAAACATAAGCTTGTGAGCAGGCTTCCCCCAGTGTTCAAGCTCATTCAGAAAAAATGAACCGGTAAATAACCATTTGAGACCGTAAATTCATCAGCCATAAAAGCCTTGGTCGTGTTTGTGTACCGTCACCTCCACTTTTCATTTGGCCGATCATTCACATCCACTTGATTGTTTACCTATTTTGAGGAACAGCTGCGAAGAGTGATCCCACTTAGCCATCCTTGTAATACTGCCGTGATTGGAAAATTCCAACTTGTACCTGGAATCTGCTGCTATCCCTGTTTATCACTCGTTCCTCAAAATACGAGTCTTCTTTGAGCTCTTTTCACTGACTCGTAAAAAATGAAAAGTTTGCCGAGTTTTGGCCTTCCATCTCGTTAAAAGGACCGGAAGAGCTATCCCTCCTCTAGTTTTTAATCTTTTTGGACCTGAGGGATTAGTGCACAAAAAGATCAAGCGCTTGTCTAGTTCGGCTCGATAAAGATATCGAACATTCATCCCTTCTGTATTGTTTTATGCTTTTTTGGACTTAAGGGATTAGATGACGAAAAAGGACCCCTGGAGTCTACTTTATGTACCCTTTTCAGACTCTCTAAAAATGAAAAGGACCGAGTTGTCTTTGTCGCTGGGCTCGTTAAAAATATTAGATAGCGACAAACTTGTCTTTAGACGAGAACGAGTTTCCCTATCGTTAAGCTCGTTAAAACATAGCGATGGGCTTGCCCGAAGGGCAGGTTATAGAACAAGCATATGTTATCCTCCTCAAGCTTGACAAAAATAAAGAGGTACTGGTCAGAAATGACTGGGGAAAAATTGGGAGAACCTCAAAGCTTAATGGTAGCAAGTCGCTCTTGAACATGACACTTTTGCCTCCGTAAATATTGGGTTGGGTTATTATCATTCACCGGTCCCTTCACCATGGTCTCGCCATACCATCCATACATGGGGTAATGCTACCGATCCATCACATAAGTGTCGTTATATGTTCAAGAGATGTCATTCAGAAAGTGTCAACCGGGTCCCATCCACTACCGTACATCATCTTTCATCCTTCCATGACCGCCACCCTGAATCATATTTCACAGATCGTTTTCACCATCATCACTAGCTCCGTTCCGTGTCACTGATGTGGGATTCATTAAGGCCCTCCTTTGACGGATCACTTCTTGTCGACATCAGCTCATTATCCAAGAAGTTGATCTAGGGACACCCCCTCAGTACTTTGAAGCTTGCATGCCTCAATGGCAAGTTTCTCACTCCCGGCGATAGGTATACATTAATGACCTTCGACCAGGAGACTTTGCGTGGTGTTCGACGTCAGATCCTATATTCACACCACGTGAATTGTGCTGCAGTACCTTGAGGGTCATCATCATTATCGGTGATTCCTCTCGCGCTTGTTAACAGTTTACATTATTGACTGGTAATCAAGCGATGTCTTTCCGTGTTCGACTTCAAGAAATTCTCACATGGATCGACTTGTACTAAAGTGAAGATCGGACAAGTTTGAAGACCCTGGATCTAGTTTCATCCATCCGGGCTGCGATATATATTCAGGAGATAAAAACATAGACATGTGCAGCAGATGAGCATCCTACTAAAAGGATGATAATTAAAAGCAGAGAATTATCCGTCTCTTATCAGACGATCGTCTGTTTATGTACGGCAAATGTATTTATAAAGCTGATCATGGGAAATGCCCGCATCAGCTAGATCATGAAAAGAAAGTATGAAAAGATAATGTATTGTATTGTATTTTGTTACAGGTCACCTCCCGGCGATTGAATGAACTTCGGATCCTCCTAATAAAGCATTTCACCCGATAAACGACCTCATACTTTAGGGGGCAACTGTTATAGAAATTTTTGTGCCTTACAGCTTAGAGCATGAAATGTCAATAATCTAAGGGATCCAAAGTCCCTAAACATGTTGTTCTTAACCTTAGAGGAACAAGGTCAGCAAACCACAGCACTGCAAATCAGTTCTCCACTAAAAAACACTCAAAAACAGGTCAATTTTGGATCAAAGCAGCTACTCCAAAGGCTACCTGCGCTGCATAGCAAGTGCAACAAGGGCTACCTGCGCTGCATAGCAGGTGCAACAAAGGCTACCTGCATTGGGCGTACTTGGACATGTGGAGGAATCTTTTTCTCAATGTGCCAGTGCCCAGGAAGCTTCCAAAAAGACACTTGATCATAAGATTCGCCTAATGATGAGTTAAGAGCTTCTAAAACTCCAAGTGGAAGACAGAAACTCCAAGTGAAGAACTGAAGAACAACTGGAGTTGAAGAGGACAACAAGTCACACATCAAGCTGACTTATCTTCACTCCAAAACTCTATATAAGGATCTCATCCCATGGGATCTGGAGGCCGGAATTTTGTGCAAAGAATTGCTGTTGGTTTACAGTTGTGAGCATTGGGTGATTGCTTGAGGGAGGTGAAGAAGAGATTTCTCTCCATCGGGAAGGTGATGCTGGATTGGACCTCTCATGGTTGTATCACCGCCTGAACCTTACTTCCATATATTAATAAAGCATTTGAGGTTCTTCTATTCGCATGTGTTTCAATGATGTATTGTCTTACTTGCGTATTTGATTTATGCTAATCCTTGAATCAGTTATGAATGCATGCCTCTTGTAGTTTCCTTTCTTTGTCTTGTTTGCAGGATCTCGTGTAGCTGGGCCCGTGAAAAGACTTGGAGCTGGGAGCAAGCGGCGAATAGAGGAGATTGGATCGACCATTTGCGCAAGACATCGGTAAGTGGATCTCTTCCTTCTATCTCTTGCATGTCATAAAGAAGAAACTTTAGCTAGCTTTGCTTTCAGCTGTTGCTAAGGAACTGTCACCCTTAGAGTGGGTTAGGGTCATTCCGAGTTGGATACTTTCCCCCACAACACTGGGGACTTGATTATTTTCCTTGTTTTTACTTTGACCTGAGAAACTCTATTTTTGTTTCTGTTTTTGGCTTGTTATGTGTAAAAGTGGGTAGAGTTTTTAGATCCAGGGTTATTTTTCATTTTTCATAGCTTTGGGAGAGGACCGCACCCTAGCCGTTTGACACAGTGCGTACTTACCCGCAGCTTGGATTTTAGCACAGAGCGGGACCGCACCTGTGCCAACTATGGGCCTACGGACCCTGTCAAAATTTTGAAAACCCTAAGATTTCCTCTGTTATTCAGCTTAGTTTGTCTTTAGAAATTGTTATCCACTACCCACACCTGCATATAACTTGTCAGAAGCTTTCCTTGGATTGATTTTGTTAGTGATAGGGTTTTAGGTGAAATTCCTAGGAGTTTTGCTTGTTGGGTTTGCTTTTCATTGTGGTTGTGTAGTGGCTCTGAGCTTAGAAGCTATAGGGACTTCAGATCACCTTAGTGTCTACCAGCTTTCTTATGAGTCTGACCATTTATGAAATCTCCCCTTGTTTGAGGAATCCGCTTTGAGTTTTCTCTTTACAAAACTTCGAAAAGCTTGTATTTGAAAGTTTGGATTTTCATTTTCAAAAAGAAAACAAAATTGGTTGTTCTTGACTTATTTGTGATTCTGCATAAATTGGTCCTTAGCTTACATCTAGCTAAGTAAAACATCCTTAAAAAAGACTTTTAGTAGGCTTTGACTTCAAATAGGTTTTTATAATTTGTAGATCTCAAAGTTAGTCATTTTCATTAGTTTTGAGTGTTTTATAAAAAATATAAAAAAATCTCTTTTGAAAAAAGTTTGTTTTTTGTAGTGATTGAGTGCTTTGAAACGAAAAAGGGAATTTTTTGTGAAATAACTAGTTGTCTCGTTTTGAGTGATTTGGAAAGGAAAAGCTCTTCTTTTAATTTCTTTAATTGAGAAAGATTTGTGTTTACAAAGTATTTGCATTCTCAAACTCTTTCTTAGTTTAGAAGTTCATCGAAGAGAAAAAGATTGTTTAGATCATCTTAGGTGCATTTTTAGTGATTTTGAGTCGAGTCTTCATACCACGAGTTTCATCTCCACACCTTTGGACTTAAACAAAAACCACTAAAATTAACGCTTAAAGTAAAATTCACCTAGTAACATTTTTATTTCTAGGGCTCTGATACACCAACTTAGCTTAGGCTAGTGTCTTGGAGTGGGAGAGTAATTAACTCTCCAAGACAGTAAAAACAAACAAGTATCTGTATCTTGTGGTAGGGAATAAATCCAATTGTTGCATTTATACTCTAGGAAAGCTCCTCTTAAAGGAGAAGCACGAGATCGTGTCTGAACCAGTGTGGGAATCAATCCTTCCTCATTGGGAACGATGCCAGATATTCACATATTAAAAACGGTAAACCTCGCATTAACCATTGTCGAGGAGCCTGGGGTCACTTGTTGGTAAACCTTGGATTGTGTCAAGGAGCCTTCAAGGGGATTGAGCTTGCTACTCTTCCCTTGTGTGCGTATCGGATCGTAGACTGTTCCCCCGGGTGTATTTGTCTCAGTTGGTAACCTTAATGGCCATATTCTTTAGGACTCTTCCTAAGGTGACAGTGGTGGGAAGATCCCACTGTACCTCGAGCAGACGTCGGCTAGACTCACTTGGATTTTCTAGGGGGTTCACTTCACTCGAGACGGTTAAGTGGAGGAACTTGTGCCAGTCTATTCATTAAGTAGGTTGTCGGGGTAACTGTTCCAACCGCCATTTCTGTATTGAACTCTGCGACGTTGGATTTCATCACCAACTAATGTTTTCAGTCCGGAAAGTTACTATTTGTGTGTGTTTGATCTCCTAGATTCTTTAGGCGTGTGATTCAAATTTGCTTGGTTCTTTAGAGACTTTAGGTGTTTTTCATTGAGATTTTACTTTGTTTGCGTGTGAAGTAGTTAAAAGTTTTCAACTGTGGCTGAATTACCAAGACAGTCTCGTAGACTTCGGGGCCAGTCTCCTGAGTTTGTAAACGTGGTTGAGTTATTGAGGAAGTCCCGTAGACTTCGGGGCCAACCTCCTGAGGAAGTACCAAGCCAACTTGAAGGCTTAAAAGTCCTCGTAACTCCTAGAGACAGTAGAGTTGGGTCACCTGAGGAAGGAGAATCTTCTTTGATAGTACATCCTGATTTTCAACCGTTAGTAGCAGATTATAATCCACAGTCAGTGTCTATCTCTGAAATCGCTGGTAGCTTTTCATCTACTAGTGATATAGGTGAAGAACCCAAAATATCCGAGCCTGAAAGTGAATTTGTTGCTACTCCGACATCGAGGTTTGTTTCTCCAACTTCTAGTGGTCCTGGTTCACCGAGGGTAGAAAGAGTAATCACCCAAGATCTTCCTTCTGGACTTACTGCTATTGAAGAACTTGCTCCGGAAGAAGAAGTAGGCATCCCTATCCCTGAAAATCAACTTGTTATCGAACTAAGGGAGCGTGAATCAATTTTTTACATTCCACCTAGGAGTAGTTCTTGGTATCTTTCTTTGACTAATTTTCTAGAAAACTCAGGGTTAAGTTTTTCACCACCTCGTGCTCCTTATCACCCAACACCTAGAGGTTTTTATACTCCCGTCAATATGGCAGGACAGTCATCCATGTTTACTCAATCGCCCAAATCTTTTTTGTACGGCGGTCCTTCTGTTCCCTCCGGGTATCAGTCACTTTCTGGTACTTTTTCGGGAGCATCTCCTCAACCCATTGAACAAGAGTTATTAACTGGAAACAATGGTACTAAGCCGTTGAGCGTAGAAGACATTCTTATGATGTCAGGTTCTATTCCCAATTCTCAACCTCAAGGTGGCCAGTTACCGCCTGGGGGACAACCTCAATTAACACCTGGGGGGCAACCTCAAGGTACACAATTTGCATCTGGGGGGCAACCTCAAGGACAGTACATACCTATCGGACAGTACGTTCCTCAAGGTCAACCCCAGACTCAATATGTACCCCAAGGTCAACCCCAGTATCAATTTATACCTCAAGGTCAACCCCAGTATCAGTATGTGCCTCAAGGGTATCAACCCCAAGGTCAATACTCGAACCAAGGTTTCCAACCACCCCAAGGTCAAACGTTTGTTCAAGGAACGGGAAATGTATCTTTCAATTATCAATCCTACCCTCAACCTGGTTATGGTCCTCAGTATTCTCAACCAGTTATGGGTCAGTACCTCGGAATGAATGTAGTGTGGGATCCATCGCAAACCCAACAAGTGTTGCAGCCAAGTGTACAGTTGTCATCTCAAACTGGACAACCCTTATTTTCTGGTACACCCCAACAACCAGTCCAGTCTAACATTCAAACTTCTGTACCTTCGGTAGTTTCTCAACCTGGGCCTAGTACACCTCGTACTCCGCCTCAAACGACTGCTACAACTGCCACAACATCTGTTCAATCTACCCCACCTACTTTTGGAGTATCGACAGCTCCGGTTTCTACTGTTCCTGTATCTACTCCTCAGACATATTTACCACCATCTGGATCTACGATTCAAACTTCGATTCAGATGCCTGTAGGACAACCTGGTTTAAGTACGGTTGTCACAAGTCAACCACAATTCACCTATCAACCGTACCAGGGACAGTACCAATTCAGTCCTGCTGTGAAGCAGCCAGTCTATCAGTATCAACCATATCTTGGGTACACTTATCAACAACCTCAACAACCCCAGTACGGTTCGGTTAATCCTGGTTTTCCGGGAGGATACAATATCTTGAACGCGATTCCTATTCCTAGTTATCCTGGATATCCTCCTCCTGGGGCTGGTCTCATGACCCAGAGTTTTAGGGACCCTAATCGACAGTTACCATTTATCGCAACTTTGGACTTACCTGACTTGTCGCGCCTAACGAACGATCCCATTAATTATCTTCCGTTTTGGCCGCCAATGCCGAATAAGTTACTCAGTGACATTCCCATGTTCGAGGGTAAATCAGGAGAAGACCCGTTGAACCATGTGATGACTTACCACCTCTGGTGTGTGTCTAACTCCATTACAGATGATTCAATCCGTCTTAGACTTTTCCAGCGCACTCTAATTGGTCTCGCGGCCAAGTGGTACATTGAGTTACCACGAGGCACTTTTTATAATTTTAGTTAGTTAGCTACCTCGTTTTAACTCATTTTCAGCTGCCAGTCCGATATGACAATGGCACGGAATTGTTAACTTCGCTAAAACAATCGACATCCACTTACATTTCAGATCATATTCATGAGTGGAGACGTCGACGTCGTTTAGTGAAGGTATTTATTCCGGATCAAATCTTGGCTGAGTGGTTTGTAAAATCTTTGTTGCCAAAGATCATTGAAGATGTTGCTAAAGCCAGAGTTGTTACTAAGGAGCAATTCATTGCTCAAGCACAGTACCTTGACTTGGTCTACACTCAGTCGGGTACGTTACACGAAAAAATCCCCGATCTTCCCAAGCAAAATCAAATCGCTGCAGCTCCTTCGGGATCTCATGCCACTGATGGTATGATTGGCACAGTTAACACTAAAAGTAAGAAGAAGTCTTCCAAGAATTCTTCTCCCATTATAACCTTGCCTGATTCCCCAACAGGAGATTCTTCTGTAGAGATTTCCGTCGATATTCACGTTGTAGAGTCATCTACAGCCAAATCAAAATCCGGTGGGAAGAAGAAAGGAAAGAAGAAGAATAAAACGAATAAAAGTTAAAAGGAGAAACCTGAAAAGGTGGAATCCAATGATGAAAAGTGCAAACCTCGTTATCCTTGTCTCATTTGTGATGATGAACATTTTACAAGAGACTGCCCTCATCGTGCAGAGGTTGCAAAGATTGTCAAAGGTTCCCAAACTCCTGTTGTTTTGAAGGATCCTTTTCCGGCTCAAGACAGTAAGATGATAGGTTCATCCTCGAGTGCCAATGAGGAACCCACACTGATGATGTCCCATGTTAGGATTGCGACTCGATCGCAAGATTATGGTAGTAAGAGTCTTGTTGATGGTAAAGAAGCATAATCTTCTCATTCTAATCCATCAACCTCAGCTCTCGGTTCTGATCCACTACAGATCGAGAAACCTAATCCAGACTTGGTAATCAAACTGCCCGCCAAGGGTATACTTCGAAAGTCAGCTTTCAATCCACATGCGAGAGCGGCTTAGAATTATAACATTGTTGAGGATTTAGCTGTTTCACCCTCAGCAATGTCGGCTTTGGAAGTGCTTCAATCATGCCCAACACAACGTAAATTACTTTTTTCGGCTATAGGAGCTGTTGATGTTCAGGACCCGAACCTAATAATTTTCGATCTAGAAAATAGTACACCGCGGTTGCCTCATCAAATGGCTTTCTAGATTCCAGTGATAGTCAAAAACAGGCCTATTCATCAGACTGTAATTGATGAGGGAGCCTCAACGTGTATTATGTCGATACATTGTTGGAGATCGCTTGGTTCTCCTTCGCTAAATCAATCCCTGACAATTCTAAAGGCCTTTGATGGCCGTGGGTTTCATCCTTTTGGTATTCTATAGGATCTATCTATAGGGGTTGAAGGAAAAACCGTTAGTCTAGATGTGGAGGTGGTTGATGCCCCTATAGATTACAACCTTCTCTTGGGTCGAAGTTGGTCTTACGCTATGACAGCGGTCGTTTCATCAGACTTTCGAGTAATAAAGTTTGCACACAATGTAAAGATCGTAACAATAGACCAGCTGGCTTACTTTTCATCCGACCCAGCCTCTTCGGAGAGTATTCAGCATGTTGGTAAAACGACTATCCCATATAAGGATGTTGGAGTAGGATTAGTTAAAGATGTCGGTTTACTGGGAACTTTTCCTTTTCCTCCAATCAACACATCATCTTCATTTGCAACCATTCATATGATTACATTAGACACCATTATTTATGATGATCCTTGGATCATCCCTTCTGAATCTGAGATAGACTCATTTGGTAATTCCATGCCTTTGAGTCCATATGAAATTGCCTATGAAGCCGTGCAGTCTTTTGCCGACCTGTGTTCACCCGAAAATGACTTAATGAATATGGTCTGTGAGGAATCACTTTTCACATCAACCTCGGATTTAACCACGTTTTCTGAACTTGTTCACTCTGATGAGAAAATTCGTGAAATCCTATGTGTAGATGATTTACCATGGGAAGATCTCCATCACAGATCTTCGTTTTTACCTGAGGATGATCGTTTTGAAAATGATTTCTCATCAATTTTTACAACTGAATATGTCAAGGAACCTCAGAATCCAATGAAACATCCTGATTCAGAGTTAAATTTGGGAAACATCTCTCGAACTATTCCTATTGACATTTCGGTTAAGCCCGGAATTGTTGAGAACATTCATATAGGTGCCTCGTGTACAGATGATGAAATTCAATTATATAAGGCCCTATTTCAAGAATTCCGCGACGTGTTTTCCTGGTCCTATGAGGGAATGCCAGGAATTGATCCCGCCATTGTTGTTCATGAAATCAAGACTTACTCAGACACTAAACCCGTCCGGCAACGTTTGCGTCAGATTCACCCACGAAAAGCTGCTGCAATTAAAGCAGAAGTTGAAAAACTGTTGAAAGCAGGTTTCATTTATCCGATCCCGTTAACGGATTGGGTATCGAATATTGTTCCGGTTAACAAAAAACAGGGAACAATAAGAATATGCATCGATTATAAGGACATTAATCGAGCCTGTCAAAATGACAATTACCCAACTCCCTATATCGATCAAATCGTTGATGATTGTTCCGGCAGCGAAATATTCTCCTTTATGGACGGTTTTTCCGGATACAATCAAATCAACATTCTACCTGCCGATCAACCAAAAACGGCTTTCATTTGTCCATGGGGGACATTTGCTTATTGCAAATTACCTTTTGGGCTTAAGAATGCTGGAGCAACTTTTCAAAGGGCGATGTCTTATGCGTTTCATGACATCAAGCACATTGTGCAACCTTATCTCGATGACTTGCCTGCTCATTCATTACATCGAGCTGATCACCTCGTCCATTTACGAGCAATCTTTATGAGGTGTAGGCATTATCGTATTCAGTTGAACCCACAAAAATGTGTCTTCTGTATAGAAACGGGTCGATTGCGGGGGTTTGTAGTTTCGAAAGCTGGCATTCGCGTTGATCCCTCAAAGGTCGAAGCTATCATCAAATTGCCTCCTCCTTCGAGTCTTCGCCAACTCCAAAGTTTGCAGGGGAAAGCAAAATTTTTACGACGATTCATTCCTTACTACGCCGAGGTTACAAAGGGTTTTACCCGGTTGTTGAAACAGAATACTCCATTCTATTAGGACGAGATAGCTCAGAAATCTTTTGATGCACTCAAACACGCGTTGACCCATGCACCGTTGTTGCATCCTCCCAACTACAACCAGGATTACTTCTTGTATCTCGCTGCTTCTCATTCCACCATTCGGTCTTAGTTCAGGAAGATGAATCAGGAACTGAACATGTGATATATTATCTTAGTCGAACTTTAAATCCAACTAAGCTAAAATACTCACATGTGGAGAAATTGGCATTGGCAGCCGTTCAAGCTGTCCAACGTTTTCGTCACTACATTCTACTACGTAAAGCTACAGTAATTTCGGATTGCAACCCTATGATCTACATTTTGACCAAGAAATTGCTAGGGGGAAAGTACTCTAAATGGATCGTTATCCTACAAGAGTTCGACTTGGAATTTGAGAAATCCAAGTCTAAGAAATCTTTAGTTTTTGCGGAGTTAATGTGTGACTTCCCGCGTGCTGACACGGAAACTATGGCGGAGGAGCCTATTGCGGACGAATCCTTGTTTCTAATCAGCACTTTAGATCCGTGGTATGGGGATATCATCGTTTATCTCCAGACCCAATCCTTTCGGCCAGAAATTTCAAGGTCAGAATGTCGAAAAATTCGATTCCAGTCCCAAAAATTCAGGATTATTGGAGATACTCTTTATCGCCGTGGGGCGGATTCTGTTTTTCGACGTTGCTTAACTCACGAGGAAGCTGAAAGGGTTCTAAATGACTATCACTCTGGAGCGTGTGGCGGTCATATGTCTGGGTCTGCCACAGCCCAAAAGATATTGCGCGCTGGCTACTTCTGGCCGTCTTTATTTAAAGATTGTATTACGGCGGTCCAAAAATGACACAACTGCCAGATTTTTGATCGTAAGATGCACGCTCCACCTACTCCTCTCCACCCTATAATTTCTGTTGGTTCTTTTGCCAAATGGGGTATCGATTTTATTACATGTAACCCTCACTCGACTGGGGGGCATGCGTATATCATCCTTGTGATAGATTATTTTACTAAGCGGGCCGAGGCGATGCCTACATTCGAGGCATATGGCAAGATAGCTGCAATTTTCGTGTTCAATCATATAATTGCTAGGTTTGGTGTCCCACAAGCGATAATCACTGATCATGGGCGTCATTTTCGAAACGTTATGATGACTGAACTTACAGGCCAGCTTGGTTTACGTCACAATAGTTCAACCCCTTATTATCCACAAGCGAATGGTCTGGTTGAGTCCATCAACAAAATTTTAGCTATCATGATCCGACGAATCATTGGGATTCATCGGTCGAATTGGCACAACATGCTATTTCAGCGCTTTGGGCGTACCGAACTTCAGTAAAAACATCAACAGGGTTCACTCCTTTCCAACTAGTCTATGGTTTGGAAGTCGTGTTACCCATTGAATGCGAAATCCCGTCACTGCAAATGGCCATCGAGTTACTTCCAGCCACTTCCAAAGAGGAAAAGTGTTTTTTATACTTGGCTCAATTAGATGAGAATCGACGTGATGCTGCATTGGCGATCGAGACTCACGCAAAACGAATGAAAGCTCAGTATGATCGAAATGTGACCCCTCGAAATTTTTTGGAAGGAGATCTAGTCTTAGTTTATGATCAAGCTAATGATAAATTAGGCGCTGGAAAATTTGTTCCTATGTGGCATGGTCCCTATGTTGTCAAGCGAAAGCTAGCCAAAGGGGCTTATGAATTGGTAGACTTTGATGGGGACTCTTTGGGTAAACCCAGAAATGGCCTTTACTTGAAGAGGTATTATTCTTAAAAGAATGGGTATCGAGATTTGGTTAGGATAGTTTTCTCTTTCTAGCTGGTGTGTTTTAGTTTAAACAATGTGCTTAGTTTAGAGAGTGTTTTTTCATTATTATTCCTGCTTATCTTGGTTTTACTCTTGATATTGCAGATGTCGATGCCTCTCCAAACATACATTGGTTTCGCTGATGGTGCTTGTCATAATACACGGAACATCTCTTCCGCAGCTTGGGTTATCTATTCGCCCTCTGACGAGTTAGTATTTATGCATGGGGTAAGCCTCGATCAAACAACGAACAACATTGCCGAGTATAGTGCAGTGATTGAGTTATTATCTGAATCTATTTCATTTGGGATTCGGATTTTGATAGTGAGGTTAGATTCTGAACTCATTGTATTACAACTTCATAGAGTGTATGCCATTAGAAATCCAGTGTTATTAAGATTATTTTTGAGAGTGCGTCTCTTGGAACGTGAATTTGATTATATTGAATATCAGCATATTCCAAGGTCTTTAAATACATTAGCAGATGCAATTGCTTCTCGAATGTGAAATAGACATTTGCAATAATCATACATGTAAATTTAAAACCATTCCATAACATGATTTACAAGATAAGCCGGTAATAGTGATATATATATATATATATATATATATATATATATATATATATATATATATATATATATATATATAGGAGTGTGCCGATGTTACATATTATAATACGATGCGCCACTCTGGTTACAAAATATGCCATTTTCCCCCTTAGGATTTATGGCATGTAACGTATTAAAAGAACCCAGATTAATGCTATGGTGATGAGACAGCTCGATAGCAGTTATGGAGGATAGATGAGTTGGGAAGTCAAAATTACATTGTCCTCGATCATAGGTTGAAAAACACCTTATGATCGGCAAAAATGATAAGTACAAAAAACAAAAATGTCACATGTGCCCACAATAGGCAATCATCCTATCACTGGTGATGATCTCTATAAGAAACCACTGCATGGGCCACCTTGCAAAGGAACCTCCTAAAAGGTCCCGGGATCCCAATCACATAGCGCTGAAGTCGATGAGGAATGTCGTCTATAGTGGTCTCAGGAATATCTCCTGTCAAGTGCTCGAGATGACCCTCTAACTCGGCCAAAACCTCTACTGATTCGTCCTGTGGGGCTGGCGCGGGTGCAACTGGTTGCCTCCTCTCATAAGGCCGGAGAGCGGCTAGTCGTTGTGGACCCACATCTGCATTTGAAATTTTTACTATCAGTTTTGAGACGATGAAAAAATAACAAAAAAAGAAAATAGGAAAAATGTTGAAAAGGATTTTACCTGACTCGTCCCACTGCTCTCCTGGTGGAAGAACCATGTCTGGGTCACCATGAAAATCTATCCCAGCGTAAGAGAAGTCCTAAATGGAAAAGACCTAGTTTTCCAGCCATTGGAAATACTCAGGTTTGAATCGAGCAACCTCTATCCTCTCGTCCGGGTGACGGGCCATGACTGCGACCCATCGCATCAGTTTGGGCTCTCGAGGAAGCCCAGCTCCAACAGTAAGGTGCAATCAGCATAGGAACCCTCTCCAGGCCAAAACTCACAACCAAAGCCACATAACCAAAGGTCTTTAGTTGTCCATTTTTGGCCCTGGTCAGTTGGCCTTTTAGATTGGCCAACACGACATCGCACCAGTTGAAGATGGTGCCTCGAAAGCAATCAACTGCCATACGCATCTGGGATCTGGTGGCAATATGTAATGCGGCAGCTCCGCAAATTCTGGTGACAGTGAACGCAATCACCATGAGCTCAGGACTGGATATGGTCTTTATGTCTATCCCTTTGTCTCTAGCCTAGCTGTTGCAGTACTCTAGCCTGAGGCTATCGACAGACTGGCCACCTACCCTAGCCCCAAACAGAGTCAAGTCTTCGCCTCTCTTAGGCAAACCAGTCAAGAAATATATGTCCGCCGGCTCGATTTCGAGCTGGTGGCCACCAATGAAGAAGCACTGGTCCTGTATGCTCCATCTGTCAACCAGCCACTGTAAGAAATCCACCTGAGCCCTCATGCCAGGAATGGCCCAGTATTTGTACAATCTGCACGCCCTCAAAGCATCAAGTGAAGGCTGATGATTCCATGCGGCGGCATCCACGTCCTCATGCTCTCATTCACGCCAATCTAGCATGATGTACTCTCTGCATCAAGCATAAAGATAAATTAAAATGCTAGAAAATATTTTGTGTGGTCCATTTTTGAGAATTTTTGGGTTCAAAACCCTTGCGGCGAGGATCGCACCCTCCAGGTTAGACACAGTGCGTGGGACCGCACCTTGTCTACATGGAAGGTGCGGACCCCGAGCTTTTTCCCAATGGAGAAAAAGTCGGGGTCCACAGGCCCGCAATGGTAAACCTGCGGGCCCCCACATGCGGGTTTTGCGCCTAAAAACCCTCCCAAAAATGAAATAAAGGACTAAAACAAAAAATTAAATGGTTAAAAATGAAGAGTGGGATGATGTGAATTACCTAGAGAAGACGGCGTTCGATTCCGACAGTTGGATTTTCTGCAATCTTCATGGGAAGTTTTCTGAGCAAAAACACTATTTTCTCACCCAAACTCAAACGGTAAAAATGAATTGACAAGGCCCTTTTTATAAGTTTTTTGAGTAAATAAATTGAAAATTTGTTTATGTTTCACTTTGAAAAGGTATTTTGCGACATTTTTATCCATTTCAAACAGGTATGAGTAATGTTTATGTTCTTGTGCAGAATAAAGGATTATTCAGGCGAAATCTATCATTTTCGACGAAAAAACATGTAGAGCCATCTTTAAGCTCTTTTCTGACTCCTAAAACATGAAAAGATTGTTGAGTGTTTCTTTTAAACTCATTAAAACGGAATTAAAAGACGGTCCACTTACAACTCTTTTCTGACTATAAAAAACATGAAAAGATTGCCGGATTTTTATCGTTTCAAATTCGATATCGGTCATAAAACGACGTGTCATTGATCGCTTTTTTACTTTTTCGGGTCAAAGGCACTAATGAAGAAAAGTACTCCTTGGTCGTAAAAGATCAAGCAGTTCTCTCAAGTATTATTTTATACTTTTTTGGGCTTGGGAGACACAAATTTATGAAAAAGGTCAACCCTTGAGTCTTCTTAAGTTTTTTCAGACTCTCTAAAATTGAAAAACGCCAAGTTTCTCCTATACTGGACTCGTTAAAATTTCACAGTAAAGGACCTGTTCAATTACAAATGGGAACGAACCACTCCTTCTTAGGGTTCGAATTTAAACTAAGTTGGACTCATCCGAAGGATGAGCTTATAATCAAGCAAATGTTATCCTCCTCAAGCTTGTCAAAAATAAAGAGGTACTTGCCAGAAATGGTGGGGGAAAACAGAGAAAAATGATCCTGTTTGTCATACTTTGTAACCACTCTTGAACACGACACTTTCATTCACCTGGGTTGGGAAATCCTTTGCCTAATAGTTGATCAAACCTCATTGAAAGTCTTCAGCCGGTTTTTGGGTATTATCTTTGGGTCAATCATCACCAAGCCATATGTCGTGTCGTTATGTGTTCAAGAGGTCACTGCCAATAAGCCATTCATCTGCAAAATATTTGTCATCCATCTTGACCGTCCCTGAGTCAGTCCTTGCAACTATATTTCTTCAACTTGATCTATGATTTTGTGTTGTGGGCTTGCCTACGACGGATCGCTTTCTATCGACATCAACTCATTATCTAGAAAGATGATCCAGGAATCGTCAGTACCTTGAAGTCTGCATGCCTCAATGGCAGGTTTCTCGCCTTTGACGACAGTTTACATCATTGACTTTCGATCAAAGGATTCCGTGACATGTTCGACATCAACACATTTATTCGCATCTCATGGATTGTACTGGGTACTTTGAGAGCCATTGACATCATTGGTGGTTTCTCTCACACTTGTTAACAGTTTACATCATTGACTGGTAATCAAGTGGTTTCTACCATGTTTAACATCAACACATTCATTCGCATGGATAGAATCGTACTATTTCGGGAAAGTAGAAATGAAGACCCTGGATCTAGTTTCCACAATCCAGGCTGCAAGGAATTTTGTATTCATTATATAATGGACTATTCATAAACAGATGGCTGCGTCCATACTGTGTCCACATGAGTCTATACTTGTGATGTTTTACAAGATCATTCCTATATCAGACCAGTAGTTAGTTTTTCTAGACAATTTTGATATGAGTATTGGAATGCCTATCTCAGCGATGATATGATCTCATATATATATCTGGCATTGAATGTTTTTACAGGTTCCAACTTGGCTCTCCACAAGATGATCCTCGAAATGATAAAGTACTTCACTCTTCCTAAATGATAAGAAATCCTCATCTACTACAGACTTCGCACTTTAGGGGGCAATCTGTTACACAAAAATATCGTCACCATGATTATTTGTAGTCAGTATGGGTCTATCATCACTTGTACTATCCTCCTAAGCAAGTCTCGGACCTCAGCTCTTCAAATCAAGCTTTGGAAATGAGAGAAAGACATTAAAAATCAATGTAACTCTGGTTCCACACTTTCTCTCATGGTCACCTGTGGTCCCGCACCTTTTGTGTACAAAAACTGTGGACCTGCCCGCTCTGTCCCTAACGGTGTAGGTGCGTACCCCTATGAAAGTCAAAAGGCGCAAGTTTTATCTTAAAAAACTCACTTTGGGTTAATTCTGGAGGTTTCTAGAAGGAATTTTGACGTGGATTGTTCGCTCTGGGGTGGTTCATGCATCCCAAAAGAGAAGGAGCTAATCCCTTGATGAGAGGAGCTATCCCTTTGAAGGAGGGTTTTATCCCTTTGAAGGAGGACCTAGTAACCTCCCTCCATTGCACTATAAATACAGGCATTGGGCTGGTTGCTGGGGAGGTTAGAAGCTGAACATTTTTTAGGGTAAATGCTGGTGAAATCAAGACTTCCTAGTTGAGCTTAAGAGGAGAGATCACACATCTTTTTGGCTTCATTGGGGAGTGAGTGAAACTTGTCAAAGTAGAGGAGACTTCTTGCTTGACCCTGGGAGGAGCTTGTACATCGTCAAGGCAAAGGTTGTAAAGTTCTTCTTCTTTTGAATTAATACAATCAAACTCATTTTTCTCAACAAATATCTTATGTTATTTGTTTCATGGACTCCTTGACTTTCATGTTAAATATGTTTTATGCAATTGGCTTTTCAGGTGCTATTTAATTTGTTTGCCTTGTTTGTGTTTGCAGATTCGCGAAAAGGAGCTCACTTGGATCAAAGGAGCGAGGGCATCCACAAGCTTGCGTTGGACCTAAGGTAGGCCCTAAAAACACTTGTTTGCTATTTGTTTATCAAAGCATATTTAGAGAAAGATAGTGTCTGGTTGGTTTGCTTGTCATTAGGTCTTCTTTAGATTCTAGGAAGGTCTATCTTGTCCGCAAGATCGACTTATTCTGTGTGACAAAATGGCGACTCCACTGGGGACTTGATTGTTTTCCTTGTTTTTATTTTGACCTGAGAAACTCTATTTTTGTTTCTGTTTTTGGCTTGTTATGTGTAAAAGTGGGTAGAGTTTTTAGATCCAGGGTTATTTTTCGTTTTTCATAGCTTTGGGAGAGGACCGCACCCTAGCCATTTGACACAGTATGTACTTACCCACAGCTTGGCTTTTAGAATAGAGCGGGACCACACCTGTGCCAACTGTGGGCCTGCAACAGACATGCACTTGACAAAGGCAAGAGGAAGGTTGCTAACAACACAGAGGTAGAGAAAAACTGCAATTTCAAAGCATATCCACTTGTTTTAAAATAATCTATGGAGATTGAGGGAAAGAGGAGGTAGCGTGACAAAAGGATCGCGCAAAGGAAAAGAGAGAAGAAGAAGCTGGAGGAAGTAGAAAAGGAGTTGCAAGAGTTGTAGCAGCAACTTAGGGAGGAACAAGAGTTGCGCAAAAGAGGGAAGGAAGTGCAGCAGGAACAGGAACAACAAGAGGTGAAACATGTACATGTTGATGAAATTGCACCTATACAGGTTATTGATTTATCTGAACCACTGGCACATAACATATAGGGTGGGCACTCGTAGGAGCAAGACTTTGCTTAGGAGATTGAACATATGCTAGAGAAAATGGACATGGATATGGTTTAGCCTGAGTTAGATCAGGACATTAACCTCATGCCTCAAAACCAAGAGGTTACCCCACCAACTTCACCAAATCTAGAAGTAGAGAAAGTCCTAATGGATCAAGGAGACACTAAAATCCTTTAGGACAATCGAAAATTGGATATGCACGACATATCTTTCGATGAATCACAACACAAAGTTTTGCAGTCGTACAGAGTTCCCACTCCGAATGTTTGTGTATCTCCTTCATAGTTTGCAGAACCAGTGATAGTGTCTAATGTGCGGAAACATCTAAATACGTTGGTCGATGCTACAAGGGCCTATGCTGAAGCCACCAGCTCAAGTGTTAGATTCTTGATAGTTTAGAACAAGCACATGGCTAAGGAGATACAAGCGGCCAAGCAGGGAAAAGAGAAAGTTACAACATCTGTCAGAGTAGAGTTGAGGAGAGTGATAGTAGATGAAGTATAATCTCTCGAGACAGTCATGTGGAAGCTGTACTTCAGGTTCATCACCATGCTAAGTCAGTTGTCCATCTCAACGGTTGGTAGCAGCGCTATGCTAGGAGAGTACGCATCTTGTCAGACCTACACACTATTGTAGATCATGTTATCACTCAGGTTGTCCTTCTGGTCAGCTCAAAAGGATACGGCCGAGGTAACCACAGACCAATCTTTGGACTGCAGGCTAGCCCACCTGCAATCAGAGAGGGCTCTCTCTTTCTGATTTAGCTTTGTTGATAAGGTTTTAGGCTAGTTATTGAGATCAAGGGGTTTTGTTTTGATTCTGGTGGGAAGGATGATGCTTTCAAGTAAAGAGGTAGAGATAGCATGAAAGTTTTAGAACCATTGGGCGTGGAGTCAAGGAGTAGAACTGCTAGTGCGTTTTCTTGGTCACAAGAGGGAATTATGGAGCAAGACAGCTGCATATGAAACAATCATTCAAGGTAAAAGAGATGGATTAAAGGCTAAGGAATGAGGGGCAATTAAGAATCTCTCATTCAGGTTAGCAGAAGGAAGATAAATGAACCCTATCTAGGAGCAGCTAAGAATTCCTAGATAACAGTAATTCATATATGAAATAGATCAAACATGAGCCATAACAGAATTCATATTTATGCCTAAATCAAGAGGAAAACATTAAGAAGCCACAGAAACTGAGCATAGAGTGAAGCTAAGAAAAGTCTAAACCAATCCTTTGTTTAGTGACTTGAGCATATGTGAAATTGAAATAACAGAGGTAAGGAACACTTATTGATTCATATTGCAGCACAAGGATTCCACATTCAATTCTTCAAACCATTAGACACAGAGCAGACAGTCATTCCTCCAAAGCTTTTCAGCAATCTTTGATTAAGTAAAACCTCTCAGATACAGTGCGAGTCTCTAATGAAGATTATCAACCAACCGACCCTTTTTAAAATGCAGAGGGTCGTATAAATAGGGGAAATTATCCAAAATTAATCTATTGCAGCTGACCTAAAAGGTCTAAAATAAAATGATTACTTTAACCTAATCTTATCCAGAAATAAATGCATGAAAATATCTTTGAGCTGCGCTGAGGGCAGCTGTATCAAACTGAGTTAATGTCTGTTCTGGGTGGCTTGGTGCAGTCTTTCTATAATAACTGTGATTTGTCCTTTATCTCCACCTCTAACTTGATTCTGCTACTGTTCGATGCCATTAATGTGCACTAATCCTGACCAGATAAGTTTTTAAATGGCCTTAACTACTCTGCTGACTTTGATGGAGGTTTTTAATTTTCACTTGCTTTGATGTTACTGAACTGATACTCTTTGCCACTTCATCTTTCCTCTGATACACTTTGGCGCTGAACCTGACCTATTTAATGTCTTCTAAGTGCTTTAGATTGTCCTATCGACCTTTTATGGCTACTGCTCGGCCCTCTGTTGCTTTAAAAATTGTGTTTGCCCCTTTCTGTATGCTTCGCGAAGAAATTCTGGTCATTTTGCGCCTTTTGGGCCTGCTAGAGGCCGAGCGGTGAGGGGCTTTCCATTTCGGCCTATTTACCGTAACCATGAGCACTAATCGCACATGAAAAACTGCCTCAGATTCTGATTTCGGGCTTCCTATGCTGCGATTTATGCCTTTCGCACTTTTTGACAGTGACGTCAGCATGATGTCAGCGGTGGGTCCCAGTACGGCGGTGATATGGCAGGGTGATGTCAGCTGATGACGTCAGCAGTACAGCAGGTGACGTGGCAGTACGGTGGAGGAAGTGACGTGGTAGTATGGTGGAGGAAGTGACGTGGCAGTACGGTGGCAGGAGGCTAACGCAGTTTGATGACGTGGCAGGATGACGTCACTCGGCGGAGGCGGTATCCGGTTTCATGGCGCACCGCCTTTCCGCATAGGTGGTATTGGAGGAGGGGGCTCCGCCACAGCCGGGAGGGCGATGCGTGGCAGGAGTACGACAGGAAAACTGCCGATCTCCCGGGCGTTAACCCTCGGCAGCTTTGGAGATAAGAAGACCCACCCACCGTAGATCTGTGGCGCGGGCGATCGGACGGCTGGGGGAACAGATGAGGCGGTGGAAGGATAATGGACGGGGCCTCCAGCGCATTTGAATAATTTATAAAATGGCAGGGGGGTTCAAACATTAGAAAAAGTGGGTTTACGGGGTTATAACATATTTTAAAGGCATCGGAAGGGGTCCGAGAGCCCAGAAAGATGGATTTTATGCAGTTTGAGAAGGGTTTTAAGGCAAAACAAGGGGTTTATGCCTTGGGAGAGTGAAAACAAGTTAAATAAGATGGTTTTTATACACATGAAAGGAATTTTATGCTGTGTGATGGAGTAAAATGCATAAAAAGATAGTTTGAGGGTGGAAATGAGGGCTCTTGCTGAGTTTCAGATAAACTTAGCAATTCCCAATGAACTTATGGTTATGTTTCAACCAGGGGGAGGGGATAAGTATATAGGGGAGCTATTAACATAATTTTAGTAGGGGAAGGGGAAAAACTGATAGGGATTTACATAATAGAGTCAGTAGTTAATATGAAAGTGTGAAGAAAGCGCTAAGTATGTGAATCTTAGGCTATTGGGCGGGATAGAACTTGTAGAAGAGATATTAGCACTCCTAAGTAAAACAGATCTCCACTTAGGCAGATGTTTTATGAAACATGATGAAACTAAGAGGCTCAAGTAGATCTTGACCTCTTCAGGGAAGTTAGTGAGTGATTTGGGGAATTAGAAGAAGGGGGAGTTAGACATGCCTCGCTTGACCTGCTCCAAATGAAAACTGCCTTGTACTTGTGATCTGAAGTTACAATATCACTTTGAAACGCAAAATTGACCATAATTCAACATTCTGCAACCTCAAAACTACCTACCCAGCCTACTTACCTAACATTTTTTCTTCTTTTTGGTTTGGGTGCACTTAGACTTGCAGACCCTGATTTACAATTTTTCTTTTGACTGCCCTCCTATCTAAATCTACACTTATTTATGCCAAGGGCCCATATTAAGCAGTTGGGCTCATTTGATTCTCTACCTATCTACAATCTGCCAAGATTAAGCTGTTTGGACAGATATTCATTCTCTATATTCTAAAACAAGAAATTGAAACCTAGGGAAGCCAAGATTAAGCTGTTTGGACTTCCCTTAACAAAACATTCTTCAAAAAATGGTTAAGTCATCAAAATTGGATACAGAAGTGGCATTTAGATTGGCACACTTTCATGGCCTCTTCTTTGACCTCTTTCTGGAAATATGGAGCATTGCAGCATGAAAAGTATGACATATGTGGCATGTAAAAAATGTAAATCATGAAATATGAACACCTGTTGCAACAGGAGGCTAACAGTGGCTCCACTTGGGGATGGCTTTTCCTTGTGAAAAGCCAAGAACAGCAGGTCAGACTGCCTTGATCTTCTATTGTTGTTGTAGACTGAAAAAACTTCTTTGTGCTGGCTGTTAAGAGTGTGAAACTTTGAAATATGAACAGCTCTCTCCTCAACTGAATTACTATGAACTGTATAACATCACCTGCTTTCTTCTGCGTGCTTAATGTTATGTACAATATTGCTTGAGCATTGTGCCTTTGAAAAATATAGATCAAAACTGATGTGTTTCTTTTAGCTCTGGTCTAGAAACAGTTGCTGAAAGATTGCTCCTCTCCTATTGATACTGTTTGACTGAAGACTGTAAGCTGCACACTGTTTTGCTTTTACCATGAATTTCTGTGATATGACAGTGCTACTCTTGCTGTTTTGCTGAGATTAATGCAGAGATAGAGCCTTAAAAAAATGGAATTCTTGCATTAACTATGTCTTCGCAAACTTTGTTGCTGCTCCTCTAACACTCAGACTGCTTATACAAAAAATAAAAACAAAGTGCTGATATATACAAATATCAATGTACAAAGAAATATGTACAGAGCTGCATTGTATCCCTTTAAAAGGGATCATGGTAATGTTTTAACATTCGGCCATTAACAGGGCCTTCTTCAGCATTGTTGCCCTCTAGAGATTTGAGAAAATATGTGTTATTCCCCTGAACAGTAGAAATAACAAATGGCCCTTTCCATAAAAAATCAAATTTTGCATGTTTTCCCTTGTCTTCTCTTCGTGAATCCCACCTTAGAACTTTGTCGCCAATGTATAAATCCTCAGCCTTAGCTCTCTTATAAAACATCTTTTTGAGCTTTTCTTGCAAAATTTGAGCTCTATCATAGACTTGCTCTCTGGTTTGCTAAAGATGAATGGTCTGATTGATTCTTCGTTGAATGTCATTTGGTTCAGCCTGAATCTCCTATAACAGTTTGATAGTAGGGATGCCCAAAGATGAATGAAATCTGGCCTCCATGCCATATACTAGCTCATGAGGGCTCATCCCAATGGATTTCTTGGTTGAAAATTTGTCTGCCCATAGGGCATTTGTGAGCTTTTTATGCCAGTTCTTCTTGTTTTCTTCTAAGATTTTCTTGATAATATTAATGAGACTTTTATTTGAGGATTCGGCCAAGCCATTACCTTGAGGGTAATAGGCCATAGAGTGGCCCAAGGTAATATGAAATTTATGGCAAAAGTTGATCATCTTTTTGGATTTGAAAGCAGTGGCGTTGTCAGTAATGATCTTCTCAGGGCAGCCAAATCTAGAAAGGATATTGCACTCAAGCAATTGGATAATGATGGTGTCATTGGCTTGCCTGCATGGAATGGCTTCAACCCACTTAGTGAAATAGTCGGTGGCCATTAGAATCCACTTGTGTTGGCCTGAGGAGGAGGGATGGATTTCTCCAATGAAGTCAAGACCCCATTGTTGAAAAGGCTTTTTCAGTTGAGATGGGTTTAAGGGGCAGGGGCAACAGCTTTCTTTTGCCCTTAAAGATTTGGCATTTGTGACATGAAATGGAAAATTTCTTTATATCTGCAAAAAGAGAGGGCCAATAGAAACCAGCCCTTAAAATTTTATCAGCAGTGGACTTCCAATATAGATGTCCTCCACAGTCACCTGCATGGAATTCTTTCATGACGTTGTTAGTTTCACTCATGGTTAAACAATTAAGCAATATACCTTCATGATTTTTCCAAAATAAAGCACCATCTATGACACAAAACTTCGAAGCTTTCATCTTTAAAAATCTTTTCTTGGTTCTGGACAATCCTGGGGGAGCAAACAGGTTTAACAATACAAAGCATATATCAGCATACCATGGGGATTGCAAAAAGGTTTCACTGATCTGTGGAGTCGCCAGCTCCTGTTCATTGTCCAATTGGTTAATGTCTAAGGCCTGAAAGTTTGTTTCGAACATCAATTTGGCTAAACCTTGTCCCTTTATGAGCTTGGTTGGTTTTATTTCTATGTCATATTCAAGGATGTTTGCAATCCATTTGCCTCTTTTGCCCTCTAATCCCTCTTGGGTTAATATGTCTTTTACAACAACATTTGGGACATAGGCAATCACATGTGAATATAAAATGTAGACTCTGAAATCCTTGATGGCCTTAACAAGGGCATAGGCCTGCTTTTCCATGATTTGGTAGTTCAAAGGGGCATCTCTTAAGGCTCAGCTGAAAAATGCAATTGGCTTTTCATTTCCCTGATCATCCTTTTGCAAAAGGACAGCAGCTATGGTGTGATCAGATGCAAAAGAAAATATGATAAAGTCCCTATCAAATTGTGGACTTGTGAGGACAGGGGCTTGGGTTAAGGCAGATTTTATGCCCTCAAAGGCTTGTTTGGTTTCAAGAGACCATCTTACCTTGGCATCCTTTTTTAACATGTTGCTTAACAGTCTTATCAGCTCAACTGGATTTGGGATAAATCTCCTTAGGAAGTTGATCTTCCCAAAGAATGCTTGCAACTCTTTTATGTTCCTTGGATATGGGATTTGGAGGATGGCTTGGATTCTTTTAGGATCAATTCTAATCCCATCTTTTGATATGATATGGCCAAGAAGCTTGCCTTCTTCAAGGCCGAAGAGGGACTTCTTGGGGTTCAAGGAAATGCCATATTTCCTACATGTCATGAATATTTGCCTCAAATGTTTTAGGTGCTCTTGATCAGATTTGGAGAAGGGGTTCAAGTCATCAAGGTAGACAACTAGGAAATCATGTAATTCCTTGGTGAATGCAATATCCATTGCCCTTTGAAAGGTAGCACCAGCATTTTTAAGTCCGAAAGGCATCTTCACATACTTAAATGTTCCCCACGGTGTGGTAAAGGCAATCTTGTCTTGGTCATCCGGGTGAACCAGTATTTGATTGAAACCTGAAAAGCCATCTAGCAAAGAAATTCTAGATGACCCCACTACTCTCTGCAGAATATGATCCATTTTGGGCAAGGGGTAGTGGTCTTTTAGGGAGACTTGGTTTAAATTTCTTAGGTCTACACATAGCCTAATCTCACCTGTCTTTTTTCTTGTGGGAACAAGATTGGATACCCATTCAGAAAATCTGATGGGTGCTATGATACCTGCTTCAAACATTCTTTTCACTTCCTTTTCAATCAGAGGGAGAAGCATAGGATTGATTCTCCTCAGTTTCTGCTTGAAGGGCTTTTGGTTTGGTTTTAAGGGAATGGTGTGTTGGATTACTGAGGTGTCATAGGACTTCAAGTCCTCATAACTCCAAGCAAATACATCTTGGAATTCTTTGAATAAATCAACATATTTAGGCTTTTGATCAGGTGGCAAATTTTTGGATAATTTGATCATTTTGGGCTTCTCTGCTGTTCCGATGTTATGTTCCTCTACAACAGCGTTTAGGGGTTGCATTTTTGGCTTCTTGGGAACATCATTAGCATCAAACATATCTTCTAACGAAGTGAGGCCAACAGGGAGAAGGTTATCTTTCAGATCAACGATCTCAGCCTCTGTTTCGGCTATTTCCTCCCAATGCATCTGTTTCAGCTTTTCTATGTTTGTATTATCAAAAACAGTTGGGTTCAACATTCGTTTGGCTGTTATAGGTGTTACAGCCTGCTGACTTTCATTTGTTTGCTATTGTTTATCCGTCATAACATCCATGTCAATGTTAATATTTGAAAACTCATGCTCAAGAGTGAGGAAATTATTATTCTGGGCATCATTTTCGAACACTTGCCAATTTTTAACATTATTTGGGACAGCAGACCTATGTTTTATCTCAGCATTAAAATGGTGATTTGGCTCAAAGGGGAGCTTGCATGTACTAGCAAAAGTGGCTAGGCTGTGTGCATGAATGTTATGCTCTCTTGAAATCTTGGCAAGCTTGGATTCAGTGAATGCATTGAGTATACTAGTGGCAGCAGTCCTATAGGCCCTCATTCTATTGTCATTGGTAACAAAGTTACCTTTCATCTGTTGTATGATTAAATCGGAGTCACCTAAAATGGACACTTTTGTAGCTCCTAGAGCTTTGAGCAGTTTAAGGCCTAGGAGGAGAGCCTCATACTCTTCCATGTTATTGGTGCATTTGAAATTTAGTCTGTAGGCATGGCCTTCTGCATGATTGTTATGTGTATTGTGAATCCAGACACCTGCCCCTACTCCTAACTTGTTGACAGAGCCATCAAACTCTAAATACCATGTGATTTCTTGCTTGTGGTTAGTGTCAAGAGTTTCAGTCATTCTTGTAGTGGACAAATTTGAATTTTCTGTTTGGGGAGGTTCTTCTAACATGCTGGTTGCATTAACTATTTTAACAGTTTCATCAGTATGGGCAACCGATTATTCATTGATGTGTGTGTTTAGTTCTAAATCCAATGGCTTGCCATCAATGGGAGGACTTGTTTCATCATTAAATAAAATAAAAGAATCCATATCAGAATGGATTGAGTAAATGGGAAAATTTTCAGACTTGCTCTCACTAGTTACCACATACTTCATCAGTGTTTCTCTATATAGTCTCTTTGGTTTCCCAAAGACAGATATAGTGGCATAAGGGAGATCTAATTGGAGGGATCCTTGGAGTTTTGCTCCCCAAGATCTTGACAATAGCATGCCATACTTTGGTGGAATGTCAGTAACCACCACATCCATGAGGATTGTCTTGTTAGGAAATTGGACTAAGGATACACACAAGTCTTTGATGAGGCCTAAACACTTGACTTGACTTGAGTCAAAGGAGAATAGATCTTTGTAGGGTCTTGTAACATCAAGGTTCAGTTTTTCCATTACAGCTTTGGGCATAAGGTTTTGTGAGGCACCTGAGTCAAACATAGCATTGTCCAGGACTTTGTCATGTATATGTAAACTGACATAAAAGGGTAAGACAGATCCATATGTTGATTTTCCATTAACTTCTGGACCGAACAGCAGCTCAGGCTGATCATCAAGAACATTGACATCATCCTTGACTTCTGGCATTTGAAGTGATCTTTGAATTTGTTGCCTATACACATCATGTTTAGCAAGTTCAGACAAGGGGATGGATATCTTCAATTTACCTATTTCTGCCTCTAAGTCAAATGATTTTTCAGATTCGGTTTTAGTATTGTGAGAGGCAGGTTTCCCTTTTCCCATTAGAGTATCAGCAATTTGGTCTTGTTTATCAGTGTTAAGGGAAGTACTTGCTTGCGGTTTTTCTGTTTTAGGAGGGCTTTTTGGAATGCTGTTCAAATTCTCTTTCGAGGAAGAGGGTGGCAGAGGCTGATCAATAGAAGGATGCATTTCTGTTATGTCCTCTACAGTCACTTGATGCGGGTTTGGGACAGGTATATCAGCTGGTTCTGTTATGATGGCCTTGCCATTAGTCTTGTTGGGCTGTTTGCCATGCTTTGGTTTGCTAGGTTCAGAGATATCAATGGTCCTAGTTCTCAGTTTATATTGTTTGTGGACCTCATAGACAGCAGTATCATAGCCTTGCTTAAAATCAAAAGACTCACCAGACTTAGTCTGAAATTGATTAAAGTCATGCTCGTCTTGGTCTTGTTGAGTTAGGAAAATTTGTTGCTCAGCCCTTGAATCCACTAAGTTCATGTGAGTGTCCTCTGTGGGCTCACTAGATGTAGATGCTTCCGCATAATTTTCATGAAAATGGGGGTCTTATATCATGGTCTAGGCTAGACCTACCAGCATTTGCGTTCTGCGTTTTCCTAAAATTTGGGTTCCTTATGGTGTTGGACTGTTGTCCTTCCCATGATGATTTCCTCTCAACACTTTCTACTCTGTCTCCCAGCCTTTGCATGCCACTGATATTAGCATCAAGTTTCTGATCTAAGGCTGAGGGTCCTTCTTTGAAGGTGGTTCTTCTCTCCATTCTAGCTCTGTTTCTTTTGGCAATTAGGTTAGCCTCTATGCTAACAGCAAATTTTTGCATGTCTGCAAGGATTTGAGGGGATCTTTCTTTTAACTGGTATGCCATATCTGGGTCGAATCCATCAGGGAATTTATACAAGGCAAGGTCAGGTGGAGGTATTAGGTTCTGTGGTATTGCATTATAGACATTGTTGAATCTTGCACAGTAATCTAGGACAGACTCTTGAGGGCCTCTTTTTATTGTATCGTATTCAGCTAGTATGTGCAAGGGGTCTCTCTTTTTCTCCCATCTGTTGGTAAAGGATTGGTAAAGCTCATCCGGAGTGGTTATAGAATTTGCAGCAAGTGATCTGAACCAAGTTCTTACATGACCTGTTAAACTTTGAACAAAAATTTTCATTCTCACACTATCATCATCTATTTCGTAGTTCTCAAAATAGTCTTGCATCTTCTTGGTATGCTCAAGGGCTGTGCAAGTACCAGTTCCATCAAAATATGTGATTTTAGTTTGATAATCCTAAAGCATAGCCCCAGGATTTGCAGGTAATTGCAGGGGTGCATATCTATTAGCCATATTCATAGGGATAAGTGGAACAACAGGAACAACAGGGACAACTGGAACAGCTGTAACAACAGTAGTGGTAATGGGAGTATGTGCAGTGAATGGAGGTGTGGAAGGAGTGCTTTGGGAAGTAGATGATGAACAAGGGGAAGCAGGGGTTGAACGAAATAAAACTTTGACAGGGGTTGGAACACTGCTTGGGTGAACTGCTTCAGGACTATTATTAGCAAAATCTTCTCTTTGTTCTTGCTTCCTAAGGATCTTTGGGATTAAGTTCGGATTTTGAAAAGCAGCCGGGGGATTTGGGTCTGGATTTGACCTTGTATAATGAGAAATCTTTTTGGGAGCCAGATTTTGAATTTGTTTTGGTATTTTCTGTGAATGTTTTTCGAATTAGCGAGGAACTGATCAAATTTTTGGAACAACTATCTGCATTTTAAAACTAACATGAAGATTGATTGAAGCAGCATTTATTTACTCCTGTAAATACAAAGCAAGAACAGTTTCAAAGGCTTCCTAGCCGACATTCAGACTTCATTTGTAGTTTTAAGGAATAGACAGCACTTGAACAACTGATTTTTGTTCCCATGGATTTTTCCAACTTGATGTGTGAAATTAACTGAGGATGGTCCCCAGCGAAGTCGCCATTATGTTATCACTCAGGTTGTCCTTCTGGTCAGCTCAAAAGGATACGGCCGAGGTAACCACAGACCAATCTTTGGACTGCAGGATCTAGCCCACCTGCAATCAGAGAGGGCTCTCTCTTTTTGATTTAGCTTTGTTGATAAGGTTTTAGGCTAGTTATTGAGTTCAAGGGGTTTTGTTTTGATTTTGGTGGGAAGGATGTTGCTTTCAAGTAAAGAGGCAGAGATAGCATGAAAGTTTTAGAACCATTGGGCGTGGAGTCAAGGAGTAGGACTGCTGGTGTGTTTTCTTGGTCACAAGAGGGAATTATGGAGCAAGACAGCTGCATATGAAACAATCATTTAAAGTAAAAGAGATGGATTAAAGGCTAAGGAATGAGGGGCAATTAAGAATCTCTCATTCAGGTTAGCAGAAGGAAGATAAATGAACCCTATCTAGGAGCAGCTAAGAATTCCTAGATAACAGTCATTCATATATGAAATAGATCAAACATGAGCCATAACAGAATTCATATTTATGCCTAAATCAAGAGGAAAACATTAAGAAGCCACAAAAACTGAGCATAGAGTGCAGCTAAGCAAATTCTAAACCAATCCTTTGTTCAGTGACTTGAGCATATGTGAAATTGAAATAACAAAGGTAAGGAACACTTATTGATTCATACTACAGAACAAGAATTCCACATTCAATTCTTCAAACCATTAGACACAGAGCAAACAGTCATTGCTCCAAAGATTTTCAGAAATCTTTGATTAAGTAAAACCTCTCAGATACAGTGCGAGTCTCCAATGAAGATTATCAACCAACCGACCCTTTTTACAATGCAGAGGGTCGTATAAATAGGGGAAATTATCCAAAATTAATATATTACAGCCGACCTAAACAGGTCTAAAAGAAAATGATTACTTTAACCTAATCTTATCCAGAAATAAATGCATGAAAATATCTTTGAGCTGCGCTGAGGGCAGCTGTATCAAACTGAGTTAATGTCTGTCCTGGGTGGCTTGGTGCAGTCTTTCTGTAATAACTGTGATTTGTCCTTTATCTCCACCTCTAACTTGATTCTGCTACTGTTCGATGCCATTAATGTGCACTAATCCTGACCAGATAAGTTTTTAAATGGCCTTAACTGCTCTGCTGACTTTGATGGAGGTTTTTAATTTTCACCTGCTTTGATGTTACTGAACTGATACTCTTTGCCACTTCATCTTTCCTCTGATACACTTTAGCGCTGAACCTGACCTCTTTAATGTCTTCTGAGTGCTTTAGACTGTCCTATCGACATTTTATAGCTACTGCTCGGCCCTCTGTTGCTTTAAAATTTGTGTTTGCCCCTTTCTGTATGCTTCGCGAAGAAATTCTAGTCATTTTGCGCCTTTTCGGCCTGGAGGCCGAGCGGTGAGGGGCTTTCCATTTCGGCCTATTTCCCGTAGCCATTCGCGATTAGCACTAGGTGCTAATCGCGCATGAAAACTGCCTCAGATTCTGATTCCGGGCTTCCTAGGCTGTGATTTGCGCCTTTCGCACTTTTTGACAGTGACGTCAGCATGATGTCAGCAGTGGGTCCCAGTACGGCGGTGACGTGGCAGGGTGATGTCAGCTGATGATGTCAGCAGTACAGCAGGTGACGTGGCAGTATGGTGGAGGAAGTGACGTGGCAGTACGGTGGCAGGAGGCCGACGCAATTTGATGACGTGGCAGGATGACGTCACTCGGCGGAGGCGGTATCCCATTTCATGGCACACCGCCTTTCCGCATAGGTGGTATTGGAGGTGGGGGCTCCGCCACAGCTGAGAGGGTGACGCGTGGCGAGAGTACGATGGGAAAACCACTGATCTCCTGGGCGTTAACCCTCGGCGGCTTCGGAGATGAGAAGACCCGCCCACCGTAGATCTGTGGCACGGGCGATCGGACGGCTGGCGGAACAGATGAGGCAGCAGAAGGATAATGGACGGGGCCCGCAGCGCATTTGAATAATTTATAAAATGGCAGGGGGGTTCAAACATTAGAAAAAGTGGGTTTACGGGGTTATAACATATTTTAAAGGCATTGGAAGGGGTCCGAGAGCCCAGAATGATGGATTTTATGCAGTTTGAGAAGGGCTTTAAAGCAAAACAAGGGGTTTATGCCTTGGGAGAGTGAAAAAAAGTTAAATAAGATGGGTTTTATACACATGAAAGGAATTTTATGCTGTGCGATGGAGTAAAAATACATAAAAAGATAGTTTGAGGGTGGAAATGAGGGCTCTTGCTGAGTTTCATATAAACTTAGCAATTCCCAATGGACTTATGGTTATGTTTCAACCAGGGGGAGGGGATAAGTATATAGGGGAGCTATTAACATAATTTTAGTAGGGAAGGGGAAAAACCGATAGGGATTTACATAATAGAGTCAGTAGTTAATATGAAAGTGTGAAGAAAGCGCTAAGTATGTGAATCTTAGGCTATTAGGGGGGATAGAACTTGTAGAAGAGATATCAGCACTCCTAAGTAAAGCAGATCTCTACTTAGGCAGATGTTTTATGAAACATGATGAAACTAAGAGGCTCAAGCAGATCTTGACCTCTTCAGGGAAGTTAGTGAGTGATTTGGGGAATTAGAAGAAGGGGGAGTTAGACATGCCTCGCTTGACCTGCTCCAAATGAAATTGCCTTGTACTTGTGATCTAAAGTTACAATATCACTTTGAAATGAAAAATTGACCATAATTCAACATTCTGCAACCTCAAAACTACCTACCCAGCCTACTTACCTAACATTTTTTCTTCTTTTTGGTTTGGGTGCACTTAGACTTGCAGACCCTGATTTACGATTTTTCTTTTGACTGCCCTCCTATCTAAATCTACACTTATTTCTGCCAAGGGCCCAAATTAAGCAGTTGGGCTCCTTTGATTCTCTACCTATCTACAATCTGCCCAGATTAAGCTGTTTGGACAGATATTCATTCTCTATATTCTAAAACAAGAAACTGAAACCTAGTGAAGCCAAGATTAAGCTGTTTGGACTTCCCTTAACAGAACATTCTTCAAAAAATGGTTAAGTCATCAAAATTGGATACAGCAGTGGCATTTAGACTGGCACACTTTCATGGCCTCTTCTTTGACCTCTTTCTGGAAATATGGAGCATTTCAGCATGCAAAGTATGACATATTTGGCATGTAAAAAATGTCAATCATGAAAGATGAACACCTGTTGCAACAAGAGGCTAACAGATCACATGAAGATATGGAAAATGAGGTACAAGGGAGCCCCCTTTTACTTGCCAAAGATGATGAAGCCAAAGGTAGTAGAGTTGAAAGCACACATCCATAGTCAGATCCAGAACCATGAGGAACTCCCACAGCTCATCACCAGCTTGTAGGCTTCACATGCACGAGTGTTCAGAAGCATGGATGTCATAGTTCACATGCATGCAATCCCATCCATTGGCACACTCACCGAGGTGAATACAAAGAACCAAGTCCGATTGGAGCTAGACATATACTTTGATCAGTTGATGTGCATAGCCACCAGTGCAGACTTGCAGATGAGCACAGACACTATGCACTGGTATGTCGCTAGTCCGGTTGCACTCAAGACCATGATGTGTGTGTTATATAATGAGTTGGACGGAGGTGCCAAATCAATTTACTTGGATTCAAGAGTTCACTTTCATAAGGATGTCACCACAAAGTACACGGACACCATAACAGACTACCAATCTTGGCATCAGTTTGCCACCATTGATCAGTGACAGGATGTCAAAGAGTTAGTCTTCCCACAATTGTCCGAGTCTTAGTGATGTCTTACATGTCTTACTCAAGCCCATTTTTGTCTCATGGGTACACGTGCAGATTCTATGGTAAACATGCTACAAAAGGGAAAGAACAAGTGTCAATAGTAGAATGTAATAGTCATATGTAAGTTGAAGAATCATGAGGTTAGGTGAAGAGTCACAAAGGGGAATGTCAAGGGTCAGCCCACCCTTTTCTATTTATAGAACCTCATAACTCATTGTAGAGGCTTTTGGTAGCCAAGCTTCCTATAGGTATAAGTTAGAGAAAGCTAGGAGTGTATCGTAACGAGACTTGGCTTCTCCAAAGTGTAAAGCTAGTAACTCTCCTTAGACGAGCAGACGACAGTGACTATATGTTCTGTTATCATGGCTAGTGCTTGTCATGGTTGTATGTATGATTGGATCCTTCACTCTTTTCATATAACAAAACCAACATGTTTCATGCATATGTTGTTATTATAGTTCAGCTATCCTGGTTACTTTAATGATGTATGTAGTTGTAATTTACGCATGTATGTATGGACTATTTTGTATGTGTTTGTATGAATTTTATCGAAACATGTTGTTGATATAATTCATCACTTTGGATATTCGGATATCCTATTTTCCATCTCATGATGTCTTTCTGCTTGTGTGTCCCTTTCAAGTTGCGTGTTATCATAGGTTTCTAAGGGGCACACTCTTCCCCCCTTCCATGTGTTAGAGCCTTTCATGCACCTTCCTTGACTTGTTGCAAGGTCACACCCTCGCTTCCAATAGGGACATCTTACTTGCTTCTACGTGCAACTGCAATCAAGACGATACTGTACTACCCACGTCTGCAACTCCTACTCCAAACAATCTGAGGTCTAGTTGGGACTTCTTACTGGGGAGATCCCATAACATGTTGGTAGGTCCAACACCGTCAACACTAAGGTAGCTTATTATTTTACCCCTAGATATTATACATATATAAGGGTATTTGGTGCATATAAGATCCCTCATTAGTTTCCACTATTTTTCATGGACAAGGTGGTGTTACAAGAAGTAGCAAGCAAACTCATAATAGGGATCACTAATTCATTGATAAAGGAAAAGGAATCTCCTTGGCCCACCTTCCCTTTCGGCATATGAGCATATTGCATGAACAATTTCAAATAAGCAGAAGTTGAAGCAGTGGAACTAAAACACCTCAAGTTTGGAGAGCTTGGTTATCATAGACATGACTCAAAAGGTATTGCCACATTCATTTCCAGAAAATAAAATATAGTTGGGATTACTTAGGAAAATGAAGAGAAACTAAAGAATTTCTTCAATGCCACAAAAGAAATTGAAGCATCCCAAGGGATAAGAACCTCCAAGCCCACAGATGACCTTGAGAAATCAAAAGAGGAATCATAAAAGATCATGGACTTAGAGAAGAAGAGAGCTACACTGAAGAGAAAATAGGATTATGAGGCCATGAAGGAAATAATGAAGAAATAAAGAGTGAAACAAGAAGCTAAGAAACAAGTTGAAGAGGAGGCTAGAAAAAATTAAACTAAGGAAGCCAAAAAGAACAAAGTTGTAAAGAGGAAATAAAATGGAAGGAGGAAGACGAAGAAAGAAAAAGGAAAGAATCACTAAAAAATAAAAAGCAAGAAGAAGTGAGGAAGAGGAAAGAATAAGAAGCGAGAAAGAAAAGAGAAGAAGAAGAGAAAAAGAAGTAGGAGGAGGAGATGGAAAGAAAAGAAGAATAGGAATAAAATAAGAGAGATGAAGAGTTGGCCAAAAAACTTGAGGAGGAATTAATTGCTAAAGAACTAGATGACAAAGTAGCAGAAGAGGCTAGGTTTGAGAACTTGAAAAAATAAGCAATTCCGCCCCCTGTGGATGTCCAGCCTCCCACACCAACCACCAATGATCATTTCCTAGTTAATGAAATGGGAATTGAATTCGAAGAAGAGGACGAAATATTAGATCTCCCAAGTTTCACTTTTGATCAGTACAAGAATAGAATCATGCAAGAAAGGTGGAAATACTTGGCGAGAGAACTAGGTACGCCTATATATGTCAATACTGAAAGAGAAATAATAATAGATACTACCGTTAATCCTATAGCGATAGCCTTTGTCATAAGTGCATTTATTGTTACCATTGAAAATAATGTTGAGTGCCTGACAAAAGAAGTTTTTGAATTGAATAAAATCTTAACGGATTCACGACAACAGAATGAAATATTGTGGTCAAAGATCTAGACTGTATCAACTACAAGTTCTTACAAACAATATTTATGGGCATCAATTTTAGAGAAAGATAAAACATTTGAGGAAATCATAAAGAAAGTATATGAGGAAATGGTCGTCCTCTACAACGTAGCATCAACGTTACTAGAGTTGTATAAAGAGCTAAAAGGAAGAAGAGCATTCATGAAGGAGGCCTTTAAATCTACATACCACATATATGCATGGAGCACCGAATATCCAGATGCACCAATTGGGCTAGCAAGAAAAGACATAATGGTTGCATTAAGAGACAAAGTAAGAATTTGGATGTTAGTACAATCCCATGAAAATTTGAGCATAGATGTGTCAAGGACAATTAGTTCATATCAAATGCTCCATAATCGGTTAGATTCCCTTGTTAAAGTGTAGAAAAATCCTTCCATTAGTGCTACAGGAGGAGTGAGGCTCGAAGAAGAAATCTAAAAAGAAATAAAAGAGATGTTGAATTCAATAAAGAATATTGCTACAAAAAATTACTTAGAGCCAATAAAAGATTCAATATCAAACTATGTTATGGAGCCAACAAAACTGCACACCAAATTCTCAATGCTTTGGATCCGATTCGAAACAGAGGAAAAGATGTTGCTTCCACTAGAAAAAATTTGAGGTAAAAATGGGCCTCAAAACAAAAATGTACAATCAAAATCAACATTATAATAACAAATAGGATTCAAGATGATTATGTGAAACATGGGGGATGATACAACATTTTTGGAGTAAAAAACTAAAAAAAAAAAAAAAAAACTAATTTTCAACTCATATTTTCAACTTATATCCCTATGGTTTTACTCAAATTTCAAGCGGAAGCACTCTTTGGATGTAGAATTTAATTCCTAAACCAAGGAATATGCGTGTTGCATACTTTCAATGGACCATGCTACATGAAAAGTGAGAAATACATGAAAAGCGTGATTTCAATCATGTTTTTCATGTATTTCTCATTTTTATTGTACTAGGGTCCATCAAAAGTATGCAACATGAGTACTGCTTAGATGACGAATTAAATTTTGCATCCAACAAGTTCTCTCACTCGAAATTTGAGTAACACCATATGGAGATAATTTGAAAATTTAAGTTGGAATTTTTTTTTTCTTTTTTCCCTCTAAAATTTGATAATGTAATATAATCTTATTTTATTATTTCCCCTATTATTTTATAATATTCCTTAGGATACCCTTTTTATACCTCAAAATTTCTCTAATGCAAGCTCATTTGAGTGCGAGATGATGTTTGAGAGAGTGTTTTCAAATAAGGTCGGATCTATTACCTTTAAATACAAGACCTAGCATGCATATCTCACAAGAGAATTACAAGTGGGAGCTCCCGACATGGCAATCATGAATTTGGTCCCATATAAGGAAGTTCGCCAATAGTGTTTTTGATCTTTTATTGTAATCCATAAATAAGTATATTGTAATTAGAAATGAATTACAAATAAAATAGGGTTTGGAAGTTGAAAATCCATATAGAAGTCGAAGAGTCATGAGGGAATTTTAATGGTCATAGGAGGTGAAGGGTCACATCATTTTTGTATAAATATACCCTCATGGCTATTTGAAAAGGACATTTAGTTTTAAACTCCATTTGAGCACCTTGTTTATGAAAGTTGTTAGGTCCCTATCGTACTAGTGTAGCCCCCCTATTTTTATTGTTGTGCCCTTATATTATTATCGTTATGTAGGCTCTGATTATATTGTGACCCCTTACACTCCTATATATATCAAGGAGGTCTTATCATTTGTATCATCCAAGAATTTTTCATTTATGTGATTTAAAGGAGGTTCCCCCCCTCAAAGAGGCTATTTCTTATTTTGTTGATGTATATTTTTTTCTTTTTTCTTGACATGGTTGCATATGATTTGATAACAGAGCTTTGTATTTTAGGGCTTTCTCGCTTCAAATAGCTCATCTTGGAATTTTCGCTATAACACCTTTTTCTACAACGCTTTAGAAGATGAAATTTTGACCACGTAGAGCCAAAATCTTGGTGAACTTCATGTAGAAATTTGAGACTTTTTTTCATTGTAATTTTTTAGATATGGTCCAAAGAAGTTAGGATTTTTTAATGCTCCATAATTTAGTCTCAAATAGGGTCGTGTTGAAACGGGCATATGTGACATTTCGTACAAGTTCGCTCTACTAAACCAATCCATAACTAGGTCATTGTATGATATTGGTTATAAATTTATCTAAAGGAATATAGTATCTAAATAGTGGTGTTGGAAATAAGACTAAGAGGGTTGCCACAAAAAAAAAATAGGCCTTGGATAGCCAAAATTATATAGATACATCCGTTTCAAGATCAAGCTCCTAAAAGAAAGAAAAATGTGTTTTTTTTTTTTAATTGCATATCTTTTGTTTAAAAAATTATCCTGAAGTGATTCCAAGGGCATATTGTTGGCTTATATGGGTCTCACCTAGGTTTGAAAGAGTTATTTAGCCAAACAAATCCCACAGCTACCAGCCCTTTTGGCAACATCCTGCGGAGCATGGACTAAAGTCTCACCCGAGGTAGCAGGGGAGGGTGCTGGAACCAGGTTTCCGTACCCTTGGGATGTCTTGATGTGCTCTGGAGGTTTCACGTACCGTTCGGTAGCCTCGCGCTGCTCTGCTTCCGTGTAGATTCGAAATAGGGCTATTCCTAAATACTAATTACTTAATGAGTTATTATAGATTAGATCTACTTCTTATGGTCTTTAAGCAAACATTCAATAGAAATAATCGTTCGCGTACTTAGAAAAGATATAGATTTGCATAAACTCATACCATAAGCATACATGCATAGATCAAACAGTGATATTAACCCCAAATTAGCCAGACCCACAATAATTCAGATTTAATAAAGAGTTTCAGAATCAACTTATCTTTATTCACTTCTTTCACCAATACATCCAGATCCGCCCTGCGCACTCAGCTACAGGGGTCCGTGCACACAACTGCAGACTCTACCAGGCCTCTGCGCACACAGTTGCAGAGCCTCTATCTACCACCCAATACCCTTGACTTGGACTTACAGACCCTTCAAGACTTTTCTTCTCAACAATCCATTACATATCAGATCCAAGATTACATACCAAAAAGCTATCTTCTACCCATAGAGCCTTGCTCTATTTATACCTTCCTATGGACCGACTTACTTCTTATTATTCTATATTATTTCTTGGGCAAACAACCCTTTGACTCGAATTATTTACAATTCGCACTCCACGCACTTCACAGAGTCTTTACCATATCTTTCCCAACATTTAGGACTTTGAATCCCAAAACTGTTATGGGGCCCTCTGCTACCCAACAGTCCCCCAACACAATCATCGTGACTTGTCCCAAGTCACTCGACTAGAGTGACAATCTTCCCACGGAGGTCAGGAAACAATTTTTGTGCTTCGCTAGTACTTGCAGCAAACTCATCCGCAATCTGCTATATTCGTGCAACGCGGCCGCCGACACATCAGTCTCTGTTGAAGCTTCTTCACCAGGTGCATACTGTGCCTGCATGTGTGCCACCTTGCATTCAATGGCGATGGAAACCATGAATTCCATGGCTGGAGACATTCTTTGATCACTGCTTCTTTCTGGCGGGCAACATTAGATTGGATTTTCAAAGCCCGGGCTTCCTTCATCTTGGCCAAGCGTTGCGTAAGCACAACCGTCTACGCAATCCCCTTGATATCATCATATGCTTGCTGGAGCTCTCTTGCCTCAGTTTCCAGTTGCTATAGGGTAGGATCTTCTTGGAGTGAAGTGAGCATGATAAGTGCCTGCGTCAACAAGTCAGTGCATTCCTTCATGGATCATGTGATATTTTCCCGGCTGGAGCTAATGATGCTCTTGCACTGCTCAATGACCTCCGGGGGCGTTGAAGGATGTGCCTGCAGTTTCAGCTTGGCAATCTGCAAACTGAGCTCCACTTGAATCTTTGCGGCCTCCTCCTTTGCGACACGGAACCCACTAGCCAGCTTGTCGATTCATACGCCAACAGGCAAGTCGGGCACAATCTCTAGCTCAGGGGCTCGTGAACATGCTTCCCCCACCAGTTGCTCCACTTGTTGACTTTGTGCGATGGCTTGGTCCCATTGCAGGCTCAATTGTTCTATATTAATTCTCTGTTCGCTGAGTACCTATGTCATGTGCCTCTCTCTAGCGTGGAGCTCCATCATGGCATTATCCTAGAGTTGGTAGAAATTGTCATGGGGGAGGGCAGCCAAATTGAGTCCCATCCCTCGAAGCTGTCCTACCACAGCTCAGTCCTCCTCATTTTCCTTTATCAATGCTCCTGCTAGAATCAAGATAGTATGAGCTAGTTGGGCCTTCAGTAATTGCTCGATGGCTGACATACCTGTAGCCTCATGACTGGCAGTGGTTCCCATCTACGCTGCCCGTGTACCAAATCCTTAAATCTACATGTGGAGCTCCCCCAACACAATCTAGTGCTCTGACATGGCATCCCAAGTGGTTTTTCGAACGGTGTCCCTTATGTCCCCTAGGTCGCCCTCAGTCAGGGTGGTTAGTTCGTCATCCCATTTAGATTCCTTGGCCTTCTTCCGTGGCTTCGTCCGTTTTGTCAACGTCGGCCGCTTTAAGGGCACACCCATGGTGGTTGATGGTGTTCCTTCCATCCCTCTCTCTGTGGCTGTCTCGTGGGTATCTTCTTATTGCTTTTGTCCTGTGTCGACGCAACCCTTCTTGCTAGTGCCTTTTCTGTTGAAGTTTGCACTGCCCCCCGAGCTGCCCGAACCTCCGCAGCGTGTTGTTCGTTCTGCTTTTACTATGTTGCTTGCATAGCTTCATCCTTCTGTTTATGGATAGCAGCCTCATTGTGCCCCACTACATTAGGTCTGCACCATGTCGATGGCCAAGTATCTAATACTGCGTCAATAGCTTCATCAATGGTAATGAAACAGAGTGTGGTTCATGTATGGTCGGGGTCCTTGTGCACCCGTATGTAGACAAAGTGCATGTCCACTTTAAACTCAGCAATATGCTTCACACTTTCAAAGATTTTAGTGGACAGACGGGGTTTCTCATTAATCTGTTATCACATACTCACATCCATCAGTATCCAAAAGATCTTGATGCCCAGAATTCATTTAGCGTCCCTTGTCACCCAAAAGGAAGTGTATATAGCGGCTTCGGGCCAATCCTGGTCCAAGGTGGGGAACTGGCTATCTTCGGGTAACTCAGTGGTAACCAGCATAATGGACAGCAGTAGCCACACATAATGAAAGGTCTTTTCCTCCTCTTGGACCTCCTGACAGTTGGTTAGGAATTCTTCACAAAGGAACTGCAGCCAATTGAATCGTTCTCCAGTTGCGCATGCCTCAGAAAGTGCAATGACTATGGCTAGAACCTCGGTGCCGCGGCATTTCTGCATCACCTTCCCAGCAAGAAACTAGGTAGCAATGTGGACTGCCTTATCTGAGATACTATCAATCACGTAACCGTGTTGCCCCTTCTTGAGCTTATATTTATTTTTCAAGGATTCTATCATTGCTACATCGCCACTCTTATCGACAATTTCCCCAGGGTATCTCCCTTCTTAGGGAAGCTGCAAGATCCTATGACGAGTTTAACGATGATGTGGACGGGTTTGCCAATCCACAATATTCCATCATGGACCAAACAGAGAAACTGCCTGATGACCAATATGGTGATAGGGGGCCGGAGAAAGTGGGGGATGGATAAGAGGCTCATTGTGCCCAATTGCATTTGGTCTGCGCCATGTCGGTGGCCAAGTATCCAATACCGCATTAATAGCTTTATCAATCGCAATGAAAGGGAGTGTGTTCCATGTTTGATCAGGGTCCTTGCACCCCCATATGTAGAGAAAGTGCATGTCCACTTTAAACTCAGAAATATGCTTCACACTTTCATAGATTTCAATGGCATCCCATAGCTGCTGAATCCCTTCGCGTAGGTTCCCATAGGCAGGACGGACTGTAGAGGTAATGGTTCATCCGGTCATGGATAAGGTTCCCTTTCCGGCCCTGCGAGCCCTCGTTTCACGTAGATCCAGTTGGGTTGATGGTTGCATGACATGCACCCATGCCTTTCGTTGTTGATGGATGACCGCACTGCACCCACGAGGCTGTGGCGCGCATCCGCCAATCTGTACTTGGAACCACCTCCTACATATGAGCTTCTGCGCCCTCCACCTGGGTGCGCACAATGCTTCTTCCAACACACCAAGCTGCTCTTGTGTTACAATTAAGGTGTCAAGGCTGACGAACCGCCCTTCCTTCATTGCATCATTATCCGCTGACTGTTGTCTTTCTTCTGTGGTCATGTGTCACAACGATCTAATCATCATATTACAATTAAGTGTCGTAACTTCATGCAATCAGTTTTGCCATCGCTCGATATCCTCATTTGAATCCAATGTGCAAGAGCTATCGCGCTCCCATGAGATTCTTCCATCATTTGTGGGATTCATCCGATCGTGGGCTTGCGCTGTTTTCTAACAGATGCAGTCCAATTCATCGTCACTCTCCTCGTCGCCCACCGGTTCAGTGTAGCACTCTCCTTCAGCTGGGTCTAATGGAACTATTACCTACAGTGACTTCTTTTCGAATGTCATTTTCCATATTTTTGAGTTCATGACCCCATTCATGTCCGTGGCCCAATCGATTCTGAGCAACGCAGGGTAAGGATTATTATCATCAACAATTTCTATTACCTCAAAGTCGGTCTGTGTACTTACGCCTTCAATGTCCACTGTCACCCCTTACAATCAGCCCATCGATAAGATCTTTTGTTGGTTGGCCATCCTTAATTGAATGGGGGACCACTGTGCTGCGGGCTTACCCATGCATTCCCATGTTTTCTTAGGTAGCACGTTTGCTGCACTGTCATTCTCATCTCTCGTCCAGTGTGCAGGGCATATTTTCCCAGTGTCTAGACTACACACGGTTCACCTGACCCAGCACACTTAGTGATCAACTCCTGTAATCCTTTAACGTCTTTGTTATCACGCAGATGCTTCATGCAAGTTTCAAGAAAGGTAGTAATCATGGAGGTGTCCAATCCTGGCTCCATTTGGTCCCTCCTACCTGGAGTAGAGACTTCTACGAAGCTCTTCTGAGCTTCCTTAGGTGTCCTCATCCCTTGTTCTGGCTCAGAGTCAAGTTCCTTTGTAGGTGCGTCACGCCTCTTCCCATCTTCTGCAAGCTCTTTCCGCATATCACCTCCTATGGTTGCACCGCTCCTCAATACCATGTTTATACTGGGGTCCGCTTCGCGTGGTTCCGATCACATCATCTGGACATTTTGAGTTGGTGTAGGTTGTAACACTCCCTTCTCACGCATCTGGGCAATTAACATTGGACAATCTACCATTTCATGATCAAACTACTCACAATAGGGGTAAGAGATCCTGGTTGGGTTAGTGTAGTCATGAGTGTAGTGTCCTGGCCCTCCACAATTATAACAGATCAGCTGTTTGCAGCCCCACCTAGGCCCCATTCCTCTTCCTTGGCCGTGTCCTTGAAATCCTCCTCGCGCTTCAGTTTGCACTCGATAAGTTGGGGTTCTTTCCATCATTAAGTCATAAACTTGACACGTTCACTCATCGTGACATATTGATCTACAAAAGTTGCAGTATAGTTGCTACAAGGTCTGGGTATACTTCTGTAATATGTGGCAATTATTCGTTGCGTGTTTTCCCCTTACCTAAAAAATCGCATACCAAAGTGCAAGTGCGGCACCTGGTCTTTCTTGTACCTCTAATTTTAACTGCATCACCCCCCCCCGCCAGATCGTTCACGAAGACGGGGTAGTGGTCCTTATAGTTCCCTTGACTTTTACATTTAATACAGCCTACCTATGCACGTGCCTCTGGTCAAGGCACCCTGTCTTGCTTCAAGCTTTTTATTTCCAAACTCAGGTTTTGCAGTTGTGTGTGGATTTGTTAAACTCCCAACCCTAGATCATGTATTGGGGTCTCATGCAACCTCATTGTGGTCTCTAGTGCTTCAGCTTGGGTAAAGATCTTTTGTTGTGATAGGGTTGTCCTCAAATGAGGTGTCAATGACACCAAAAACTACGCGCAGTGCTGCGCATCCTTCAATGTCATGTTAGCCTCGCGAATAGTGCTTTTTAACCTCTGGTCTAGATCCCACGGGGTTTCCCCAGGCAACATTGTGATCTCCTTAAACCCAATAACCGACTGCACTTTTGATTTTGGTCAGCCGAATTCTTTATTTCATGCATCCTGGATTGCCACTATTCCATCATTCGGGTGATCGCTTGAGTACTTTATGTACCACGTCAATGCGTGGTCCCGTAGTGCGCTAACTAGGGTAGCCTTTTTGATGTTTTCATCTGTTATGCCTTTGGTGTCCCATACAGACCTTATGACAAACCAAAATTGCCCTAGTTCCTCATTTCCTACACCCTTAAATATTGGTAGCTTGACTACACTCACCATCCCAACTTTTGGTGGTGCTGGGGTTGGAGGTGGGGTCGGTGTCGGTGTACATGGATTTGATGTAGGTTAAGTAGGTGGTGGCATGGACGGAGGTGGTATTAGTGAGAAGCACTCTGTAATCAACTGAACTGAACTTCTTGGTGAGAACCTTGCAAGCTCCTCCTCTCTCTCCCGTGAGATAGAAATCAGAGGATTTTTTTCTACCCCCCCCCATCCCTCAGTAACCTCTTCTACTCTGTGTTATGCCAGACATCAATAGACGCACATAATCTGTTTTTCACACAACAACATCTTAATCCAAGTATTCTATGATTTGATATACTTACCCCGCGGTCCTTAGAGAAATCACCTTTCTGCTTCACTATAACTCACAGTTCTATCTATCGTGAACTCAGTGATGAATCCTCCTATTACCTGATCCAACCAATGATCTACTACGCGTGTAGTTTTATCTTCGGTGGATTCTAGCCTACACACCAGTTCTGGAGTCCACACAATAGGATGATCTAATCTACACCTTCCCATGTTGTCATCTAACCTCGTGATCCACTCATAAATCTCTATCGGAAATGTTGCGAAGAAGACCTCATGGATATCTGTGTATATATAGCGGTCCAACCAATCTTCCTCTGATATCCACAGATTTCTATTTTCCTGAACCGCGAACTCATGGAGCTTCAGATCCAACCACTCTTCAAGCTCTTTCTTTGTAGGGTTCCAGTGTTCCAACATCAGATGCCCCTTAGGCAAATCCCGGTCCCAACAATGGAACCATTTGTTGGCTTATATGGGCTTGACCTAGGTTCGGAAGAGTTATTTAGCCAAACAAATCCTGCAACTATCGGCCCTTTTGACAACAGCCCGCGGAGCACGGATTGAAGTCTCATCCGAGGTAGTAGGGGAGGGTGCTGGAACCAGGTTTCTGCGCCCTTGGGATGTCTTGATGTGGTCTGGAGGTTTTGCACACCGTTCGGTAACCTCGCACTGCTCTGCTTCCGTGCAGATTCGAAACAGGGCTATTCCTCAATACTAATTACTTAATGAGTTATTATAGATTAGATCTACTTCTTATGGTCTTTAGGCAAACATTCAACAGAAATAACCGGTTCGCGTACTTAGAAAAGATATAGATTTTCATAAAATCATACCATAAGCATACGTGCGTAGATGAAACATTTATATTAACCCCAAATTAGCCAGATCCAGAATAATTCAGATTTAACACTGAGTTTCAGAATCAACTTATCTTTATTCACTTCTTTCACCAATACATCCAGATCAGCCCTGCACACTCAGCTGCAGGGGTCCGCGCACACAGCTATGGACTCTACTAGGCCTCTGCGCATACAGGTACAGAGCCTCTATCTACCACCTAATACCCTCGTTTCGAACTTACAGACGCTTCAAGACTTTTCTTCTCAACAATCCATTACATATCAAATCCAAGATTACATACCAAAAAGCTACCTTCTACCCATAAATCCTCGCTCTATTTATACCTTCCAATGGTTCGCAGACCGACTTACTTCCTATTATTCTTTATTATTTCTTGGGCAGACAACCCTTTGACTCGAATTATTTACAATTCGCGCTCTGTGCACTTCGCAGAGTCTTTACCATATCTTTCCCAACATTTCAGACTTTGAAACCAAAACTATTACGCGGGCCCTCTGCTACCCAACACATATTGAAGCATATATATCAGTATTTGGTTCTAAAATTACTACCAAACAAAAGATTTCTACACCCATTAAGCACTCAAAAAGCTCTACTATGACGCATGAAGAGGAAGAATTGTGACATGATATATCAAAATTACGAGATCAAGTGAAAATAATTTCCCTCTCACAAAGAGAAACCAAGGATGAACTAAAATGGGACATGGATGGTTTAAAAGTAAAAATAAAAGGCTACATGAATGTTTTAAATGCAAACATGGAAAGTTTGAAGGAAGGTTTGACAAAGTTTCTATAAGAAATGCTTCATAATGGGGAAAAGGTATTCCGTGAAACTCATGATGAGAACAAAAGAAATGGTAATCATGATTTTAGAGACTCTAACTTCGGATTGAAGACCAACCACATTCCAAATATCAATATGAGGAAGCTTGATGGAAAGGATACAGTAACATGGATACTACAGATGGAGCAATATTTTGATCTACATGATGTGCAACACACACAAAAGATACACATTGCATATTTATATTTAGAACACAATCAGTTTATATGGTACCAATGGATTTTTTCTCATGAACCACTTATCACTTAATATTTTTTTATGGAGAAAATGATAGCACATTATGCAGATACACAGATAAATACCATCTCTATCCAATTTATAATCTCAAACAAAATGGTTCAATGGTGGAGCACATTGAGGACTTCCAAAAATTGAATATCAAGGTAAGTGATATTCCAAAGGAGCATATTATTGATGTCTTCATAGGTACTTTGAAGGATAATATCCAACATGAGGTTTACCTTTGGGAACCTCATTCATTAGATAAGGCATTCATGGTAGCAAGAAAAGTTGAAACAAAAATTATGGAAACAAGGAAGTTTACCACTCACAATTATAAAGATGGAAGTGTTTCACTCCTAGCCTTCCACAACTTACAGGGTTGAATGACAAAAATTGGAGGAATGTATATATATATATATCTATATATATATATATATATATATATATATATATATATATATCTTCGTTATAGTTGTGATAACAAATACAATAAAGGTCATAAGTCTGTTGAGAAGAAATTATTTTGCATAGATTGTGAAGAGAAGGAAGAAAAGGAACAAGAAACATCAAAAGAAGAGGATATACACCAAGAACCAACCCCGGAGAAAGAAGAAATGTATCTTACCATATCTTGTAATTCATTGGTAGGAATTATCATTCCTCAAACTCTCAATATATAAGGATATATCAAGAAGAAAAAGGTAATAGTGATGATTGATTCGAGTAGTACCCATAATTGTATTCATTACAAGATAGCCAAGGAATCAAATTGCTTTCTATATCAAGCAACAAAGTGTTAAGTGATAGTTACAAATGGAGGAAATAAAATGATAGTTACAAATGGAGGAAATAAAATTTTCTCTCGAAAGTGTCATAATATAAAGCTAACCATGGGAGAATATGTATTGAATATTCCAATGCTTTCCATTCAATTGGGTCGTGCTGATGTTGTACTAGGAGTTCAATGGTTACAATCTTTGGGGACAACAACTTTCAATTTTTAAGAACTCTTCTTGAATATTTTTTGGAAGGAAAGGAAATTGAATTAAGGGGTATAACAGGGAAACCAAGGAAAGTAATCAACTCTAGTGGCATGAAAAATATTTTGAAGAAATAACAATAAGGTGTAACTACACAATTATGCTCACTAGAGGTTTAAACATCGAAATCATCTATTTCTCCAGATCTCCCAAAATTATTGGACAATCATTCCAAGGTATTTGAGACTCTGAAAGGAATACCACTTATTCATGATCATGATCATGCTATTCACTTTATTCCAGAAGTTTTCCTCCAAACATCAGGCCTTACAGATATCCATATGCCCAAAATAGTGAAATTGAATGTAAAGTTCCTTTTATGCTCTAGTAGTATTGGTGCACAAGAAGGATGGATCATGGCATATGTTTCTCAATTATAGGGAGCTCAACAAGCTCACTATTAAAGATAAATTTACCATTATTTTAATTGATGAATTGTTGGATGAATTACATGGAGAAATTTACTTCCCCAAATTTGTTCAGAATATCATCAAATTTGAATGAAGACAGAAGATATTATGAAAACTAAATTCAAAACTCATGAAGGTCATCATGACTTTTTGATCATTCCTTTTGGCCTTACTAATGCACCTTCCACATTTCAAGGTTTGATGAATTCCATTTTCAAACCCTTCCTTAGAAAAGAAAATAGTATTTTTTGATGATATACTAATCTATAGAAAATCTTGAAAGGATCATATTCAACATGTTGACATGGTGCTCAAACTATTGGAGGAGAAACAATTATATGCAAAGGCCGCCAAATGTTTATTTGAAGTAGACGAGGTGGAATATTTGGGTCATATTGTATCTCATGATGGTGTTAAGGGAGACCCTAATAAAATTAAAGCAATTAAGGAATGGAAAACCCCCACAACCCTAAAGCATCTTCGAGGATTTCTTGAGTTGACAGAGTATTATCACAAGCTTTTTAAGAATTTTGGGACAATAGAAGCACCTCTAGCAACATTACTGAAGAAAGATGCATTTTCTTGGGCTCCAAAAGCAACTAAGGATTTTGAACATCTTAAAGAGGAAATGTTCCAAGCACCAGTCTTAGCTACACCAACCTTCACAAAACCCTTTATTATGGAATGTGATGTATCAGAAATGGAATTGATGTTCTTTTAATGCAAGAAGGAAGACCCATTGCTTTTTAAAGTCGTCCAATCAAGGGAAAGTATTTATGCGAACCTATTTAAGAGAAGGAAATGTAGGAAATACTACATGCACTAAAGCAATGGTGACCTTACCTAATGGGAATAAACTTCAAGGTAAAAGTAGATCATGATAGCCTTAAATAATTTTTTGATCAAAGATTATCTTCTGAAGAGTAGAAAAAATGGGTCACAAAGATGATTAATGACTTTGAAATCATCTACAAAAAAGGGAAGAAAAATGTTGTTGAGGATGCAATCTCAAGAAAGGATGAGGATGTGGAAGAATTTCTCTTTGTCATTTCTATGATCCAACCTAATGGGATAACTGAAGCAATGGATGAATGGAAGAATGATGAAGAGGTGTGGACACTTATTCAAAAGTTGTAGCAAGATCCTAGTACATCTTATACATTTATCTGGAAAACTAATTTTGTATGGTACAAAGATCACTTATATCTCTATAACAATTCACAACTCAAACAAAACATTCTTTTGGAATTGCACGCATCCCCCTTAAGAGGGAACTCAATGTTTTTAGAAACTTACCACAGGGTCAAGAAGGAATTTGTTTGGGATGGCCCTAAATCTGATATTCAAAAGTTTGTGGCAGAATGTTTTGTTTTCCAACAAAATAAAGTTGAGACAATTAAGAAATCGAGTCCCAAGTTGGATTTTATCACATGTTTACCCAAGTCTGAAGGGAAGAGTGTCATAATGGTGGTAGCTGAAAGACTTACCAAGTATGCACAAGTTTGTGCATTATATCATACTTTTAAATCGAGTACAATTGCTACTACATTTATGGAAACCATTCAAAAGCTACATGTAAATTCAAATATTATTGTAAGTGACAAAGATCCCATTTTCACTGAAAATTTTGGGATGGAATTATTTTCTTATATTGGTACTCAATTAAATCATAGTTCATCTTATCATCATCAATCTGACGGGAAAATTGAGATAGTGAACAAATGTTTAGAAGGATATCTTCGTTTCTTTGAATCTTATAAACGAACACAATGGGTCAAGTGGTTACTTCTCGTTGAATGGTTGTATAACACTTCCTTCCGTATTGCAACAAAAATTAGCCCATTTATGGCACTTTATGGATATCATCCACTATCCATCACATCATATTTAAGAGAAAATTATAAGGTTCAAGCAGTGGAAGATCACATCGAGCATCAACAACATGTTCTCCAACTCTTAAAGGATAACCTCACTCTGGTGAAAAGATCGACTGAAACGACAGGCAGATAAGCATCGCAGTGAAAGAAGTTTTGATATAGGTGACTGGGTATTTTTAAGGCTACAACCATACAAACAAATGTACCTCAAGAAAGCTAAGATGGATAATAAATTATCACCCAAGTATTATGGTCCTTACACTGTGTTATAAAATTTGGTACTATGGCATACAAATTAGAGTTGTTTGCATCTTCCCTAGTACACCTAGTTTTCCATGTTTCATGCTTAAAAAAGGTTATTGGTGACAACCTCCCAGTTCAAACAGTATTGCCAGAACTTGACAAGGAAGGAAAAATCATATTGGAGCCTGAAGAAGTCACGAAAATGAAAACCCAACAACTACAGAATCGATTAAATTCAGAGTATCTCATTAAATGGAATAACTTACCCGCTGGAGATTCCACATGGAAGGATGAAAATTTTATACAAAAGCATCCAAAGCTACTCAATAGTTGAGGATAACACGTTTTTGAAGGAGAGGGGCATGTTAGGTCCATATAATAGTTGTGTAGACCCCTTATTATTGTTTTTGTGCTCATGTAGACCCCATATTTTTATTGGTGTGCCCCATAGAAGCCCACTATTGTTATTGGTGTGTCCTTAAATTATTATTGTTATTTAGGCTCTAATTATATTATAACCCCTTAGACTCCTATATATACCAAGGATTTCTTGTAATTTGTATCATCCAATAATTATTCATCTATGTGATTTAAAGGAGGCTTCATCCTCGACGAGGCTAATTTTCAAGTCCTTAATCTATCTTTTCTTTTCTTTTGTGATCTCGTTACATAAGAAAACCTTGTACATCCTTTTGAGAAAACAAGTTATGGATTAGTACTTCCACTATTGGATTTCATGGATGCTTCATGTGATGGTGCACTGGACATTTCAAAATAATATTGATAATCCCATTTCATTCATATATTGTTGAATGTTGTGCGACTTATCTCATGATGATTTTATGGTATGTGATTGTTATTTCTATGTGTAAATTTAACAAACAATTTTGTTGATTTAAACACACATCTTACTTTCAGAAGTTGTATGCTATTTATATTTCCATAGTCATTGTTGTTTCAGAACTAATCCACAATCAATAAACAAATACGTTTCTTTATCCATGTATCTTTATTGAATTCTGCTTACATTCTTCCTTTAAATATTCATATTACTTGTTTTAGTTGTTGTTATGTCTTGTGTATCTTATTGTATAGTATTTCGTAGAGATATTGTAACTTGTGTTTTTTTAGAAGTTATATTAGTTTTCTCATGCATTTCTCATCTCATCCAAAACAAAATTCAAACCAATATTTTCGCAGTCATGCCCACATTCTGGATGGGACTCATATCCCAAATGGTGTAAGGTCTAATTGGGAATTTACACTGGGGAGATCCCTTTATCATTGGTGGAACAAATTCGAGCCATCAACAATTATATAAATGGATTTAGCACCTTGAAAAACCCTTAGGACACTCAATTTTTTCATATCACATAATTGAAAATTAAGGTTCCAATAAATTCCAATAAAATTAATCAAAATTGATCAAAAACATGAGGTAGAAAAATGAGAAAAACATTTAACACTTATGACCACTATGACACTAAAGAGGTAGATGTCATTTTGTAACACCCTCCTCCCACATCTACCCAAGTAACCATCCAACCAGGGTAAACATGTGATGATAAGTTACTATGATATGATTTGACTCTCTATGTGTCAGTTAAGGAAGTGGAACCGATAGAAACACACCATACAAACCTTCCACATCAGCAATAGAACTCCCAAGAGTTATCCCAACAACTCAAGTAACCAACACTTGGGTCCAATTTAGGTTTTAGACCATTAAACCCTTGGAATCTCCCTTGATATGGACACGTAAACTCCAATCGCTCCCACAGCATGGATATGCATGCATCTGGGGACTTTTCTCCTCATACCTCTGCTTGCCTCTCCAGGATTTGTGCCACTATTTATGCCCAAATCCCAGGTCACTACCTAGAACTCTATAACACTTTCATAATTTAAAGATAGCAATAGAATAATAATACAAATTCAATTACTTGAACAAGGACTTGAGTGGAGCCCTACTAGCCATGACATGCATTTCGTCAAACATGCCACAATTATATAATCTACAAGTTTAAACAACATATCTGAGCATAGGGGTCTCATAATCATTTGAGAATTGTAAAAAAACATTGATGCCTCAACACATTAGCGACAATTTCATCCATTAGGCCATAGATACAGTGTTCATTCATTTAGAAGTAAAAACATGATGAGAGCCATACATAGTCATTGTCATAATACATGTTCATAACTAGCATAATAGCAATAGAAATACCAAGGAAACAATAGCCATATAATCCACATATAAACCAATATAATACTCATGAAATAATATGGATAAATAACCTCATATTAATGATGTAAAGGACAGCCCGGTTCAAGAATTCCACGAACCACCCGACCGTAGGCATGGTGTTGGCCCTCGTTTTTTATCCCATTTTGCTTAAGAAAACACACTTAACTTATATATTATCCATCCTTTCGCCATCATATACACCCCATTTTTATGTATTTATGCATATTTAGGTATATAAATTTAGTTTTGCAATTTTTAGATGTTTTTATGAAAAATGAATTTTAAGTGCAATTTTTGGACAGAATTAGAAATTCCCGTAATGGCTTCATGGATGTCATATTTACAGGAAACTTGGGCATGATAAGAGAAATTTCTAAAAATCACGGGAACTAGGATTGAACTAAATCCTATTGGTTCGGTCAAAACAAGCTTAAATAGGCCCGGTCAAAGCTGGTCAAACAGGACCAGTCATTCAGGAAATCCCTAAGGAATAGGGCAGTTTTATGATTTCATGGGATTTTCCATATTTTTAGTGATAGGATGGATGAGTTTGACTTGGATAGATGGGATATGGATAGATATAGTTTTTAGAGACATTTTAGATCAGTTTGTTTTATATTTTTCTATTTAAGCCAAAATATTGAAGGCTTATGGTATGTAGAATTTGTATAATTTCATATTGAGACTTCTAAATACTTTGAGTTAATTTGAGGAACCTGTTCTATCTTCATTTTTTTGTTCAATGGTGTGGATGATTGACTGAGTTTGCAGTAGCTGATAGTCTCTTCAAGTGTGCAAGGCAAGGGTGGAGGGCCCCCACTCCAAGCTAAGTACACTTCATGGTTAATCTAGTTTGATTTTCATAAACTAGTTTTGCTTCAGATTTGTTTACTTGATTTGATGTATGATGATTTATTATGTTTTTTGATGAATCTTGGTTTATTTATCATCTTTATATGAAGGGACAACCCAGTGTTCAAGTTGAACCCTCCTTCTATTATATTAATGAATATAAACTAAATTCATCTTTCTTGCTTTCAAGTAGTTTTCTGAATTTGTAATTTCTAACCATGGAATTAATGATGAATGAATTTGTGATGAAGAACAGAAATGACCTCCTTATTTAGGAGCCTATTCCATTATTTGTTTATGCATCTTAAGCTTTTTTCCATTAGTGGTTTTTATTTATGTTCATAAAATAATATTCTAGAAGAAGGACAAATCTGGGTCTCCTAAGTTAGGAGCCACTTCTCCTATTTATTACATAATGAATTAGAAATTACTTATCTAAATTTTATGTTTGTAATATGCACTTCTAATTAGTTTATAATTTCATTTCCTTCAGTTTCCATAACTTATCTTCTAAAAGCTGATTATAGTTGATATCCATACATTTTGGAATGCTTCTAAGTTCTACAAACCTGGATTGATAATAAAATACTTGTGTTAACTTACTCTATAAATTAGCCCAACATTTTGGCGTCGTTGTTGGGGAAGCATTTACCAACATAGTCCATTATAGGATAAAAACAAAATGTAAAAAAAACAAAAATACAACAAAAACAACAAAAATTTAGTTTTCCTTTGTAGTTATGTTTATTTATTGCTAGAGGTAGAGATCGGATAGGTAGATTTATTAAACAAATCCCCCCATCTATAGAGGTTGGACCATCAGAACTAACTACACTGATTGTTGGTAAACCAACTCTAGAGGAATTAGAAGAGAAACAAAGAACAGTACAAAGATTGACTTTAATTGAACGACAAACCTTGTTAGCCTTGGAAGTAAAAAGAAAACAAACCCCAAAAGCAACATCAACTGTAGAAAAACAAAAGGAAACAAGGAAAATTATTAAACAAATAGATCAGCCCATCCTTGAGCCAATAGATCAACCTATTTTCGAAAACAAACAATGACTTGAAACTCAAGTTGCTATAATAGTTGAAACTATGACAAAAGAAGGGCAAGGATCCAGTATCCTCGCTCCAAAACAAAGACTTCAATATGAAAAACAACAGAGAGAATGGAGAATACAAAGAGAGGAAGAGGCGAGAAGAGAAGCTGAAAGAAAAAGGGAAGTAGAAATAGAAATAGAGTATGATAACAAAAGTATAAATGATAATGAACAAGAAAATACTAATGATCAGGAAGCCAGTTTTGGCTTTTCAATATTAGATACAAGTGCAATATTAGGAGAAGATGTCAAAATGAAAAACATTCCACCTTCTGTATTGCCTAAATTTTATGGAATGTCAACAGAAGATCCCGACTCATTTATGTTTGAATTCGATATCCTGTGTAGAACTTATGGATACACAAATGACACACACAAGCTTGGTCTCTTTCCTTCTACTTTGAAAGCAACAACATTAAAATGGTTTATGGGTTTAGGAGAACGTACAATCACTTCTTAGGATGACATGAAGAAAATATTTCTTAAAACATATCAAGCCTATTGTAGGCCTAGGGACTCAAAAGAGGATGTTTTTAGAATGACACAACAAGAAGATAAAAGTTTAGAAGAGTATTTGGAAAGATTTTCTTACAATATTCAAAAATCTAAACAACATTCTCTAAACTCTGATACCATCCGCACAATCTTTCTTAAAGGTATAAGAGATGAATATCTTTACATTTTGAATGTAATGGGCAAGGGTGATATTTTAAACTTTCCATTTCATGAAATTGCATATCTATGTCAAAAATATTCGAGAGGAAGATAAAAAACTGGAAGGAGAGATATTAGTTCAAAAGCTTCAAAATCAGCAGCAGGAGGGGTAACAAGAGCAGAGATAGGGAGCTTGTTGGAAAACTTCAAAACTGATCTTCTAAGCACATTAGGGACACAAGTAGATGTTTTAAAATCTAACAAAAAGAAAGAAGAACAAGAACAAATATTAGCAATCTTTTGTCCCAAATGTAGGAAGAAACACCCATTAAGAGAATGTCCTTTGGATAGTATTCAGGTATGTGGCCTTTGCAAAGAAAACCATTCAATAGAAAACTGTCTAAAGTTGAAAGAATTGTAAATGAATCTAATAGAATAAGTACAAGGGGAAGATGGCCTTTACTATGTGGCACCAAGAAGACCTTGGCAACCAAGGATTCCTCAGCAATTCCCTCAACAAAACTATCAATATCCTCCTCAAAATTCTTGGAATACCCCAATGTCATGGCAAGCTTGGCCTCCACAAAAATATCAAAACCAACCTACACAAGGTTGGAGAGGATATAGTTATGGAAACCAACCACCTCAACAAATGTATCCTCAACAATACCAACAACAATACCAGTAACAATATCAACAGCCATTTCCATACCAACAATTCCAACAGTATCCACAATCCATGCCATTTCCACAACAAAATCTTGCACCATTACTAACTCAACTGTAGCAGCTTCAACTACCTTTGAACTAGCCTAGACCAACTCAACTACCAGCTCAACCAGTAGCAAATCTGAGTAACCAAATGGATAAACTTTCATACAATGTGGAAGAAACAACATATTTTCCAACATACTCCATTCTTCCTATAAATGATTTCCATTTAAGGTCTAGGAAATTATTGCATAAAAATTCTCCTTTGATCATAAAAGAACCAACTGAACAAGGAGAACAACCTAAAACATCACATTCAGAAAATCAAAATCAAAAAGGAAAAACTATAATAACTCAAACACCACTCTATCAAGAGAGGTTAGTAGAGCAGAAAATTCAAATGTCTCTTCCTGAATTTGATATTTTGGATGAATTGAAAAATAATTATGTCAAAATTCCTTTGTTACAAGCAATAAAATAAATTCCAATTTATGCTAAAACAATAAAGGAGTTATGCATCAAGAAAACTGGTAAAAAGAAAAAGGATCCTACTACAATCCAAGTCATTGGAAAACTAGCTAGCCTCATGTCTACAAAGACAACAGTCGAAAAATATATTGACCCTAGTATCCCTATGGTTACTATTTCAATTAATAATTTTTCAGTTCCAAACACTTTAATAGATTTGGGAGCATCTATAAATGTTATGACTACAGAGACCATGAAACATTTAAATTTAAACAATATTAGATCTACTACTACCATTTTAGAGTTAGAAGATAAATCTAAGGTTGTACCAGAAGGAATATTAGAAGATATCAATGTCTCTCTGGATTCATGGGAGTATCCTATAGACTTCCTCATTTTCCAGCCAAAAACAAACTTAGGAGGACATCCTCTAATTTTAGGAAGATTGTGGTTAGCCACTACAGATGCCTTTATTGGGTGCAGATTGGGAAGTATGATTATTGCACATGGGGATGAAAGAAAGCACATCACACTTTATTCTCTAGCACAAGAACCTTCTTTATTATCGTGGCTTGAAGGACAAGAACAACAGCAAACTAAATCAGTTCTTAGTATTAACTAAGTCTTTGACCTTAGAGAAGAAGAAGAGGATGAAGATTTATTAGACCTTTTCATCTCAGAACCAGATATTTCAAAGTAGCTTAGAGTAACTCAGTATCAAGCTGCAAGTAATCTTTTGAATCATTATTTTCAGGAAACCTACGAAATACAATCATTGCTAGATTCATTCACAAATGTTTTTCCTGTTAACTCAATTACCAATTCAAAAATTAAATACATTTAAATTTAACTTGAAAAGAATTTGAACATTGGTAATAACTTACAACCGTCACAAGAACAAGAGGTAATAGCATTGTTAAAGAAATATTCAAAATCTTTTGCCTGGGATTACACAGACATGAAGGGGATTCATCCCAACACATGTATCCACCACATCTATACTAATTATCATATCAAACCAGTAAGGAAACTTCAAAGGAGGATGAACCCCATGATGAAGGAAACAATGAAAGAAGAATTACATAAACTATTATAGGTTGGATTCATCTTGTTGAAAAGTGTGCAACAAGAAATGCTAAAAATAGACCTGCTAAAACTAGCATGTCTAAAAATAGCAGTTTGGCTAGTGAGGTCATTGGCCACATTGGGTGATAAGTGAAACTGCTAAAAATAGAAAGTTCTAAAAATAGCATTTCTGGGTCCCTTCCTATTTATAGCAGTCCCTAGTCTATCTATAAGAAGTAAAATTAATTTTGGTCTTAACAACAATTGGAAATATTAATTAATTAATTCAGTTGAGTTAATTAGTTAAGGAAATTCGAATTTGAAGTCTTTGTGAGCATGCACATGAGTTGTCCCACTGATTGAGAAAATTATCCTTAATTTCCTCCACTGATTGAGGGAATAAGTATGAGTTCTATAATGAGAGAATCAGTTGACTTAGTTCTAACTATTCAAGTCCAGTTAGATTATTTTAATAGGTTAAAATAATAAAATATAGTTTGTTAATGCTTGCATGCATGTGACAACTATTATTTTAGATAACTGAAGATTCACTCATGGATAACTATTGCATGTCAGTTCTGTCAGAGACCCAGTTGAGATCAGATGTGGGACAGTGTACTATCATATGCTTGACTATTTCTAGTAAGTAGTTTTTGCATGGTTGAGAAACTAGTGTCCTCAAGGATTGCATAGTTGGACCATTGGTTAATTTTGGTATGTTGGAATTAATAGCATATGCTTTTGCTATTATTTCCTAAGCAAACTACGCAAGGACCATAGGTAAAGCCTATATAAACAGGCTTGGTTGGTTCATGAGACATATCTTCATATCTTCATAGTTCATTGAGAACTGAATAGCTTGAGAGCTAATTCTTTTTGTATTGTGAAGAGGATTTCCACTTTATTGATAATACATGGTTGGGGTTTTATGCTGGTGCTTTCCCCTGGATATATCTTGTGTTATGTGTGATTAATTATATTGATCAGTTATGCATGTTTCTACTTGATGTTTCTCATGAATTCGATTATGCTTCCGCTTAGTGTTTTGTAGAAGTAGAACAAGTATTATGCTTTAGGACATTGCATATATCGGTTTGTTCTACAGGTGAAATTTCTACAAATCTATCCTATTTCTAACATTCAATGGGTTTCTCCCTAAGTGATAGTGCCAAGGAAAAACAGGAAGTGGAGGATATGTGTAGATTAAAGGGAATTGAAAAAAGCCACATTAAAAGATCATTTCCCACTACCATTATTGTTCAGGTACTAGATTCATTAGTAGGGAAGAAGTTATTTTCTTTTCTAGATGGATTTAGTGGGTATAATTAGATTAGGATAGCATTGGAAGACCAGGACAAAACAACATTTACTTGCCCATGGGGAACATATGCATACAATGTTTTGCCTTTTGGGTTGTGTAATGCACCTGCTACTTTCCATAGAGAAGTCCTTGAAATATTTACTGATCTGATCCATGAATGAGTAGAAGTATATATGGACGATTTCACTGTATATGGAAATAAATTTGACAACTGTTTAAAAAATATTGAGAATGTTTTGAAAAGATGCATAGAGACAAATCTATCCCTAAGTAATGAAAAATGCTACATGATGTTAACAGAAGGGATAGTGTTGGGGCACCATATTTCTTCATCAGGAATTAAGGTGGACCCAGCAAAAATACAAGTCATTGTGAATTTAATTCCACCTACAACTCAAAAGGAAGTAAGAAGTTTCTTGGGTTATGCAAGCTACTATAGGAGATTTATTGAAAATTTCAGTAAAATAGCTCTACCTCTATTCAAGTTACTTGCAAAAGATGTTGAATTCCAATGGACAAATCAGTATCAAAATGCATTCCAAATATTGAAAGAAAAACTATCAGTTTCCCCCATTCTTCGAGGACCAAATTGGTCTTTTCCATTTCATATCTCCACTGATGCATCTGATACAGCCATAGGTGCATCACTTGGACATAAAGAAAACCAATTCAATTATGCTATATATTTCATAAGTAAAAACTTAACACTAGTAGAATTGAACTACATAGTTACAAAAAAAGAGATGTTAGTTGTAGTACATGCAGTAAATAAATTCAGGCATTACATAACAGGCTATCAAGTATTCATTCACACAGACCATTCAGCCATCAGATACTTAATGAATAAAGCAATCACAAATGGCAGAATTACAAGATGGCTATTGTTAATGTAGGAATTTAACATTACAATTCAAGATCAACCAGGTAAAGACAATCAAGTAGTTGATTTTCTTTCAAGGCTTCATACACCTGGTGATTGGATTCTTATTTTAGATAATTTCCCAGATGATCATCTATTTATTTGCAATAACTTCCAAAACACTATAGTTTGCAGATATAGAAAACTATTTATCTTCTAGAAAATTACCATCCCACTTCACAAAGAAACAGAAAAGAAAAATAATTAGAGAAAGTTCTAGATATAGTTGGATTAATGGTGATATCGTTTATACTAGTTTTGATCTGATAATAAGAAAATGTGTTAGAGAAGATGAAATCTTAGAAATTTTGAAAGCATGTCATGATGAGCCCTATGGTGGTCATTTTGTAGACAAGTGAACAACTTACAAGGTGCTGAAACTTGGCTACTACTCGCAAACAATCTTCAAGGATTCTAAAGATTATGTCAAAAGGTGTGACAATTGCCAAAGAGTAGGAAGGTCAATAACATCAGATGAAATTCCACTTAAGCCACAAGTACTCATAAAGCCATTTGAGCAATGGTCTCTAGACTTTGTGGGACCAATAAACCCACCTTCAAATGGGAAGAGGTACATCTTGGTATGTACTAATTATGTTACTAAGTGGGTTGAGGCAAAGGCAGTAGAAAGAGCAACAGAATACACAGTGGTCACATTCCTCTTCGAGGAAATCTTTGTCTGATTTGGAGTACCGAGACAGATTGTAACTGACCAAGGCAAACAGTTCACTTCCAAACTTGTTCGTGACCTTACAGAGAAGTACAAGATCAAACATAGAAAATCAACTCCATACCATCCTCAAGAAAACGGACAAGTAGAGTCAACAAAAAAAGTCCTGGAGAATATCATGACAAAAACTATACAAATGAATAGAAAGGATTGGTCAGAGAAATTGAGAGATGCACTATGGGCATACAAGATAACATGGAAGAACACAACAGGGTTCAATCCATATCAGTTAGTGTATGGAAAAGAAGTCATGTTACCAATAAAATTTCAAATACACACATTCAAATTAGCAGCAAAGTTGGGAATGGAATTATCTAAAGCACAACAACAGCGAGTAATGGAATTGAATCAACTGGATGAAATAAGACAACAAGCAGTGGAGCACATCTCTTGTGCAGCAACAAAGGATAAAATGGCATGATCGATTCATCAAGAACCAAATATTCAATAAAGGAGACTAGGCATTATTGTTTGACTCCAAGCTTAAAGATTTCAAGGTAAAGTTTACAACTCATTGGTTGGGACCATATGAGATAGAAGAGATCTTTGATAATGGAGTTGTCAAAATAAAAACAATTGATCAAGCATCTATTTCATTTGTAGTTAACAGACATAGGCTTAAAGTCTACAATAATTCTATAAATAAAGAATATTTTATGAAATGGATTTCAACAGATACTGATTTGGAAATAATGGAACATCATAACAATATGCCTTCCATTATTCCAGAAGAATTAAAAAAATGTATAAAAACAAAAAACAAAAAAAAATCAAGTTTGCTTGTGAAAACCCAACCAACTAGCGCAAATAAAACTTGAATTCATGGAGGAAAACCAACTAGATTGGCCTATATGAATTCTCAATCTTGTTTTACTCTTACGTCAGTTTCATTTTGCTGAATTAACTCTCCAAAACAATACAAGACTTTAGGACAAGTCTTCACATAAGAAAGGGGGAAGTTGCAAAAGGAACTCAATTTGAGCAGCTAAATTGAAGAAGGAACTTGAATTGTATGTCAGAAGGGACCTGAAACAACATTGAAAATATTGTGAAGAAGGGACCTAAAATGTCAGAAGAAACATGTATTACATGACAAATGATACATACAAAAATACATGTCAGAAGGGACCTGAATCATCCAATACAAATTGCAAAAGGGACCTGAACAACATCAACAATCAAATATCCTGAATCAATGATGGATACAAAAACATGAAGCAAGAATAATTCTGAATTGCAATCTATCATAGAAGATCCATCAAAGACATTATCACCTATCATTTGACTAGAAGACATCATCAAATACCTTATGGGAGTAAAGGATAGTGAGTAAAAAAAATTCGCTTGAAATTTCAATTTGAAAAAAAAAAAAAAAAAGGGTCTAGAGATTGTTAAGATTAATTTAATACTTGATATGCATATCTTACCTACATTTCACTACCTTCATTATTTTACTCATTATATTCCTATTCCTATTCATTTCCATATCCATTATCCTACCCATTTAATTATCATTCCATATACCATATTTCTCCATATACCACATATTCATTTCATATTCCATATACCACATCATATTAACCCTAGGCATTTTTATTAAAGAAAATGGATTAGAAATAGAGGGTTCAATAGTCAAACCCTAGACTGACCTACAAAACCATCAAACCAAAAGTTAGTATCATAAAATTTAATTTCAAATATGATCATGTTAGGGTCATTTTAAAATTAAATTAAAAATAATAAAAATGCACATATTATGAAATGATATAAGTCATAACAAAATCGAAATAATGGAATTTCGATAAGACATAACCAAAGTGCATAAAACAAAATGATACAAAGAAGCCTAAAGTTACAATGATGCAATGAAAGTCCGAGACAAATGATGTGATGACATGCAAATAATGCAGTGAAACGCAAATTATGAAATGGCATTATGATGAGTTTCGGTGGCATAATGCGTTTTGAATGGATATGAGATGGAGCCATCATGCGCTTTAATGGGCAGAAGGCCATGCAAACAGACCATGATACATTCCAACAAGCACGACAATCAAACGATTATACATTTCAATGGGCACAAGATGGAGCATAATATGTTTCAGTGGACATGTAAAGATATGGCAGTATGGATATATGGCATCATAAGTAGGATAGCAGACATGGGTTATGGTAATGAGCAAAGCCGAAATGTGGAGGTATACACCGTGGGAAAGTACGCAGGACTAAGCCATGAGGGCATCGTAGTTAGAGGATGAAGCATGCAGAAATAGTTAAACGAATTTGAAAACATAGGATACAACATTTCAATCAAACAAACTTTGTGAGCCTCTGCATTCAACTAAACAAACTCTGTGCACCTCCGCCCTTTTCAAACCTACATACCTCTATAAAATCACATTTCTTTCACCATCATAGCCATTTGCAGGCTCAAGGAGGAAGTTGAATTCGAAATATACAGTGAAGAATGAATTGACAGAGAAAAACACAGGAATGGAGGAAATCAAACCGAGAAAAGGGAAGCATGAAATATAGCAATGGAGGATCATAGAGATAAGAAGAGAAATCAGAGTTGACTGAGAGTTAAGCCAAGAGATCTGGCAGTCATGTAAGAGCAAGTGAATTTGACTAAGAGTTAAGTGCAAGAGATCTCGTGAAGCAAGAAGGTAAGAGAAAACCCCGATTTTTTTTCGTAAATGCAACTGATATTTTGATGAGTAAATCCTGATATTTTGATAGGAACACCAATTTAACTACAAGATATAAATTAGTGCTTCTGCCATTGTTTGAAATTTGTCACTGCCATCATTCATCTAGACTTTGCCATCAATAAATACATAAGATTTTTTTTAGTAGACTTTAACGGTAGAAACATTATGAAACACAGGGAGATAAGGCCACGACTCAGAGGAAATCATGACATTCCACAAGAAAGTAAATCAAATCAAATCTTCTAAGTTCATCCACGAAATCGCCGACTTTTAGTTGATGAAACAGAGTGTTATAAATAAAAAAAACAGTGAGCTATTTTTTGTTTTATTGTACAAACAGTGAGCTTAAAAACCACTTCATTTTGTCATACAATGCATTTGTAAAAATTAGGGAAAGAGTCATAAACGGAAATCGAAAAAGAAGGAGGAACTATGGCATGAATTTCTTAAAAAAAATTTAAAAAAATCAAAACTCTGTTTCTAATCTTTCTTTTCCTATTTTTTGTGAATCAGAGAACAATAAAAAAACATGGGCGGGATGTTTTTTTTATGATTTTCATCTACAAAGAGTAATGTTTTAAAGAAAAGTGACTCATTTTTGCAGCAAAACAGACATTGAACAAGGTCGACATCATTGTTCTTAAAAGAGTATCAGAGAGGAGGTAAGCCCTACATGAATGAATCAAGAAAGATCTATATGCATGCATAGTTTTTATTTTTAATTTCAAAATGAGAATGATGATAGTAGAGGGTTATATCAATTAGTTTTCAGAACACATGGCGACAAGAATAGAACCACAATTCTAGATTGAGCAATGGGAGAAAGAAACAGTAGAAAAACTTTATCAAGTTGGACTTATAGGTTTCCTTCATAAGTTTAATGGGCACAATGAAAGCATAACCAGGGAGTTCATAAACAACTATGCCCTATACCAAACAATAGTAGGAAACTTAGCCATTCCATTGACTCCAGAATTCATCTCTCAAGCATTAGATCTACCATTAATAGGAGAACAATATCATAAAGGTCTACACTTCAAAGAATAAGCACAAACTTTCTTCTTAGAGAAGAACAAGAAGGGAAACTTTAATAGAACCAAAGGCATACCTAGGGAATGGTTCAATGAGCCTTGGGGAGAATTAGTTTTATTCGTTCAAAAGTTTTTCACATGTAATAGAGGCCATAGCGTGGTACTTCTTTACCATGTCATACTACTCCAACACATCAAAGGAGAAGTAGAAATTAACTTTCCATATTTCTTCTCCGAGAATCTAATTAAGATGATAGAGACAATGAAAAACAAAACTAGACCAAGAGAAGCTCAAATTTATCACTAAGGACTCATAAACATTCTTGTAGAATATCAAGTGAGAGCTAAGGGTATAGTCTGGAAATAATTGTTGGTCCAAAATCAGCATGAAGAATGGGCCATAGAAGACCAGTATAAAATAGTTCAGGAAACCAGAAGCATAATGAATTTACCACTCTATCCAAGAACTAGATCCAAAAAGCAGCACAATAAAATCATGATTGAGAAGGAGGCATCCTTCATATCCACTCTTAGGAGGCATAGGAGAAAGAACCCAACAGAGACAAGTAACAAAGACCCTGAAGTACAGATTGTAGAGACACCTTCTATAGAGAAACAAGTAGATGACATAATTGAAAGATTGGAAAAAGAAGCATTGGAAAAAGACTCATACTATGACAATGTTGACGCCACATCATTTGCAAAGGATACACAAGAATTATAAAAAGAGCTGCAACTGAGAAAGATAAAAGAACTAATAGATCAATTAGAGATAAACAGGATCTTAGAGAAGCACTTGAAGGAAGAGAACAAAGCATATAAGAAAAATAATGAAAAGTTGGTCAAGGAGAATGAAAAACTAAATGAGGAGGTAGGAAAACTGAAAAGAAAGAATGATCTTCTTTGCAAACAAGATTTCAAGTGGCTTAAAGACAAAAACATGTGGAAAACAAATATGAGAAATAGAAGGTCAAGGCTACAATTTACAAGGAATAAAAATACAAGGGGACAGATTTTATAATAGAAGCAACATAGTAGGAATCTTCAGGATCAGGCACAAGGTTTACAGTAAAAGTAAAAAGATCCAAGAGGAAGAAGCAAGCATGAGGACATGCTTGTGAATCAACAAGGGGGAGATGTTGGCCCTCATTTTTTATCCAATTTTGCTTAAGAAAACACACTTAATTTCTATATTATCCATCCATTTTCCATCATATACACCCCATTTTGATGTATTTATGCATATTTAGGTATATAAATTTAGTTTTGCAATTTTTAGATGTTTTTATGAAAATTGAATTTTAAGTGCAATTTTTGGACAGAATCAGAAATTCCCGTAATGGCTTCATGGATGTCATATTTGCAGGACACTTGGGCACGATTTGAGAACATTTATAGAAAGCTTGGGAACTAGGATTGAACTAACTCCTATTGGTTCGATCAAAACAAGCTTAAACAGGCCCAGTCAAAGTTGGTCAAACAGGACCAGTCATTCAGGAAATCCCTAAGGAATAGGGTATTTTTATGATTTCATGTGATTTTCCATATTTTTAGTGATAGGATGGATGATTTCAACTTGGATAGATGGGATATGGATATATATAGTTGTTAGAGACATTTTAGATCAGTTTGTTTTATATTTTTCTATTTAAGCCAAAATATTGAAGGCTTATGGTATGTAAAATTTGTATAATTTCATATTGAGACTTCTGAATACTTTGAGTTAATTTGAGGAACCTGTTCTATCTTCATTTTTTTGTTCAATGGTGCAGATGTTTAACTGAGTTTGCAGTAGCTGGTAGTATCTTCAAGTGTGAAAGGCAAAGGTGGAGGGCCCCCACTCCAAGCTAAGTATACTTCATGGTTAATCGAGTTTGATTTTCATAAACTAGTTTTTCTTCAGATTTGTTTACTTGATTTGATTTATGATGAATTATTATGTTCGCTAATGAATCTTGGTTTATTTATCACCTTTATATGAAGGGACAACCTAGTGTTCAAGTTGAACCCTCCTTCTATAAGATTAATGAATAGAAACTAAATTCATCTTTGTTGCTTTCAAGTAGTTTTATGAATTTGTAATTTTCTAAGAATGGAATTAATGATGAATGAATTTTTGATGAAGAATAGCAACGAACTCCTTAGTTAGGAGCCTCTTCCATTATTTATTTATGCATCTTAAGCTATTGTCCATTAGTAGTTTTTTATTTATGTTCATAAAGTAGTATTCTAGAAGAAGGACAAATCTGGTTCTCCTAAGTTAGGATCCACTTCTCCTATTTATTACATAATGAATTAGAAATTACTTAGCTGAATTTTATATTTGTAATATTCACTTCTAATTAGTTTATAATTACATTTCCTTCAGTTTCCATAACTTATCTTCTAAAATCCGATTATAGTTGATATTCATACATTTTGGAATGCTTCTAAGTTCTGCAAACCTAGATTGATAATGAAATACTTGTGTTAATTTACTCTATAAATTAGCCCAACACATGGCTGACCCAATTCTCTCTTCATCTAGTAACCCATGTGCCATATTCCAAGGATGAATGTGGGATCTCATAAAACACTTCAATCAAAACCATCCAGGGCTTCTAGAGGTAAAACCACCTTAACCCATCAAAAAATGATATCACCTCACAATCATACATCACAAAACATCACCAGATTGGTCTCTACATAAGCCTCCCAGTGTTCCATAGCATTCATTCCAACTAAGGCTTCTGGGACTAGTAACTCAACACACAAATATCTTCGAGCTTCCAGAGTGTTTGTCCAACCAGTCATTCCAAGACTAGTAATTCAACCCACCAAGGGATTCCAAAGTGTTTTTCCAACCAAGGCTTCTAAAACTAGTACTCAACCCAAACTGTTACAGGGCTTCTAGAGCGTTTGTCCAACCAGGAATTTTAGGAACTAGTAACTCAACTCAAGCTAAAGGAAACATGATAAGTGACCAGAAAAACAAATAAATGAACCCACAACACCATGGCTACCTAATAAATGGAAAGGCGAGGAAAATCCACTATCAATCCAAGCAATACTCCATGCCAGTGACAGATCATGACCAATAAATGACATGCATATGCCATGCATCCCAAAACTAGTGAGAAAAACATGCATGCAACTCGGTACCTGCAAGAAAAACATGTTGTAGTTGTTGATCTTGATGTCCTCTTACGCTTTCCCGCTATTCCTTTTCCTTCTTGCTCCAAAACTCCAAGTATGTCACACTCCTCCAAGAGTGATCCAGGAAAACTCTATGTCCAAGAGTATGAGAGAGAGAATAGAGAGAGAGCTTTGAAACTGAACTGAAAAAAGTTTGTGAACTAATCCACAGAATCCTTTCTAGTAATTAGGCCTTTTTTTCCTAATTTTCCTACATTTTCCTCCTCACGTGAAACATGTGACCTTTCACCTCCCCTTTCTCCTAATTTCCATTATTTTCATAAATAAATATGCCAAAAATGTTATTTTTCCTTTCCATATCCTTTATCGATTTCCTTAACCATTAATCAATCACAAGTGATCCCCATCCTTATGATTTTTCCCAACATTCATCTTGGAATACATGTCCCTTCAACTATGGTTATTATTTTTCCTTTATTAACTTTTATTACATGGAATTTTCACCAGGGATGTTACAAAAACCTCCCCCTGGGAGGAACACCATCCTCGGTCTTCAACAACACCTACAACCAACAAGGATGTTGTAAGATAAAACCGCTGCCCATGGAGCTTTATAACCTAGCTCGTTGTTGTATTTACAATGATGATCCTGCTGAGAAGCAAACTAACATGACAACATAACAAGTATGACATTATAATTACATGACACCCATACCGCATATTGAAGCTTTATAACATAGCTCATGGCGCTATTTACATCCATATACATATGTACATATACCAAACATCACCAAAACATGTACCAAAAACATATACCAAAGTACCAAAACGTATTCTCAATCAGTAAATAAGGAAGGATACATAGGCCACATCTGATCCTCCATCTCCCATGTAGATTCATCAGGCCCAAAGTGCTTCCATTGCACTTTAACTTGCTTTAATTCTCGGTTCTGAAGCATGAGCATCTTTCTCTGCAAAATACACTGTGGTTCCAGCTAGAATTATCCTTCTAGCTCCATCTACAATGCAGACCAACCAATCACATTATCAACATCTTTAACATACTTCTTAAGCAATGAAAAATGGAAAACATCGTGGACTTTCACTATTGGACGGAGTACAAGCCGATAGGCTACTGGCCCAATCCTCTCAATAATCCAGAAAGGTCCATAAAACTAGGGTGCTAGATTGGTGCATGATATAATCTGCAAGGAACTCTTCTCTGGCTTGATGCACAAGCACACATGTTCCCCAACCTAGAAATCCTTGAACAACCTACTCTGATTTGCATAGATATTTTGCCTATCCTATGTTGTTTTCAAATTCTTCATGATTACATGCTTTTCCCGCTCCATGTCTACTAACATGTCTGGTCCAATCAACACCCTGTTCACTAGATCGCTCCAACTGATGGGAGTATTGCAAATTCACCCATATAATGCCTCAAACGGACTCATCCTCAAGGATTCTTGATACCCATTGTTATAAGTGTACTCTACTAGTGGAAGGTACTCTTCCCACTTTCACGGTTGATGCATCACATACATCTTCAACATGTCCTCCAATATCCTATTGATCCTTTGATGAGCCTCATAAATGGGTAATTATATGGGCTCATTTTACCTCTTAACCTAGTCAAATCAACCTATCTCTTAGCTTATTGTATGATTTTCTAATTATATTTATGCTTATAGAGTGATTTGAGTTAGTTATTGTGCCATGTGGTCTAACATGTATTTAATGCAGATTATTGACGAATTTTGAGGTCAAAGTCAAGGATCCAGTGGACAAATGGAATCTATGACTTGAAGTGGATAGATAATATGACTTATAGGAGGGAATCCACCTCATTTATTAGTCCTCACTTTGAATTCCCCTTCATTCAGCTCGGAGTACAAGCAGCCAAATCATGCACTAGAAGGAAACTGAGTAATTGGAGGATGATTGATGATTATCTCGAGTTTTGGAAGCCAAGCCTCCCTAATTTTAAGGAAGTTGTTGGTAGCTTCATTTTTATAAGTAGAGGGGCCTAGGGCCTCACTAGGGTTAGATTTTTGTTGAATTTTTTCTTATGTAAACTCTGTTCCAACTTCGAGCTCATTATTTTTTAGATAGTTTCATGTAATCTTGTTATTGTTTCGATAATAAAGATGGAGTCCTTTTTAATCTAGCACTAAGTTACCTCAGAGGGCTGAAGCTCTTGGGTTAGGGACCAATCTAAGCAACCAAGCCCCTCTTTACTTGTATTTGTATGTTTTATTTTAGTTTGTAGATTAGGTTGTTGTTAGATGTATTTCTTTTATGGTTAAGAATAGGTTGCTTTTGATGATTCAGTAGTTTTCTTCCATTTGTGCTTTCTATAGTAGGTTAGGCAGTCTAAAGAGAAGATTTAAAAGGCTAGCAACAGTGCCTTGGCCTCTCTTCCTCCCTTTGGGACCATGATTTGAGGCAAAGACCTCTTGCTTCCCCAAAAACACAAATTTTCCTCATTCATAGGACTTTTAGTGTTTCCAACTTTTTACTAGGTTAATAGTCTAGTTCTGTTTTACTTCAGATCTTATTCATCATGCTCACTTCTTTATTTGAAATAGTCTTCTTTCATGCTTTTCTTTCTTGTAGCATTTCTCAGCATTTCCTTCCATAGATCATAGTTTAGACTATTTTGAAGAAAAACTCTGTTTTCCTGGATGCACTTATTTAATTGTTTGCTTGATCTTGTTGGTTGACTGACAGTTGTTTATGTAGCAGATCTCTTTTAGTAGCAAGCTAGCCTATCAGCAATCCCATCCTCCACCTGATCCATGCCCTACAAGTCACCCAAGTCTCCCCTCAATTTTGCTTTAGTTTTCTGCATTTCCATAGAATTTCTTCCTCTCTCCTTGAGCAAATCCAATCATCTTTCTCTCTCCTGATGATTATTGGTAGACCCTAGGTGCCCTAACACCTAATTCCAACCTTCATCCACCTCTTTCACCCACTCTCACACCCTCAAAATATTGAAAACTGCTCTCGGCCTCCTCCTATAGAACTCCTGTAGAACGTTGTTTTCCTCCTATAGACTTCTTCTGTCCTCCTGTAGATTTTCCTGTAGGCTTTCATTTGAAGGCCGAGTGTGGGAAAAGCCTCCAGAAGGCCACCTAAGACCTCCTAGGACCCAGCCACACCATCCTACATCCTCTCAAGTCCCAAAACCACTCTCTAATGCCACCTATTCGCTGCCACATTCACAAACAAAAAAAATTATATGCATGTCAAATTCACATAAAAATCCAAAAAGAAGTTTTTTTCTTATTTACTTCTAGAAATAGCTTAGTTAGATGTTGTTTACTTCCTTGAATAGGTAATGGCATTCCTTTCATGGTTTTCATAACGCTTTCAACAAAAGTAGAATTAGTTGGTTAATTAGGGTTTACTAGGTTTACTTTACATTTCAGTCTTTCTCCTTTCTGCAGTTAGAGTAGCATCTGTAGAGTAATATTTCTCTCCTTTCATCACATATAGAGCTTCTTCTGAAGTTGGCTTGAGCTCCTATTGATATTGCGTCGGCTGACCAAGTGACAACCTACAGTAAGAACTAGTACTTGTGCATATAGCACCATCGCTTCCAAGTTTGTTATGAACTACCAGGTTGATAAGAGTAAAGTAGGCAGCCCAGGAGTTGTAGCATTATTGCTACAATACTGGTGCTCACCACTTTTGGCATCATTGTAGGGGAAGTCTCAGAGTATTCTGTGATTACTGCTTTCTTCTATTTTCTATTGCAACATTATGCTAATAGTTTATTTCAGCAAAAATAGACTAGTCCTTTCTTTTCCTTCAATTCTATATTTCCTTGCTTTCCTTTTCAATTCTGCAAATTTCATTTTAGCAAGAGTAGACTAGTCATTCCTTTTCCTTCAGTTCTACATTTCCTTGCTTTCCTTTTCAATTCTGCAAATTTCATTTCAACAAGAGTATACTAGTCATTTCTTTTCCTTCAAGTTCTACATTTCCTTGCTTTCCTCTTCAATTCTGCAAATCTCATTTCAGAAATTTCATTTTAGTTAGTTGCAATTTGTTTTGTTCAATCAATTTCAGTTTTGCAGGTATTATTAGTGTGGGAAAAAAGAAACAAAAACCAACCAAAAAGATTTCCTTTCATGCCGCGTAGGAATAGAGATGACTCAGGAAAAAAAATTCCCAACACCCCCACTGCTTCACACAGCCAACCTTCTCTCTTCTTCGGTGGCTGCAATCAAGAAGAACCCTTAGGTGAATAGAAAGACATATTTGAAGAACTTATATGGGAAAAAGAAGAAGAAAACATTCCTCTGGAGCCAATGGTTGAAAATAAAAATGCTGGGGGCAATACCTCTTCTTCCAATTCCTCCATTAAAGGTGAAATTGGAAACATGCTGGAAGACTTCAACAGTGAGATGCTGCAGATTCTTTCCATGCAAATGGATACCTTACATATCAAAAGAGAACAATAAGAAGCAGAGAGGGATTTATCCATTTTTTTCCCTAGATGCACCAGGAGGCATCCTAGGAATGAATGCCCATTGAACTCTATAGAGGTTTGTTCAATCTGTGAAGAAAATCATTCTACAAACAAGTGCCCGTCCTTGCCCAGACTTAAAATTGTATACCAAGGGGCTGAAGGAGCCACTGAAAAAATCTATTACATAAACCAAAGGAGGCCGCATGGACCTAGACCATATCAGCAGGGGATGCAAGGGACATCTCAGGCATACTACAACCCCAACCAAGTCACATCCATACCTTCTTGGGGCCCCCTTGCTCATCCTTCCTAGTCCACACCTCCTCCTTGGTCCTTCACATCTCCATATCATGCCCAACTAGCCACCCATTCATTTCAACCCTATGCTCAGCCGCAACCTCAGTGGAATGCATCTCATCAGGGGTGGAGGCCCCAATACAACTCTCTTCCCACTCTTATGCCTCCACCACCTGCCCAACCACAACCCCATCCACATCCATCTCAAATATACACTCCCACTCGACTACCTGTACCACCATTTCCAAACCCACACATTGAAGTAGCTCAACCCATTTACAATGTTGAGGTACAACACTTCCAAACAACTCCTCTTAAGCTCAATGGTATTCACCATAGCTCAGGAAGAGTATTGAAAAAAAGAGATTATATCGATATCATTGAAGGACAACATCCAGAAGAAGAAGATTCAAAAGAGAAGATCAAAGAACCATGGGCGGCACTTGATGAAGAGAAGACATCAAAATCATAGATCGAGAGAGCTCCCTCATGGTTACCATCAAATCCTCCATGTATTCAAGATAAAATCAGCAAAAAGAGGAAGATGTGAAGGTCATGGTAGAAGAAGACATGAAGAATGATCCAGATTAGCAAAAAGACCAAGGACATCACAACTATATTGAAATATGGTTCCAAATAGTCACTAAGTTGCAGCATCACTCTCTTCCTCAACTATGCTTGATCCTTTCAAAGTCAAATCATTTGGTCTCTGAAATCCAAGTACATGTCAAAGCATACATTTCAAGCCTCCACATCATTTTGTCTATCATCTTGATGTGCACATGGCTCCATTGAAAGTATTCGTATACTTGAAAGTGATTTTGTTTTACAAGTAGGGTAGGGTAGGAGTAAAAAAAATGAAAAAAAAATAAATAAATAAATAAATCTAAGGTGAAAACCTCCTTGGAGGTGCCTCAAATTGGCTCATTTATTGAAAACCTCCATGAAGTGGTCAATGGGTTGGAAAGAAGAAAAAAGAGAGAAAAAATATCCTAGGTGAAAACCTCCTTTGAGGCGCCTAGGCAGACCTACTAGTTGAAAACCTCGTTGAGGCGACTAGTAGGCCTAGGAAAAAAGAGAAAAAAATAAAAAGCATTGCTCCATGCGTGCATGTACTCTCCAACATCTGCAAGCAACAAGAAAAGGCTGGTACCAAAAGGAAAATTGGTGAAGCCTAGTCAACAAAAATCAAATTTTGACTTTCTCCTACTTCGCTCAAATGCTCCAACAAGGTGAAATCCATGCCAATCCATCACCATCATTTATTTTCATAATCCACCCATCATTCTCGGGCTTCTACCACTCATTTTCCTTGTTGTCCTTAAAAAACTAGAGGATGCTCTATTTTCCTATAGGATACATAAATACATAGAGCAAAAATTTGTTTTTTCCCTAACTTGAAAACCGTGCATCCATTTAAAAAATTGTTTCATAGGGAGTTGTATATGGATGATAGTAACATGCTCAAGCAATTTCAATAAATTCCAATGCACGGTTACCAAGAAATTGGCCTCCATCACCTTCAGTCATTTTTGCATTTTCTCAATATCTGTGCATCAATTTAAAAAACTGTTTCATGGGGAGATGCATATGGATGATGGCAACATGCCCAAGCAATTTCAGAAAATTCCAGTGCACAGTTTCCAAGAAATCGGCCTCCATCAACTTCAGCCATTTTTGTTTTTTCTCAAGATCCATGCATCCATTGACCAAAATGTTTCTATGGGGAGGTGCATAATGATGATGGAAACATGCTTAGAAATTTTCAAGTCAATCCAATCTACCGTTTGGGAGATATGGACAAAACAAGTCACTGTCTTGCAAACCTACAACAATTAATTCCATAGAAGTCCAGCACCAGCAGCAAGGGACAACACATCTGAAGGATGAAAAGGCACATGCAACTCAGCTCCAGCACAAGAAGAACCTGCAAAAACACACAACAACACATCATGCATAAAGGGAAATGAAGACATGCAGCAGAGAAAGCCATAGCACCTCACAACAAATACATTCGAATCACAGGTAAGTAACTAAGTCACTCCTCTGTTTGCATTGGTGTAATTAGAAGTCATGCAAAAGCAATGAGATGGTTGAGGTTGAACGAGGGAAAGGTGGCCAGTTAACTTGGCCACCTTCAGTTAGTTGACTCCACTTAACCGAGATGTCACCCACACGTGCACACAGTCAACTCCAGCAAAGGATGCCAAGGACAGGTAGTGGGAGGAAGAGTTAACTCTGATGCAATAATGAGGGATGATGACCAAGCAGGTGGGGACCAACGGTCCTAATCTTGGAAATGTACACCTTGCCAGCTCAGCACTCATAACTGAAAATAGCCATAAAGGGTAATAAGTACTCCTCCCTGAGCATTCTCACCACCTTTTCCTTCATTCTATCCTCATAACTCAGCTACAGCAGTCTCCTTGTGCCCCCACAGCCTTATAACCATTGTCCTCCATCGATCTCTCCCATATTCTTTCTCTCGGCATTTTCTACAGGAGCACCTACAGGAAATCTACAGGAGGGACAACAAGCTTCTACAGGAGGGTCAGTGAGTCATTTTCAACGGAGAAAACACGATTTTTAGCACGATTTTCAGTCTGAAGAAGTAGGGTTCATGCATGCCCCCTGTTGAATATCAATATATGGAAGAAGTGGTCTTAATTTGAGGAGGAAATAAGTCTTTAGGAGAGGAGAAAATACATTAAAAAAAAAAAAACAGTCTCTTTTGTTTCTCTATTTCACTCAAAATCCTTGTCTCCACCTTCATATATGTTTTTTTCAAAAGAAGTACAAGCAGTATGACAGGGGGGTTTATGAGAAAAGAGCCCACTAACTCCACTGACTCCATGCACATCCTCAAGTTTCCCATTACCATTAAAGATTCAGCATCTGCCAAGATGAAATAATCTCCTTTCAAGACACCTATAAACTATGAAAGGGGGACTCCAATATCTTCTACATGGAAGCGAAAGGCAGTACTAGAGGACCCAAAACCAAACCTACAGGAGGCTCAGACAGTCCTATAGTAGACACTGTCTAAAATATAGGAGACCCAAAAGCTTGAGGAAAGGATAGGAGGACAGCCAAAGGTAAAGGAGGAAGCAAGAGAGTTGCAAGAACCTGACCCCCAACCTAGTCTTGCCTCCTATTACAATCAACTTGAGGGAGGCAAGATCATCCCACAGGAATTTGCAATTCCACTATTTTTTGAATTGGAGAAAGAAAGAGTAAGAACACATAGGTGGATGCAGATAGCCAAATCAAAAGGGGTTGAGGATGTTGGCCATATGGAAAACAAACTCGGGGAAATGGGCAAAGAGCTTAGTGCTCTCGGAGACAAGGAAATCATTACAAGAAGCCACCTTGAAACTAAAAATGAATTGCTAAGGAGACAGCTGCAACAGAAAGAGACGCAGCTAACATGCATGGCCAGATTATCCATGGAGGCATTGCAATGTAGACCACCAGCCAAATCCTATGGCCTCTATCTCAAGGACCAATGGTTACAATTCCAGATAAAGACTTTGGCACAAAGAGGCACAATGCCTTTCTAAGATTACAGGCAGTTTATGGATTTGTGTGACCAAAACACCTCAGAGAATAAGGCAAAGATGGCAGAATTCTACCTACATAACATGGCCATCACACACATGAATGTGTGGGACCCCCAATGCCAAGCTAGGGGACCTGCACGTAATGGCCATGGCCTCATGGATGAACCATGAAGAATTAAGGGCAACAAAACTAAAAATATTGATGATAAAGGAGCAGAATGATCCATTAATGATAAGAGCCGAGCCATTAGATCCTGTGGCACTCATCAGCACACACAAATTGCTCGCTAATGACCCTCAAACTTCCCCTAGATATCTCACCAATCAGGCACAAGCCATTGCACATTTTGAGGATATGCAAAGGATACTTGGGGATGACTATGTGCATGCATGCATGAGGAGATGGAACACCTTACCACATAGTTTGTAGATCAGGGAATATCATTCCCCCATGAAGCTAAAGGAGGCATTGAAAAGAGTGCCAATGTACAAGCACTCCATGCGGAGGTAGAAGGTCAACTGGATTGACCTCAAACTGAGTCCCCCACTGCTGTTAGGCATGCTGGAAGGCAGAAGGGAAGAAGAAGAGGAAGAGCAGTGGAAGGAGATAGATAGGAAGGCAGGATTCTATGGCAAAGAAGAGTAGACCACATCAGAAGCTTGGGATGCTAGGGAGGCCACTAGGGCCATAAAAGATGAGGAGATTGACTAAGTTGCTCAGAGGATGAGAAACACTTTCAGTAGGGGGTGATGATGAGCCTCATAAATGGGTAATTATATGGGCTCATTTTACCTCCTAACCTAGTCAAATCAACCATTCAATTAGCTTATTGTATGATTTTCTGATTATATTTATGCTTATAGAGTGAGTCGAGTTAGTTATTGTGCCATGTCATCTAACATGTATTTAATGCAGATTATTGATGGATTTTGAGGTCAAAGTCAAGGATCCAGTGGAAAAATGGCAGAAATAACTCGAAGTGGATAGAGGAGATGACTTATAGGAGGGAATCCCCCTCATTTATTACTCCTCAATTTGAATTCCCCTTCATTCAGCTTGGAGTACAAGCAACCGAATCATACACTAGAAGGCAACTGAGCAAGTGGAGGATGACTAATGGTTATCTCGAGTTTTGGGAGCCAAGCCTCCCTGATTTTAAGGAAGTAGTTGGTAGCTTCATTTGTATAAGTAGAAGAGCCTAGGGCCTCACTAGGGTCGGATTTTTGTTGAATTTTTGCTTATGTAAACTCTGCTCCAACTTCGAGCTCATTATTTTTGAGATAGTTTCATGTAATCTTGTTATTGTTTTGATAATAAAGATGGAATCCTTTTTGAGCTAGCACTGAGTTACCTCAGAGGGCTGAAGCTCTTGGGTTAGGGCCCAATCCAAGCATCCAAGTTCCTCATTACTTGTATTTGTATGTTTTATTTCAATTTGTAGATTAGGTTGATGTTAGATGTATTTCTCTTATGGTTAAGAATAGGTTGCTTTTGATGATTCAGTAGTTTGCTTCCATTTGTGCTTTATGTAGTAGGTTAGGCAGTGATAAAGAGATGATTCAAAAGGCTAGCAACAGTGCCTTGGCCTCTCTTCCTCCCTTTGGGACAACGATTTGAGGCAAATACCCTCTTGTTGCCCCAAAAACACAAATTTTCCTCATTCATAGGACTTCTAGTGTTTGCAGCGTTTTACTAGGTTAATAGTATAGTTCTATTTTGCTTCAGATCTTCTTCATCATGCTCACTTCTTTATTTGCAATAGTCTTCTTTCATTCTTTCCTTTCTTGCAGCATTTCTCAACATTTCCTTCCATAGATCATAGTTTAGACTATTTTGATGCAAAACTTTGTTTTCCTAAATGCACTTCTTTCATTGCTTGCTTGATCTTATTGGTTGATTATCAGTTGTTTATGTAGCATATCTCTTCTAGTAGTAGGCCAATCTATCATCCATCCCATCCTCCACCTGATCCATTCCCTACAGGCCGTCCAAGTCTCCCCTCAATTCTGCCTTAGTTTTCTGCATTTTCCATAGAATTTCTTCCTCTCTCCTTGAGAAAATCCAATCATATTTCTGTCTCTTGATAATTCTTGGTAGACCCTAAGTGCCCTAACACCTCATTCCAACCTTCATCCACCTCTTTCACCCACTCTCACACCCTCAAAATAGTGAAAACTGCTCTCGGCCTCCTCCTATAGGCCTCCTGTAGAACGTTGTTTTCCTCCTGTAGATTTCTTGTGTCCTCCTGTAGATTTTCCTGTAGGCTTTCTTTTGAAGGCCAAGTGTGGGAAAAGCCTCTAGAAGGCCACCTAAGACCTCCTACGACCCATCCACACCATCCTACATCCTCTCAAGTCCCAAAACCACTCTCCAACGCCACCTATTCACTGCCACATTCACAAACAAAAAAATTATATGCATGTCAAATTCACATAAAAATACATAAAATTCCAAAAGATGTTTTTTTTTTATTTACTTCCAGAAATAGCTTAGTTATATGTTTTTTACTTCCTTGAATAGGTAATGGCATTCCTTTCATTGTTTTCATAGCGCTTTCTGCAAAATTAGAATTAGTTGGTTGATTAGGGTTTACTAGGTTTTCTTTACATTTCAGTCTTTCTCCTTTCTGTAGTTAGAGTAGCATCTATAGAGTAATATTTCTCTCCTTTCATCACATATAGAGATTCTTCTGAAGTTTTCTTGAGCTCCTAGTGATCTTGTGTCGACTGACCAAGTGACAACCTGCAGTAAGAACTAGTACTTGTGCATATAGCACCATCGCTTCCAAGTTTGTTACGAACTACCGGGTTGATAAGAGTAAAGTAGGCAGCCCAGGAGTTGCAGCATTATTGCTGCAATTCTGGTGCTCACCACCTTCTCTGTCTATCCATCTGTTTACGGATGATAAGTTGTACTGAAGGCCAACTTTGTTCTCAAGCATGCAAATAACTCCTTCCAAAACTTGGAAGTGAACTTCGCATCCCTCTCTAACACAATCTTCTTTGGAACTCCATGCAATCTAACAACGCCCCTATGAAGACCTGTGCTACATCACTCACTACGAATGTAGACTTCACTAGAATGACATGTGCTACCTTTTCAACTTGTACACCACTACCATGATTGAATCATGTTGTCTCACTGTCCTTAGTAAACCTGTGATAAAGTCCATGGAAATGACCTCCCATTTCCACTCTGGGATCAGAATCGCCTGTAGTAGTCCACTTGGATGCTTACACTCTACCCTCACCCGCTGACAATACAAGCACCTATCCATAAATTCTACTATGTCTCTCATCAAATTTGGCTGATAATAAAATTTATTTACTACTGTTAGCATCTTTTGATAACCCGAGTGACTTGAATATGGTTTCGCATGAAACTCCCTCAAGATCACCTTCTTGAGCTCACTGTTATCTGCCAGATATATCTTGTCTCTAAACCTGACCAATCCATCTATCATGAGATGATAGTCCACATCCTGTGCACTTGCATCTGTACCTGTACCTGTACAACTACTTGTACCTTCACCAGTACCGGTACCTATACCTATACCACTACATGTACATGTACATCTACCACTATGAGTACTTGTACCTATACCACTGTCTATACATGTATATGTATAAATATTGGTACCTGTACCTACAATATGTTGTAACCTATGCATAATCTCATTATTCTTGTCATCCTGTTGACCTTCCTGCAAGATCCTATCATGTAAATATACCCCATAGGAGCTCATAGCTACTATGTAATTTACCTATATCCACCTGCTAAGAGCATCTACCACCTTGTTCTCTTTACCTTTAATATACCTGATCTCAAAGTCAAACTCACTAATCATGGCCAACCATCGGGCCTTTCTTCCATTCATATTCATTTGGTCAAATAGATACCGCAAACCACTATAATCACTCATCAATACAAACCTCCTACCAAGAAGATAGTGCATCCACACATTCAATGCATGTATGATCACTGCCAACACGAGATCATGTGTCGGGTAGTTATGCTCGTTCTCATTCAACTTTTGTGACTCATAGCATACCACCTATCCATCTCATGTAAGGACTCAACCAAGTCCTCTCTTGCAAGCATATGTACATACTACAAACTCTTTGTTCGGATCTACAAACTTTAACACTGGTGCATGTGTCAACAACTGCTTGAGCTGCTCAAAATTGGCCACACACTCCTCTCTCCATTCAAACTTCTTATCTTTCCTCTGTAATGATGTGATAGGATAAGAAATCTGCAAGAAGTTCCTAATGAACCTCCTGTAATAACCTACTAACCCCATGAAATATCTCACCTCATCCACATTCCTGAGAATTTCCCACTCCATGATAGCTCTTACCTTTAATGGTTCCACTTCTATTCCATCCTTGGAAACCACATTTCCCAAGTAGTGTACCTTAGTCTGAAATAAACTGCACTTGTTGGGATGAGCATACAACTGATTCTCTCTCAATAATTTCAACACTTCTACTAAATTCTCTGCATGCTCTTCTTCATTTTTTGAATATACCAATATATCATCAATGAACATAATAACAAACTTGTCAAAATACAAACACAACACACTATTCATCAAGCACATAAAGGTTGTTGGAGCATTAGTTAAACCAAATGGAACTATAACAAACTCATAATTCCCTTACCAAGTCTAAAAATTTGTCTTGTAGATGTCCTCTTCTTTAATGTGTACCTGATGATATCCGGATCTCATATCAATATTCAAGAACATTGTTTCTCCCTTCAATTGATCAAGCAAGTCATAAATCCTCAGTAACAGATACCTAGACTTGATGGTCACTTTTTTCAACTGCCTCTATTCAATGCACAATCTAAGAGTACCATCCTTCTTCTTCACAAATAGTACTGGTGTGCCCCATGGTTATACACTTGGCCTAAAGTATCCCTTATACAACATTTCCTTCAACTACAACTTCAACTCTACCAACTTTGAAGTGCTCATTCTGTAAGGTTCCTTTGATGTCGGAGCCACCCCTAGCACCAACTCAATAGAAATGTCTAGTTCCGTATGAGGTGGAAATTTTGAAATATCTATTGGAAATACATCCTGAAACTATTGTAGAATAGGGTACCCACTATGCATCCTCAACTTCCTTACCTTTATCACTAGAAATGTGCACTACAAATAAAACACACCCTTCCCTCTGACTACAGTTGGCCTACATAATTGTCACCATTCGAACTGATGTTGCTTTCTTCTCACCCCAAAAGACTCTTTGTTCTCCATTCTCATCTAATCACTCAATAGCTTTGTCATAAAAATCTACCTTGGTTCTATGAAGGTACAATGAATCCATACCCAACAACATATTATATGATCCAAACAACAATACATTCAAATATGTTGAGGTAGGCATACCATTAAAATTAAATGCACAAACTCTTACCCAATGATGAACTCGCTTCTTTGTACTTGTAGCCAACTGCACTAACCAAGACTCTGCATGCACTTCTTTATTCAAACCACACTTATCCACCAAGTCAGGATTAACATAACTATAATTATATCTAGGTTCAATAAAAATAGAAACAACTTGATCACAAAGCTTACTTTCCATCTCGATAATAGACACCTGGTGATTTGCCTGTCTGTTATCCAATGCTACATAGATCCTAGGAATCCTTTTCCCAACATCTCCCAATGTTTGTGCCTCCTAAGCACTGTAGATCTACGATCTACCACTATGATGTTGTGTACAATCTCTCCTATGATGATCTTTACCACAATTCCAACTCTCTATAGGCTTCCAGCGTGCATCCTTGTTTTACTCCTTATATCGAAGTCCATGTCCTTTGTTAGATGCATTGAACTTCTTCAATTGAACTGCATTCTCTTTATTACCTGTACCCTAAGGTCTTTCTCACTTATTGTCCCATTTTCCTTTGTTCTTTGCATTTCCTTTCCAATCTGGCTTAGTCTCAGATCTATGCTTTGATTTCTCATAACAACGGTTTAGCTTCTGGATGGCCTCCTCCAATGATATAGGCTCATCGTACTCAATCCTGTCTTTGAATTCAATCTATAATCCACTAATGAATCTCTGAATCTTGGCCTTCTTCTCCTTGAGGTAAGGCACATACCTCAGTATCTCTAAGAATCTTCTAGTGTACTCCCCCTTTGTCATCGATCCTATCTTTAGCTCATAGAATTATTTTTCCTTGTCATCAAAGTGTCTCTCTAATAGGTACTTCTTTCAAAATATCCTCTCGAATTCATTCCAAGTGAATTCCTCCTCATGAATACCTCTAACATTCTTCACGTCTTGCAACCAAATATGTAATTTACCTTTCAGACGGAATATAGCTATTATCGCTTTCATGTTCTCTGAGTAATCACTCAACCTGAAGAACTTCCTCATACCAAGAAACAATGCCTCTGCATCCTATGATTTCTTCATCTCTCCATCAAATGTAGGTGGCTTTGCTTTCTTAAAATCGTATAAAAAATATCCCCTAGCACTCCTCCTATAAGGATGATAACGATGTCGATCATAATGCCTCTCAGAACCAGAACTAGAATAATAATTGCATCCATAACCTCTCTTATCTAGAGTGTCCAAGGACCTGCCATCTCTGATCATGTCCTCTTTGTCCCACCTGTACTCACCACGAGACCTACTACCATATGCCCCATTAGTTATGTCCTCCTTCTCATGGTTGATCTGAAGTGGTCCCTAACGCTACAATTCTGAGAAAATATGAAGTATCATTGCATTTACCACTGATTGTTTCTCTTGTACCTATATGATTTTTTCATTGTCTGCCTTACAACTCCTTATTTATGCCTTTAAGATTCTCATTGTGTCTGCCAAATTAGAAGAGTTCCCAAAACCATGCTGCTCATCTGATCCATAAGCAGTGTCTTAAGAACTATAGTCTACCATATTTCTAGTCATCTTTGACATTCTTCTTGCAAGGTATATCATGTCAACTAAACAAAATCACAATAAACCAACATACCTTAGCATAATTTGGGAGGATAACTTGTCTGCAAGATTAACAAATCAGCATAATACATATATCATATTATTGTGATAGCATATATACATATAATACATAAGAATATAACCATATAACTCTCATTCTAGCTAGAGTCATGCATGACAACAACCACCAAATCACTGTACACTTGACCACATGTGAATACTAACATGCATAAACATTACATAATCAACCATACACTCATGACGACACACTCCACAATGACATCATCAACTTCCCATGGTTACCTCACTCCAAACATAACCCATACCATACAAATGTAACAAGCACACAGTATTACAACACAAGAAACACATATGCAACCAACATGAATGCATGACGAACACATATCCCATCTAATATGAGGGGTGAACCTTGCTCTAATACCACTTTGTAACACCCTCCTCCCACATCTACCCAAGTAACTGACAAACCAGGGTAAACATGTGATGAGAAGTTACTATGATATGATTTGTCTCCCTATGTGTTAGTTAAGCAAGTTGAATCAATGGAAACATGCCATACAGACCTTCTACATCAGCAACAGAACTCTCGAGGGCCATCCCAACCACTCAAGTAACTAGCCCCTAGGTCCCACTGAGTTTTTAGACCAGTAAACCCCCGGACGCTCCCTTGATATGAAAAAGAATGCATCCAGGAGGCTCCAGACGCTCCCACAGCATGGGTATGCATGCATCTGGGGACTTTTCTCCTCAGACTTGTGCCTGCAACTTTGGGATTTGTGCCACTTTTCAGGCCTAGAGCCCAAGTCACTTCCTAGAACTCTATGACACTTTCAGAACTAAAAGATAACAACAAAATAAAAATACAAATGCAATTACTTGAACAAGGACTTGACTAGACCCCTACTAACCATGGCAGGCATTTCGTCAAGCATGTAACAATTATGTAATCTACAATTTTAAACAACAAATCTAAGAATATGGGTCTCATACTCATCTAAGAATCGCTAAGAAGCATTGATGCCTCAACACATTACTTGCAGTTTCATCCATTAGGCCATAATCACATTGCTCATTCATTTACAATTAAAAACATGATGAGATCCATAAATAGCCACTGTCATAATACATGTTCATAACCATCATAATAGAAACATAAATACCAAGGAAACAACATCCATATAAGCCACATATAAACTAGTATAATACTCATGAAATAACAAGGAGAAATAACCTCATATTAAAGATGCAAGGGCCAACACGGTTGAGGACTTGCACAAACCACTCGACCATAAACATGGTTGAGCCAAATCTCTCTTCAACTAGTCACCCTCGTGCCATATTCCAAGCATGAATGTGAGATCTCATAAAACACTTCAATCAAAACAATCCAGGGCTTCCAAAGGCCAAACCACCTCAACCCATCAAAGAGTGATTCCACCTCATGGTCAGACATCACAAACAATCACTAGATTGGTCTCTACCCAAGCCTCCTGGGGCTCCAGAGCGTTTGTTCCAACCAAGGCATACAGGACTAGTAACTCAACCCACATTTTTCATTGGTCTTCTAGATCATTTGTCCAACCAGGGTTATAGGACTAGTAACTCAACCCACATAGGACTTCTAGAGCATTTTTCCAACCAAGGCTTCCAGGACTAGTAACTCAACCCAAGATGTTACAGGGCTTCTAGAGTGTTTGTCCAACCAGGGCTTCCAGGAACTAGTAACTCAACCCAAGCTAAAGGAAAAATGAGAACCAACCAGAGAAACAAAGAAATGAACCCACAGCACCATCTCTATACAGAAAAATGGAAAGGCTAGGAAAATCCATTATCAATCCAGGAAATCATCCATGCCAATGACAAATCATGACCAATAAACCACATGCATATGCCATGCATGCCAAAACTAGTGAGGAAAACATACATGAAACTCAGTACCTACAAGAAAAACCCATTGTAGCTAATGATCCCAATGTCCTCTTGCGCTTTCATACTCTTACTTTCCCTTCTTGCTCCAAAACTCCAAGTATGCTACACTCCTCCAAGAGTGCTCCAAGGAAACTCTATGTCTAAGAGTATGAGAGAGATAGAATAGAGAGAGAGAGCTCCAAAATTGAACTGACAAAAGTCTGTGAACTGATCCTCAGAAGCCTTTTTATTAATGAGGTCTCTATTTTCTTCATTTTCCAATATATTTCCCTTCATTTTCCTCCTTGCATGCAACCTATGACCTTTCACCCCCTTTTCTCCTAATTTTCATTATTTTCATAATAAATGAGACAAAAAAGCCATTATGCCTTTCCATTTCCTTTGCCAAGTTCCTTAGCCTTTATTCAATCACAAGTGATCCCCATCACTATGATTTTGCCCAACATTCATCTTGGAATACGTGTCCCTTCAAATGTGGTTGTTATTTTTCCTTTATTAACTTTTGTTACATGGAATTTTCACTAGGGTTGTTACACTTTTTGGTTGCATTGACATTTTTATTATTTCCCATTACAAGTATTATAGTTGTGAATTGTGAATACTAATTTTACTCATTTTTTTTTCTAAGTAAATAAATAATTAATATTTAGATTTATCTGACATAAACTAATTCCTTAAAATTTTTAGGCTTAAGTCTTGCATCGCATATCACCATTCATAAAGGACCTGCTTTAAAAAGGTTATTGTGAAACATGTGAGATGTGAAATTGCAATGGCGTTGTAACCTTTATCGCTTCGCATTTCGGCCATTCCAATGAACACCGTATAGTTACCACTAGCCAATATTGCGAAATTCAATACAGACTTGGACCCACTCCTTAATATATCGTAAGAAAAAGTTTTAGGTCCACCACTCAGTAAAAAAGAGTCTTTCACATAGGATAAACCTGGCAAGTAGCTATGTTTTGAAACAACTAATGAGCATCTCACATCTTGCATCTCGCAGAAACACAATAGGAGGAAAAATCCACAGAGCAAGGCATTGACAACAATGTTGAAGAAAGGCAAGGCAGTCGCCTCTAAGTCAGAAATGACTCCTCTGTTTGCGGATACTACATGCAACAGAGAGGGAGGAACCTCTATATAGGAGGCTATGTATAATACACTGGAGGAGGAGAAACTAAGGATTATGGAAACAAAAATTACAGTTGATGGATGTGATTCCTTAGACGCTTCCATGTTAGAGATGGCATGCTCATTTTTACACCGCATAGTCACACGCCTGAAGATAATTGCTTATATTGACATGGTTAAATGGGTTATTGATGAAGCCGACATCTCAGGCAGAGAATTCAAGACAAGAATCCAAGAGGTTATGGGATCTTTTGCCCCAGAAAACCTATGGCTTATGTACCACCTACGATAGCCACAAGTCATCTACAACAGGCAGTTCGTGGAGAACTTTACCAAAGAGAACGATGACCCAGCAGGCTGCACCCTGGCCTAGTCGAATAATGAGGAAAAAATAATGAAAGACAAAAATGGTATGTAAACTACTTTGTCTATTTATCCCCCTCATAGTTTTGCAGCAGCCATGTTATGTAGACTATTTGGCAGACCCAATAATACTAAGTTCTCCCCAGAGTGGATGTCGTTAATAGATGCATCTTTTAACGCAATTGTAATGAATTGGGCATAAATTTTGTCTGACAATTTAGCAAAAACAATTATCGAGTATAGAAGGACAAGAAGCGTTGCTTCGAGGGTTTACCCTCCATTTTTTATGAGTGCCTATGTAATGGATGCAATTTGTTTTAGTTCGAAATTCCCTATCATGAGATGGAAATGGACTATTTGAAATCCACTTCCGATTCACATATACCACAAGGACATGTGAGAATCCAATTTTCAACCACATTTTTTCAAGATTTGTCATGGAGTTATGTTCCCTATTCACAAGCGGCTTTATAATCAAGATACCCCCAAGTTTTCCCAAGAAGTTGAAGTAGACATCCTCATGGTGCCAGATGGTTTGGGGAGGAAACATTTACATATATCAGGGTTTTTGGTAGCATCACCTCCCCCCATGTCCTCCCATACTATGTTCCAGACAAATTGATGGCTAGAGAGATAGCCTATCAAATAGCTAGTAAGGGAGGAATGGGCAAGACATTAAAAGAAACAAAAAAGGCCATCTATCCTATGTTCCGTATACAGTGTGGAGCATTTTCATTACATGACCTAGGGCATGCATTCAAAGAAGCAGAGAACATGTTATCTCTGCGATTACCTAAATTCCCTGGAAGGCAATATGACCCATTCGGCACTGTCGAAAATTTCACCACTCTAGTGAAAATAAAAGTATTCAGTAATGAGGAAGATGCCTTTGATGACATATTTTATCATAAAAACACCTTCATAGAGGTGAAGCATATGGCACAACTACTTTTTGATCGTGAAGATCTGGAAAATTTGTACATTTATAGAGAAAGGTGGTTAGCAAAAGGTCTGATTGGACCAATTAGTGATTGAACCAATAAGGGAACCTACTCCCAGTGTGACTATAGAAGGTGACTCCAAAGAAAATTCTAAGACTGATTCTGGAGTGGAATTTCAAGAGAAATCTACTAGGGAATCACAATAGTCATCGCAAAATGAGAAAAGTAGAAGCATGGATTCAGTAAAGGATGCAGCCCAATCTACACAGAAGATAGCTAAAGAAACTTCAATTAGCAAGCAGGCTGAAATCCCTACTACCTCTGCACAGCCAATAAAACCCCTGGTAATTAATTTAGAGGAATAGTGGGACAATTTTAATAAAATTCTCAACATAGAGAATTAGGCGCCAGAGTTGCAAACTCTACAACAGAAAACAACTCAGGAAATTACAGTGGAAGAGATTGCAAATACACAAGAGGTAGAGCACATCCCTATTACCCTCACTTCCGAAATAGTTTTGAGAATTGAAGAAATACCCCCTCTATATGTGTTTTATAGCCCCCAGCATAAGGCCGTGGTGAAAAGATAAAGAAAGAAAGGGAAATTGGACTCTACAGCTGCTACTACCCTTGAAAATGAACCAATGGATGTTCTCTGGAAAGACTCACCCATTGCCCCATCCGCAAACCTTACTAGACTCTCACAGTTTGCAGGTGCTTACGCTACAGTGACCATGGAAAAAGAAATAGAAATACAATTTTTTCTTAGAGAAAAGGAAGATAAAATAACGTCACTTGAGCAACAATTACAGCAAGAAAAATTTGACCAGCAGGCAGAGATACAGTTAGCCAAGCTACAATGGGAATTTGAGCAGATGCAAATAGAACATCAAACCAACTTAGCCGAGAAGGAAGCACAGATATAGGCAATAACTGATCTACACAAAGATGATCCAAAAATTGATCAGTTTGTTACCGAAGCACTCGGTCTTAACTCCCAGCTGATGCACTAGAAAGAATTATTGTGCCAGAAGATTTCATAGTGGAAATATTATTGTGAAACAAGCGATAAACTGACAAGTCAAGTCATGGAAATGAGACTTGAATATGATGAGATCTTTAAAAAGGTCTCTGATTTCATCGCCTGGAAGAATACAAAAGATGGGAGAAAAGCCGACCTGCCTAAGCTAGAAGAATCGCATAAAGAAATCCTATTTGCGAGCTGGGATTCTCGGCTTAAAGAAGCAGAAAAGGAAACAACAGATGTAGCGGCAGCAACAAACAGTGTCATAGAAAACATCAATGAAAATTTACATAGTGCCAACCTTGTGGTAGAGTCCATTCCAAGTTTCCTTCTTAATGCGAAACAACTTGAACAACAATGGAAATAGGAAACGAAATAAAATGTAGAAGTGAGAAGGAAAACGTCCAAGTTAAGCTGGGAGGCATATTGGAAACATTTGGTAAAACCTCACAACCAATGGATGACCCTGCAATGCCTAAACACTTCTACAGAAAAAATGGCGTCGGCACTGACCGATGTCGTATTCGCTACACAGTTGAAAGTTGAAGTCGGCCAACCAACACAGCTTAATCCCATGATGGATATTTGCGATCAGAAGGATCAAATGCAGGATAGTTAGTCACGTTGTTTATTTCCATTTTGATTTTATTTTTGCACAATTGGAAGCAGGTCATTCAAACCTCCTCAACTATTTTTGTAATAATCTATTTTTTAGTTTTATAGCTTAAGTATTTAAACCCCTCTCATGCATTTAGAGAGGGATCAAAACTTTTATCAAGAACAGTCTTCAAAACATGCACTTTTGTCCCTTTGAGGAAGTTCTGGTGAAATTAATGGAACAAGATTTATTTTTATCTGATTTAGCATCTTCTACTGAAATTGCACTTTTGTACTTTTAGATGGTGTTGAATGGACTGAGATATATCGATATTGCTGAAACACATGAGTAGGACATATTATAAATGGTACTTTTATCTCGTAATCCTTTTTACTTATGTATTAAGCAATGATTTCTTTTCAAATTGTTTATGTATGAAATTCTGAATCTTGATTGCCATTATTTCACTTTTGTATGATGATGATCTATATTTTATGTTGAATATATGAATAATTCCTTATGCGATATATCTTTCACAATCGTTTCGGCTAAATTTTTATACGAAACGATTATTGTTAAAATGGATTCACTTCTCATTGCAATTGAATGATCTTTATTACCAATTGCTTTCAGATATTATTGTAGATCACATACATCAATTTAATCCTGAGTATATTTATAATTAGATAGTGCTTAAATTAGGATAAAATGCATGTAATTTTTAGTTTATATTAGATTACTTTTAGCTTGGACATTACTTTAAAAACATCACACATCACCCCATTAGCACAAGCATTAAATAGATTGGGAAATTGGTCCCATTATCCCCAGTCGGAGCCACTACTCCAAACGGAAAAGGAGCTGCCAACCAAGGTCCGGACCGGGTGGTTTTCCCCCATGTTGAAGCAACGATTTTCGAGGCTTCAACAGGTTGATGTTTCAAACCAACCAATGTGGTTCATCATAATAACATTGATGAGTACTCTAATCTATCCAAGGGAATAAAGAATGTAGAGATGCAAGAGAAAGGTCGAAAAAATTCAAAGATAAACCTGCAACAATCGAAAGCCTAAACAAAACATTACAGAAAGTCAAAGGCGAAAAAACCTTATATCAAAAAATAATAATATAATAAATAAACCCTTAAATATTAGACTAGGTCATAACTTGTAAATAGCTATTAGAATTTAAAGATTGTATATAAATTTTAATAGCTATTTACAAGTTATGACCTAGTTTAATATATTATATTATTATTTTTCGAAATAGGGTTTTGTAGCCTTATATATATATATATATATATATATATATATAACCTAAAAATTTTAATAGCTATTTACAAGTTATGACCTAGTCTAATATTTAAGGGTTTATTTATTATATTGATGATGGTGGTGGTTAATGTCCACTGAGACCAAATTAGTCTATCGGACCTATAATTTTCTTAGTTCTTAATTGTCTGGCTTCTTGTCTTTCTTGGTGAGATTGGTGCTGTAGCTTTCTTTTTTTTCTCCACGGTCTTCCAACTTCCTTTATCTTGCATCTCCTTCATCTCTTCTGGTTCTTGGGACATTGGTGTCTTAGCTTCACGATTTGTTTTATTCGTCCTTTTGAAGATAGTCGGAGAAGAAGTTTGGTCTGCGAGATCTCTGTTGTTAAATGAATATTTATTTTGTGCAGTATTTGAATCCTCATAACTATTTCTTAAGGGTTTGTCGAGTTCACTTTTTTGCTGTTGGGCAAAGCTTTCCCCCTGCCTGTCTTAAGAGTTGTATCTTTCTTGCCTGATTTCTTGTGATTCAAATTTTTCTGGAGAGTATTCTTCCTTGATGACTGTGTAATGTTATTTTTGTGATCCTTCCCACCATGTAGATCTATGGTGATTCTTTCTAGCAAAATTTTTCTGGGAGGCTTTTGGGCAATTTTTGGCTAGATGGCTTGTCTCAAAGCAGGATCGACACCTGAAGAGGACACTTTCATAATCGAGTTTCTGGTTCCACACATATTCTTTACTTGTTAGTTTTATTTTAGTTGGGAATCTGGCACTGAAGTCCATTTCCACACAGATGCGTGCATAGGTGGTTCTGGCATATTCCTCTGTTTCTAGGCACCTGCAGTAAAATTTCCCAATTGCATTTTTAATGGTTTTTAGCAAGGAGAAATTCAATAGATGCAAGGGTAGGTTTGCTAATCTCACCCAAATTGGTGTTGATGTTATGACTGTTGTTGAGGGATCGAATGATGGGTTCCATGGTTTCATGAATAGGCCTGATTTTTCCCAAAACCAAGGGTCGGAATCTAGAATGCATTGTTTGCTTTCAGAGTTTTCGAAATCTACTATAAAGAAACCCCTAGGACAGGGGTAGATATTAATTTCATCAGAAATGACAGGCTTCCATACCTCCAAGATCCAACTATGCAGATTTGTCAGCCACTGCCAAAAACCATTGAACCGACAGATTAGGGCACTTTCAGAAAACTTCACAGCCTCATCGAGTGAGGCCTAGACCACCTAGACAGTGGCAGCCAGGGCTTCACTGATGATATGGGCAAGAGCTTGCCCCCCAGAGGCGGACGGAACTGGGCCAGTAGCTATCTTCGTGAAGCTGGGAGCCATCTGGATCAAGGCCGATCGATGATTCCCAAGCTTATGTATGCCCTGTACAAGTTTGTCGAGGGTTTGATCTGACGAAGAAATCCAAGAATCTATGATACCAACGGCTTTGGCGTGATGGTTATTAGGCAGATCTGTGCTACTCTCCTCTGAATTCGATGTTGGGGTTCACCTGAGATCAGGTCCAACCCTATTCCCGTTATAAGGTATCTTGCAAGGAACTTCGGTGGACCATTGTGGGGCAGGGGCGGGCCTTTGGTCAGAGGGCACCAGATCGGGAAGCACGTGATTGTTCAAGGCCTTTGTTGAAATGGCTCGTTGTCTTTTGCAACCAAAGGATTTATTAGGCAGCTCTGGCATGATGGTTATTAGGCGGCTCTGCACTGCTTTCCTCCGGATTCGAATTTAGTTTGGGATCAAAACTATAAACAGGTCACACAGGTAAAAAAAATGCTTTAAAAGAACCGAGATTTCCCCCCCAAATCTTGCATTAGATCACAGAAATTTCTGCGTGGGAGCTGATTAGGTTGGTTATGGGAAAAACCCACATCCGAATTTTCAAAATTTTCCCTGGTTTGGTCCGAAATTGAGCTGGAAATCATTGTGTTTTCTCTTAGTTCTCCCCTTTGTCTTTTCTCTTTGGATCTGCCAGGCACGACATCGTCATCTAACGTAAATCTGATGCTCACGATTCCATCTATTATACAAATCCAGGCCCTTTCTTTCGTCTCTGTCAAGAAACGGATAACGGATCTCCAGCAGATCAGAAGAGATTGTAAGGGAAGGCATCCAGGGGATGGATATAGGGCTTTTTAACCTTATATATATATATATATATATATATATATATATATATATATATATATATATATATATATATATATATATATATAATATGAATTCAATATTTATCAAAATATTAACATATATAATATTAATAGCAAAAAAATATATTAAATTATATACTTAACAAAATAAAATTGAAATATAAAATATTTAATATTCAATATTTATAATCTCTCTCTCTCTCTCTCTCTCTCTCTCTATATATATATATATATATATATATAGTAAATTATATACTTAATCAAATAAAATTAAGATATAAAATATTTAATACAAAATTATAAAGAAAAAACAACATAATTTAAAAAAATAAATCAAGATAAAGAAAGGTTATAAAGTAAAACGTGACAAAATTATAGACCAAAAAAACATATTGAATATACATTAAAGAGTAAAAAATAAATAAAAAATAAAAAATAAAAAATTATATTATATATCTAGAAATAATAAAACAATGTTATATATAAAGTTATACTCGTATAAAGCTAAGATAATATGGTTTAAAAATTGAAAAATAAATAAATAAAAGTAAAAATATATATTCCCATATCAATAATTTCTAGGGGAATAAAATATAATCAATAAAACAAAGACCATACCAAGAGAAGAGATGCATTTATAAATAAAATAAAATAAATAAATACATAAACAGGTGGACCCAAACACTAAGAAAAGGATGATGCAAGAGAAAGAGTCCAACTCTTGCTTATTTCCAACCATCGTCTCTATTGAGATTGTGGGCCCACTTCTCAATATCAATAGCCTCCCTAAACTTACCATGATGGAAGTGATAAATCCTAACAATGACCCTAGACTCATTGATATTGTGTGGTGTTTACTTTTCACGATATGCTTGGCTAAAGCTAAAGAGCAGGATCGATCGTGTTTGATGTTAGTTGTATGCTCCTTAATTCTCTATTTGGTGGAGCGACTAGTCTCTCCTACATAAGGTGTCCCACATGAACTTGGGATTACGTAAACACCTTTCAAGTTTCTAGGTGAATCGGGTCTCTAATAGACCTAAGGAAGCTTTGAATGGTGTTAAGTGGTTTGAAGGTGACAAACACCTTATTCTTTTTAAAAATGTGCACAATCTTTTGAGTAGTTTTGTGGACGAAGACAAGTTGAACACCGGTAACCAAATCTTTAGGGTCATTCCTTATCCTTGGCTCTTTATTAGCTTGTTTAAAAGCTTTAAAGAGCTAGTGCTTGTTATAGCCATTATTTTCAAAAACTTGCAGGAGATGGATTTTCTCATCATCTAGGTGACTCCCATCATAATTCCATAGAGCACGAGTGACTAGGGTGTTAAGAACCCTAAATTTTTGTGTTGGATAATGATGGAACCATGAATGAAGATATTGTTCCATGTGAGTTTCTTTATGAAAAACCTGGTAAGAAAGGGAACCATATTGGGATGACGAGAAAACCCATCTCCTGCAATTTTATGAAAATAATGGTATAATAAGTACTAGGGTCTCAAAGCTCAATGTGATTATTCCAAAAAAAAAAAAAAAACTTCATCTAAACATTAACAATCACATAAACCTGAACCCAAAAATAGTATCATTTATATATTCATTTAAATATTTTATTTTTATATATTAATTTTATTACTTAAGCTATAAAATATAAAAATATATATTTTATTTAAGTATTGGGGGTTTTCCCAGTGCATTATATGTAATAATTCAAAATGAGTGAAGGGAACTCTAGTTGAATGGTTCATGAGGCACAATGCTTGCTAAGGTTTTGCAAAAGGGGTAGCAAGCTAAGTGGGCTTGAATATGGCGAAAACTCTACAGTTAAGCGCGCTTGAGCTAGAGACAATCTAGGATGGCTGACCTCCCAAGAAGTCCTGGTTACTGGGTGAAAGCCCCGGAAGTGATGATTGACGCTACGTGATTCATTTCACTAGTTTCAATCCCACTTCTTCACCCCTTTGAGCATCACCCGATGCAATGAGTGCTTAATGGACTATTCAAAAATCATGAGAAATTAGTTAGTTACAACTACCTCCCATGGAAATGGTCTTAGATGAATGGCTTACTTAACGCAGTTGAATTCCAAAAAGTAATATCTAATATATTTTATTTTTTTTTTAATTTACATTTAACTAACTTACATTGTGGGCAAATAAATAATAAAATTTATCAAAAAAAATCAAAATAGATGGAAAATTGGTTATTTAATAAATAGATACAATTTTCGTTATTTAATAAGATTGTTTCGAATATAGATTGAATTTTTTAATCATAATATTGAAATAATGTATCGAAAATAAATTAAATATTTAAATTATATAATTTTAATATTGAAAAATAAATAATAATAATTAATTTTAAAAATAAATACATGCATGAAAAACATTTAAATGGAATGATCTATAATGAATGCAAATTAAGAATACAATTTATGGTGCCTTTTATGTGCTTTATATCAAAATTAAAGTTTGAAAATAGCGTCGGCCATCTTGCAAACTTTGCTTCTCCTAGTTTTTTAATGTCCTTAGTCAAAAAAAAAATTCATGGCAGAAGCATCTGTTATTAAGAGAAATCTTTTATTTATCATATGTATGTCAAATTTTTCAATACAGTTCCAAGTTGCTTTGACTTCTTTTTCAATTGTGGAGTAATTTTGTTCAGCAGGATTCCATACACCTGAAGAAAATTGTATGATTTGTTCTTCCTCATCTTTAACCTGTTTTAGCACACCACCCCACCCATAATCACTGGCATCAGATTCCACAATTTTGAAAAGACTTTCATCAGAGACATATAAAATGGGCAATATACAGACTTTTTCTTTGATTTTCTTAACAATACTTGTATGAGCTTTAGTCCATGGACGAGATCTTTCTTCATACGTTGGTTCAAAATCTTCCTGTCTTGGGCAAAATTCTTTTAGAAGTTATAAACATAGTTTAGGCAACCTAAAAATCATTGCAACTCTGTCTTATCTTTGATCTCATCAGGAAATTTCTCTGCAAATGCAGTTGCCTGTTGTTGCAAGGTGATTTTTCCATTTTCTATGATGTGGCCAAGAAATTTGATTTTTGTTTGGAAGATTTCCATTTTCTTCTTATTGATCACCAGTCCACTATTTTTCACTATCTATTTAAACCTATACAAATGTTTAAAATTTTCAATTAAAGATGTGGAAAAAACTAATATATCATCTATGTACACAATCAACCAATCAAAGTATGGCTTAAATACTTCGTCCATAACTTGCTGAAACTCTGAGGGAGCATGTTTTAGACCAAATGGCATAACATTCCACTCATAGTGTCCTGAGGGTACATTGAAAGCAATTTTGAATCGGTCTTCTTACTTAATAGTAACTTTGCCAAATTCTTGACTTCATGTCAAACTTTGAAAATATTTTGGCACCAACAATTCTAGTAATCAAGTTTCCTTTGTGGGGAATTGGATAAGTATCATCTACGAAAACATTATTGAGTTATTTGTAATTTATGTCTACCCATGGTACCCCCCTTATTTTCTAAGAGTGTTTATTTACATAGAATCCATAACAGTTCCAAGGACTATTAGATTCTCTAATCAATTTTCAGCTTAATAAATCTTGGATTTCTTTCTAGCAGAGCTTCATGTAAGCTTCATTCATGGGGATTGCTCTACTCTTGCAGGGTTTGCATGCATACTTTGGCTTATACGGGAGATCAACAAAATATTGTTTCCTATGCCAAAAGGCATTAGGTTCTGTGGCACAACATTCTGTTTCTAAGAGTTGCCTTAAATTTGCAATCCTCTTTATCATATTTGGTTGTTTTAACTGGTCATCAATCTTGAGACAAGATTTTAACTCTTTGAGTTCTTCTAGTTTTGTCTCAGATTGATTCAATTCTTGCATAGCCTGAATCTTAGTGGAACTCTTAGGCGTAGAGACAAAAATAAGTGTGATAGTTTGTAGATATCCTTCATGACTAGGCACATAAATGAAATACCCGGATCTGCCATCTTCCAGGCGTGTTGAACCATGTGGTTCAACAGCTACCAAAAAAGGATTTCCTAAGATGCAGTCTATGGGAATGTTACCTACTGCAAATTTCACATTCATGCAATATTCTTCAAAACATATTGTTGCCTTAGGGACTTCATATTGAAACTTGAATCCATGTTCCCCCAGCCCTATGACTTCCCTCCTTTCTTTTGTCCAATACCTAGCAAGGATTGATTTCTTATTCAAGACATTTATATCTGCTCCTGTGTCTAATAAAGTCTTTAAATAAAAGACTTCATTTTGAACTTTGATTTGGAGCATAACATGATATTGTTGATGTTGCACAGCCATGATCTTCATATTTCTTAAGCCTTTGAAATATGCAGGCTTGGTCTCATAGATTTCTACTTTGGGGTTTTTCTTAGGAAAGAATGGTGCTCCTGAGAAATTTGCTTCTTCTAGGATTTTTCCTTTCTTTAATTCAGAGATGAAAGTTTTGAGATCTACAATTTATTTTTTCAGAGTTTGGATTTCATGGCTTACTTCATGGAGTGTAAGTGTTCTACATTTATCTGCTTGATGACTTCTTTGGAAGGATTTGGTATTCTTTTCAAAAGAAGCATCAACAAAAAGAGCTTTTGGAGTAGTACTCTTACTTGTGGAAGTAGTTGTAGATCCTTGATTTTTGAGCATTGTCTGTAAGAATGTCTCCATGAGATTTTCTTTCATCTCGCCTTCTAGCAACATATTTATCCCTGATAATACTTTGGCTTCTTCATCATCACTGAGATGTGCCATGAAAACTTTAATTTTTTCTTGTTGAAGTGGTGTTGGTTGTTCTTCGAAGCTGCTTTCAGAATTAGTGTTTGTTAGGCTACAGTGGAAATAATCATAATCTGTACAATCACAATTTTCAGCAAAAAATATGTTATCTTGATCAGAAGATTCATCTTCACTAATACTACTGAAACTTGATGTTTCAGTCGAGTCACAATAGTTTTGGCCTCACATGTGTACTTCTTCTTTGATATGAAAGTTAGGACACTGATATGTTTTATGTAGCTTAGAGCCACATTTAAAACATTGAATATGTACAAGTGGCTTTCTTTTTTCTTTCTTTCCTCTTTCTTGCTGAAATTTATGTGCTCTTTCTTGGGATTTCTTCCCTTTTGTATTTTAGATCCCTCCCCAATGGGACATCTGTTTGAAGTGTGTCCTTGTTGTCCACATAGCCAACATGTAATTTTGTTCCATGCTTCTTGTTTATGTGTCCTAAGATGAATATCTTGAGGACTGTAGTAGTGAGTTCGAGGAACTTGTCTGTAATACCCTTTAGTTGGATTTTTCTTGTATTTTCTTAGCTAAATGGGATAACTGAATTTTTGTTTAGAACTTTTCTTCATTGCATTCTTTGCCCTTTTTCTATGTACAACTGGATCATCTAGAGATAAGCCATACTTGTTACAAATAGATCTGCTATCAGGGAACTTTGACAGTTTTTTTATAGACTTATTTACTTTTAGATTTGTACATAAACCAACTAAATCTTTTGTGATGTTGCAATAAATTTCTCCCCAAGTATAAGATTCATATGGATTCTGAAATGCTTCCTGAATCTTTAAGTAGTCTACAAACATGGAGGGGAGAGCAATAAGGTATATTTGTTTCCATAAGAAATTTTTTCTATCCTTTACCTCATATATTCTTTGTACCCAATCTCTATCAAAATCTTCATACTGTGACATATTTTTACATTTTAGATTCATAAAAATATGTGAGTGTTTATCTGATATCTCAGTTTTATCACACACCAAAATCGTTGAAGTGAGTGTGCCTATCATATTGCTTTGTGAGTTGCCATCATCATTCATTACAATATCACGTGCCTCATCTTTCATTATTTCTTCTTTCATTTTCTCAAGGATTGTCGGAGATGATTCTACTTCCCACCATCTCTAGAGGGTTCCAGTGAAGCATTGTATTAATGTTTTGCATGCTTCGACTTCATTGTTTCCCTTCATACACATCAACTTGTATTCGATGAACATTTGATTGATCATTTTCCGAATTTGTCCAAAGATGAGGTTTTCTATATTCCATTCTTTATGAGAATCAAGATGGAATATTTGGGATTCAGGAAATATTCCTTTACCACTTAGGTCAGGAGCAGGATATTGAGAAAATTGACTGGGAAAAGGTTCATAGACTAGCAAAAAATGTGCACCAGAAGAATAAGATTCTGGTTTATTATGATTGTCTTTGGGAAATAAATGAGGAAACCTTTCAACAGATTTTGAAGAAATAGAAATATGATGATGGAATAACATAGTAGTACGAATATATATGTCTTTGGTAGAGATAGTGAGTTCTTCAAATTTGGAGGATAATTCTTTTATTCTTTCTTAGGTTAAATCTAAACCCATGTTGACTTCTTTCTCACTATCTTCGTATTGATCTCTAATTTTCTCTGACAAAGACATTGTGGCTCTGGCACCTTCTCGGAAAAAACCTCCTAGAGTGGAAACAAAAAATTGGAATTCATTCTAATTTTTATTCACAGTATTTACAAAGGCCCACAATAACTCAATTTGTTCTTTTTGTGAAAATTGAGTTGAGGAGTGTATAGTAAGGCCGTTTAGAGAAGTATTGATCCAGTTTAATGACTCACCTATTTTCTGTATTTTTCCATCAATCACTGTGGCAGATTCGTCTGTTAGGACGAGGGGAGCAGCTCTAGAAATACTGTCTTTTTCTCCTAAAACAATCCCTTTATAGGGTGGAAAGACAAATGAAGATTCTATCTTTGTTCCATCAAGGGTTGTCCATTGGTGCTTGGTGGAGATTTCTGCAGAGATCATTTAGATGTCAGTGCCTTCTTGTTGCTTTTTCCATTCATAAAAGGAAATCCATGAGTTTGTTTGGCTCATGTATTCCTTCCATTCTTCAAAGAGACTTTGTTTTTCTTCCATGGATGTTGTCATATTAAATTCATTTGAATTTGGGTGTGAAAACAAATCCCAGTTCAACATTTTTTTCATCCATTTAGTATCCACTTTGTGTTTAGGACAACCTTCCATGAGAGAAAAGAATTTATACATTTCGGGTTTTGATGGCTGCTTACAGTCATCAAGCAACAGATTTTGAAATGTACATGATGGAATGAGCTCATCCATTTGTTCAAAGTATCCCATTTTTTTGAACATCTCTATTAGCCTGTGCTCTTGATTTTTGAGGTTAGGTAGTTCATGTATGACCAAGACTTCATCATGAGGAAAAGAGATGTCATTGCATTTGGGATTTGGGCAGGAATTTTTTAGAAGAGAAAAAGGTGTCTCCCTAGTTCTTGGATTATGGTTCTGATGGATGATCATATGCACAATAAATTTCAGATTGACCAGATATTGACAAGCAGGGCATTTAACTACTAAATCAAAAAAATTCAGGACTTGGGCTAGCTCAAACAACTCAGTATCAATACAATTTGTACAATCAAAAGAGGATTTGACTGTTGATGTTATAGATGCTTCGTAGGAAATGGGATGAAAGTTTTTATATTCTTCTACTTATTTGTTTAATCGACCTCTTGGAATAATAGATCTTCTAGGGAAAAATAAGATTGTTGATGAAGAATCAGTATATTTATTGTTTGTTAAATCCCGAATGGTGGCTTCTATGATAGTACGATTCTTCCTTTCGACAACACCATTTTGTTCAAGAGTATATGCAGTAGTGGTCTCCCTCTTAATGCCAGCTATAGATACTCGACTCTCGAGTAATGGCTTTTAGATGAAACATTGAGAGATCGGAATATACATCGGATGGATTGATTGAGGGGAGCTTCCAGCATGACGAAGGCTAGTTTTCTATAATTTCTAACTCAACACTATTTATAATTGAAAATGAAGCTTTATCAAAAATATTTTTAATATCTATGTCACTTTTATTTTGTTCATTCTCTTGCATTTCTCGGAAAGAGACAGATCTTCTTCCTGCTTCCATTTTTTATAAAGAAGATTTTATAGAATTAACCAAGAAACTAGATGTTACTATCTTTGATACCAATTGACCTACAGGTCACAGAGGCTCCCTCCAATGGAGAATGAAGCTTTCAATGAGAATTGATGAATGTGTTACACAAACCAATACACGAACCTTCAGGCAGATCCAATGCAAAATGAGATCTTCGACATCCTTCTACCTTTATGAGCAAAACTGCACTCCAGGATCCTAAGCAAACCTTCAATGAATCTCGGATGAACCTCACACAATCACAGTTTTTGACACAGAAGAATTTGAAAACCTCTTCTTTATTAATTCAAAACAGATTATTACAATCAGAGAGTCTCATATTTTAACTTATATTGACTGCTAACGTTCTTGGCCTTTTGCAGACTCTGTCTATGAATCAGAGGACTCAGAACAAGAAAGACTCAATTATTTCCTATGAAAGTCTGGCCACTTTAGGTTCTCACTAGGATTATGAGTCCTGATGCATATGCTTCTCAGACTTATTACAGACTATGACACCACACAGATTAAGAATTTTTTTGTGATGCAAGCAAATCGTCCTCAAGATGCATATGCAAAGCAAGGATGATTCTTGACTCAATGACTCCTAAAATCCAACTCTCGATGCCCAAAATGACTAAGTTCTCCCTTATTTATAAGAAAGTTGAGGAGATTAAAGACATCTTGAGTGGGAGCTTTGAAACTGAGTTATATCTTTACCATATATTTGTTGAGACGTGGTTCAAACCTCACCAGTAGTTAGAGAAGTGCTCTGAGTCTCAGTAAATTATCTAGTAATATTTTTCTAGGTAAGGAATCATCCTTAAAGTGAATAGAGTGCGGACATAAAAATATCCCATGATTTACATAGTGGATATGTTTTTCGGAATCCCACGATACTAGTTTATTATGTACACTATGGAAATTTTATCGGAATCCCACAATACCGGTCACACTCATTATCAGGTGGCTAGACATTATAGACTATTGACGTAGTGGATAGCTTTGTCGTGCAAGGCCCACGAGGAATGAATATAATTACATTGATTAAGATCCCAACATGTTTGTACCAGGGAATCTTTGTTTGGGATATAAGCAAGTGTCCCATGCTTTAGTAAATATTCTTCATACAATCATGGGTTTACCTAAGACAATTTGATGTTTGATCTTTGTCATTACTACCCATTGGTGATGTTTGGCCATGAAATCTAGGAGGATCTCATTATCTGAATATTTTTTGAGATCGGAAACAATTATATAAGGTAGATGAAATGTTATGAAACCAGCTCACAAAAAGATAGAAAAGATAGATCAATGCCTTAGAATTCAGCCTCTTTGAGGGGGCAACCTCCTTTACATTACATAAATGAACAATTCTTCGATGATTCAAATGAAAAAACCTCCTTTCTCTATATAGGAGTCTAAGGGGTCACAATATAATCAAGTTGACCTAACAATAATAATATAAAGGCACAAAAATAACAATAGAGGGATTCTATGGGGCACAGTAATAACAATATGGGGACACTAGGGTCACAACAATATTAATAAGGGATACAACTACAATATTAATGGGGGCATCACTAGTATTATAGGGACCTAACATGCCCCTCTCCTTCAAAAAAGTGTTGTCCTCAATGCTTGAGTAGTTTTGGATGCTTTTGTATAAAATTCTCATCCTCCCATGTCGAATCTTCAGCGGATAAGTTCTTCCACTTGATGAGATACTCTGAAATGGATCGATTTCGTAGTTGTCGAGTTCTTGTTTCTATGACTACTTTCGGTTCCAATATAATTTTTCCTTTCTTGTCAAGTTCTCGCAATATTGTTTAAACTGGGATCTTGTCAAACCTTCTTTAAACATGAAACATGGAAAACTGGGTGCACTCGAGAAGCTGCAGGAAGCTCCAATTTGTATGCCATAGTACCAATCTTTTGCAACACCTTATACGGACCATAATACTTTGGTGACAATTTTTTATCCTTCTTAGCTTGCTTGAGGGACATTTGTTTATATGGTTGTAGCCATAGGAATACCCAATCACCTACATCAAAACTTCTTTCACTGCGATGTTGATCTGCCTGTTGTTTCATTCTATTATGCGCCAACATGAGGTTATCTTTTAAGAGTTGGAGAACTTGTTGTTGATGCTCGATGTGATGTTCCACTGCTTGAACCTTAGAATTTTCTTTTAAATATGATGTGATGGATGGTGGCTAATATCCATAAAGTGCCATAAATGGGGTCATTTTTGTTGCAGTATGGAAGGAAGTGTTATACCACCATTCAGCCAGAGGCAACCATTTGACCTATTGTGTCTGTTTATCAGATATAAAGAAACGAAGATATCCTTCCAAACATTTGTTTACTATCTCCGTTTGCCCATCAGATTGAGGATGATAAGATGAGCTATGAGCTAACTAAGTACTAAGACAAGAAAATAATTATGTCCAAAAATTTCCTATAAAAATGGGATCTCTGTCACTTACAATAATCTTTGGGTTTCCATGTAGCTTTTGAATTGTTTCCATAAATGTCGTAGAAACTGTACTGGCTTTAAATGGAAGTGATAATGCACAAAAGTGTGCATACTTGGTAAGTCTGTCAACTACCATCATGATGACACTCTTTCCTTCAAACTTGGGTAAACCTATGATAAAATCCATTGAAACCTCCTCCCAACGTTGGCTTGGAATGGATAAAGGTTGTAATAGACTTGGTGTCTTAATTGTTTCATCTTTATTTTGTTAGCATACCAAACATTCCCCCACAAACTTTTGAATATCCGATTTAAGGCCATCCCAAAAAAATTCCTTCTTAACCCTTTGGTAAGTTTTTAAAAATAATGAGTGCCCTCCTAAGGGAGAAGCATGCAATTCTAGAAGAATATTCTGTTTGAGTCGGGAATTCTTACAGAGGTATAAGAAATCTTTGTACCATAACGAATCATTTTTCCAACTAAATGTATCAGAGGTACTGGAATCTTGTTGTAACTTTCGAATAAGTTCCCACACTTCTTCGTCATTCTTCCATTCCTCCCTTGCTTCATTTATCTAATCTGGTTGGATAATAGAAATGGCGCACAACAATGCTTCCACATCCTCATCCTTTCTTGACAGTGCATCTGCCACAACATTTTGCTTCCCTTATTTGTATATGATTTCAAAGTCATAACCCAACATCTTTGCGACCCATTTTTGTTGTTCTTCAGAGGATAATCTTTGTTCTAAAAAGTATTTAAGGCTATCATGATCCGTTTTTACCTTGAAGTGTCTTCCCATTAGGTAGGTTTGCCATTTCTTAAGTGCATTTAGTATCGCAAACATTTCCTTCTCATAAATAGCTTTGTGTAAATACTTTCCCTTGATTGGACGACTTTTGAAAGCAATGGGTCTTTCATCTTGCATTAAAACAGCACCAATTCCATTTCCAGAAGCATCACATTCCACAATAAAGGATTTTTTGAAGTCTGGTGTAGCTAAGACCAGTGCTTGGCACATTGCCTCTTTAAGATATTCGAAGGCCTTTGTTGCTTCTGAAGTCCATGAAAATGCATCTTTCTTCAACAATGTTGTTAGAGGTGCTACTATTTTCCCATAATTCTTAACAAACTTGCGATAATACCCTGTCAACCCAAGAAATCCTCGCAAATGCTTTATGGATGTGGGGATTTCCCATTCCTTAATGGCTTTAATTTTGCTATGGTCTACCTTAAATCCTTCATGAGATACAATATGACCCAGATATTCCACTTCTTGTACTCCAAAGAAACATTTGGATCTTTTTGCATTTAATTGTTTCTCCTCCAATAGTTGTAGCACCCTATCAACATGTTCAACATGATCCTTCCAAGACTTTTTGTAGATTAGTATATCATCAAAAAATACTAACGCAAATTTTCTAAGGAAGGGTTTGAAAATGGAATTCATCAAACCTTGAAATGTAGAAGGTGCATTAGTAAGGCCAAAAGGCATGACCAAAAACTCATAGTGGCCCTCATGAGTTCTAAACGTTGTTTTTGGAATGTCTTGAGTCTTCATTTTGATTTGATGATATCCTGAACAAAGATCTAACTTGGTGAAGTAAATTGATCCATGCAATTCATCCAATAATTCATCAATGATAGGAATAGGAAACTTATCTTTAATAGTGAGCTTGTTGAGCTCCCTATAATCCGAACACATGCGCCATGATCCATCCTTCTTATGCACCAATACTACTGGAGTAGAGAAAGAACTTTGGCTAGGTTGAATTATACCAGCCTCAAGCATTTCTGCAACCATACGTTCAATTTCACTCTTTTGGGCATAGGGATATCTGTACAGCCTGTTGTTTGGAGGAACACTTCCTGGAATCAAATGAATAGCATGATCATGATCACGAATAGGTGGGAGACCTTTGGGAGTCTCAAATACCTTGGAATGATTGTCCAAGACTTTTTGGAGATCTAGAGAAATAGATGATTTCGATGTGGAAACATCTAGCAAACACAATTGTGCAATTACACCTCGTTGTTCCTTTTTTAGAAGCGTTATCATACCGTTAGAGCTTATTATCTTTCTCGGTTTCCCTGCAATACCCATTAATTCGACTTCCTTTCCTTCCGCATAAAATTTCATGAAAAGTTCTTGAAAGTTAAAAGCTATTGTGCCCAAGGATTGTAGCCATTGGACTCCTAGTACAACATCAACACCTCCCATTGGAATGGAAAGCATTGGGATTTTCAATACATATTCTCCCATGGATAACTTGATATTATGGCACTTTCTAGAGAAATTTATCGTTCCTCCATTTGCAACCATCACTTGACACTCTGGTGCTGGATATAGGAAGCAATTCAATTCTTTTGCTATCTTACAATGAATAAAATTGTGGGTACTTCCTGAATCAATCAACACTATTACCTTTTTCTTCTTGATTTGTCCTTCTATCTTGATGGTTTGAGGAGTAGTAATTCCAGCCAATGCATTACAAGATATGATCGGATTCATTTATTCTTTATCTAGGCTTTGTTCCTGGAGTATATCCTCTTCTTTTCACCTTTCTTGCTCCTTTTCTTCTTCCTCTTCACAATCTATGTAGAATAATTTCTTCTCAGCAAACTTATGACCTTTAGTGTATTTGCTATCACAACTATAACAAAGCCATTTTGCTCTTTTTTCTTCCAATTTTTGTGGTGTCAACCTTATAGGTTGTGGAAGACTAGGGGCAACAACACTTCCATATTTATAGTTGTGAGTGGTATGCTTCCTGGTTGCCATAATTTTGCTTTCCATTTTTCTTGCTAACCTGAATGCCTTCTCTAATGAATCAAGTTCCCAAAGGCGAACATCATGTTGGATATTATCCTTTAAAGTCCCTATGAACACATCAATCCTATGCTCCTCAGGAATATTTTTTACCCTTATGTTCAATTTTTGGAACTCCTCAATGTGCTCCATTATTGAACCCTTTTGTTTGAGACTTATCAATTGGGTGTTGCTTTTTGGATCCTCATAACGTGTTGTCAATTCTTCCATAAAAATTGCCTAAGTGATAATTTGTTTACGAGAGCAAAGCCATTGATACCATACAAATTGATTTGGTTCCAAATATAAAGTTGCAATACGTACCTTTTGTGTGTTTTTCACATTATTGAGATCAAAAAATTGCTCCATCTATAATATCTATGTTGCGGAATCCTTGCCATCAAACTTCCTCATATCGATTTTTGGAATATGGTGGGTCTTCGATCCAACATTAGAATCTATGGAATCATGATTAACATTTCTTTTGTTCTCATCATGAGTTTCCTTTACTACCCTTTCACCATTAGTGACCATTTCTTGTAGCAACTTATTCAAATTTATCTTCAATTCTTCCATCTTATCATCCATGCCATCCATTTTAGCATCCATGCCATTCATCTTAGCGTCCATGCCATTCATCTTAGCTTCCATGCCATCCATCTTAGCTTCTACACCTTTCTTTAAACAATCCATCTTAGCTTCTACACCTTTCTTTAAACCATCCATCTTAGCTTCTACATCTTTCTTTAAACCATCCATCTTAGATTCTGTTACTTTTTGTGCAAGTGACACTTGTTGCACTTGGTCTCGTAATTTTGATATATCATGTTGCATTTCTTCCTCTTCTTCATGAGTCATGCTAGAGCTTTCAGGTTGCTTACTAGGTGTTTGCATTTTCTTTCCTTGGGGCATCAATTACTGATAATAATGCTTTACTATGCCCTTTGAATTCCTTCAAACTAATTTTTCAAACCAAGCTTATGCAAAAATTTAAAAAAAACTACACACCTTTTTTCACTTTGTAGGAGCTTGATATTGAATCTGATGTATCTCTGTAATTTTGGATCATCTAGTTCTAAAATTGTGATCTATAGTAGCCCTCTACATCCTCTTTCCAATGCCACCAGTCTGATCCAAATTGGATTCTCCAAGGAAGAGTTATGCACAATCTCCCAAGATGACTTGATTATAGACCTTTCCAGAAGAGCGAACTTGTATGAAGTGCCACGTGTCACTGTTTCAACCTTTGGCTCTGAAAAATATATACAAGAAACTACAGTCCATCCTCTTTCTGTACCTTCTTACAAAATTTCAATCCGATGCTTAGAGAGAAAGTTATGACGATTTTCCCCAGGTCACCTGTTTGGAATGTAATTCAGGAGTCTGCAAAAAGACCAACTTCCTCAGATCATATCTCTGAAAATATAGCGCAAAAAGCTCTGAAATTCAGACCCAAGGTTCAATGTGATTTCGTCTCAAATGGGTTTTTTTTCGCTTCTGAAATGTCGCAAAAAAAAAAGTTATAGCGAAAATGCCACGAAGACCTATTTGGAGCAACAAAACCCTAGAATCCAAATCTCTTATACCAAATGTTATGAAACTAGCTCACAAAAAGATAGCAAAGATAGATCAATGCCTTAGAATTCAGCCTCTTCTAGGGGGCAACCTCCTTTACATTACATAAATGAACAATTCTTCGATGTTCAAACGACAAAACTTCCTTTCTATATATAGGAGTCTAAGGGGTCACAATATAACCAAGCTGACCTAACAATAATAATATAAAGGAAAAAAAATAACAATAGAAGGATTCTATGGGGCACAATAATAAAAATATGGGGACAATAGGGGCACAAAAATATTAATAAGGAATACAACTAAAATATTAATGGGGGCATCACTAGTATTATAGGGACCTAACATGAAAGAAGTATCTTCCTTCGCATTTTTCACACTCCATCTCGTATCCGGATTCAAAATCGATAGGTTCCATGGCAGTTTTGTTAAGGTCGAACATTGTCCACCATTCGTTTAACCAGTCTGGGAAGTGATGAAGTTGGGTAAGAAACATAGACCTAAATTTGATTAATGTATAATAAGTTGCCCCTAGCTTATCTCTACAAAGGAGATGCCACCATAGTTGTTTGTATCCAGAGAAATTATAGATGGTACCAGGGAAAATAAACTCTGGGTTATGATGGGGCCACATCAATATTAAATTAATAATAGATCTTTGGTTTAGTTTATCACAAAATATTTATGGTAAATGTTTAGCCTATCATTTTCTTCCTGCGAGACTTTGATTAAATCTTTAAAATGAAGATTTAATGCTTCTTGTGTTGTTTCTGCCAATCTGCTGGAATGTGTGAATACCATGTCAGGAATCCATCTACTAGACTTGGGATATATCTTCTTTTCTGGAACTAGGTGTTGTAGATCTTTATGAGGTTGGAGATTTTCATCTAGTACTTGTGTGTTTCTGAGCTGCCATGTTGGTTTCCAATTATCTGTATAGTCTTGACATCTCATAGAGTCTGGGATTTGGCATAATGTTTCATGATTTTGCTGGACATCCCATTCTGTGATGATGACTATAAGATGTGTTTGCGAGCCACACAAAATAACAAGGTACAACAATCTTCAAATATAAAATGATAATTGTTCTAGATTATAATTTGACTATGACTGGTGACATTTAGTTTTTAAAAATTAATTCTACTGTATTTTGATGTGAGGTGCCTTTTCTGGATTGAAGTTCATGATGTGAATGGTTTTTATGATTTGTTTGAAAAAAAAGGTATTATATACGGTTGCAATCTTAACTTCAAAAATTTATATATAATTAATATAATTAAAACGACAAAAATAGATATTTTATTATTATAAATAAGAGTATAATTGAATCAGTGTGTATATAAATTTATTTTAATTTAATAACATCAAAATTAATTTATTTTGTTATTAGGTTATAAGACCGCCAAGACCCTCTCAATGGAACTGCATTGCCATCTATACTGAAATCTTGTGAATATAGTCATTGCAGAGGATCTTTTAGGTCTTGCTTAGGGGGGAACCAAATTGTTTCTTTGCCACCTGTTGTAGATAGTATTATCACTATCATCGGTAGCAATGAAGCCAAAGAAGTTATTGGTTGTTGGAGCTTTCCCCGTCAAGGGTTTTCTCACTAATGGAGAAAAGTTGCGGCTATTGAGCAATAGTCTTGTAATGGGGAAGATGAGGTTACAATGAAAGAGCCTTTGGCTGTGGAGAAAATTCCCTTTCCAAGAACCCCAGTTGATGTGGAAGATTTAGTTCAAACCGGTTCTATAAGTAAGAGTCCCTTCCAAATATCAATCAAAATGGTGTCTCGACACTCTTTGCTTTTATGGGTGAGATCTATGGATCTCATAAGGGACCTAGAACCTTTGTTAGAGCTCAAATGAGGATTTCCTCATGGGGTTCAACACCTCCTTTATGAAGGTAAGAAATTAGAAGAACCTCTTCCTATCTATGATTATCATATTTGTAAGGATCCCACTATGCTTTTGACTCTCTTTCTGTGAGGAGGTGCTTTGGGGAAACCCTCATCCTCGCGAGATTTCTCATATAAATATGAAGTTACTAATCAGACTCCCCAGGGTGTTCATCCTCCTACAACTAACCCTCAAACACTAGGCAAAGCAGTTCCTTCCCAAAATGCACCTAGTCCATTTATTATGGAAAAATCATAGGATATTCCCTCTATTAACATTTCCCATCGAAATTAGGAAGATCTTAAAACTAATGGCATAGCATGGCCTGATATGTCATTTTAATGGGTTATGGCCTCGAACAACAAATATATACAAATGGATACACTCTAATTGTACCAGATCCTATAGGGTTCTTTTTTGTTTTAAGGGCTTCTTCATAGTTTAGTTTGCCTGCCAAGAAGATTACTAGAGTGCTCTATCTAAGGGCCCATGGTTCTGGGGGAAAGTAGGGATTTTCATGACCCCTAGGTTCCCATATTTCGATCCCTCTATGAGAGTAATTACAAAGCTCCCCCTGTGGGTCCAACTTCCAAACTTGTCGACTCATTTATGGCAAGATTCAATTTTTACAATCATCGGAAACACCCTAGATCGCTTCCTCGCCACAGATCTTACACGAGGCCAAAGTGGATTTTATACTTTCAGTATGATCTATGTAGAACTTGACATTAGTAAAGGCTTTCTGAAAAAATCAACCTAAAAGTAGGTGATTTCCACTGGATCCAACTCTTGGACTATGAGAACGTGACTTTTCAGTGTCGCCTCTACCATCAAACAAGACACCTATATAACTCCTGCGCTCAAAAGCCAATAAAATGGAAAATTAAATCTAAGGCTTGGAAGCCATGCAACCGCCCCATATAGAGGAAGAGGACTCTTCATCTTCAGATCAAGAGGACAATGAATCAAATGATAAAATTCTCTCCTTTGATGAGGATCGCAAGGAGACTAGGGAGAATAAAACTTAAAATTTTATCACTTCACACAGAAATAAACAATATTATTGCTTCATTAGGAGCAGTAAAGTGACCTCGCATATAATTTTCCTTAGAATCAAAAAAGGATGCAATAATATCTCGTCATGCAATTCTTTAGCAAGTCATGGCTACTCATGCATTGAATAGGTGGGTGGAATTAACCAAAAAAAAAGAAAGAAAGTAAATCTAAAAGCCAACCCAAAGCTCGAAGATACTTTTATTTTATTTTACTATATTTACCTTGGTGTCTCCTTACAGTTTGGTTTTGGTCTCTATGTAAAAACCTCGCCTTCATGTGGGTATTGTAAACTCTATAAAAACTCTTTTTGATTATTGAAATTTTATGTGGAAATTTACAAAAAAAAATAGATTTTTTTTTAGTTTGGAGTATGCTTAAAAAAAAAAAAATCTTGGTTATGAGATATTATTCCTCAAAGTGAGGAAAACGGATTAATATCCCAAGACCGAGAGGTATATGGCAGGAGTGAAAGCCTCCACCCTTATAGGTGATGTGGTTTTTCTTGAATAACTATGATGAGTCAACCTGCATTAGGGAATATCAACCAATGATTGTTGTCCCCATTATTAGTTTGAAAACTCAGTATGATAAGTTTTTCATATGTGTGTGTGTGTGTGTGTGTGGTTTTTCTTGAATAACTATGATGAGTCAACCTGCATTAGGGAATAGCAACCGATGATGGTTGTCCCCATTATTAATTTGAAAACTGAGTATGATAATATATATATATATATATATATATATATATATGGAGATAAAGTGCATTGTTAAGATACTCTTTATGAAATTATTGGTTCAAACATTTCCTAGCCTATATAACATATTTTGGCCATGTTATAATGTCATTAATAGTAAATATTATAGTACTATGAGGATCATAGATTGGTTACCACTATAACCTAAAATTATGACCAATAATTGATCTTTAAATAATATATACCAAAATATAGTAAAAATCAAGGGCCAAATAATTTACTAAGGGTTAGAGTTTAGACATCTATAGAATTAGAGCTACCTCTTAACTATTCCAATTATTTTTCTTAAAAATCATATAATTTTTTTATGAATGTTATATAAATTAACCGCTTTTAATTTTAATATTAAATTTAAAATTATTTAATGAATTACACACAAAGATTTTGAAAACATAAAAACATTTAAAATAACACAGTTTTATTTATTAAGAAAACAAATCAAAAACACAAAATTGAAAAATATTTCGCAAAATGGAGAATAGTATTTAAAATAACATAGTTTTTTTTATTAAGAAAACAAATCAAAAACACAAAACTTAAAAATATTTTGCAAAAGTGAAAGTATTTAAAAGGAAATGAATTTGTTTAAATAATAATTATAAATCACTACATGAAGTTGAGTTATAATCCATTTTATCATTTAAAAATTTTAATATTTTATGTTTTTAAATAATTATAAGCTTTTTTATATAAATTTTCAATGGAAATAGAAAAACAATTCCAACGTGTAAAAATAATGACTAAAAAACCAGTATATAAATATAAAATATTTGATATACTTTTACATT